>VXCB01000002.1:0-600000 GCA_009613015.1 Mollisiaceae sp. DMI_Dod_QoI
AAATCTGTGACTCACTGTAAGCTTTACCATATAGCTTACCCTATGATTCCAGGTCCTACCCTAAGGTTCCAGGGCCTACCAGGGCGTTCCACGCCCCTGGTGGCACTAGGGCCTCAGGCCACAACAGATTTGACCCCTGACGCCCCCTACGCAATTGAAGCTTTTGATTCGGTTACCAACCGAATCTGTTCCCCACATCTTAATACCTGTCCCTGATAAAGTTATAGTTTGCACACGCGAGTATGTCTCAATTTGGAAAGTTTCCTTCTCATTTTAGGTATAAGTCCGAATTCTTTCGACGCTTCTAACCTTGTTTTATGTCTTGCTTCGTCCATCAACTCAAACAGCCCGGCTTGTGCCCGACGATTATCTCAAATTTCTATATAACTCGAGGCGAAACGCCTCATTTTTAGCATTCTCTCTCAACAGCGGCATGCCAAACCCAACCCAATACAATCTCTCTTCTACGGTTACTCGAGCAACCAAGCCTGGGACGTTAACGCATGGATGTGAATTCTATGTTCTTGATTCCATCATGATGCTCCTCTGCTTATGGGCAGCTTTCGTTTCGCTTTCTTACAATGCAGCTGTTCCAGAACGAGAGACCAGATTCACTCTCAAATCACGAGGTATTGCTTCTCCTTCTTGGTTGAAAGTCGCTTATGGTTTAGCAGATAGCACAACATCCGGCATCTCAGAAGAATTGTTCGACAGCTTCAAGCTGTTCGCCAACTTCACAGCAGCAGCTTATTGTCCCAACAACGAGAACTCGACTACTGGTACTCTCATCACGTGTTCGGACACAATATGCTCTCTCGTCGAAGCAGACAATGTCAGCGCTGTCGTGGAATTTGGAGGCTCGTAAGTCCCCCGTCGCCCTCATCGTATAATCTCCTAATGCAACTAGAAACGATACCACATTAGCAGACATCCAAGGCTATGTCTCTCTCAATCCAGTCAAATCGCTCATCGTCATCGCTTTCGCGGGCTCCGGATCCACAGTCCGAGACTGGATAGCGGACTTCGCATTCATCATGATCGAGTATACGCTCACAGGCTGTGACTCCTGCTGGATCCATTCTGGCTTCTCAACTGGTTGGTCTGAACGTCGGATCATCGTCCTCGATGCTGTGACCGCCGCGCTGGAAGACAATCCTACATACTCTATCGTCATCACGGGCCATAGCATCGGTGCTGGAGTCGCAACTCTCGCTGCTACTGAATTGCGAAGTATGAATTACACCCTCGACACATATACATTTGGCTCCCCTCGTGTCGGAAACACTGCATTTGCAACATTCGTCACCAACCAATCCCCCTTTCTAGGAAACAACTACAGAATGACGCACTTGAATGATCCGGTACCGCAGCTTCCTCCAACTTGGATCGGGTATGAGCACACTAGTCCGGAGTACTTGTTGAGTGATGGGACCGATGCAACAGATGATTATGAGCCGAGTGATGTGATTGTTTGTGAAAGGTTGGGAAACGCGGACTGCAATGCAGGGACGGGGTTAGTACCGATTGATGGGACGAGTCATAGTCATTATTTGGGGTTGATTGATGCCTGTCAGGGGAGCTTGTCTTGGTAGTTGTATTTCCTTGAATCTTCGTTCCACAGCCGTTGCTATGTGATTGGCGAAATCATTAACCAACTCTATTCGCTCGTTATTTAGATAATAAACCTATCAGCACACGTGTAACAAAAGACCCTGCAGAAGGAAGAGTCAGGTGATGCAACATTTTTCTCGACTGTTGTTACAGTGAGGCTGTGTTCCGGGATAACCAAACCCCTCCGAGCCTTCATTGTTCTACGTTAGTAAGACCGTTACTAGGTAGCAACTTCGACTCTACATTATGGCAGACGGAATAGTCAACTCAGCGATGAGGCTCTGCATATTCTGCCGCTGTATCGAACCAGCTTCGAAGCCTTGCCCGCAACTCCAGGCCCACCGCGATTCAGCAAAAAACACTCTAGAACCAGTAACGCCTTTCTCCGCCGAAGATGCAGTGTTGCTAGAGACTCTCCAGATGCAGCCAAGCTCTCTTTGTCAGCGATGCTCGGAATTCAACATCGTCGAGGCCTTCAAGGAGGCCAACCCCCTAGATGATATAGAATCAAACAAACTGGAACGGTTGGGTACGTTAAAATACTCGGAATACCGACAGCGCCTGGAACAATACGAAATGCCGCTCGGTTTGCTTTCATCGGTCCATTTGATGCCGTCTTGCCAGCTTTGTCGGTTGATCTATCGAATATTGCCTAGGGGATCACTAGATCCGGACGATGGGACAATGAAGATAACGCCGTTCAGATCCTATGAACGCATATTCGGATGGGAGATCATTCCAGCCGATCTCAAGTCCCAAGTTGCTATCGTCCTTGGGTGGTATGCCCCACAAATGAAAAGTAGATCAATACCTTGGACTAAAGGTAGTCCTGGTGTACAGTTTGAAAACATGATGGGTGAAGGCATCGCCTTGGATTCACGGCAGACATTTCCCGGTCGAAAGTTTCTCAATGCTCAACGTGTTGACAAGTTTCTTGACTTTGCGAAGGTCAGACAAGCGCTGGAATACTGCGAAGCATCACACGGAAGCCGCTGCCAGAGAGATTGGCCAGCAAAAATGGATATGACGCGGATGGTAGATGTGATCGAACGAAAGACTGTCGCTTGCCCCGACTGCTGTGACTACATTGCACTCAGTTACGTATGGGGAGGAATAATGCCTGTCGATGGCGCTCTAGAATTGAAGACTTTGCCACGCACAATCGAGGATGCGATCACTGTAACGATGAAGTTGGGAAAAAGGTATCTTTGGGTCTGGACTCCTGTTAGTCTATTGTTCATCTACCTAAGCTAATATTCTTTGCAGGTAGATGCTCTCTGCATCAACCAAAGCCAAACTCTAAACCCTGAACAAGCGGCGGCAAAGCAAGAGCAACTCAACATGATGGACTTAATCTACGAATGCGCAAGTCTCACCGTCATAGCCTTAGAGGGCAATAATTCGGATTGTGGTCTCGCAGGAGTGTCGCTGGAGTTTCCTCGTTACACCCAGATCGATGAAACCATTGAGGGGTACCATTTCTTTACGCTCCCTCCTATCGTTGAAAGCGAGCGTGATCTCTCGGTGTGGAATTCTCGGGCATGGACTCTGCAAGAATCGATGCTATCTAAACGCAAGCTCTACTTGTCCGTAAATCAGGCGTCGTTTGAATGCGTAGTGAGCATATGCGAAGAACATGATACGGACACTATTTTCCCTGGACTCTCGTTCGACAGTCCTCAGCTCCCATCGCAGTTACGTTTAGACGGGATCCATAAGCGTAAAGAGCCACAGCGCGGCTCCGAGGCCATTCCCCAGGCGATGACTTTATTTGGTCTCACTTTAGGCGACTACACATCTCGGCGCATGACAAACGAGGATGACTCCATCAATGCCTTTCTCGGTATCCTCTCTTTTTTCGAAAAACGGATGTTTCTGGCAGGATTTATCTATGGCCTACCATTGCGTAGCCACCCAGAGACTTTAGGTTGGTTGCATGACGAGAAGTACGTGCCTAAACGTCGGAAGGCGTTCCCCAGTTGGAGTTGGGCTGGTTGGGAAGGCGCGACGCTATTTTCAGAGATATTAACATCTCAGAAAAATTTGAGAGAGCCAAGGACAGACCTAACAGTTGAATTCGTTGCTGTGAATGGCAAGGAGATTGTAATTGAAGGGTGGATGGTAACGTTGGATGTCCGGACCGAGCCATTATCCGAGGCTTTGAAGCCTGGGAGTGAGGAGGTTATCGGATTCATTTCGGAACGGAACTTCTCCCACAATAACACGCTACCATCGGGAACTTATAGCTGCCTAGTTGTTCAGAGGGTCAAGGTTTTGAGAGGTTCGCGCGAAAAGCAGCAGGTAGTCTTTGTCGTGCTAGATTGGACCGGACAAGTGGCAAGTAGAAAGACACTTGTGACATTGAATCTGTTTCTTGGGGTGGATTTCATGGATGCAAAACCTGTAAGAGGAAGTATTAGGTTGATTTAGACAGCTATGTGGTGTCTGAAGGACAATTCCCTGGGCTTTGCGAAGAATAGGAACAGTATAGTGATAGAGTCCAGTAACTTACACTGAATTCAACACAACCTTCTAACATTGCGGGGCTGAATTGCCTAGTCGCGTGATATTTGAGAAGAGGGATACCTTGTAATTGAGCAGCGGATAGCCGAACTTGAACTGATTACTTGGGCATGCGTGCTTATGATCAAGCTGGTGAAAAATAATTTCGTGCGAATAGGTCAATACTCGACTATCAGGAATTTAAACATCATCTTGTCAGGCAATAGGGGCTCACTAAAGCTACCAGATACTTCAGAAGGAAGTAGTTTACTAGAAAGCAAGAGCATTGTACGTTCCTGGGTTTGAAGCGACATCGTAGACACCGAAGACAGAATCACTACTTAGATGGCTTCACCGCGCTAGCCATTTCTCTGCTCAATGCCTTCCAGGTAGATCGTATGGATGAAGAACACAAGGGTGGCTGACTTGAACTGGGACTTCGCAGGAGCACGACCGTCGATGTCCGTTGGAAATAGACAGTCTCCGCACAATCACTTTATCATTAAGTTGTCTGACAAGACATAGTAGAAGGCTGGGTCAACTTCGAGACATAGCTTGAAATCACCGAATTGATGTTCTGCATCTAAATATCAGAAGCATTTGAGCGGCATATTAAAAGCTGGCACCAAAACACGCACGGGGGACGAGTGATCACTCAAAGAGATAACGATATTGGTATCCACGCTGGTGGTCTTCTACCACGACCTTGACTTTTGATTGTGTGGAGTATTAATCAAGCGGTGACAATTGTTTCAATAGACACGATTGTCGAGCGTTCTGACAGCGATTTAGCACAAGTAAAAACTTTGGGTTATCAGCCTTGAAAAACGCAAGCAGCCAACGCAATATGCTCGAAGGGATTCGATATAGTTTGCCGAACATCTGTGGCCAGACTAACATTCTTCCAACGATGAAGGTTGGAGGCTTGGCATGGGCCAGCGAAGCAATCTGCAGCAAAGGTCCTGACTTTTCGGCACGATGAGGCTGTGGTACTGCCGACGCTGCAGTCGAAGTGTTGATTGGAGCGTAAAGAGGCAGATCTAGTAATGGAGGTGCAGATTCAGGGCCTTGAACAGAGATTTGCATTGAAACTAGGCTGAAATATGTCCACGTGACACTCACACAGACCACCCCTTAACCTTATCGTTATCGGGATCCAATGAATCCAGTGTGAATCGCATTCCAGTCTGAAATCTAAATGCGCCTCACATATACCTTTCGTACGCAGATGTGATTTCCCTTTTCCCAAAAGCCTCATCACCTGGGCAGATATATGAACTTTATCACACGTTACTCGAGTCAACTTTTTCTCCCATTCTTTCGCGACGGCACTCATAAATCTCTCCCAACCACGAGCAAGATGCCCGGTCCTCTCCAGAGCATCGAGGCGCCAGGGATCAAAATAGGAGGAGATTTGCTTCGGAACATGCGCTCAGAAGTTGCGCAGATGCTTGGTCGGCAGAACCTCAGCTTTCCAGGCGCCCAACCTGTGAGCTTCGCGCGCCGACATCTTGAAGAGCTATGCAAGCAAGAGTAGGCAGGCGTTTGCGTTTGCGCCCACCACTGTTGCACATCTACTGATTTTCTGTATAGTTACTATGTCTGCGAGAAGTCCGATGGCATGCGATACCTTCTATATCTCACAACTGGCGACGAAGGCGAAGAAGTTCAATACCTGATTGACCGCAAGAATGACTATTGGTTCATTCCCCGAGACGGTCTACACTTCCCAGTGCCGAAGAGCGTCCAGAGTTTTCATGTCAATACATTAATTGATGGAGAGCTTGTGCTAGATAAGGTTCCTGGGGGTGACTATCAGCCAAAGTACTTGGTGTTTGATTGCATGGTGTTAGATGGAAACAGTCTTATGAATCGAACTCTGGACAAACGGCTAGCATATTTCAAGGAACGGATATTCGACCCGTATAAGCAGCTTCTGGACGAATACCCAGATGAGAAGCAGTATATGCATTTCATCGTCGAGCTCAAAGCTATGCAACTATCGTACGGCATCGAGAAAATGTTCAAAGAGATCCTACCCTCTCTCCCGCACGGCAACGATGGACTGATATTCACCTGTCGGATGACTGACTACAAGCACGGAACAGATCAGCATATCTTGAAATGGAAACCCGAATTAGAGAACTCGATCGACTTCCGACTCTCTCTTGACTTTCCTCTCGTCCAACCAGATGCCCAAGACATCGCAGAAGGAATAACAGAGCCTTATACTGACTACGATGCGCTGCCAGTATGCAATCTACACGTCTACGCTGGAGATGACAGGGAGGATCCATGGTACGGAACAATGTACATCGAGCCAGAAGAATGGGAATCTCTTAAACAACTCAACCAGCCTCTCAACGACCGCATTGTAGAATGCTTCATGGACGCGCAAAAACGGTGGCGATACATGCGATTTCGAGATGACAAAACAAACGCAAACCACATTAGCACAGTTGAGAGCGTCATTGAGAGTATCAATGACCGGGTGACGGAGGGAGATTTACTGAATGCAGCGAAGGGAATCAGAGATAAATGGAAGATGAGAGCAGCGGAAGAAGAAGCTAGGGCGAAGAAGGTGGCACCCCCGCCAGGTGCGGGAGGAGTGAAGAGGAAGGCAGGAGTATAAGGGGGAAGCGGACGGCGTATGAGCTCGATTCATTCAGCAAGTGTATTACGGGTCCTCCTAGGCAAAGGGCCATTGACCAATAAAATGGTTGGGAACTAGTCATTCGCGGACTACGGTTAAGGATTTCCTTCCAATGACCTCGGGGCGTCTGGACATTCACAAAAGCTCAGGAGTTATGATTAGAGACTGGTCTTCTGGGAACAAAGCTTGGTTTCGTTGGGGTGTGCAAATCGAGTTTGAGGTTACGACCCTCGCCATTTGCACCTACTGTAATAAGTATGACTGGGATTCAGAATCGATTATCATCAACTGCTCTCATTGAAAATCAAAGCATCAGTCTATTTTCTATGTGTGTGATGCGCTATACTTCCACTTCTCCAATGACGATGGTAAAATGAGCGCCGAAGCAAAGAAAAGAACATTGAAATGCTGCTGATTATTGCGATCTGAACATCTATAACTTTTCATCACGATTCGGGCAAACCTCTCGAAGCTCTTCGTAGCGTGACCAATTGAGATCAAGCCTGTCACTCATGACAAATGGCAATCGATGAGTGAAATGCAGAGAGCTCCACCGCCCATGTTCTCACAAGAGCAGCATCAAAGCGACACAGCCAAGTAAGAGAGTGAACTTGAAGCTGCTCACATTCGTCGATGTGTCGCTACTCTGTCCGCTGGTGGAAGAACCCGAAGCAGAATTGCTGGTCGTACTCCACGGAAGACTGGGAAGGGTAACACCCGATACATCTGTGTCTGTCGCAGAAGGACCAGCACTAGTCGTCGACTGGCCGTCTGGAATGGTCATCGTGGTGGCTGCCAAAGTAGTTGATTGTCCTTGCGAGGGAATGCCGCTGATGGCAATGGCAACGCCTGAAGCCGATCCCGTGGATGTCTGGCCATCCTTGCTGGTGCCATTCCTCTCGTAGACAGACAGCAGGAGACTTCCTCCACAGATCTCTCCAGCATCACCAGCACAAGGCATCCAGCACTGGTCGTCAGATACGAGCGTAGCACCACCTTGAAAAGAATCACCACACCAACATTCCCTGCCGTATTCTGAGCCCGCATACTTGTATGGATAGCATTCTTGAGTACACATTGCAATTGTGTTTGCGTCGTTTGGGAAGAATGCTCCCTGCAAAGCTCGCTGATCAATTCCCTCGGTGAAGCATCCTGCGTAGGTGTATACTCCAGAGATTGAAGTAGAAACTGGCGTAGAAGGGGTCGTGCCCACAGTAGATGAGAAAGGAGGCGCTACTGTGCTTGTGCTTAAGGGAGTTGGACTTTCTGACAACTGAGTATCGGTGCCGTCAGTCGCAACAGGAGTGTTTGAATCTTGGACCTCAGATTCTGCAATAGGCGTACTTAGGCGAGGAAGATATCAGCGAATGGAACTTATGAAACAGGTTACAAGACTTACATCGATGGCTGAGGGCTGGATGTGACAGTTATGGGCTCCTGGCTTGAAATAATGGTGTCTAGAACGGATGTGGAGGACACATAGAAGGAAGCGGGGAATTTGGTATAAGTCGTAGAACTATGTCAAGATTAGTAATTTCAATGATGTCTTCCAAGGCGAGACTTACGCTTCGGTTGGCAGGGAGGTGATAACCACTGCGCTGCCAGTCACAACACTGGCGAGGACAGTGGTTTCGTCAAACACGATGGAACTTGAGCTTGCTGTGGTGGAAGCTTGAACCTCGGACTCTGGAACTATAGTGAAAGACCCAGAACTATGTGAAAGTCAGTAATTGCTAACGGTGTCTGTCAAAATCGAGACTTACGGTTCAGAGAAAGAAGAGGTGATAATCACGGGGCTGCCGGTCGCAGCGCTCGCAAGCACAGTGGTTGCGACAAACACCGTGTTAGTTGATATTGCTGAAGTGAAAGCAGGAGCCTCGGACTCCGGCATAGTAGAAGTGGTAGAACTATGTGAAGATTAGTAGCTGCAAGATATGTCGAGGATAGAACTTGCGCTATAGTAGAAAAAGAGGTGATGGTAATCGCACTGCCGATTACAGGACTGACGATGGCAGTAGTTACTTCCCAAGTGGTGGATATCGTCTCTGTCACGGTCGAATCCGACCCCAGAGATATGATTGTAGCGACAACGATGTTCTGTCCACCGCTCGTAGAAGCCAGTGTAGACAAACTTATGAGATCAGTAGTGCGAGGAGACATAGTGACTGTGCCGAGGGAGGTCGAAGAGCTTTCGCTCACAAAGACTCCGAGCGCTGTCAACGTGGTGCTAAATGATGCATTCTGAGGTGTTTCGGGGCCTTTGGCGGTGGTTTGAAGAGAGATAGTTGGCCGAGCTTCAGTCGAGCCAGATCTTGTATCAGGGCCTTTTCCAGTTGTAGGGATTGATGGAGGATACGAAGTTGCGCTGGAGGAGTCCTCGCTTGAGCTCAATCGTGTCGAGACGCCTGGAGTGGATGTTATATTTGAAAATGGTAATATAGCCTTTGGGTGGCGGCTGGGAGAGGTGGACGTTGAGAACGGCATACCGCGAGCTTTTAGTGCAGGCTCAACTATAAAAGAATTAGCTAAACTCTCATGCAATATGCAGTCACTTTGCCTTTGTCTCGTGCAACGTTTTCACCATTGTGCAACGCAAAACCGAAGCCTCCGGCAACGTACGCCGAGAAGAGAACTAGGATAGTCTGCGATAGCTTCATGTTGATAATGATGATTCCCGTTACTAGTCCTGTGTATTGATGGTGTGTAAGCGATCGGTAATGGCCGTGGAGAGAAGGAGGGTGGTGTGTGAATGGTTGAGGATATGTCGGGGAAAATCTATGTCGAAGGAAGCGACTAGCAATTTAGTGGGCAAAGAGGAAGAAGGTGAACGGCTAAAGAGTGTCGCAGACACTTATGAGCGTTGTTTAATCTGAAGGAGGATTGCATCGATAACATAATCGTGAGATTTATATTGTTTGTTTTCCGATTGATGCGAGGTGCAAAATTCATTAAGTGAATAACACCAGCACTCGGACGAAAATCGGTCATGAGGAAAAGATGATCCTTTCGGCCAATATGCGATATTCGAATTGAGTTTGCAATTGCATATTGTTCCACTTTAAGATGGGACTCTAGGCAGATCCTGTATTCTTGCTTTACAGTCATGTTGCCAAAGCGAGAAACAGCCAGCCAAGATATCATCAGATAATAATTCCATGCGAGGTGAAAGCGACTGGATTTTTAAGCACTAGACTATACAATATGCCTAAGAAAGAACCTACTAATAGCACCGATGACGCAAGGTTAACTCGAAGTCCAGCTACTTGGCTTTGGAGTCTGGATGTGTGGCACTCAGATTTTAAAAACAAAATATATTCAACTGAGTGCAGAAGCATCATTGCTGCCCTGATCAAATCTGAAGTAAGAAGCATGTGAAAATGATTTCGATGGACTTCTCAGAAAGGATCAAAAGATTCAGGCGAAGTATCACTGCAATTACAGATACCTAGCATCCATCCGAGGTGACTGAAGAACTCTAGAGTCATCACAAGGATTAAGCGATGAATAACGATAGAAAAGTCATTTATAGCTTAGAAGCACGTAATATCTCAGTCTTTGTGAATTGTAGAATGCTAGATAGCACTGCGAATTCCTTTGGAACCAAGTCATGTACAATGATTTTGACGATAGAAGGGGAACTGCCATGACTGAAGTTCTCCCCCTTAGCGCGGCCTCGCCAACGCGTCAAATCGGCCTTGGTACGACGCGATCTCGGATTACTCCTCCCAAATTCCACAGCTCATTTGATCGCCCACGCCCAATTCTACGACCCACGACGCCGATTACGACCAATTCCCATCCTCAGTACACTAATTTCGACACCCACAAGTTCGCGACTGGAGGCGTCACATCGAAATGGCTCCGCGCCGCGGTGCTGCGGAAGTTGTGGCCGAGGAACCACAGCTGGGAGGTCTTACTTTCAACGAGCCTCTATCATGGCGCGCAGGAAAGCCCATTCCCACTGGGGATCTCTTAAGGAGACTTGACGCCCTGTCAACTGAGCTTCGAGATATGGACCAAGAGGAAACGGATAAGGACTCCCTGACCAAAGTGGCGAAGGAGCTTGCGGGGCAGAATCTATTGAGCCATAAGGACAAGGGAGTTCGCGCGTTTACAGCATGTTGTCTGGTGGATGTCTTGAAGATTTGCGCTCCAGATGCGCCATTTACTCCAAGTCAACTCAAGGTATTTAGTTGTAACATTGCGGGAGTCATTGCTGATGTATTGAACAGGATATCTTCACATTATTTGTTACCTCTATCCTACCCGCCCTCTCAGACCCTTCCCATGCCTATAATACCCAGCATAAATACGTTTTGGTCTCTCTCTCCGAAGTCAAAAGCATCGTTCTTCTTTGCGATATTCAAAATTCAGACTCTTTAATCCTCCATCTCTTCAGCTCCTTCTTCGACATGATCTCAGGCTCCTCTAAATCCTCGACTGGCGAGCAGATTTCCAAGGATGTGGAATACCACATGACACAAATGCTAGTAACCTTGGTAGATGAAGCGCAGAGTCTACCAACAGATGTCGTGGATGTTATAATGGCACAATTCATCCGAGCCATCCTTTTCCCCGCTGGCAAGACGAAGCAAGAAACGGACGAGAAGCAATCTACTTTGCTGCTGAAGGAGCTGCCAGAGGCATATAATATGGCAAAGACGATCTGCAATTCTTGTCCAGAGAAAATGTCACGCTACGTTAGCCAGTATTTCAATGAAGTTATTCTCGAAGTTTCAGGGGGAGTCTCCAAGCCAAATGGACACCGGAGGACGAGTGATGCTGCTGCAGATTCTGATGATGATGAAGCTCCAGCTGGGTCGACAGACTCCGACTTGAAGGAGTTGAAGAAGGCGCATAACCTCTTGCGAGAAATGTGGCGCGCATCTCCAGCAGTTCTCCAAAATGTTATACCCCAATTAGATGCTGAACTGTCGGCAGAGAATGTACAGCTCAGATGCTTGGCGACAGAGACTCTAGGAGACATTATTTCTGGAATTGGAGCCGCTGGACCTCCACCTTCTCCACATATGGACCCTGCTGCATATCCACCAGCAAAGTTGGAGGATTACCCTCAAGGTCCCATCTCACCCAGCATCCTTACAACACCTATATCACCACAGTCATTCGCACAGACTCACCCCGCTGTGTATCAGAGCTTCATGGGTAGGAAGAACGATAAGTCTGCTATCATTCGGTCTGCTTGGACTTCTGCAATTGGCAGGATACTAGTCACCTCAGCAGGGGGCATTGGGTTGAGCCCCCACGAAGAAAGTTCCCTGGTCAAGGGTCTTGCTGAGAAATTGAATGATGCGGATGAGAAAGTCCGACTTGCCGCTGTCAAGGTTGTAGGTGAATTCGGTTTCCGAGATATCATGACCAAACTTGCTTCCAGTGGTAGTGTGAACAAACAGGGGTCGGTACTCTGCAGCCTTGCAGATAGAGCTCGGGATCGACGACTAGCAGTCCGTAGTGAAGCCATGACAATCATTTGCAGAATTTGGGGCGTTGCCGCTGGTGAGATTGCAGCAGGTAATGAGAGCGTGGTGGAGGCGTTAGGGACGATCCCATCGAAAGTTTTCGATGCATTCTATGCGAATGATCGGGAAACCAACGTGCTTCTCGATCACGTAATGTTTGAGCAGCTCATTCCACTCGGGTACCCACCTGCGAAGGGGAAATCTTCGAAAGCAACAAATGGCGAATCTCAGGGCCAGATGAACGGGGACGGACCATTCGATGCTGACAAGATCCGAACCGAGCGCATCCTATTTCTCATCAAGTCTCTTGATTCCAAAGCAAGAAAGGCATTCTTCGCTATGCAAGCTAACCAACCAACTTTTTCGAAAGTCATGGATATCTTCCTCAAGCGCTGTGAAGATTTTAACGGCGGCGTGGTGGATGCGGATGCTAAGGATATCAAGAACAAACTTGACTCAACAATTAAGTGGCTCGCCGACTTCCTCCCTGATAGTTTCAGAGCCAGTCATGACTTGCAAAAGTACGCCAAGCTCCATGATCGACGGAGCTATCAACTGTTACGTTTTGCCATGGCTCCTGAAAGCGACTTTAGTACTGTTCACAAGGCTATCAAGGAATTTCAGAAGCGCATATCCTCAGCTCCTGGTGGCCAGGCTGGACTGTTGGATACCCTGATGCCAATCATTTACCGCTCTGCATGTTTAGTCTACAATCGGAGCCATCAACCTCTCATCCTGCAATATTCTCGAACTGATGAGAACGGCTTAAGTGCAACGGCACATCTTGCCATGAAGGAAATATCGGACAAACACCCCGAGATTTTCAAGGCTAGTGTCACAGAGCTATGCAAATCTCTTGAGGACCAAGCGCCCTCAGACTCGAAGGAGAACGATCCCAGCAGTGTTGATACTCTCAAGGCATTGGCGTCATTCGCGAAAGCCGAGAACAATCAAATTCCGAATGATCGCAAGTTCACCCAGACTTTACTCAACTTTGCACTCTATGGTACACCACCAAAGGCGGCTAAGTATGCTGTTAGCATTCTAGTAGCCACAACGAACCGAAAAGAGATGCATATGAAGGACTTGCTGGATCAATCCATGGATGGTTGGGAATATGGGAAAGATCATTTCCTCACCAAGCTGGCAACTATCAGTCAATTGACTCTTCTGGATCACAAGCTCACTGAAGACTTCAACGACGAAATCATTGATATCACCACTCAACAGATACTCTTGAAGACCCGAACTCCGAAGACAGATGAAGATCCCGAATGGCAGTCTGGGAAAGCCGACGATGAATGCGAGGCGAAATGTTGGGCTATCAAGACGCTTGTGAATCGTCTTCGAACAGTTGATGATCCCGAGACTGCCAAGAAGCTTGCAGTTCCTGTATACAAGCTCTTGAATGCTTTGATTGTCAAGGGCGGTGAGCTCTCGAAATCGAATGATACCCCAAGGCATCACAAGTCTCGATTACGGGTTCTCGCAGCGCAACAGATGCTGAAGCTTTGTACGAAAAAGATGTTCGATGATTTTCTTTCTCCAATTGAGTTCATTAAACTGTCTTTTATTTCCCAGGACGCACTCGAAATAGTCAGACGTGGTTTTATTGAGAAGTTGCAGAAGTACATTGTCAAAAACAGACTCTCTCACCGCTTCTACACCATCATCTTTCTGACAGCCTTTGAGCCAGGCAGTAACGGTGCTTTTAAGGAGTCTATCATGACCTGGATCCGATCTCGCGCCAAGATTCATCTCGATGCGAAGAGTCGGGTCTTCGAGAGCATATTGCCCCGTCTCATACATCTCCTTGCACACCATCCAGACTTCAGCACTGAACCAGAAGAACTCAAGGATATTGGAACCTACTTTCTCTACTATCTCAACACAGTCGCCTCTGAAGAGAATCTTTCTCTGATTTACAAGTGCGCACAACGTGTCAAGCAAGCTAAGGATGCCATCGCGGGTGTCGACGCAGATAATATCTATGTGATGAGCGACCTGGCACAAGCGCTGGTGAAGATGTACGAAGAAAAGAAGGGATGGAGTATGCAGACTTGGCCTGCGAAAGTGGGCTTGCCGGTGGGCTTGTTTGCGAGCCTGCCAAGTCATGAAGTTGCTCAGGACATCGCAGAGAAAAACTATCTCCCTGAAGAGATGGATGACCTTCTTGATCGGTTGGTTAGAGATGCCGACAAGAAGAAGGTACGGTTCCCTTTCATGATTTCCTTTGCATTTGATCTGACAAACTGCCCTACAGAAGCGCAAGTCCGACGACAGAGAAGATGGCTCCCACCCCTCGAAGAAGATCAAGTCTGAGGGAAAGCCTCGGCCTACCAAGACACCCACGGTAAAGAGAGAAAAGCCTGTGAAGGAAAAGAAGACACCCAAGCCAAAGAAGGTGAAGCCGGCCACAAGCACACCCGCTGCATCATCAGTCGATCGAAGGAGAAGTGGCCGTGGCGCAAGTGCAAAGAAGAGTTATGCTGACAGAGATGATGATGAAGATGATGAGGAGATGATGGATGGGGTTGCGAGTTGGGAATACATGGATGGTAGTGGTGAAGAAGAAGCCAAGGACGATGGCTCGGACGCTGGGTCTGCTCCCGAGGAAGTCGAGGAAGAGGAAGCGGTTGTATCCGAAACTGAAGCTGCAGAGCCTGAACCCGAACCTGAGCCAGAAGTTGAAGAGCCCGAAGAAGAGCCTGAACCAGAGCCAGCTGAAGAGGAGGAGGAAGCTGAGGAAGAAATAGAGGAAGCAGAATCAACACCAGCTCCTGCAACAAACGGCAAGCGTGCATCTCGATCGAGCGCCAAGAAGCCTGTCGCATCAGCGTCAAAGGTCACGAAGTCAAAACCGGCCCCAAGAGCCAAGACGAAACCGAAAAGCCCGATCGCGAAAGCTGCTACCAGAGCGAGAGCAACAGCAAAATCACCTCTTGCCAAGACAAAAAAAGGACAGAATTCAGCTGCTAAGGGGAAAGGGAAAGGGAAAGCTAGTCGTACGAAAGATGTTTTTGATATGGACGAAAGCGAATGATGAGAAGATGTGTGAAGGGGAAAGGCCAGCGATATGTTTGACTATTTGCGGGGAGAAAAGCGACTGTCGCTGCACTGAAGATACCAGCGCGAAGCGGGAAGGTAGAACGGCTGATGCGTGAATGAATAGCGTGGAGAGGACGGATGGATATGATGATACCAAGGGAAAAGAGTGATGATTGCTAGCTCATGCTGTGAATACTGATAGCTGTTACTTATTATGGTGCTGGATATGGGAAGGGGATGTGGTTGACGAATGCTGCTTTGATGTATTTAGCTACTTTGGATTGCCCTGTGAGGTGGTCAACCAATTCATCCAATGATACCTATTCTATCCGCCTCTCAGGTCCTTTGCAGCTTCTTCTTCTTCCTTCTTCCAAAGCCATTTTCCCGAAGTCCAACCACGCAAGGTCCAGCATAACATCGCGAAAACACACTCCAATCGCTGCTGTTCACAACATCACGCCTAACCTGACTTCGCGACCAAAAACACGTCCTCATCTCACCGCATGTCACCACGTCACATAAACAAGCAAACAGCAACTCAACGATCAATCAGACTCCACCACCCAACCATTCATTACCACCTGCCAACTTCGGTTCACCAATCATCCAAAATTCACCAGCCCCCTCGATTAAAACTCTGCAAATCTTTCTGCAAAATTGTCACAATAGGAAGCTTGCTTCACTTGATTGGCTAGGAGGTTTTCTTCCTGTTGATTTTTATGATTGGTTGGTTGAGATGGATTTCTGCCGGCTCGGGCCTGCCCAGCCCCCAGTTTTTCCTGTTGCTGGAAGGAGTGAATGAATGGATGTCACGAGCATGATCACGATCACGTCACGATTCTAGTGAGGAGGAGGAGTTCTGATAGCTACTGGTTTGATAATGGAGTTCTAATGACTTCATCATGGAGTTGTAGAATTTCGGGAGGGAAAAGAGGACATCACGTGCTGTATTACGGTTTCGGCCGACAGGATCTACCTAGGTAAGGACGAGGTGCCATTTTATGCAGGAGTGCGGTAGGCTATCGGGGAGGATGAGATGGCGGTGGTACGAGTAGACGAAGGAGGTCAAGATAGGCGCACCATGGTGGTGAGAAGCTGAAAATAAATTGAAAGGAATTTGGATTGATGCATCACGAAAGGAATGCGCCGAATTCTGGCACTTTTCCCAGACCAAGCAAGGCTCGGGACCTACAGCGCGAGGTTGGACCCTCTCACGAAGCATCACCATCTTATCACATCACGAAATGCAGGCACAATCACATGTTTCAGTCTTCGTATTCTCGCTACTCACTCCAGTCCCAGTCCGACAGCTGAAAAGCCAGCCAGCCCTACGACCTCATGTAAGAACGCGATCTACGATACAATCTGCACAGCTGCGTGCATATGAATGCAGCATCCATATTGATCAACGTGTTCGTGCCCTCTCGCTGCGAAGGAGAAGGACAAGTCGTGAAAAATCAAATCTTGAGAACCGCTTCTCTATGACACCCACCCCATGCTCTTCAATGCTCCCATGCGAAAGGCGATAACGCTTCATCTGGTATCCATCCAGTTATCGAGATCAAGATTTCCATCCTCAACGCCAATATGATACAGTATTTGCTGCCCTGATCTCTCGCCATGCATGTAAATGTAAGAACGGATAAGGAAAATACGAAAAGAAAAAGACGTAGAGCTCAGCTAGTCAGCAAAAGCAAGTCAGCCGGCTACATCAGATGCCATCAGCCTGTATGGTTAGAGGTGTCTTGCTCGTGATGCAGAAATGCGCCGAATCACGTGTCGCAATGTCACCCTGCCAAGGCCTTAGCGGTGTGCTGAATGTGAAAGAGCATGCAGAGTTGGAAACTCAGCAAGCCAGTTGGACAAGTAAGCATGCGTCGGTTATCGAATCAAAGCTCGGTCTGAGGCTGCGCAACTTTCTCAGACTTCTCAGACTTCTCAGGCTCATCATCCACTAGAGACATCGTGGTGTCGGCATCGTCGGTAGACTCGATGGTGATCGGGTCGCTGGCCGGATCACTCATCACCTCATCCCCATCAATAGAATCGGCCTCAAGACGGCGTTCAATGCTAGCTTTCATCGCTTCAAGACTGGCCCTCTCCTCCTTGCTCAACTTGCTGGATCCAGCGATTCTTGGGGCGTCGCCTCGTGCCATCAGAGAGATTGCTGCTGGTGGAGCTTCGGTCTGTATCAAACTCGTTAACAATGATCCGACACAATTACGTCATGACACGTAGCATGAAACCAAAACTTACGAGAAGAGCATCGATGAGGGTGTTGACTCCAGTCGTCTCTCCTACATCGGGCGTTGATGTTGCCAAAGCTGCGAGGTTGAGAGCGGCCTGCTTCTGATACAGATCCGTCTTACGCCACTTGTTGTTGAGTGACTCAGTGACAGAATTCCAGGCATCAGCACGGTTCTTTAGTGCTTCGGCATGTGCCGCGCGTGCACCGAAGCGTGAAGGGACATATCCGCCGCCTCGCTGTTTAACCCTATAAATTGTCAGCAGGGAATAAGTGCCAGGAAATTATAGAGATGCCCACTTGGAGATAAAGTCGAGAATGACACCGTTTTCTGGAAGCTTGTAAATCTTGCCAAACTCGCGAGTCTCAAAGAACCCTGGCTCTTCCTCAACTTCGGTATCGTCGTTCTCGATCTCAATGTGACCGTTATTCTTGAAACCGCGCCCAATGGCTGGGATCTCAACGGGAGCACCTTTGATTGTGCGAAATCGATGCGCCGGTCCAAGAAATTGTGGAAGTGTTGCCAGAAGATCGTCAATGTGAGCTGGGCATCGCCAATGCCTCAATGGATTGGGCTCCTTCGCTAGAGGGACAGGAAGACAGTCCAAGTGCCAGTTTAGACCACAGAAGCTGCAAGGAATGATCATACGATCAGGAGCTGATGCTGACAGGTTACATTTGTAGCAGAGAACCGCATTTCCTTTAGCATCCTTCTTTCTGAAGTAATCGACGATATCGTCATGAGCGCTCTTCCTGTGAGGTGTTAATTTTGCTTCAAAGTGCATCGAATTGGTCCAACTTACTTTGTCTTGGGGGGAGGAGGCGGCTGGACCTCTTCATACTCGCCCTCCGTGCCTGTCTTGACGTCGGTGAAGTACTCACGGATGTCCTTGGGGAGATGGAATGCGCTGGGGTTCATGTCTGCCAACCAGAACTGCAGTTGGTCGAAAACTTTGGGCGGTGGAGCAAACCACCGTCTCTCATCATCAAGCCTGGCTTGGCATTTGTTGCAAAACCATTCATCGGGCAGTGCACCATCTTCCATAGGCGGATCAACGCATTTGAAGTGAAAGGAGCGAACACAGCCGTCGCAGCAGACCAGATCACCATTTCCGCCACAAGCACTGCAGAAATCATTGTTGTCCAGCTCTTCCTGTGAGCGCATCCATGAGTCAGCATGATGAATCAAATTAGGAAACTGAACAATCATGATGAGAATGATGGGTGGAAGGAAGGAAGGTGGAAGATTAGCGGATGATGTGTGATGTGGGGGTTGCATGGTTGGGCTGTTCGGTAAAGACGGAATGCTGAGATTGTCGCGCGGGCGTTTGCGATTTTGCAGGCCAGAGCAACGTGATGGATCACACTCGTGATCGACCGAGAAGCATGCCATCCGAAATGCATCAAAGAACGAGGTACGACGAGGTGATCTTGATACGAATGAAAGGGAATTGATGCAAATTCAACGGCGGCTCACCTGGTTGCCAACTCCATTTCCGACCGGGCTTCTTGGACCGCTCTCCTTGGGCAAACCAGCAGAAGTGCCACCCTTCTTCTTCACCGGCCTATTTTGAGAAAAGACATGTTAGCATTGTTGTGGAAAAAATTTCAAAAAAAAAAGTTGGGGGATGGTATTGTGGTGTGACGGAGTGAATGTTTAAAAGGTTAAGACAATAGGAAGGCAGCGGTCGCGTTGTGCGACAGCAATCATGACTCTTTAGGCAGCGAAACAAACAATCTGAGCGTATCCAGTGTTGATGAACATGGGAGGGGAAAATTTCTTGAATCGTGATGAAATGCTATGATAAATGTAGATGGATGGACTTACGAAGACTTCAACCGTAGACCTGAACCTGCTGGCTTTGTCTTTCTCGTAGGCCGAGTGAGCTGATGTGGAGTGCCGGCTCGCGATGTGTTGACTGAGCCTGGAGCGATGTCTGGACGGAAACCAAGCGTCGTCGGAGAGCTGTCTGGTTCCTCCTCGTGGGCGTTGCGGGTTCTATATTGCTTGGGCTTCTTCAGATTGAGACGGATCATGGCACGCTTCTTGGGCGGCGGTGCACCAGAATCCGCATCATCAGAAGCAGACCCAGGCTCTTGGACAGCAGGGGCGCCCCGTAATGAGCCTCGTACGTAACTCTCTTCTCGGTTGTACTTGGTAGATCTGTCTCGAGCGTCGCGCTTCCTCTTGCGAACATCCTCGCTCTCAATGACGAAGGGCCCATTGGCATGATTTTTGGTTGCGTTCCGGAACTTGGCAGGAACAGGAACCATGGGGGCAGAATTAGATGAAGAATTAGATTCTTGCGATAGCAAGGCGGCCGGGGCCATAGCGTTGGGCGATGATGGTTGATTATCGGAGTTGTTGTTGTTTTTGTTGTTGGATGGGTTGTGCGCGGAAGAAGAAATATCGAGAGAGGAAGATGTGTTGGTGGCAGTCGAGAACAATGGTTTGGGTGATGGTTTCGCTTGGCTGATGATTGGCTGGGCAGGATTGCGTGCAGGGTTCTCGGCAGCCGAAGCAACTGCTGCAAAATTGTTGGCGCTGGCGTAGGGCGAAACGAAACGCGGTGCCGCAGCGTTTCCCCCAAGAAAACCAAGCCCTGCCCCAATGCTGCCCGGCCCCAGCCGGCTGGACACAGGACGAGCAGGAGACACGCCAGCACTGAGCAGGCCCTCGCCCAGCAATTGTTCATCGATCGAGGACAACGATGAGGAGCTGGAGTCGCTGTTGGAGCGCACCCTCTTGGGGGTGGACCGGATCGTGCCGTTCGGGGCAGGTGATTGAGACATCAAGGTCCCATGTACACCCGCATTCCCATTCAACTCCATCGAAGGCAGGACGTTGTTGCCCTTCAGCCTCTTGTCGACGTGTTGATCAGGCTCCTTCTGTGGTGATGCAGACACGGATGACTGGTTCATTGAGGAGGCCCTCGCTTGGGGGTCAGTGGCGACTGAGTTAGCTGTGCTAGGTCTGGGTGGCAAGGCCGAATATGGTGTTTGATATGGTCGTGCGGGAGGGTTAACGGCTTGTATTGCGGAGAAAATGTGTTGAGCGGGTGCAGGATCGCTGCCGTCGCCATTGAAATAGTACTCTCCAGTTCGACCTTTCTTGCCTTCTCGTTTTTTCTGCCTCATGATGATGCCAAACTCCTGGTAGTCTCTGTCGGTCGCTCGTCCATTGTAGACAGCCTCAATCAGGCGAACAATTCTCTTGTTTTTTCTGTGATCATCGTACAGCGTACGTAGGGCATAGGCGGTAGGCCATTTGAGCCGGTCTACAGCTTCTTGCACCGCGGCTTCGACAATCTTATCAGTCAACTCAACATTGACTGAAGGCAATCCGTCGGGATCCATGGGCAACGGCGGAACGACAAGTGGTGTCAAATTAGAAGGGGTGGGTGTCTGGGCTGGATATGGTGATTGATGAGCGGGATGAAATGGTGTCTGGGCAACGTACGGTGCGGGAGTAGCGAAGGGAGTCGACGAGGAGAAAGGTATTTGATGGGTCAGAGGCGTCGTCGCCGTAGCTATGGGGATCGGAGGAGATTTTTGCAAAGCGAAAACCCCTTGACCATTTGCTTGTGGAGGAACACTCGACCGCGACACACTTTGAACTGGACTCGCTGTCTCCTCTAATGCCTTTATTGCACTCTGCACCTCAGGTGTCTCACTTCGTGCTTCTTCTTTTGGAAGTTCTAGGTTTGTGGGTGGTTCAGGCGTCATCGTAGACTCGCCAGGGGTCGTCGCTGTCGAAGCCGCAGCCCTCTTTGTATTCGATCTCCCTAGGCCCTCATTCTCCAGTCTCGCCGTCACAGCCTTCATCATCTTCGAACTCGGCCGTGTTCCTAGCGGTGCCATGTTCTGAACCACGCCATGCCTCTCGATTCCCGCCTCTGCAAAGCTCGGTCGAGGTGCTGGCAAAGGAGGCTCAACCCACTTGTCCATGAAAGTCCTTGGTCTCTCTGATTTTGCTGGGTTCGAATTTTGAGACTCATTCGCCGCATTTACAGGCGCTCCAACGTAGGGGCTGGAGACGCGGCTGCGAGTTGGTCGGGGAGTACTCATGGTGTCGGTTCGCTTTCTCCTCCCTTTTTTGCGACCGGCAGTACCACGAGTCCAGCGCACGACTACGGCCTCGTTAGCTCAGGGGTCAAGTATGAGGAGGGGGAATTCAATACTTCTCTGCGTTGCGAACACATGCACACCCGGATTTGATCGCGATTCGAGCTCCTGTAGACGCGTTGGTGTGGGAGAGTTTGGGAGAGAAGATGGAAGGAGAAGCTCTCAAGCGAGATCTTGAACTAGGGGCTCCCTCGCTTGAGACTCGGAAAGAACACCTTAGTCCGGGAACGAATATGGAGGATTTGAAAGCCCGCACGAGTGGTCAATTAGTTTGTGATGTTTGCTGTAAGTAAATTGGATCTCTAAGGTTTCAATAAAGATTTCTAGCAGTCGCAAAGGAATCAGGTGAGGCTGGATCAGGTGTTTCGTTCTAGCGGAGGTTTCTTATCGTGGTTGCCGGAGAAAAAGCCCTTCAGGGGCGCACGTTCTTCGGTTTGGATGATGTGACAGATATTTAGGCGTACCGAACCCTATTACCTCGCACTCGAAGGCGGTGGCTCCTCTCAACGTATATCATCTTTGCGTTTCGGATTCATCGGATTCACAGAAACGTGCAGACAATAAGTGGCAATATCATTGAGTCATCGTCGTCTTCTCGGTGTAACCCCTATTTCCTTTTCGCCACACAAATAACCGATATCAGGACACACATTCACAATAGATTCACAAACGGCCTGAGAAATATGCTGCATGTCTCTATTCTTCGAGAAGCTCTCATACTCAACGTTTGCGAGGCCAAGGCCAAGAAGCCATGATGATTTCAAGACCAGATGACGCATTCCCCGTGGCCCCTCGTCTAACGAGGCTAAACACGGTTAGAGCAAAAAGTGCTTGACAAGCCCTCTAGCAGTGTCCGCAGCGGAAAGGGATGGAGATGCGTTGTGTGATATACACAAAAGACCTGCCTACCTGAGGAGACTCCCAAAGGTCTCGCCATACAATTCATCCCTATCTCATCTCAGTTATAAACTCCTCTACTCGTCATCGCTCTCCTCGTCGTCGTCATCATCTGCAGCAGCCGCCTTCTTGGCCGGCTTCTTCTTCTTCTTGTTCTTTGGCTTGGACTCCTTCGCAAGTGGTTGCTCCAAGGTCTTGAGGACTTCCTCATCTGTGATCTTCTTGTCCGACTTGATCTTGGACAAGTCAGGAGCTGGAGGTGCAGCCAGTCGTTGCAGGCCATTCTTGGTGATGGCTGTGATACTTAGCAAAATTTTAAGAATATAGAATAGGTCAAATACCAATAGTAGTTAGCAGTCGGCCAACTGGCTCGCCATCTTTGTCTCCCACAACCTCGTATTGACGGAATACGTTGCCTCGAACACACTCGACAACCCCAACTTTGGCGTCACGCTCGTCCTCCAGCTGTCGCAAGCTGAATGGGAAGACACCAAACTTCTTGACGACCTCGTTCAGAATCTTCTTGGAACTGGGTCGCTTCAGGGCGTAGGTAAGTGTGGTACGTCGGTGCAGAGTTGGTCTATTCTCTAAGGTCTTGATCTTTCCCGAACCTAAACTGACACCCATCTCGACACCCCAGACATCGCCAACCTCAGGAATACCCTCGCCCTTAGTACCGTCACCAGGAGCAAGGATGATCTTCTTCTTTCCCTCGATCTCATATCGCTCGAATTGCCAACTGGTAGTATGCTCAACGAGATTGCATTCGTAAGATTTAGCAACCTTCTCTAGCAGAGTGGTAATCTTGCTTTGTGTAGGTGGCTTGACTTTCGCAGCCTTAGCCTTCTCCTCATCCGTGCCTGTAGCAAGAAGTCCAGGTGGAACCATCAACCGTAGCAACAATTCATTTGCGTAGTATGTTGCCAGTAATAAGTCTGCTGCCCGACCAGTAATCTCGCCATTTGCATTTTCTGCTGCGGGAATGATGATTGTATCACACACGATGGTACCAAAGCCATCAATCTGGGCGCCCAACTGGATCTTGATTGCTTCTCCTTCCTTGAGTGTGACTGCAGCTTCAGCCTCATCAGAGGTAAGAGGGGTATATGGCGTGACGAAGGAGGATGGGGAGACGGTGGTCGGGTGGGATATGCCTAGACCAGGTCAGAACAACGAAAGGATACATGGCGTGAACACTGCGCACCCTTTGTGATTTTCTTTCCACGATAGACTTTGCTAATCTCCTCATCCAAGAGCTTGTCACCCTTCTCACAAATGGTCACGATCTTCTCGCCAGCAACGCAAAGTGCAGTAACAGCCTCCAAGACCTTGTGAGAGATTTGAGCTGCGCTCTTGTACTTAGTCAGGGTGTCGGGGTTGTTTAGGGTGTAATCTGCATTAACACAGGTCAGCGTGTCTTAAAGACTTGTCCTGGACAACGTTCTCGAGTAGACTCGTCGGTCTTGCTCCGGGATAGCGGGGTCATAATAGCCCCTCTTTGGGGTAAATAGAGCAAGACAGCTTACCGATCTCCTCGGTTTCCTTCTTGTCGGCCATGGCGTTGGTATTGTCAAGAGTTGGGGATCTGGTGGCAGGTTCTCGTGTCTGAAAAAGCAAGAAGGTGGTGATGTATGGTAGAATAGAAGAAGGGGTTGTGGCTCGAGTCGTCGATGTGTGTGGGCGCGCTGGGCTTTCGCTTGTCGATCCTTGTCCGAGGGTTCTGCAACACTCAGGTCACCGTAGCTTGTTCTCAGCCATCCCGTCGCGCTTCGCGCCTGCTCAACCACCACTCACTCCCAGTTATCATCAACTCCTATTGTCTAGGGCCGCCTCACAGCCCTCCACGACGGTCGCAACACTGTCGCGAATGTTGTCGCGATGGCTCCTGAACCCCAGCAGGCAGATGTGGATGCCGAAGTCCCAGCTCCTGCCACCTCTTCAGTCCTAGCCCATCGCCAGCGTACGAAGGAAGACTTCAACAAAATTCTACTGGAACAATATGTCAACCGAGATCTGGTGCATTCCTCAGCGATAACCGATGACCTTGCAAATCGAAAGACACACTACACCCACATAAGGAATGAGACGGAAGATTATAAAAAGGTTCGCACGGAATACAAGGCATTCTTCCCCCCTAGTCGGCTCTATGGTGAAGGCTACAGTGGTTATGGCAACGGGCGGACGGATGGACAGACCAGACTCCTATATCCTCAGCAGAAGCCCAGGCTAGGGCATCGGAAAACTCAACGACTTCGGATCAAGCGCAAGGAATTATTACAACAAGCAGAGCAAGTGGAGGAGCTGGTGCCCATACGACTAGACGTGGATTGGGACAAGATCAGACTGCGAGATACCTTCACCTGGAATCTTCACGACCGAGTTGTGAACACGGATTTGTTTGCGGCCCAGTTTATAGAAGATCTTGGCTTAGCAGTCCCACCAGCAAATCCAGTACTCGATCAAGTCCAGCAGCAAATAAGAGAGCAGCTAAACGATTTTTATCCACAAGTGTACATCGAAGAAGACGCTCTGGACCCGGAGCTACCGTACTCTGCGTACAAGAACGAAGAGATGCGGATCCTCATCAAGTTAAACATTACAATTGGGCCGACAACCTTAGAGGACAAGTTTGAGTGGGAGCTCAACAATCCACTCAACTCGCCCGAAGAGTTTGCTCAGAGTCTATCGAGAGAATTATCGTTATCAGGAGAATTCACAACAGCGATTGCGCATTCCATACGAGAACAATGTCAATTGTTCACAAGGGGCTTGTATGTTGTTGGTCACCCATTCGATGGGCGGCCACTAGAAGACGCGGACTTAATTGCATCTTTTCTTCCTTCTCCTTTGCCATCCGTTCTTCGACCGCAGCAGCAAGCCAAAGAATTTGTGCCATTACTTTACGAGATGAGCGAAGCAGATTTGGAACGAAGTGAGGTTATATGGTCAAGAGAACAGCGACGGCAAAAGCGATCGGTCAACAGGAGAGGAGGGCCCACTTTACCGGATTTGAAGGACAGACAGAGGACTGTACGGACTTTAATTGTCTCTTCTGTTATTCCAGGTGCTGCAGAATCGATAGAGGATAGTCGATTATACAAGCGTGTTGGTGGAGCATCTGGAAGAAAACGACCTGGTGTACGTGATGACGATCTTTCGGAATCATCAGAAAGTGATGACGCTACTCCCGAGTCCCCTGCTATGTCGAACTTGCTCTCTGGAACGGCGAGAACAAGGGGAATGAGAGGAGCAGCAACAGCCGCACAGCAACGTATGGCAAATATTGGAAGATCCGAAACACCCGAAGCGACGATTCTGCATCATCATGAAACAAGGACATCCGCAAGAAGATTTGGCCGCGATGCTCGTGAAGAGAGCATGGATAGTTCGACAATGATCGTCAAGCTGAAGATTGGGAAGGAGAAGTTCAAGAAATTGTTGCGAGATCTAAGGTCGAAAGACAGACCAAGCAACCTGTCAAGCACTCCTTCGTATACTCGCGCTACATCGGCACTTGGTACCCCAGCTCCAGGTTCAATGGGGCCCCCTTCAACTCCTGGAGTGCAAAATCAGACATTGCAAGCTTCTACCACACCAGTTCCTCAAGGACAGATTGGAAGTGTCGATGCTCCCCCTCCACCCCCTCCTGGGCAGCCTGCTCATGTGCCTGTAAGTATCTCCTCCATTTCTCCATTTTCGAGTCCATTCCATTCTACCCATGACCCTGAATTTGTGGATATCAAGCATATGTTTGCCGCCGATGCTTTCCCTATTGCTTCGGCCCTATATTGTATCTATATCACGGCTAACCATCGTTAGCCTCCACCTCCAGCATGGCTCACGTCAGGTCTGGCCACTCTTCTCACACAATACCCCAATGACCGATTTGAGGGGGTGATGCGATACTCTGCTATAAATACCGCAACCGAACTACCTACAGCAGCGCCACCACAGGGCCAGCCTATACCCGACAATATCAAATTTATGTATCTACCACGGATACGGTGTCAAGACTGTCCAGGAAAGCTATATACCCCCGGTCCCGAAACCACTGTTGGTAATTTTGAAGTCCACTTGAAGAATCGACAACATAGAGAGCGCGTAGAGGCCAGAATTGCAAACAGCGCTAGTGGGAGTGGATCTCAGGCCTCTGCCGGCAACTGAACATTTTCCCTCGAGGCGATTGTACTATATGAATAGCTGGAGTAGGATATCATGGTGTTCAAGGAGTACATTATTATAGGTGGGAGGCGCGAATTATACGATTACTTCTTGTCCGCAACATGCGGCCTCGACATGATATCCTAACGCTTGATAATCAAGATCATTGTGCGTACTTGCGCTTGTTCCTGTTCTTCCTCGTCCCCTTGCTACTTCCTGAATCTACGTTTCCGCAACGAAGAACTTTTTAATGCGGCCCATGTCTATGCCCAGTTACCACCAAATTGCAATACTGCATTTCACTACCATTTTCAATATTCAATTCCGCTTCCGCAATCCAGCACAGACCACTTTACTACAAACTGCATGTTAGAAGTAATACTTCGTCGTAGGGGAAACAAACGTTAGTGCTGGAGTCGGCACAAGGGTCATTTTAGGGGTTTTTATTGGAGAAAGTAACTTTTTATTGCACTTCGCACTGACAGGGTGCGCAGTTTTTTTCACGTTTGTTACCCCTAGGACGAAGTAGTTGGGTATATCACACGCTATTTTCAGCCCAGCTCGATGCCAAGTGATTACTTAAGGCGGGGAGAATAGCGCCACTCCCACATCCATAGATAACATCAACCCGCCCATCAACCCCTCCAAGATTAATCAGCTCCTCGCTCGATACTGCTCTTTCTGTGTATTATTCTGATTCTGGGCATTGCGACGGTGCCAAGGGCAGCTGGCATACATTATCTCTTAGCTAGACAACTGTTGCCAAGGCCCTGGCTTTCTTGAAGACGAGTTGTAGTCGCGCAACGTTGAAATTACAAATATAGGTGGCGAGTGTCACTTGAATTCTTTCTTGTGTAGTGTTGTGATTCGATATGGATGCTGTTCAGGGCACACCGATTGTGGTGGCGCGAGAAGATGAGCCGCAACAAACTATTAACGAAAAGTTTCATGTGGGTGGTAAGGTTTCGCTTAATGAAAAGTACACTTCAGAGGAAGAGTTAGAGGTCGTAGCTCTTGGTGACGATAGGGACATCATTCTTGAATCCGGTATGTTATTTTCTGTTTGAAAAATCAATGTCCCAATCACTTGGGGATATCTGCTTCTCACATCTCCACAGTTTTACTTTTCAAGAAGCAATTGCTAATCTGGTAATCTAGATTATACCCCAGAGCAATACAAGAAGTTGCTGAAGAAAATCGATCGTTATTTGCTCCCATTGATGTATGCCGCTTCGTCCGATTAATCCCTCTCCAAGCTAATGTTATTTACAGGTGGTGCTGCTATGGCATTCAACAGGTTGACAAGACCGCCTTGGCGACCCAAGCTGTGAATACTAATATTCTCTAATAATTCGCACGAAGTCACTAACCTAACATCTTCAGCTTTTTGGTCTTCGCACAGATACTCATCTGAAAGGTCAAGAATACCAATGGCTAACAACAATGTATGAAAATTCATGGTCAGCTGAGGAAATGTATTAACGTGATCCTCCGTGCAGCTTCTACATCGCGTATCTCTGCGGCGAATTTCCGTCCAACTTTCTTCTTCAAAGATGGGCCCTTGGACGATCATTGAGCATCTATATTTTGTGCTGGGGTGCGTCCCAACTTCGCTCCTCATCACGATTCATGCTGACATCTTAATCTCAGGCATATGTGTAGTTTCCATCTCCGCCGCACAAAACTGGGCCCAATTAATGGCTATTCGCGCCCTACAAGGCTTCTTCGAATGCACCATCTCACCCGGCTTCGTCCTCATCGTCGGAACTTGGTATCGGACTGAAGAACATTCCTCTCGAGTTCTTTTCTGGCAGTCTGCCAACGCTGGATTCGGTGTGATTTCTGATTTGATAAATTACGGCGTTGGCGCTCATGCTCAGAAACATGACGGCTTGGAGCCGTGGAGAGCGATCACATTGTTCCTTGGTTCCTTGACATTGGTTGCAAGTATTGTGTGCTTTTTGTTGTTGGGAAGTCCGAAGGAGGTTAGGTGGATGAATGAGGAAGAGAAGAGGATGGCGTAAGTCGTCCTTGTCGGCTGCGGGGATGTGTTGACTAATTGCGATTCGCAGTGCTGCTCGGATTGTAAAGAATAAGGTTGGCCGTGATGTGACTGGCGTCAAGTGGAACTGGAGCCAGGTCTCTGAAGCATTCATGGACCCAGTTCTTTACTTCTCTACAGCTAATGCTTTTTTGGCCTCGGTTCCGAATGGGTAATTCCTTCATTTCCATACTGAGTCAGCCTCTCGCACGTTTACTAACCATCGAATCAGCGGAATCACCACCTTCAGCACCCTGATATACCAATCATTTGGCTTTAGCGAATTGCAGGTTCTTCTCGTCGGTATCCCCCGCTACATGCTTCTCCTAATAATCTTCATCGTTGTCGGGTTCTACACCCGCAGAGTGAAGAACCGACGAATGTACATCATGGCCCTTTCCACAGTTCCATCCTTCGTTGGCTTACTCGCCATTGCGCTTCTCCCCAACACGGCCCATTATAAATGGATCAAATGGAGCTTGTACCTGATTACCGTCTCGTTTATTCTCGCCCTCTTCCTTGCATGGACACTCATCCCCTCCAACGTCGCTGGTCGCACCAAGAAAACTATCATCTCTTCCGCCACCTTTCTCGGATACTGCGTGGGAAATATGTGCGGCAGTCAGATATTTAAGACCAAAGATGCACCGCAGTATGTCCCCGGCACGATTGGGTGCGCAATTTCTCTTGGTGCAGACTTCGTATTGATCTGTGTGTGGAGAGGGTATTACATGTGGCAGAATCGAAGGAGAGACAGGATAGTAGCTGAGAGTAGGATGTCGAAAGAGGAACAAGAAAGGCTCGGGAGGGAGATGGGAGAGAGGGACGTAACAGATCTGAATAACCCTTATTTTAGGTACACAATGTAAGTCCGTCGTTGATGATGGAATTGGTAATAAAGTCTTATCGACAGGGAAGGAAGAGTGAGAATTCAGGTAATAAATGCACAATATCAGACATGAAACGAATCCAGATTTATTTGCAACACCGTTAGTAGAGCTAGGTTCTACTTGACTACTAATGTTTCGAGAAAGAACAAGTTATACTATTGCTAGGTAAATCTCGTCACAGTTCCTCTCCCTCATCCTCTTCCTTCAAAGACGAATCCCAGCCTCAAATTACATCATACTCGTTGATGTCCCCAATAGCTCCTTCAATTCATCTACCTGAACAGTCCAGTCCTTCAGCATCGCAATCGCCATGAGTATGGACATCCACCCTCGTTCAAGCCACTGCTGACGGTGCAGATTTTCTTTGTGCTAGACCGGCAGGAAGCGCCACGAAATTCAATTGACTTTTAACTCCGAACGTACCGAGGTTGAGACGATTCCAAATAAGCATGCAGCACAAAAAAATCTCCGTTCAAGGTGCATCGCCGGGACGCTCGGTGAACAATGCAGGAAGGCTGAAAACTCTTCACGCATCCACACCCACACCGAAGAACACATCCAAAGTTACACAGCCCCTTCACGAGACTGAAATCTGATGCGTTGGACCGAGACTTGCATTCTCCCTACTACAAGCCACCAAGTGTTGGTTGGCCCTGCATGCCCTCGGCCTGAGCATGTGCTTATAGTTCATTCAGTCCGTTGCGATCGTATATGATCATCTAGATATGATCCAGCCTTCTCGCTGCCTGTCGCCAGCGCACTGCATATCAAGCCACGATGGTGGCACCCTTCTACGAACTATGCTCAATCCCAAGGAGAGGGATGGGTTGGGCACAACATTCTACTACCCAACAACGGAATGCGGGCTGTTAGATCACAAGAGGATGGCTGATGGACCGACAGTCTAAGCCCTGCTGCAATGTGGGGTCCAAAATGCCAGCAAAGCAACAGCGGAAACATCACTTGCCACGAGGGTCGTCGATGGTTGTTTAATACTCTGGGCACCTCCATCTTTAGGGGTGGCAAAAGTTGCTGAGCTTGATAATCAAATAGTTAAGTTGGGCCTCGAGTGAGGCTGAACATAGGCCATGACGCGGCGCACTGACCTTGAGTTGGCGGTTAGGCGCTTGAAAAGGGGGAAGGCTGTACATGAAATTGATGCTCAAAGATATCTCCCACTGCCTTTTGCGATTATAGTCGGCGAGTTTATACTCTATTATGCGTTGTCTTGACTTCTTGTTGTTGAGAAGATGTTCTTCAGCCCTTGATAGCAGCCAGATTTCCTGGTCAAAAGGGCAAACGCACGAATGTGCCTATTTTTATTCACTTGACTTCATCATGCATTGCTATAAACATAACTTCCACGGCTATAGTGTTACACAAGAGCCTTGCCTTTTTTGATGCAGGTTTGAAAGTGTTGTCTTCGCAGCAAAGCCGCAAGTGCTGGGCAAAAGTGACTCGATACCAGCAATCATCCACGCCGACTATCACAAGATGGCATCATTCTTAAGGCCCTCGTACGACTAAAACATTCGTTCTGTCTGACAATAGAGTCCTTGAAGATTCCACCAAGCAATCCGATCCACCAGATCTCCAGTCTGCCCACACGTCCCCTATTCTTTCCGCTTTTCCGGGTTTCTCCATAGCCTCTACGTGCCATCACATCATGGCGAAGAAGTCGGCCAAGTCTCTTGAGCATGAAAAGAAAGAGTCAGTATCTATCTCAATCCTACTCCTTGCTCCATTTGCTAACCAATAATACTAGGTACCGCAACTCCAAAAAGTCAAAGTCCACCAAATCTGCAACATATGTCAACCCAACCACGAGTGAACATACTCAATCTTCTGCAAACTACGCAAATAATGAAGATTCTTGGTCCAATATCACTGCTTATGGTTCTGGGACATCCACCAGGGGTACGCAGATCCCGAGATCCACCACAGAGTACGATTTCCAGTTGCAGAAGTGGATATACGAGGGCGACAGCACAAACATGCCACTTGCTGAGAGGCTGGAGAGGAAGAATTGGGAAAAGCAAACGTAGTCTTGCACGTGGAAAGGAGCTGAAAGCGTATTGGTGGTAGCTTTTCTCGAAGCTGATCCCAGTTCAGCAACGGAGGATGTTTGAGCATAACCTTACTGTAGAGCTTGATGATGAGTTATGGAATTTACGAATCTCCTTTGTTTTTGTTAGAGTTGGACCAACAGAACGCAGAGATGGAGTAAAGGAATGGACGACGGGCTCCTGCATGACTTGAGCATTTCAAGCCCTACGTTGTACAGTATATTTACTCGAAAAGATATAGCATAGCATCGAAAGCATTCTACGAAGAACTTCATGGGCCTGCTGAGAGGGAGGAAGATCTCTTCGCTTGAAGTACTCGTCAAGTAGAACGCATTACAATGTTGGAGATCGGACTGCGCAGGGTATTCCGGAGAATTAAGATAGTTGTAAGATGTTCAGAGCCGAAAAGTCACAGCCAATGAAATCAATTACCTATTTTAGGCTGCCTTGTGGCTGAAAATATCAGCAGATAAATTCTTACCATCACTTCCTCTTGAAAATACAATGATACATTCACAGTTCGATCCCAACTTTGTAGTGCCAACTCAGACGCAATCACAGTCGTCACAAACATGGCAAAACCAGGCGCAAGCTCAATCTCAGCTGCCGGCACAAGACGCTAGCGCTCCCCTATTTTCGTCTGGCGACCAGCTTGCCTCACTCTCCCACGACTATTGTGTGGGATATTACACCAAGGTTTTCACACAACCTCAGGCCATCACTTTGAATAGCGACTTCTCATTCTCCAAGCTCTGTCCCGATATTGTACACTTCCTACCCCACATCTTTCTGAACCAACACTCAGCCCCCACTTTCGCTCTCCAAGCAATGCATATCTTCTTCTCACGGAACAGGTTTCTGATAAATATATCGCAGATCCCTACTTTTGTAGCTTGGGAAATTAATGGATATAAACCAAGTCATCTAATAACAGATCTCAAGATCTTGACTGGACCACAAAATAATCGCGGTCTAACGAACTCTGCTTTCCTGCCCATTTCATCACTCAACAATCTCAAACAACTCAAGATTGTGTTCCGAGATCGACCATTTAAGCCCGCAGGCCCCCTTTCATGGCTTCGTCCTGCTGCTTACGCCATCCTGCTTCTCCAAGCTAAACTTGGTTTAGGCCTAAGCTTACATGTCGGCACTCCCAACAGCGAGCGAGCGTATGAAGTTGAAGAATGGGATTTTGAAGCTGATGGCGAAGTGGCAAATATGAGGGATGTAACCGCGTATTTGGTGCCTGCCACAGAACATGAGAGCAGGGAATGGGAGGTGTGGCAGGGTATTTGTGATAGGTATGAGGGGCCGGCAGCGAGTAAGCTGGTGATGCTTTGGCAGGCGGGGAAGAGCTGGGTTACGGAAGAGATGTGGGATCTGATAGCTGCGAAGGTGAGCATTGGGGACTGGGCTGAGGAGGGAAGGTTGGAACTTTTGGAGCTGGAGGATGTGGTAATGAGTTGTGCTTGATGGCTGATCTCTGAGGTTGTATGTTGAGTCCGAGTGTTAGCGATGCCTGTCATCCACAAGAAGGACAACAACGCTACATTGCTGAGGATTGGGATATGATGTTTGAGATACAAGTGCTGATTGCAGGATCGTGAAGAGTGTGGGTGGAAGAAGCTGGAGATGAAGATTAACTTGGGTCTGACGTATCCAACAAGGAGAATGACGGACCTTGGATTGCAGATTTATGGCTTTTGCAAAGTGTTGAAAAAATTACATGATACTGTTGACATCTTTGCCTAGAATCTTTCAGAATACATCGTCGAATTAGCATTTAATTATAACCTTACCTTTTATTTAAGATATAAATAGCGATGATGAGAATCAAACACTATATACTGCACGACTGAAGGATTATCTGCAAAATGAAAAAGACGAATTCGTCACGTGATATCACAATACGTTACAGACTCAGGTCAGACATAGATAATTCTTGGATCAAAGGGCGGACGAATGTTACAAACTGTATCTGCAGCAATCTTATAGCCGATGGAATACAGCAAAACAAGCGCAAGGCAAATAATTCGTAGCACATGCATGGATTTGCGGTGCCTAGCGAAACGTGGGCACTCTTTCCCGTATTACATATAAATTCTCTATGTAGACTAGGTAACATATATCCCATCGGCTTTTTATGGCTCGCTTCACTCGAAGCAAATCAAGACGTGAAGTCCGAAGAGTATAGGATATAATTTCGGGCAAAAGAGAAGTATAATTGTAAGTGAACAAGCATGAAATGTCCTGAGATTGTCTCTAGATCTCTCCAAGAAGATAAATAATTACAAGATAGCGCAGAAACCCAACAGAAATAGTTCGCGAGTACACGCTCATATCAATTTTCGAAGAACTTCTTCTCAAACTTGAAACCAGCACTGTCAAGACGATCAATAAACTTTTGACCCAAACACGCAGGAGTATATATTCCACCAGAAAGATCATGCTCATCCCGGAGAATCGAAAGTGCAGCCTGAGCTATGCATACTCCAGTAACTGCTTTAAGTCAGTCATGCCATGCACAGGATAATGGCAGACTTACATTCGTACAAAGAGCCTTCATAGGCAGCCTTACAGAAAGCTCTGGGTGGGTTGGGCATCGCGACATCTGGCATACCGATACCACGATATTCGAGCCGGTCTTTCTTCGTTTCTTCTTTTGTTGGTCCATCACCTGGCTGATACACCATCTTTTTAGCGATACGTCGGACGAATGGCATCGCGAGCACGACAGATCCAATGATCAAAGCAAAATGAGTCATGACTGCCCCAAGGTGATTGCGAGCTTTCATGTACTCGTAAAAGTGAAAGTTGGGCCCGTAGAAGTTGTTGCCGCCAAGCAGTCCCCAGCTGCGCTCAACAATAGGCCTGTCGACCGTAGATCCCATAGAAGTCGTGAGAATTCCAAGATCAGGCACAGTACGCACGCCAAAAACCTTGGTGATGAGGGATGTGGAGTCTTTGAACTTAGGCCCTGGAATAGGAGAGATTGCATAAGGGGCATGTGCCGCCTTGATCTGCTTCATGCTGAAGGACTCCATGATGTTGAAAATTGTATTGAGAGTTCCACCGGAAGGCTTTGCGCTGCGCAATGGTTAGGAGAGAGTCATTATTAGGGCCAATTACTAACGTGATATCATGAACAGACAGGAATACCTCCCCTGTAGGCACTGACAACTTCTTTCGAATCATGCTCACCAAAGACCACGTGATCAAATCAGCTGGAGCAGAGTCAACACCAATTTGGGGAATCATTATTGCTCCACTAGCTTTTGCGGCTCTCTCATACTTCTTGATCATATCGGCCACATATGGGATCTCTCCCGTAACATCGAGATAATGGGTACCATTCTCAGCGCATGCTTTAAAAGCATGCTCGCCGTAAAGAGCGTACGGCCCGACTGTCGAAATGAGAATTTTGGTTTTCTTTGCTAAGCCACTTAGCTCTGTGTTATTTAAATTGCATATCTCAATTTCTACTAGCTATTAGCAATTGAACATTGAAACAGAAGGTACGATTCACGTGATGATGAATTTAGGGCTTACCTGGCTGTATCCTGTTAGGATTTAAGGCTTTACACTCTGCTGCCAGTGCTTCCAGCTTACTTGCAGAGCGCCCAGCGATTGCCCAATTCAAATCAGTGGGTAACTTAGTAGCAATGTGCTCAGCTGTGAGCTTCCCGGTGTAGCCCGTTGCACCAAAGACGACGAGGTCGTATCGACGAGATGCTGACATGGCTCAAAATAGTGCTGCGCCACGGTCTATTTAGCTAAGGGCCGAGAAGAATCAAGACTTTGAGTTGTGAAAGTACTGGAATTTGAACAATTATATAAGTAATTTTTTTTATCTCATGATGATGGTTTGATCCAAATTCTCAAAATATTCTGTCTCAAAGAGGCTTCAATTCCGAAGCCTCGGTATGTAAGTCTCGGATTCGAGATTCTGGATTGGGAATAGGCTAGTTTCACGTGATAAGCTTACTTTACAACCTGAGGCAACAAATACTGAGTTCTAAGCGAGCGCACTTTCAGAAATATCATAGAAATCAACGTCTCGAAAGTACTTCCATCTCCCAACACACGGTTCATCACAGCAACCTCAGCCAAGATGACGAAAAGAACCAAGAAGGTCGGTGTTACCGGCAAGTACGGTACAAGGTATGCAAACGCCCTTTTCCAATACGCGCGACAGCGTTCGACGACGCACAAAAATCTCGTTCACGATTCTGCGGAATCAATCACAACCTAGCGATGCGCACTGTGTGGGATATTGAAGGACACGAGCCTATGAAATGGAATGCTGACAGGATTTTTTCTGCCATTCAGATACGGTGCCTCCCTCCGCAAGCAAGTTAAGAAGATGGAAATTACGCAGCACGCCAAATACGTCTGCACCTTCTGCGGAAAGACCACTGTCAAGAGACACTCTGTCGGAATCTGGAACTGCAAAGCGTGCAACAAGACTGTTGCTGGAGGAGCCTATACTGTGTCGTACGTCATGAATCAATCTCGAATCAAGCTCTCGATCGAGATCCCAGAAGGAGAATAAAGACTGACAAAGTGCTGCAGAACACCTGCCGCCGCTGCCATGCGATCGACGCTTCGACGATTGAGGGATATTGCTGAGGTTTAGATTGTTGGGGTGGATTTCTTACGGTTGGCATTTGCTGGTGTCTGGGATTGGTCTCTCACACAGGTCACGAGCTTCGACGTCGCATTTTCGTCGATGAAGACTGAATAAAAGAATCAAGAACACGCCTGTCTCGTCCCTGCATGCCTATATCGCGATATTTCGATGCCTGGAAACATGACGTGAATTTCGAATGTGGTGGTGACTGAATGTTGGATCTTCCTAATCGAGAGTTTTATAGGCAACAACGAGAAACGCTCGACTATCCCAGCATGGAACATGTTCCATACCTCTCTTTCCATTTTTGGAGTCGCTTGTGGAACGCAAAGAAGTATGACTGAAAGCTACCTCAGCGATATCACCGAGATACGTATCCTGGTCATTGTTCTCACATGGCATCGACATTGGAAGAAAAATGAAAATGAGGCTGTCGAGCGAGAATCCATAGAACACGACAATTCATTTTCAAATCTCATTATTGTGCCTGCAGGCATCGCGGAAAAATGGGGCGGGCCGTCGCCTTCTGGTTGCCTCATGTGCATGGCTATAAGAGGCTGGTGTCCCTACCTACTACTGCTTTCAGTTCCGTCCTCTCTTTTGTCCCGTCTTTTGTGACTCACTTTGCTAGTTCTGCGTCAACTGCATCACGGATTCTCTGCGTGGCACTGGGCACCTGGGCAAGACGGCGGGTCACATGATAGAAGAATCGAAGTTTGATAATTCAGGAACCTATCACTCTCGGTTTGCGACAACATTCACTCTCCAAAGCGAGATCCCGTTCAGGACACAGCGGAGTTTCGAAGAGTCGAAGAGTCGAAGAGTCGAAGAGCAAGGCACTTTTTCAGATTCGACGAGACCTTTTCGGAGCTGTCCCGATCCGTTTATATCAAGGAATTATAGGTACCTAGGTAGCTCGAGTTTTGGATGTCGTGGTCATCACTCCAGGCACGTTACCCAGGCCCTTCTTATTCTGCCCTGCGCCACCTGCACCCACCAAAAGGATTTAGTCACGTTGTGATGCCACGACGTGCGCGGCGCCCACAATAGGTACGAGTCAACGAGGCAGCGCATCGCCCTTTCAGCGGTCGGACAAGACCACCTCCACCTCCACCTCCACCTCCACCTCACGCGGGGTGTGATTGTGATTGTCTGTTGCGAGTTGTGTGGCCGTGGCCGTGGCCATTCTGGTTCTGGTTCTGGCGCCGTTGACCGCTGTCTCGAGCGGGGCAATACGCGGCGCGCTGATTGGTGGGCGGTGCTCGTTAGCGTTGCCGACCATAGTCCATCTTGCAACCTGAATCCAGGTCATCTCTTCCGCTTCGATTTCATCCATCAACTCCTCAAACTCGCACTCGCTGCCAAAACCGCTTCACACCCGAGAGCTTCACGGCGACTATTCTCCCCACGATAATCCACCCCCACCACCGCAAACCTTTTTCATGACTTCCTTCCCTCTTGCTCGACGACAATTCCGCAAATTTATTCGTCAGCATGGCTGACCAGTGCATTGTCTGCCTCGAGGACTTGGACGCTGTAGCCGTAGCCGTTCCTGACGCCTCGATTCACGATGATCTTCAAGTGGCGGCTATCACCACAGACCACCAAAAAACGCATCCCAGCAACCCAGACCACACCGAACCGATTGCACTCATCAAACCTTGCAATCATGTATTGCATGATGAATGTTTACGAGCATGGTCGCAGAAAGCAAATAGCTGCCCTATTTGTCGCCAGACATTTAATCTAGTCGAGGTACTAGACAAGGTTGGAGGTATGTTTCCCTATGCTGCATCCTAAATTCCTCTCGTCGCAGAAAGTGCGAAAATCCCCAAAACCTGCAGGCAGATTGTCTGAATCAAATAATATTGTTCTTTGATTTGGAAGTCCGCTGGTCAGACCGGGAAGGTTGGGGCACCGAAGTCATTCGGACCAGGGGCCCACACTCATCAGCATTTGAATTGTGCGTATGCTAACCTGTAATTCCTAGGCACCGTCTTATCAGAGTATACAGTTGAAGACAAGAAACAAGTGGCCGAATTCGATCCAAATGCCTGGGTTGAAGAGGAATTCGAGGAAGAAGATGGTCGGCCCTGCCCAGTATGCGGAGCAGCCGATCAGGAAGAACTCCTCCTCCTCTGTGACGGCTGCGATGCACCATACCATACGCACTGCATCGGTCTCGGCGATAGAATCCCTAATGGAAATTGGTTCTGCATGGAATGCGCGGACGAGGGAGCATACGCAAGAGCTGCTGGTGCCACCCAAGACCAAACTCGCAACACACCTCTATCAGGACGAAGAGCTCCCAGAACTCAAGCTGGTGTCCGTCGCAGTCGCCAGCGCATGAGAAATGACCACTGGGTTGGTGCTTGGAGTCTTTTCAGCAGTAGAATCCACAATGTCGCCGGATTGGACCTTGACTTCTCTGACGATGATCTCTCCATGGCCGATTACAGACGCCATCAACGTCGCACCTCTGATGAGCGAAGAGAGTTCCAGCAATGGCAGCAAAGGCTGAACATTGCTGGTCGGCAAGGCGCAAGAGAAGTTTTCCGAGCTGCTGCTCCTGTCAGAATTCGCTCCCAGACACCAGCGGAATCGATCGAAGAGACTCGGGCATGGGGCGATTTTGAAAAGGCTAAGGAGATGGATACCAGGAGTCCAAGAAACCGAAAGAGAAAATCGAGATCAGTAACTGCATCGCCCGCTGAAGGCCCATCGCAACCACCAGCAGAGCCAGAGCGGAAGCTCAAGCGACCTCGTACCCGAAGGGTGCTTGATCGACCTGAAGCGCCATCTTCAATGGCAGGCTCCAGTCGCCAAATGAACAGCCATCGTGCGGAATCACCGACAGCCCGGATACTTAACGATACCACCGGACAGCCCTCTTTCCTATCTTCGCTTCTTAAGGAAGTCGAAATGAATTCCACGTCAGACGATGACCGATCGGCTTTCAGTGCGACAACTGCATCTGGTCCCAATCGTGTCACCAGTCCATCCCTAGATTATTCTTCTCCTGCCGCATCGCCGGTCTCTTCCTCACCATACCATACACCTAGAGCTTCATCGATCACACCACCACCTCACATCAGCAAGCGATCCGGATCACCCCTACCGCTCACTTCGCGAGTCGAACCAATATTCCCGCCTGCAGACTACTCACCGAATCGATCACCGCCAGAAAGTAAAACTGAACAAGACCAACCTTCTCCAATCACAGAACTTCGACAACCACGACCTCGACGTCAAAGACCTGTAACACTACCACGCTCACAAGACGCATCGCCTGTACGCGCCACTCTGCCCATCGAGGCCAAGGAGGGCATCAACAAGATCGTTAAATCTGCTCTTGCACCCCATTGGAAGTCAATGGAAATCACCAAGGAGCAATACGCGGAAATCAATCGCGCTGTATCACGAAAACTGTACGAAACCATCGCCTTTCGCAATCTGAATGACGAAAAGGAGAAATGGGCTTGTGAGAAGATTGCTACTGCTGAGGTAGCAACTGCCGTGAAGGCTTTGAGCACTTGATCTACCACCAATGAACGAAGCACAATGTGGGAAACGGCGAATATGGTTGCTTTCGGGACTCCCAGGCGTACTTTGAGATACCCGGTATAGGCATAGGATCACGGTGTTCGGATGAGCATATTGAGATTCAGTAATTGAGAAGGTCTGTCAACAGACAGGATATAGCTGTAATCTAGTCGGCGTTCTTGCGAGGACTTTAATTGCATTGCGAGAAGCTTGCATGACTTCGCTGCTCATGTTCATAGATGACTGAATTCTAAGACACTAATTTTGAGAACGTTCCAACTCCGGTGAAATGTGATATAATCATGGTGAATGAGAGCTTCAGTATTGTAGTTGTATAATAAGCAACTGAAACGGGCAGAGTTGAAGAATGCAGAGACCATATCTGGTTCAATCTTGAAGCAGAAAGGCTGACTGGAAGTTTCTGCCTCGGAGCTGGGGCTACCAGCTCGCAGCACCACAACGAGGTCGAGGACTGAAACGCAAGTTGCTCTCGTCTGCGTCGGAGCTCAACGTGCTCGTCGACCTCATTGAAAACTTCTCTATTCTTCGCATCTCTCACATACTCCATTCAACCCTTCCTCTGCAGCTCAAAGACATGTTTGCGGTGTCTATCTAACGATTCCCTTAGGACATGAAGGAAGGTATCGCTAGCGAAAAAAAGCCCGTAATAAATCTATTCTAGACACCAGTAAATGATCAAATCGTTCTAGGAGGAAACAGGATCTGATGATAAGGAATAGGTGACTTGTATGAGAGATTCTCAGTTCGCGCGGAAGATTTTCTTAAGTGCGACGTGGTTGCGCTAGTAATGAATTAGGTAAGCAACTTTCGAAATTTTGAGAGCTGGGCACGAGAGCGACGATGTTTAGGAGAGAGCTGCTCGGAGAGTCACGAGAATTACCACACGGATTGAGAAGATGACGGCCAGTAGTAGAGGGAGCAGAGCTGCTGCGGGCATTATCCGTATGTTAATTTTCTACCTCAATTGCAAAGTCCTAGCTAACAACGAACGAAAGGCTCCTCAAAACGTCCGAATCACCTCATCTGCTCAGAATGCATCTCCCACCTCTCTCTTCCCCAGCGCTCCTACGCCGTCGCAGCAGCGGCACTCAGGACCTCAGACCCTGTCCCTAATTCCGAGCTCCACCATCTACGAAAGATCCCCCCAGTCTCATCGTCTCTCGGACCCTCACACTACAAAACCAAAGCTGGGGTCCTCCTCTCGCGAGCCCCTCTCTTAACAGCTCCCCAAACCGACTTTGAAAAAGCATTTTTCCTCTACCAGAAACGCCTCAATGAACGCCTCGCCATGCCCTTCACGCGGTACTTCTACTTCAAGAAACGCACACCCGCAGACATAGACTGGAAGATCAAAGCCCGGGAACGAAACGGTGTCGCGGCTCGAGAATTGGGCGGCTACAATGCGTACGGGGAATATGGATGGAATGACGAGGTCTTGATTAAGGAAAAGGAGATGGCGGAACCGAAATACGTGCTTGATACACTGGTCAAGGATAGTAAGGTGAGAGCGGTGGAAGGAAAAGATGGTATGGCAATAGAGGTTAAGGAGGGAGAGGTGACGGATTTGGGGGCTGGAGAGGCGAGGGTTGATAGGCCGTTGGGACGGTTTACGGATGCGGATAGGAAGGTGGATGTGAGGAGGTTGGATAGACAATTGGCTAGGACGTTGTACTTGCTTGTTAAAAGGAAGGACAGTGGGTGGGGATTCCCCAGTGGAGAGTTGGTCGGGAGCGAGAATTTACATCAGGTATGTCTCGTAGATTACGTGGCTCGATGGCAGTAGAGGGGAATTTTGGAAGCGAATACTAATAGAACAATAGGCAGCAGAACGTGTCCTGGTGCAAACCGCAGGCGTAAATATGAATACCTGGATCGTCGGCCACGTTCCTATCGGACACCACATCATGAAGCCACGCTACACTTCCGAATCCACACTCGAAAAACCAGGCGAGAAGACCTTTTTCATGAAAGGACGGATAATGGCCGGACAAGCAGATCTCAAGGAGAACCTCTTCGGACTAGAAGATTTCAAGTGGCTGACAAAGGAAGAAGTGCAGAAGCACGTTGCGGATAAATACTTCAGCTACGTGAAGAATATGATGGCAGATAGATGATAGAGATGGAATAAAGGAGATGTGAGATGTGTATACTATGGGAGAACTTGTGTGGTGTAGCATAGGTAGCGGCAAGTGGAGGCATACATGCATTGTATTGTAGAATGTACCAACTCCATCTGAATCCGATGCCAAGTCTTCCGCTGCAAGCGGGGAATAAATCATAGGCATCGCCGGTCTCGCCCCATCCCATTCTTGAGGCGATCTTCGAAGTCTTGTCCAAGTCAGTCAGTCATGTGCAGTGCACAACGGCAGGAAGTTTTCCCGTTTTTAATTATTCTTACTTCATAAGATCTTAGAACTAAACTATTCATTCCATTCGTCTATCCATACATCCATGTTGAATGGCAAGTGCCTACCCAATACTTACTCTCTACTATCCACCTCTACATTTCACCCGACCTGAAGTGATCTTCCATCTTCAACCTCAATGGCATCCTCTCGACCTCAATCCCAACGTCAAAAACACATCCTCATATTGGGCGCTGGCATCACAGGCCTCTCCACCGCCCACGCTCTCCTTACCTCTCACTCCACCTCTAAATACAAAATCACAATAGTAGCAACCCACACACCCGGTGACTTCAGTCCAGAATACACCTCCCCCTGGGCCGGTGGCCACTGGCGCTCTCACGTTGGTCTCTTAGATGCAGATGCTGAGGTCAGGAGTTGGGATGAGAGGACTTATCAGGCTTGGACAAAATTACTTGAGGAAGGAGAAGATGATGGGGGCTTGGAGGGGAATGGCAAGGGTGGAGTAAAGGAGAGTATGAGGGAGAGGGAAAGAAGAATAGGTTTGGGGTTTCGAACCTGTCATTATTTCTGGGGAAAAGAGGGGGAGGAGACGAGAGGGGGAGATGGGAACGGGATTTGGTTTCGGGATGTAGTGAGGGAATTCGGGATTTTGAACTTGGAGTTAGAGAGGAAGAGAAGTGAGGACGGAGAGGGAGATGAGAAAGGGATGAAAGTGCCGGAAGGAGCGATAATGGGAATGCAGTACAAAAGCATCTGTTTCGACCCTCCCCGCCACCTCTCCTACCTCTTCCAACGAGTCCAAAATCTCGGCGCCAGGATAATCAAAACTACCCTCAGTACGAGCTCCGGACTTGACGGCGTGGTCAAAGATGCGAAAATCATCTTAACGAAAATAGGAGAAGGAGGAGAAATCTTCGCCTTAATAAACTGCTGCGGCCTCTCAAGCAGACATTTCCTCCCGCTCCCCGAATCTTCCCTCCTCTACCCCATCCGCGGCCAAACACTCCTCATCAAAGGCGAAGCTAAAATAACAACCACTTTCGTCGGTATCCCTAGCAAGCCAGATTCTGAAATGCTGTACGTGGTTCCTAGACCTGGAAGCGGAACGACGGTTCTTGGAGGTTGCAAGCAGGTGGGTAGCTGGGAAGAGAGTATGGATGAGAGTTTGAGTGCGAGGATTTTGGAGGGGGTGGGGAGAGGGGGTTTTTGTGAGGAATTGAGGAGTGAGAAAGGGGAGTTTGAGATATTGAGTTCTCAGGTGGGCTTTAGACCTGGGAGGAAGGAAGGACCGAGGGTGGAGATTGAGAGAGATGAGAGAGGGAGAGTGAAGTTAGTGGATGGAGTGAGGGTCGTACATAGTTATGGGCATGCGGGGGCGGGGTATCAGGATAGTGTTGGTTGTGCGGAGAAAGTTGCGCGGTTGGTGGCCGAATTATCGAATTCTGATCCTTAAGGATTGAATCCAGACAAAAGCGGAGATAATATGTTCCATCTTTCTTTGATTGAGCTTCTTCCTAAGTTCAGACTGTGGTCTTCCTCTCTCTTCGTTATATCCATACGTCAGCCTCAGCCTCAGCTTCATCCTCATCTTCACATTCAGCACTTCAAAACAACATAATTCCCCAACCGCGGATTCCTCACAATCCGCAGCCTGGCCCCGTGCGCTGCGTGCAACGCCATCGGCGACGAATTCAAGATGCCCCGGATCTCGTTGGACGGCATGACGCGTGAGGTCTGGTTCACGACGTAGGCGTTGCGGCTGTGGTAAGCATGGTCATCTGGTTTTTGGGAGCGAGGTTAGTCTTGGTTTCTTTGCCTTGGTGCTTGAGGAGGTGGGAGTGGGGTTGAGACTTGGATGGATGTGATGGGGAAATGCTGGATATGGTGTGGATGTGGGAGGTTAGGGATTGAGGTTGTGGGTCAGGTTGGGTTGGGTTGGATGGGATGTGGAATGGGATGAGATATGAGAACTAGGAGCTAGGAGATGGGAGGTGTACACATGTGTACGCTGCCTGGAGCGTGGGGACCGTGGTAGGTCATGATTGTGAGCGAGCGTGAGATTGGTAGCGAGAGACTGAGACCGTGAGCTGAGGTGAGGAAGGTGGGATGTGATGTTCGTTTTGGTGTTGGGATTAAGGACTACGAAAGGGAGTTGAGAGATGGGTGTTGGACCCCTATTTCATCATTCTATTAGTGGGATGAGGCTGAGTGAGGGGTCAAAGATGTGCTGGTAGGATCGAACGCCTCGTACGGACTCGGACTTCCACGCAGGAAGCCATGACCTTGCATTCTCCAGTCGTTACAGCCTCGTTGAACTTTTGCACTATCGTCGTGAATTTACTGGACGCACCGTATCGTTTTATGCGGGTGTTCGCAGAAGAGGATCAGAGATGCAGCCATGCGTTTCGAGCCAAGGTAGTGCAGGGTTGGGGGACTGGCGGCGGGGGTGGAGTGAGAAGTTGGTTGGGGGCCGTTGTGAGGCTGCAGACTGCAGACCCAGATATTAAGGCCACGTCGAGTCTTACATTCGGCAAAAGCAACCAGCTTTTGAAACCAGTGGCAAGAGGCCTGGCAAGGAAGGAGGGGGGGATGTGTTTGAGGGAGGACCAAGGAGGTAGGAAGAGGGAGAGTGGCCGCTGAAAAGCGTGAAGAGAGCCAAAGGGCTGGATATAGAGTTGAGATTTGGTTGATGGAGGATCTATTAACTTTTTTTTGATAGGGTAGATGCGTTTTTCCTGGCATTGGCTGCTTAGTCTATGGGATGAGATGAAGTTCCTTTATTCAACCTGAATTCGGTCCGCACAGGGAATTTAATCAATTTGGCATCACTACACTCGTATCAATAAGTGCTTCAAATGATTATTAGACTTGAGGGATTGATGATGAAATGAAGTTCGGATTTTTATTTAGCAGAGTTGTAAATTAGTGAAGTTCAAATAGGTTTGAAGTCGACCTCTGCTCAATCACTAAAAAGGGGCTAGGCTAAACCTCGGCAAAAGTTAGCGAACCAGACCCGCACAAAAAGAATGCCCTCATCCAAAAAGAACATCTTTTTCAATTAAGAAAAAAAAAGCAAAATATTTATCGAAGACATGTTTATTATGACCTACGCAGGGATCGAACCTGCAATCTCTTGATTCGTAGTCAAGCGCCTTGCCATTGGGCCAGCAGGCCAGTTTCTTGTATTTGATATCGAGTTTTTGCTTATTCTAATTTATATAGCCCGTTACAGTTTACTGCGGCTAATCTCGGCTAGTTGCACCGCCCTTCGATTCCTCGTCACTAGCCAAAATTACCTATGCATTCCTTTTTTGTTAAAAAAAAAAAGGAAAAGCTCTAAAAAAAACAACTGAACAGATTTCTCAAGGGAGACGGGGAGGCGGTTTGAACGTTCTACAAGTTTAGAAGATAGTCGAGCTACAATATCGCTTTTATAGAAGGCTGATTTTTGAGTATGTGCGTCTGCCCACGGCGAGACCCCGATAGCACGCCGTCTCACGAAGACTATGCGAACAACTGGAAGGTCCTGGACTGGCAAACAGGCAATAAAATAACAATATTTCCATATATCAATGACAGCTGCGTTTGACTTGTGTTACAAAGTCTGGCATCACGTGATGTTGTCGAAACCTTCCCGCCCGAAGTCCCTGCAATCAGGAGTGGCCACGACCCTCAAAGCCGACCTCCGCGAGCGGGAGTCTGAAGGTTACAACCGCGAAGCATATGAGTATAGGCTCGAAATTGGAAGGAATGGGCAGCCAAAGTTTACGAAGGCTGCATTAGTACCGGATACTGGTCGGTATCTGGTGAAAATCAATGGTCATCTTACTCCTGAACTCATCAAACAACTTTCTGGATCGACGGCACCTCCGAAAATTGAGCACGGCAACGCGGATGACGGAGATGCAGAGTTTTGCGTTGTCAGTGCAGCACTCAAGCAGACTCTCATGGACGCATGCACTTCTTCTGGTGTCACACCCACCTTCGTTCGATTTGTCGAGCCTGCTCCAAAGATATTTTCCAGTATTTCAAAATATACTACTCTCGGCATAGATACCACACTTCCACAACATCGATCAGAACTAGGTGATGATACATTCTTGCCAGCGCAGAGTCAGTATCCCGTGTGGTATTTCTTTTACGGGACCCTTGCTCAGCCAGAGGTTCTTACTCGGCACTTGGGTCTTAGCAGCGAGCCTCAGCTACACCCTGCTGCCATCAGACATGGAGTCTTGCGGACCTGGGCAGGCAAATACAAAGCCTTGGCTGATGGTCCAGAATCGTCTTGTGTCGACGGCATGGCATATAAGGTCTCTTCCGAGGCACATGAAGCTGCGTTGCGTGGATATGAGACTAACAGATATGAGGTGGTCAGGTGCACAATCGAGATGAAAGGAGAACTAGTTCCTGGATGCACCTTTCGCTTCGTGGGTACGACAGATACTCTGAAGTGACATCTCGACATGACTGCTTGGAGAGTGGCACGTGCTGTTGGTATGAAGCCTATCGCTACAAAAACGAAAGACGAGCGATATCCTCCGCAACTTTATGAAACATCGCAACACAGTGTTCGCAAGCCGAAACTGTTAGTTTGCTGCTTATGGCTTGGCCTTCGCGGCACCCTGTTTTAGTCTAGATACAAGGACTCAGCCCTCGAAAGTAAGTGCTGAGGATATTTGTGTAGAGCATTGAGATTAACCTTCTTAGAATATCCATCTCAACACGGTTTCCACCCTTCCCCTAGCGCTCTTCTCGCTTTCTATGGCTCCCAAGTCCTCCTCGCCTACCACATAAACATCCGTATCCAAATCCATCGTCTGAACTCTCTCAATTCTCGTCCTTTTGAATATCTTCCATCCCACATACATAACCAACATAATCGGCAACTCCACATAATAACTCACGAAATCCACAGCGCTGAATTTCGGACTAAATGAACTCCACCCCTGAACCAACACGATCACAATATTCAAAACCAAAGAAAGCCATGGTCCCCACGGATATGTAATATTCTTGAATGATAGGAGGTGGGTCTTGCCTTGGAATTCCATTGCCCGACGGAATCGGATCGACGTCAGGGCTATAGCGATCCAAGCGAGTTGATTGGAGACTCCGACGATGTTCTGAAGCCAAGTCCAGAGTTGTCCTGCGCCGATGAAGCTTGCTCCAAAGCAGAGTCCGCTGATAGCGCTCGTAGCAAGGACTGCCACCCAGGGGACCTTGTTTCTATTGAGGGTTCCGAAGAACTTTGGTGCATGACCATCCACAGATAGGGAGTACAGAAGACGAGTGCCAGCGAATAAGGCGTGATTGCCTGCACTGATGACGGAGGTCATGATCACAGCATTGATAAATGAACCTGCTGCCTTTGCCCCCGCCATTTGGAATATGAGGGTGAATGGGGACTTTGAAGAGTTTTTGCTGGAGAGACCCGGGTAATTGTAGGGAACATTGAGGCCGATGAGCAGGACTGAGAGGATGTAGAAAATCAGAATGCGCCAGAATACATTCTTGACGACTCGAGGTAGGTTTTTGGTGGGGTTTTTGGTCTCGCCAGCTGTGATGGCGATTGATTCTGTTCCTCCGTCTATGATGTGGTTAGCTGGGGCTTCGATGCGGGAAATTGTTGGTCATACATGCGAACGAAGCTGTTACGAATACAGACGCAAATCCTCCAATGCCTCCAACAAATGGTGCATCGCCGATGTACCAATTGTGAGCACCGAGATACTTGTGAGAAGTGTTCCCTCCACAGTTCACAGCGATGCCGAGGATGATGAAAATCTGCTAGGGTTAGTCACGAGACGCTTGGAGATGACGGGTGACTAACAGTAATGGTAATAACTTTGAGCAAACTCAGCCAATATTCCAACTGCATATTTCGTCATTAACATGTTCCTGTTCTTCGATGCGAATGACTGACCTCTCCGTATGCTCTCACAGTAATGATATTCGCAAAGATTAAGAAACCCCAGAAAATAAGACTCAATCCCCACCCAGGGAAGCTGTCATTCCAATAGGCGAAAACAAGTTGCAGCGCTACTAAATCAGCCGCAGTCGAAACTGCATCGTTGAACCAATAATTCCAAGTGAGCGCAAAGCCAAACGCATCATCCACATATCTACCAGCAAAGGTACAAAAAGATCCGGCAATAGGAACGTAAGCAGCCATTTCTCCCAAAGCCAACATCGTCAGCAGTACAATGCAACCGACAATGAAATATGCAATGAGCATTGATGCTGGACCGCCTGTTGCAAGTGATTTCCCAGTGCCAAGGAAAAGACCGGTTCCAATTGTGCCTCCTATGGCTATCATCTGAACTTGACGGGCTGACAGCTTACGCGCAAGTCTGTCGGCAATAACAGCATGATGGCCATGTTCAGTGAACACTGGCTCTGACGAGATGGCCTCGATGTCCTTGTCGTGGTCGTGATCAACGTTTGGCGTCACGTGAACTGATTGAGGATCGTCCATATTGAACAAGGGAGCAAAGCTTAATGCGATGAAACTAGCCTGATAGCTGCATAAAAATATAGAATAAGAGTATAAGGAAGCTAGAACGTGTTTCTAGAACGAAACTAAAGATAAGAACATGTACGCTGTATGCGAAACCGAGATCTTAAAGAGAAGATTCGTCTAAAAATCTTCTCCAAAAGCCGCTGCCACCCCATCTGAGGCAACATTTAGTACGATATTGCGTGCTTGAAAGTATTTTTCATTTGTGCACACTAGGATTGATTTGACATGATGGAAACTTGTTCTAGGGAACTTGGCGTGACTCGGGACCGTACTTGCAAACGGCTCGGTCTCCTGATGGGTAATACACGGCTTGGACCGTTGGAGATGCCTATTAGGGCTGTCAGCTGTTGGTTGTTTGATATTCATCTCGATATCCCCTCATTTTCCCCAGCAAAAGCAAAAACATTTTTAATCGAAAGGCGTAAGGCAGAATGGGAATTTCTCGTGTTGGAGGAGCAGCTTCCCTGGTTTTGTGCTGTCATGGTTTGCAGGATTTTGGAAGGAGGTGCTAGTAGTACGGTGGCCAGGATTTCTCCGCTTGTAACACGTGACATGCTGGAAATGCCTACCTAACTGATACTAGGTATTTTGAGCTTTCATGAGGCACCACACTTCCGATTCTTCAATATTTTAAAGCCATTCCACCAAGATTGTCTTGACTCTAAAGTTGGAAGAAGAGCTTTTGAGCATACTCACGTGATTCATTTCCTGAATCGGGAAATGACCGTTCTTCTTCCTTGCTTACAACGTTGTAGTGCATCGAATACGAAGTACTTCTTATCTGTCACATCATGATTAGATATAACAAATAAAAAATGATATACATTTTTCCTATATGGTAACTTTTGTATCGTTCCGCTCTCAATGGTTCTATGTTATCAATGAGCATGTCGTTCATTTTGTTGTTTAACTTTTGCTTTAAAACCTGTCCTACGTGCGGATCGAATTCCTCGCAAGATGTGCTCATGTGCACTCCCTGTGCGATGTCTCGATAATGAAGGACCGATATGCTCAACGTTCTTCGGAGAGGTGAAGAGCGCGCGAATCATCAAATTCCTGTCACTTCTTATGAAATAGATTTATTGGGCATTATCCTACACGAAAATCATATGGGCACATCAGATAAGGGATTCCATATTAAGCTTTTGTCTATCATTTACCTAGGTAGGCTTCGGCTCCCCCAAGGACACTAAGCGGAACCCCTAAATTTAGCGAGCCTTTCGAACATCGTCATCGTCTCACTTCCATCACCATACGATTTTTCAATAACTACTCTGTACTCTTTATCTTATCATAAAATGCTCAGGCCTCATATTTTAGGGTTATCTCGTAGCCAGGTTCTTTCTGATGCGATCAGACATTATGAATTCATTTGTAATCGATGCGGGCGAATACGATCGCGATTTTGCCTGTATGCTCTCGGATCTCCTTTTCGTGAGCATGCATGCAACCAGCCCGTATCAGGCACACCAGGACAAGGATTAACGGAAGTATATCATTACCCCTCATTGGCATCATCAACACCACTTTCAAGAAGTCAATTCAGCAATTCACCATGATGGCTTCTCATTCTCATTCACTCTCCGGAGACCAGCAGAATTGGTCTTTCGCAAAGCCTGCTCCTCGATATCAGCACACTCGAGCATTCAGTATAGACGATGATAGACTCCCAGCCTGGCGTGACTCGCTCCTCTCACGCTCCCACAAACCACCTCAAAAAACCGACCCCAATCAAACATTCGAACTTTTCCCCACGTTTCCGACGGAAGTCAGACTCAATATCTGGCGCTTCACCTGTTTCCCCCGCCTCGTCGAGATAAAAGTCGTCAAGACCGTCCACGTCCCCGAAGAAAACTGCTCCTTCAAAGCCTTCCACAACACCACGCAATTACCAGCCACCTTCTCCGTCTGCAAAGAATCCCGAGCCGTCGTCCTAGCCCACTACAAGCGCTGTTTCGGCTCAATCATGAGAGCCGACCTGGCTCCTTCGACAATCTACTTCAATCCCTCCGTCGACACGCTCTTCTTCCGCTCCAACGGAAGCACGATGACGAACCAACACGCGCTGAAAGACTTCATCGAGCACGCCTACAACAGCAAATGCGGACACGAACGCCTCGACATGGACCTCGTCCAGCGGATCGCCATCAGCCACCGCGCGCGAACCCGCTCCGTCGACCTCGCGGAGCTAGCACCGCATCTGAGTTTCCTGCCTGCCTTGCGGGAATTCACCATTGTGGCAGAGCGCTACGAGGGCCCGTATCGAAGCCAGGTCGTGCTGAAGGAGCCGGCACCGGATGATCCCGAGATCAGGATCTTGCGGAGGTGGATGGATATCCACTTCCCGCATAATCTGATGAAGTGGAATTTTCGGCCCTGGGGGGTGGATAGGAAGAGGGATATGGTGTTGAGGGTTATGGAGGCGGATTATGAGAATATGTATCCTCCTCCTCCTCTGGCTCGCAGACCGATGACGGTGGTGAAGGGTAAAGTGGAGAAGTTGGGAAAGGAAAAGGAGAAGGAGAAGGTGGTTGATGTTGGAGTGGCTGCGGTAGATGATTGGTCGAGGGATCTGATGCGTTCATTGGATCTTCTCGCCGTTCAATAATGTTGCAGATTGTTTGGACATGCAAAGATTGAGATGGGCATATACCACCAAGGCATTGCTGGTTGTGCGGATATATTTATCGCTGGAGTGGGTGACTGTGTCTCATTAATTAATAATATACAATTAGCCTTTTCATCAATCTACAAATTGTCCTGCTCTCAGATAAGAGCTCGTTGTACTTGTCGTAGGCTTCGTAAAGACACTCAATCATTCCCTCTGAGCCGCCATTCCTAGAACTTTCCGACTCTCCTACAGCATTGGGTGACGTTTAGAGCGAGCTAGCTAGCTTGAGGGCGGTATTCAACATGCTTACTACAGCTCTCGAGTCTCTCCAACCAGAGCTACTGAACAGAGTCTACCAGTCCAATCCAATCCAGTCTGTATTCTCAGCCTCAACCCGAATCAAGAAATCTCCATCGCACCACAACACACCATGCATGTTTACACATCTCCGCCTTTTCCTTCCCCATCACCTAATGAGCAAGCACCTCACTCTCCAGAAAATTTTCATAATGGCGTTCAAACAGCATCGCACGTCCAGATTCATCCCAGCTCGACACATCGCCAATGAAACACCCCCAATCCCAAAACGCTGCAGCTAAACCGGGTAAACCCATCCTTAGCAGTCTGAACTTCGAACTCGAGTCCGAAATTATAAAATCGGATGCACAGCATCCAAGGCAGAAAGAAAGAAGCAGACATCGAGACCTTTACCGAGTTACCACGGGAGGGAGAGGATACACATCGACGTATTGACGAAGCCGAGTATCGTCTCATCATCTATCGTCTCTCGGCCACTCGCAGATCCGAGTGCCGAATCGCCAAGATTGAGGATCCTAATTCGTGGATTTGGCGCGACGTTCGAGCAACTTTGTGATGGGCATGGGTTGGTTCAAAACCATGGATATCTCGGTGCGAAATGGTGGTAAGTGGTTCAAACCCAGTGCCCACTGCTCGGATCGTTTTGGAACTAGATCCGCTTCTGCTAGACGCCGAGAATTGAAGATCGGAGAATATTGCTATGAGATGTAACATGTTTATGCGTTGGACTCCCTGTATGAGCTTCCTCTTCTACAGCTTCTTGGTTGCTTTTGGAATTAGAAGGTTGTTGTTGACCGTGAAAAGACTGTCGGGGGCAAAAAAGAGTACGATGATCTGCGGAAAGGAGGGAAACGACTTGAAATTTTGGAGGAAGAGGAGTTGATTCCTGCTACTTGCGGGACTCTTAACTGATAATGTGCTCAAGGATGTGGGGGGAACGGTATTGATCGCTTAATGGAACTATCAGAAAGGTTTAGCTCTGGAAGATGAAAGATGTGTATGAATATGAGTGTGAAACTAGTAATGGACGCGCAGCACATAGGTATGCAAGTTTGGTTCCCATGCTCTGTACAGAGTCGATCGAGCGAAGAAGACAGATGGAATCATCTCTATTGCTTGAAGCTGTTGAAAAAGAGGTATTGGAAGCAGGCAACTGGATTCGAAATATCTATGACAGAGGACTCTCGCGCTGCGAGGAAATGGGATGAAGACCACCATGTTGAATTGTTTGTATGAGTTTAATGGTAGTTCTGGACTTCAAATCTCGTTTCGTTCCGGAGAGTGGTCAGTCATCCTTCCCAATGACGAAACCAACCCACGTGATAACGCTCCTCAAAACATACCTACCTACTCGTTCTTTTTCCAATCCTCTTCAGCTTCGAAGGCGTCAGTCATCTGGGAACTCACCCGATCCATTCAACGCTCGCAACGTGGATCAAAGCCTCCAGAAGAGGACTACCCCACAACGCCTTGCTGAATCAGCAACCTCTTCCACACGAGGCTGTCGGCTGTACAGTACTTCATAGGTTGCTTCTTGACGCATTGAGATGGCACCATATCGCGGAGAGTCGGGTGCAAGGAGTGCCGATGATGGTTTAGGCACTACCGCAGGGCGGCGATCAGGCAACTATTGTCGAAGAGAGAGACGTTGTTGGGACTTCGAGTCTTCACAGGTGCGGGAACTTCTGTTTTGGAATAGGACTTGGACTGAAAAGTTAGATAAAAGGGGACTAACGAGAATTTAGATGAGTAGAGTGCTGGGAAAGGGACTGCTATGAGGATGGGTCAGTCGATCAATGGCGATCGCGAGAGTGTGGATGGTGAATTCAGAGATGTTTTCGGGTGGGGAGGGGCAGGAGGAGGGGGAGGGGGATGTGAGGACATGCGCTGTGGAGCTGAGGAAGCAGAGGTGGGAGAGTTGATGGTCTGATCAAGCAAGCTGCTGTGGTTTGAGGGTGACGTCGCAAGGTATTTGAAGCATTTTGGCATGAGCGCAGACTGGTTCTGCTTGGCTCGCTTGAGGGTTTCAGCCCCCCTTTTTCTATCGCTTGTCAGGAACCATAGTTAAACAATACGACACGATGATAAGTTCTCTCTAGCCAACATTCAATGTTTGCACTCAACAACTGCATTATTGGAATTGATGGCTGGGTGAACTTCTTGACTCGATTCGCGGAAGCCGTCTCCAAGCATTTCGGTTGCTGGTCAGCTCTGACCTCTTGGGAAAACCCTCACCCTGGTCGCTGACATACGGGATGCAGATACAGTACCAGTGCCTGGACCTGCACACCTTCGAGCTGTCGATGATCCGTCAGAAGACCAAAAGCCGATCTCGGAATTGACTCACGATGTCGCTATTGCACACGCCGACGATACTCCGTACAGTACAGTAAAGTACCATCACTTGGGGAAAGCCGAGGGCCATCTCGCAGCGATTGTCCAGAAGCTTCCTTGCATGCACGATTGGGTAATCTCGGGAGTCGGGATGGTGAGGTGGCACTGGCATTGGCGTTTGCACTCACGGCAGAGCTTCGACATCCGCGTGATACCGAGCCCGCACTTGGAAGTTGGCTGTCCTTGGCTGTCCTTGGCTGTCCTTGGCTGCCGCAAGCGTGGTCGGGGCGGCAGCAACGTGGTCGCCACAATCACGATACACTTGATACGGAGTACATTGTTTCAATATCATGCCCGCTCGTGCCCACTCGCGCCCAGGGCCACTTAGATAATCCCCCTCATCACAGGTTCGCTGCCCTACCCTACTCCCTTCCCTACTCCCTTCCCTACTCCCTACCCTACTCCCTCCTCCCTACACGACGTCACCCTGCTTCGCAGTCGGGGCCTCCAATTGCGCACGGCGGAAGCCCCGGGGCTTTTCATCCTCTGCCGATCGTTCGTTCTCCCCCTCGAACGAGAGCTGCAGGACGCTGCACAGGATGCACACACTACACAGGATGCACACGCTGCACAGTCCCTCGAGCGTCACCTGTGACTCGTGAATACTGAATATTGAATAGCTCTACTGAACACTGAACAGAACAAGCCGCCCTGATGGCCGACGGGCATTTGCTGACAAACCCCTGCCGGCACCAGCGAATGCTTGTCTAACTACTGTCGGTATATGAATCAATCAATTAATTCCCCTCACGGGCCTCACGGGCGGCTGCCTCTCCCCTCCAATGAGTCAACCGTCAACCTTCTTGGGCGTCGTTCCGAGCATGCCGAGCCCTCATTCTAGTCGACAGCCTCTGACAATCCTTGACCACAACCACGATGTTCTCACGATCGTCCAACAATTTTCTTCCTTGCACACTTGCACACTTGCACATAACACCACCACGTCGCCGTCAATTCCGCCCTCTCGCTGCCTGCCATCGCACAACGACGCTGAGAGATTGGTTATCCCTTCCTGAATAACTTCATCACATGCAGCATTTTCCGCCCTTCCCGCATGTCATCATCTGATGGTGGGGATCTCTCCTCAGAATGTCGCAGAAGACGTTCGAGGCTCCCCAATAACCGCGGAGTCTTGGGCTGCATGTCAGCCATTGGGACCATTGGGACCATTGGGACTAGTTTTTCCCTTTCTCGATTGTCCGTTTGTCAGATGCCGACATTTCCTATGATGTGATATTCTCCCGATTCCTGAGGTATATAGCTCTGGCAGCCTGCCCCCTTCCGTCGAGTGACGATCTATCAAAATAGCAAGTCAGCACACTCAATAGTACCAAACACACGCACAGCAATAGTCGAAATGGGTGTCATTCTCCTTGATCGTTCAAACGATGCTCTGAACATCAACCCTCCCATTGGCAACTTCCACCTCGTTGTCCATGGCTCAGACTGGCTGTGGGCTGTGACGGCCATCTACTGTCTCTTTCTTGTCATCGTAATTGGCCTGGCATACTTCGCCAAATCTGGGGAGAAGATCTTCCACTACCTGTTGACCATCTCTCTCCTCACTGGCGCCGTCTCGTACTTCGCTATGGCATCGGATTTGGGCAATGTAGCTGTCCCCACGACAGACAACGATGCTGGCCTCCGACAAATCTTCTATGCTAGATACATCAACTGGTACGTACCGTCCACTTCCCCTATCGCAAGGATATCCAATCGCTAACAAGAAAAAGGTTCATCGGCTGGACCCCGATGATCTTGGCCGTCGGTCTCGTCTCTGGCGTTTCATGGGCCACAATCGTCTACAACATTGCCCTCTCCTGGGCCTGGGTTTCAATCTGGCTCGCTGGTGCCCTGACCCCTACAACCTACAAATGGGGATTCTTCACCTTCGGTCTGCTCGCCTACTTCCTCCTCTCTGCCTCCCTCCTCCACACCGGCACCATAACCTCCAAGCGCCTCAGCATCACGCGCCACTACACCGGACTAGCCGGCTACCTCGTCTTCTTCTGGATGCTCTACCCTATCGCATGGGGTGTCGACGACGGCGGGAACGACATCAGCGTTACATCCGGCTTCATCTTCTTCGGCATCTTGGATCTGTTCACCGTCCCCTTCTTGTCGCTCGCGATCCTGTTCCTGGCCAATACATGGGATTACAGGACATTGAACCTCTATTTCACGCAATACGGTCGTGTGCCGCAAGGCTCTGATCTCCCGGAGAGGATCCAGCAAGAGAAGGCGGCGGAGGCGGAAGCGCAGGCTAGCGCTCCTGCGGCTCCAGCTGAGACTGTCTAAGCGAGTCTTCTTCTCCGCTAGAGAAAGGGGGAAGAGTTCCCCAAATTGCAAAAAGAACAATTTGGGATCGATGGGGGAGGGTAGCGTGGGGCCGGTTTCCTTTGTCAGCTTGGATTGATACCATTCGTTGCATTCTATCTCGATGATACCAATGTCACAGCCAAAGCTTATTCTGTTGTTGTTTTTGAGGGGTTTTTCTAATGTCTAATAGTCAAGATGGATTGATGTACACAACTCAATAATTATCAAAGCAAGTAATGAACGTATGCAAATGTTTAAAAGGGTTTATTTTTTTTTCTTCTTAAATTTGATTGTTATTGTGATTATAACCATGGCTCTGGATAATTGCATGTTGGAGTGCAAGTGCAGCTTGATATTCGCCTCCCCCTGGTTAAGATAAAGTACCCCACATTTTTGACCCCGCTCCCGCTATTACTGTACAGTACAGTCCGCCACCTCGCCTCGCCTACCAGTAGCCTGGAAAGATAAAATAGGAGTCTGGTTGTATGACCGATGCATGAAGGTGAAAATAATCCAAAATACCTTCATGTAAAAATAGTAAGCTGTACTGCAAAACCATTGAAAGTAGACAGCCAATAAGGTATCGATACAGCATCACATAAATTCTCACACTAACAAATTCCAAATGACACGCACAACATGACTCCTCAGCTTTCCTAAACAACAAGCTTCAAAGACAGTTGATCTTACATAGTATAGTGACTTCAGTACGGAGTTGGTGATCTCGGCGCAATCTTACACCGCAGCTTCGCATGGCGAATAGCGCCATTGAACTACTCCGCACCCCATATTCCATATTCCGTACTCCGTACGTATGACACTCGATTTCCCGACCTGCTTCGGAATATACACACGCGTACCATGAGGATATCCAACACATATAAGTATGTGCAGTTTCTCTCGTTATCCGATCTTGGATTTTCTCTTCAGTTTTCAATCTTCATTCAACTGTTTTCTATTCCGTGGACCACCACACCAGCCTTACCTCACTCAAAAGTGTGACTTGTGTCTCTTCGTACCACTTCATTCAACAGCAACATCAACATCGCCATCCATCAAAACCCAAACACAACCCTCACCCCTCTCCTTCTCAATCAACTACCTTAAACATCACCAACCAACTCTACCCAAAATGCCAAACCACCTTCACCGCGCCACCGAAATCGACTCCCTCGCCACCTCCGCCCTCCTAACCCCCAATCCCCTCTTAACCCAAGCCCTCGAAAACTCCACTTCCAACAACCTCCCCCCAATAACCATCTCCCCACTCCAAGGCCAATACCTCTCCAGTGCGTCAATTTCAAATCTCTCCCCTCCCCCGTCCGTCCCCTATCAGTCACTCACTTCAGTCATCTCATTCTTCAACTCAACTCAACTCAACTTCCATGAAAGCCCACCCATATACCCCATACTAATCTCTTCCTAACCTTACCTACACAGTCCAATGCCAACTCCTCGGCGCCAAATCCATCCTCGAGATCGGGACCCTGGGCGGCTACTCCACCATCTGGTTCGCATCCACCGGGGCACATGTCACATCCATCGAGATCAACCCCGCACACCACGCCGTCGCGCTCTCCAACACGGCTTCTCTGCCCAACGTGGAGCTCCTCCTGGGGGATGCGCTGGAGGTGTTGCCGCAGTTGGTGAGCCAGGGGAAGGTGTTTGATTTCGTGTTTATAGATGCGAGTTGGGAGGAGCAGGGCGGGTATTTTGATTGGGCGGTCAAGTTGACGAGGGAGGGGGGAGCGGTGTATGTGGATAATGTGGTGAGGGAGATGTTGGAGCAGGGGGATTTGGGCGAGAAGGAGGGGTTGGTTACGAGGGTGGGGGGGATGGAGGGGGTGAGGGCCGCGCTGGTGAGTACGGTTAGTGGGCATAAGGGGAAGGAGGAGGAGATGATGGATGGGTTTTTGTTGGCGGTTGTGGAGAAGAAGTGAGGGAGGGTGGTGAGGCTTGAGTGTTGGAAGCAAAGCGAGTCTTTCTCGGGTTAAGCGAATTACGTGGATGATGAATATGGTTGCTTTTACCCTGAGATAGATTGCAAGATGAGGGCGTTTATTGTTTTCCTCCTGTTCGTTTATTCTCCTCCTGCTTCTTCTCTATAGGTGATGGTCCAGCAGCGCCTTGTGAAAGTTCCATCATGTCATCACCAAAGATAAAGAGAACCCACCTTTTCCTTCTTCGGCAACACAACCTGCGCCTTATCCCTCTTGAAAAGAGCCAGCACAGCATCATTCCCATACGCAGCCGCCACATCCTACAACTCATTAGCAACAACACTTCCTGTAAAAACGACATGAACAGAGAAGGGGAACTCACCAACGCAGTCCTCTGATTATTATCCTCAACCATAGGATCCAATCCCTTCTCCATCAAAAACCTGAAGGTATCCACAACGTTGCTCTTCGCAAGATGAGTGATTATCTCATTTTGCTTCTTTTTCGCTACAACATGCAACACTCCCTCTCCCTCCTCATTCCTCGCAAAAAGATCGGCGCCTGCTTCTTCCAACAGCGAAATGTACTTTCGAGGAAAGTTTGAGCTACCAGCCATACGAACTTGCCCGCTCTCAAAATAGCGGAACACCGGCGTTTCACCGACGTTGTTCTTTTCGTTGATGGAGAGTCCGAGAGAGAGGAATTTCTGGAAGCGGGGGATCCATTCATTTTCTGGGATGTCAAGGCAGAGACGAGGAGCGAGGTAGTGGAGAGCCGTGTTACCTTGTCCGTCTTTGGATAACGGGTCGGCACCTACTTCCATCAGTGTTTCCGCAGCCCAGATCTTGGAGTTCGAGATCGCGACGTGGAATGGGCCGTCGCCTTTTGCGTTCTTCTGCGAGATCAGAGAGGGAGCTTTGTCGATGAAGGTGCGAAATGTCTTTTTGAACTGTTCGTTGTTGTGTGGAGTGGTTTGGATAAGGAGATGTAGGGCGTTGTTACCTTCGTTATCGACGGCTAGTAAGTCGCCACCGCGGTCATAGACGGCAAAACTGGGAGAGGGATCGTCGGCAGTCATCTCTTCGCGCTTCTTGGCATGTTCTTCGGGAGATTTGTAGCTAGTGTGAGTGGAGGGTGGTAGCATGGTTGGGGTCGTGCTTCCGGCCTTTGACTGACAGGCTGCAAGAAGTAAAGTTCGACCGTTCGGATCTCGAAGTTCTAGATCGAGATTGGGAAGCTCTAGGAATGGTTGAAGCATGCCTCCAGACTGGAAGATGTCGTGGATGATAGTTGAATCGTCGCCGAGTTGCAGGTAAGGATTTGCTCCGTTGTCCAATAATAGTTTGATGATTTTGATGGAGGATTCACGAGTCTTTGCAGTGTTGAACTTTTGGCTTGCAGCATAATGGATTGGGTAAAGCTCGGAGTCATACACTTTGATATTGTGCCGGTGATTTGGGAGCTTTGACCTATCGACAGGTTTTGGTTTTGCATTGCAATCCGCGCCCGACTCCAATATTGCAGCGACGGCGGTGACATCCTGAGCAGCAATGGCAGAGAAGAGGACTGATTGGTCTCCAATTGAGATGTCTGCTCCATACTTGATGAGAAGACGGACCAACTCGATATCATGCATTGCTTTGTTGAGGCAGGTCAATCCATTCTCGTCCACACTGTTTGGGTCTGCACCATGTTCAAGAAGTATCTTCGCTGTCTCCCTTCTTCGGTAACTAGGATATCCTCGATCGCAACTGACGGCAATATCCAAAGGAGTTCGTCCCTTCTCATTCTTGAGTTCCGTATTGGCTCCTTTCGCAAGCAAGTATGCGAGGGCTTCGGTTTGCCACCAATGTGTGCCACGTGCAAGAATATGCAAAGCACTATTTCCTGGCGGATACTTGTGTCCTCTGCCAGTCTGGTAAACAGCTATGTTGGGTTGGATATTGATATCTGCACCAAACCTCTCAACAAGAAGCTTAATCATATCAAGGTTTGGCAATTCTCTGTGAGCTGCTGTAAGAAGATATGGTCGGACAAGTTCGTCGAGATTTTGTGTGGGACTATCGATCCCATTTACCCACCCCGGGGTTTGAATGGAGCCTCCCAGCTTCTCGAACATCGATACGTATCCGTACTGTGCTAATATGGTGAGGAAATCATTCTTGGAGCCCGGACGGGGTGAGAAATTAGCACCCATGGCTGGTAATTCTTCGATGGCCTTGTGTTGCTTCAATGCGAGCAGTTGATTGCAGAGGCTTGAAGGATCTTTTTCAAAATCACACTTCAAGACAACTGGTTTGGTTGAATTGATAAGATACCGCTGCTGAAAGGGAAGTGTGCTAGGATAGGGATATAGTTGACTTTCTGCTTTCGCAGTACCATAGACCTTTTCCATGTGAGGTGCTAATTCGTCAACCATCTCGGCACAGCTTTCAGCAATGGCCAATTGGATAGGCGATGGAGAATGGACAGGTCCAACATGAGGAAAGGTAACTGCAGATCCATAATCAATCAACAAGCGGACTATTTCTCGGATCCTGAAAGTTTCCTTCTCTGTCGAAATAGGCACCCACATCGCTCGACGCTGTTGTTGATGCTGTTGTTGACGTTGGGGATCGAAGATGTCCCGAGCTGATGACTTTAACGGGTTTGGTCTCTCGAGATCTATAGATTGTTGCATGATATCGTGCTCGAACTCAGCACAAGCGTGGAGAGGTGCACGATTCTTGTTGTCTACCACATTTGGAGAAGCTCCTGCTTTGAGTAAGAGAGCTACACTTTCGGGATGTCCAGATCGGCACGCATAGTGAAGAGCAGTGCGGCCAATGCTGTCGCGCAAGTGCAAAATATCGCTTCGGCCTACTTTTGAGAAATGTTCGAAGAGAAGGCCGATAACGTTACTTTGTCTCGCTCTCGCAGCGATATGAAGTAAGGTCATATCATCATTAGTGACAGCCGTGGCATCGGCTCCATGGAGAATCAGTCTCGCCACAAGGAATTCGGATGTGGTAGCTGCTAAGTGAATTGGACGAATCCCATCATTATCCTCAGCGTTAATGAAGGCGCCTAGTTTAGTTTTGAGTATTTCCTCCACAAGATCTGACATTCCAGAGTACATGTATTGTGCGTGAAGTCTACATGCACGGTGAAAAGGTGTTTGGCCATGATTGTTGCGTGCGCCAGCAGGGACACCAATGTCCAAGAGAAGATTGACGAGACGAATGCTTCGTTCGAGGTGTCCTGTATAGGAGCCCAAAACTTCATGGAGAAGAGAGTTGCCAGCGTGGTTCGTCGAGAGCGGGTTGGCGCCAGCAGCCACAAGAGCTTGAACCTAGAGATGAGTTTAGTGTATGTAGCAAAATACCCCGAAGAAAACAGAACTTACCAGGTCTACATCGTGATATTTCTTACATATGAGATGTAAAACACCATCACCATTATAATCGCAGGCGTCAATCTTTGCGCCAAGTTCAAAAAGTCCTTGCAACTGCTTTTGCGCATTGAATAAATTGCCTCTTAGTAAGCGCAAGAGAAAAGTTCTCCCTTCGCTGTCTTTTGTCTCCAAACTAGCACCAGCTGCCAAGAGTGTCGGGATAATAGACGTTCCAGGACCATGTCCAATCTCTCGAAGGCTATGTATTGGGGCCTCACCGTCCTTGTTCTTACAGCTCAAATCGGCACCAGCATCTAGAAGATCCTGGAGAGCAGCTTTCGGGTGGAAAGATGACGACAAGAAGATGTGAAGAGGGGTATCTCCGTGCGAATCCCGGACATTCCAGTCCTTGACATATGGAAGTAGGGGCTTGATGTCAATTGCATGAGCATCGTCCATCATTGTGTGAAGTGGAGTTCTGCCGTCTTTCGAACGTCTCACATCTAGGCTGCAGCCTTTAGAGAGAAGCAAATCAATTATGGATGCGGAATCCTGGCGCAGGGAAACTAAGTGCAGGGGTGTATCTCCAAAATCATCTTGAATAGTCGGATCAGCGCCATTGTCCAGTAGCAGCATCAAAACACCAGGAAGAGACTCGGCAGGTTGACTATACTTTCTTAGGCTAATAGCCTGATGCAGAGGTGTCCAGCCGGTTCTGTCAACAGCATTGACATTGCTACCAGCATCCAAGAGAATACGCAAGCATCTTTTCATATTCTCACTATCAGACTCTCGGGAGTGATTATGTGGACCGTTAAGGCCGCAAACGGCGTGGAGTGGTGTTGGCCCACGATCCTTTTGCTCCGCGACGTTGTAGAGTGTTATTGTTCCGCCATTGCGTCGATAATTTGTAGATCTGCTGTTTGGATCTGCACCTTTTTCTAACAAGGCTTTCATGATATGGTAGTGCAAACCTGCCGATGCAAGGAAAAGTGGGGTATCGCTGTGCTCTGGTGGTTCAGCAGAGACACCTGGCAAAGCTAGGAGTAAGTCTACCAGCTGCGTTTTGCCAGAACTTGCAGCCCAGCATAATGCATCATGGAGATCTTTGACTTCCAGATAAGGGACCATTTCTCTTACCGCTTCGGTACAACCAGACTGCGAAGCATACATCAAGGGGTGGTCACCTATCGTGGACCGGGCATTTCCACAGCGCCGACCTGGATCTTTAGTCTTTCCTGTCAATGGACTCACCCCTTGAGCTAGGAGGAGCTTGACAACGGCATGATGATTGGCCCGAGCCGCATAATGCAACGGTTTCAGTCCATTTGAATCATCCAGATCTGGCTCAGAGATCTTCTCGAGTAGTAGAGAGACAACCTTGGTATGGCCTTGAGCTGACGCCCAGGACAGGGGCGTCCGCTCGCGATTGTCACGGCCATTGCTCTCGACGCCAAGATCAAGAATGTGTTTGACATAAACGGACATTCCGGCCCAGGCTGCGACATGCAAAGGCGAGAGCTTGGCTCGGTTCTTGGTGATAGACCAGGTCATATCAACCCACGCTTGAAAAGCGTAATTATCTGTCTTCATGAATTCATCCAGATCTGCAAGAACTAATTCGCCGAGAGGTCTAGCCTTGCGAATGTGGACGTACCAATTATGCATTGCATAATCCAAGAATGAATGGCGCAGCTTGATTCCTTGTTGGGTTTGCTTCCGAGTCTCTTCTAGCTTCCAATCCTTCAAGCATCCCGAAGTGAGGTACCTGAGACAAGTGAGTCCCATTAACTTATGAGCATCTTCAGAATCGATCACAGGAAACTGCGCATGTAGACCATCTAGAGCTGGTCTAGAGCTCCTTCCTAAATCGGTCAGAAACTCAGTGAAGGAGTGATGTATGACAGAAACAGTCTCGTCTTCTAGGATTTCGAGGAGGGGTCCACAAGCGGCACGGACAACAGATTTCGTGTCCTTGCCAGCTTTGCCAGTTTGACTGAGTGAGTCAAGCATTGCTGCAAGCTCAAGGAGACGAAGAGGCCGAGATGAGTGCGTGACCCATCGAAGGATAGTTAGCTGGAGATCCTGGGGTACTCGAGACCGAAGACTGTGATCCAAGAGCATCCCGTTGTACATGTCCTCCAAAGTGAGCGGAAGCCAGTCTAAGCTACGTTGGATGTATTTGATGTCCGGGACCATCTGCCGCATATGATCGAGAAGTTCGTCCATCATCAGTCGTGCGTATAGAAAGGAACCCTGTGCTTTCAATCCAATTGCTTGCTTCACAGCAGACCTCAATTCGAAATTCATTTCTGACCGTCTATCCAGACGATAGTCAACATATAGAGCAATATCTTCGTCTACTTTCAATTGTTCGAGCCGGACTTGTAGAATCGATGGATCCTTCAAAAATGCTTCAATGCGTGGAAGTGGACGACTTGTCATCAACAACTTGATTGATGAAGGTTTTCGCTTGCCTAGATCAATCAGGTCCTTGAAGAAATCTTGTTTGTCGATGTCCATTTCATCCAAAGCATCGACCACACAATACACTTTTGGGAGGGAAGCAAGAGTATGTAATATATCCTGCCAGAATTCGCTTGCCGATATATTGTGAATGGCTCTTCGGTCATCCATGTACTTCTTCATTTTAGCTTGAAGAGGTGGAGAGTGTTTGAGGATCATAGAAATCCAATCTCGTATCAAAGACTGGGGGTCGTGGTTCGTATCGATAATCTGACGAAAAAAGAATGACAAGACTGGCACCTTCTCATCGTGCGCCAATTTGGCTGCGATCATAGCAGCAAACACGCTTTTCCCAGCTCCAGCTATTGCTTTCGTCCAGAGCGAGCCATGGTCTGGCGAATTGTGCCACAGTCGGTATGCTTCTGTCTCCTGAATCCAAAGTCCAGTGCCTGGAACATGAGAGTTAAGGTGCTTGTTGTACTCACTGGACTCAGCCAGGTAATCGGTGGGTTGAAGCCATTCCTGGATCTTGGAAATGACCTCAGGTAGCTGCGGAAGAATGCCATCCTCATTGTAGTCATCGATGTCATTGTCTCCCAGTACGACAAAATCCTGACCCTCTGAACTATCCATGCCTGAGGGCGAGCGTTTGCGAGGAGGCGGCCCGGTCCTAGCCATATTTGTATCCTCGAGTTTGATAGCGGTGTACGTAGGACGACAGAAGCAAGCCGACAAAATATAATCAGACGGATGCGGTCTCCTTCAATTGAGTAAAGAACGATGTCAATAACACCTCAACAATGAGGCTCCTCGTCTCTTTGGATGTGGGGTACTCTTGTTGCCTGGAGAAAAGGTGGCAAGCTGCGCCCCGTCACGGGTCATGGTGACTCTACCTTTTCGCACAGATCGTCCAATTGAAACTGAACGAGGAACTCCCTTGGATTGAAGATCTTGTAACATACTCGTGATCATCATTGACTCCTCAGGAGTCAGAATGAAGTTTTTGATGTGATGAAGAAGTCATCTCTCTCGCTCTGCTTTGCTGTTGTTCCCGGTGTACCACCGTACCGTGGTAGCGGCTTAGTCATCCTTTTTAGATGATGCCTGAGACAGAATCACTCGTATTGCAATAAAACAAAGTAAAGCAACCCTCAGTCACATCAATCACCTTTCCCACCTGACTCGTTTGCTGCATCTGCAAGAGCTCCTAGGGTTTCCGTCGACTCATCTGAGAATGTTTCTTGGTTTCGACACTGACGTAATATCATGCTGTCCTAGAGATCAGCACGATCCCGGACGAACGAGCTGAGCTCTGCACACAGCAATACAACTGCTGACCATTTCAAGGAATCTGCTCTCTTGGTAGCGAACACTGTCAGCGTGTCTATACTCGAGGGGCACGGTGAAGGATATCCTGCGATTCTTCGACTGCAGGTCGCCACCCCTGGGCATATCTCGCTGAATCTTACCATCCACCGACCATCAGCCGTCCATCCAAGATACACCGACTCAACAGTCAATGTTACATCCTTCCACGAATTCCACAACCCTTTTGCTGCGGGCATACCTTCACACGCGTCATCGTTGAAGCAGTAATATCGCAACTGGACAGTGGGCACAATTCTACGCGAGTTTGCCATTTCTCGGACCTACCTACCACCTAGACATCACCAAGACGTAGCAGATGGAGTTGACGCTGACCGAGAGTGGGAACGCCGTATTTGTGGTATCTGTGAGTGCTGAACACATGCACAGACCAGAAGATTACTGGCTGGGTTAAGAAGCTCCCCTCGCTCTCGAGACATGAAGCATCTATCGATGTTGTACAGCACAGTTTCGTGTATAGACGGATACTTTTGAACCAGGACGAGCAAGCGCTGTCGGACTCAAGTTCGCCTCCTATCTTTTTCGCGACTCTAGACATTCCTGCATTACCACTGCGGCACTCTCTTCGTATCGTGAGTTTCCGACGACTTAAACCCCCACCCGTGTTCCCTTCCTTCTTTCTTCTGCCTATCATTGTTGCATGTGCACGACGTAGTCTTCTCCGTTACGACCAGTCTGGGGGAGTATTGTTATGAGCTGGCCAGCAGAATATTGTTTAATGGCTACCTCCTAAATAAGAGAGCGAATACCTTGTACAATGGCACCGTGGCACTACAATGCAGTTCTCTTACGCCTCCACAATCGCTCAATTAGACTACTACTTCTATATCCAAGATCACCCAGACCAAACCATTTTTTTCTTCATTCTTGCCTCATGCAATGCGGCTGCTTTTCAATGAATTTATGTATTAGCCTAGGACGGCTTCATCCGCTTGTGCATCTGTTCGTGTTCGATCTTGGAGCTGCAAGTCAATTTGGCAGAGTTTCTCCGAGAAGTAAATTCAGGGCATGTCGGTTGCCTCCGAACCGAGTCAGTATTTCTGGGCTGCTGGCTGCTCCTCGGCCGGCAGAAGAGATTCCCGTCCCAACATTCGAGATCATGGACGCACAAGTTAATATACCATCTGATTTTTAAATGAAAATTATGAGATCAGATGCAGTCAGATCAGGGTTGGTAAGGCTGGACCTTTTGGATCACGAATATCAATCAATGCGTCGTCGTCCATCTCACAAGGCTGTTGACGAACTGTCCAATCAGCAGTTGCGCATCAGACTGTGAGTCTGCAGCCACAGGGATAAATCCAGAAATAGCGCCCGTTGACTTTTGCCTATACCAGAATGACTGGGTACGGCCTTGCGCCTCACACCATGGCAAAGGCATTTCCGGCATCGCGTTTCCCACGAGGCGGACTTCTGCCCTACCTAGATCTCTTGTAATTTACGCAGGGTCGAGAAATTATAAATGTTGCGGCTGAGTCAACATATTTGCGATAGTGAGACCACAAGGCGTCTAAATCTTCTGTTTACTTGGCTATTTGGCAATCGATGGTATTAAAAATACCAACTCTTGGCAATACCAGCGATAAGAAGCATCTGTTTTACTCAGTGCGTCCCTTGCGATCTGTTAACATCCAATACCAAAACAGCCCAACTCGCTTCTAGGATCCGTCTCCTTTTGGAAGCACCCTTGCGCGAACGTCTAACCTCAGCCTCTTGTGCTGGAACCATTGATCGTATCATCGGTAAGAAATCTGGACGGCTGACTGGCTTAGTCTTCTGTGCCTTTTTCCTGTCCTCTTTTGCTGTCGCCTTGGGAACATGCTTGAAACATGTTCTAGTCCCCTGGCAAACGGTATACCCATGTTCTTAGCAAGACTTTCTATCTCTTTGTTATACCTAATCGCTTGATTTTTCGCTTTCGTTGGAAGTCTGCCTATTACCGGTACTTCTTATTTTACTTTTTCATGTAAGGAGCTACTCGGCCCCGTGTCTGCGATGCGTTCCGACCTGCTTATCCCAAGGTTGCAACGTATCTTTCAATCTTCTGAGTACGAGGCTGAGTCCCTACCTAGTCGGTCTATGAGTGTGAGTCTCAGCTTGTCGTTCATAACTATCATACATATAAAGACATCGTTCCTGCTGAGATAGGAGCACCACAAAAACATCAAGTGCTGATCGCTGTTTTCATCCTTTATCACTAGCGATATCGTCTTCACGACGCTAAGTATCATACCTGAGAAACATATACTTAGCAAAAAGTGCTTAAGCCAGCGGCCTTCAACATGGCGGTCAAGGCCTTCTTGTCTGGCTGCCTTGTTTTTGGACTTGGTCTAGCCTCTGTTTTACCCAGCGAACGCCTCACAGCTATGAGAAGACGATCTTTAAATACTACATCACCATCACCTGGATGCACGAACGGACCTACTTCTCGAGGGTGTTGGAGCGCAGACTTCAATATCGATACAGACGCAGAAGTCAAATGGCCTAATACAGGACGAACAGTGTACTACTCGCTCGAAATTACCAACCAAACAATGTATCCGGACGGTGCCGCCAGAGACATGCTGGTCATCAATGGCCAATATCCTGGCCCGGTTCTCAGAGCAAGTAAGTTTGAACCTCTGCTAAGTCTATGATGTCGCGTTGACTTGTCAAACAGACTGGGGTGACTTTATCGAGGTCGATGTTACTAACAGCATGGAAAATAACGGGTATGACGACGTGGCTTCCGAACGATTATCTCTTGCTGACTTTCTCAAGGACCAGCATGCACTGGCACGGTATCACGCAACAAAATTCTTGCACCCAGGATGGGTAAGTTTGGTGGTTATTTCTACTGAAGATGCAACTAACCCTGATAGTGTCAATGGTGTCACGGAGTGCCCAATTCCTCCTGGAACCACAAGGAAATACAAATTTCAAGCGACCCAATTCGGTACGACGTGGTACCATTCTCATTTTTCATATCAATATGGTGATGGAATAGTCGGCACGATGATCATCGAAGGGCCTGCTGCTGCTGATTATGACATCGATCTTGGTACTATGCCAATCACGGATTACTATCATAAATCCGCTTGGACGGAGGCTCATGTTGCCGAAAGGGCCGCGCCCCCTAAAGGAGACAATATACTTGTCAATGGAACCAATATCAACGTCGACACTGGTCATGCAGGCCGTTATCACAATAATACTCTGGTTAAGGGACAGAGATATCTTCTTCGACTCATCAATAGTGCTGTTGATAACGCTTATATGATCTCACTCGACAACCACAAGCTCAAAGTCATTCAGGCTGACTTCGTCCCAATCAAACCTTACGAGGCTGACTGGGTCTTTATCGGTATTGGACAACGACTCGACGTGGTATTCACAGCAGAGCAGAACGGGGACCTAGCGAATTATTGGTTCCGCGCGGAGGTTCCGTCCGGCTGCGGTGGAAATTTGAACACCAAAAGCGGAGTTGCAATCTTCAACTACCAAGATACTGACCTCGATCCAAAATCTACACCAGCCACCTATACGCCACGGTGCTACGACGAGACAAACCTCGTGCCACGCATTGCCAAACCCGTGTCACGAACAGACTTTGCGAACACCTACGCTAAGCACACGAACACGCTAACTGTGAACCTGACAACCGACTCTCACAAAGTCTTTTTCTGGACCATAAACAACAGATCGATCGATGTGGATTGGGAGAACCCAACATTGAAGTATATCGCCGAAGGAAAGGACACATATAAATCAAACCCAGCTCTCAACGTGTACGAGCTTCCCGATGCAAACGTCTGGTCTTTTTGGGTCATCCAAAACATCTTCTCTGTCGCACACCCTATCCACTTGCACGGTCACAATTTCTACCTTCTCGGTGCCTCCCCGAACGTCGCGTCGCCTTCTCCTGTTGCTTTCACTGAGAAGAATATCGATGATCTGAACTTCACGAACCCGACGAGGAGAGATGTGGCCATGTTGCCAGGTAATGGATGGATGGTTCTTGCTTTCAAAACGGACAATCCCGGAGCTTGGTTGATGCATTGCCATATTGCTTGGCATGTAAGCGCGGGGCTCGGAGTCCAGTTTGTGGAGAGAGCGAGTGAGATTGATACCACCATGAGTATGGGCAATCTGAAGAGCGATTGTGATGCGTGGACTAAGTGGAATAATGACCGCAAGAAGGATGATTCCGGGCTGTGAGTTTACGAATTCTGAAAAGAGCTGGGTGTGTTTGTATGATTATCGGAGGACGTTTGTACATTTTTCAGCATGGCGCACAGCATTAGACGGATGGTAGATTAGAGATCGTTTACAATGGGGGCATAATTAGACGGACATGGCGAAATCGGTATTAGATGTACCATAATTAGACAGGTAGATGTCCATGCTAGGACAGTAATTCGAATGATTCGATCCTCACTGCAAGCTTTTTCAATGCAAACACTTCGGGACCAGCACGTGACGATACAATCCCCTCCCATGATTCCGTCTTACTGCTTCCTTCGCAAAGAATCGTCAATTCCTCCCAAATCCCAACATAAACGCCAATCTCAACGCAGCTCCAAACCACAACGTCCCATAATTGATCCATTCATCACTGTTCCACGCGAGCGCCTGCCACATCCTCTCTGGCGCAATCGCATACACAGCATACAAATGTCCAATATCACTCATAAGCATAGCACCTACAACGCCCAACCAAACATTCTTCTCCTTCGAAAATCTCAATACCAGTCCTTCATTGATAGAGAACAGAACGTAGAGGGAGCCAATATTCGTGAGCAGCATTTGCATCATCGGAGTTATGACTGGAGCTCCTGTCGAGGATGCAGCGGTAATTGCTGGAAGAGGGACGGTCCCGGTCAGCATTCGCTGAGGGTTGAAGATGCAAAGATACGTCCCGCTCAAAGCCATCACGGGTTCTAGGTAAAGGAACCAAATTGTGTAGATGAGGGACATGCGGCGGATGTTGCTGGTGGGGGAGGTTTTGGGTGCCATATTGATAGTTCTCGTGGATTAATTTGGCTCCTGTAATGATGCTGATGCTGATGCTGATGCTGATATTGATGGGAATACGAAAGAAGAACGTTACGAGGTTGAGAAGGCGGAAGGGAGTGGAAAGAAGCACGGAGTTTCATATCAAGCTCAAGCGGCATCCTGATTGGGCATTCTCGACGTCTCACGTTAGATTCCATCTACTGCAACCTTACACGGACCTACGCCTGGCGTCTCACTTCCCGCACGCCTCCCGAATTTCCGCCAAGCCTCCGAAATCCTGAGTTCGAAATCCGTTTCTGCTAAGATGTTCGTTCCATCTCATTGTCTCATGCTGCGTCCTACATTTAGAATACTGATAGTCAATTAATAGTACACGATCGAGAAAACTGCTGTCTGCTTTTCTGCTCTAAGGTCCTAAGAACTTCCCCGGAAGCACAAACTTTCAAAGATCCCGACTGTTTGCTACTTGTTCTTCACGTCAAGTAGCACATGCATACTCATACAGCCTCATGAGAGCCTTTGGTCCTCCGCTCCTCACTCACAGATTTAGAATAATAATCCGCGCTCCATTCCACCAAATCGCTCCCCCCCGCGCCTGGCATGGAATTTCGCTGCTGCTATATATCTTACTAGTAGGTCCTACTTACTAGACCTGGATCTCGTCTCCTTTCACTACCATTCGGGAACCTTTGTGGAGCATATCCAGCTCTCGAACATTGATATCTTGCTCATCGTCTCCTGAGAGACTGGTCATGTTCGATCTGGATCTATCTTTCGTGGCGACCGTGCTACGAAGACCGGGCATATTGCGCGAGAGGAGTAGTTTCAAAGCGGGGAGAGAGGTGCAGGCGGTTCCTACATTTATTTCGATTCCAGACCAGATTGCAGCGTTCACTCCTTTACTATGGCTTGTTAGTGCGAGTGTAGAGATAGAGAGAAGTTGATTACGAGATATGTCTGCTGAGACAGATATCTGCTACAGGCTTTTCAAACGAATGACGCTCGTCACTGCTGGCATGAGGATATTGAGATTTGGGGGATATTTACGCAATACTGCCAATACATGGACATGAATGATAGCGTGCGGAGTCGAAGTATGGTTTTAATGATTGAACTTCGGACAAGCCCTCTCTCAAATGAGGATTAGTGCAACTCATCAAACACACTGGTGTGAACAAACGTCTTAGAATCCTGGACGATCTAAAGTTCTAAACCACGACCTTCATTACAGCTAACAAGTACGGGTATGCATATCGTTTATATATTGCTGGATGTTGGTTCCCATGTTGGAATTTGGCGAAGCTCGGAAGGTCTCAAGTGGCTCGGGGATGATCGATTCTGGAGCATCCAAAAACTGTCCCTAAGCTCTAGCATATCGCACCATCCAGTCAAATAGGTTAGACTTTCGGAATTTTGCCCTAGAAGGATCGGGGTCTGTAAAGTCTTAGTTAGCTTTTGATCGAGTACGAAATAGAATAAGCAAAAGTAGTTGTAGACATCCGTTCCTTGAAAGTTCTCCCACTGTATCCACAGCAATAAGTTGTTCAGAAACCCATAGTAGTCTTACGAGAGCTTTGATAGACTCCATCTCTTTGACACCACTGTTCCTAGAGCTCTCGATTGCATCGTTGAGTGTGACCAACCATTCGGGCTCCTGACCAATCTTCTTGGCAAGCTCCGTAACAACTTTCTCTTAGGTCATGGTTGTGAAATAAATATCAACCTTTGGATGTAGTGCATTATACTGATTTGTGAAAGACTTGAACTGATGAAAATTGACCTTAATGAATCTGAATCTCTGATTTAAATTCAGATTTGTAAACTCGACATAATATTTCAAATCCAGAAATGAAAATGAGTTGGAAGTTTAGGACATCTCGAACCAGAAACCATTCACTATTTGTAAGTAAATGTCAACTGTTGTTGAAGTTGAAGTTATACTATTATATGTTTGCAAAGGGACCTATTATATAAGGCGAGGTGTTGTATTTTCCCTGCCTATATTATCAGCATTTATAGCAAAGTGAACTTGATCTTTTACACAAACTTAATTTCTCAATTCACGATCTTCTACAAATTGCTGGATATTGTTATAATGCAACCTTTGTGTGAAAAAGCTAATTGGAAGTTTCTTAAATAAAATAAATTACAATTATCAAAAAAAGCCTTATTCCCTTAGTTTATTATATATTTCCACTCTTTATACATTATAAGTACATATACTATAAAGGAGGAAAAGATCTATATTTTAAGTCTTAATGTACTATTATAATATAAATATAATTATAATTATAATCTAATTATAGTAAAAGTATTAAGTAGCTTTTTCATCTCTAATGTACTGCACCTTGCTAGATATCATTGCAATATAATTAATAGCGTGGGGTAAAATAGTACTTATAATATATCGAAGCTCCTTAGACATTTACAAACTAATTCGCGCTTGGAATTTGTTAAGGCTTTTCAAAGACTTACTGTCCCATAACGCATCTGATATTATTATAACTCAAATTTTCATAACAAATTGGAAGAAACCTTAAGTTATGATGTTTGGTCCTTTGTTGAAAACTATTAAAAAGTAAATCTTTGTGTAAAATGTAATTAAGCTTTCCTGCTCTTGATGTACTGCAGCTGGTCAGGCATTATTATAGCAAGAATTCCCAATATACAAAGAGAGAATTTAATACAGTATTATCGATCCTATTCTGTTTTTGGATGTCCTCGGATCTCGTTACTTTATTAGGAGAAGCGTTTGAAGAATGAGGACTAGCGTATTACAAGTATATCACTTGTTAGTACTATGCTTCACTAAGGCCTCGAAATGGGGATTGAGTTGCTATTCACAAAAGTGAATCTTTATTATCTGCTCCATACGCCACGTTTATTCACCCATCCCCCCCAAACGCCCACAATGCTTCAAAGTCCGACGGTTGCTTGCTCACTCACAAGTTGGTCAACTTGTGACCGACGTCACCGACATCCTCCTCCCCACCGTGCTCGGCTAGATCACAGACACCACCCTCGCAGGCAGTGACTCGGAGCTTGTTGACATAAATGTCCCAGAAGCTGTGCTTCATTCTGGGAAGCCATTGTCCGGCTTCCGGCTCCTTCTCATCACCGACATCCACCTCCCCCTCAGAGCCAGAGGAGGAGGCGGCGACAGCGCCCGGGTTCATCTGCTTTGCGTGCCACTCTGGTGGGTGGCTATCGCCAAAGCTTCCATCCCCGCTGAACCCGATCAGGTCCTCATCGGACGAGACCGCCGCGAGCTCCGCTCCGCCATCTGACTCGTCATGCTCCGCGAGATGCTCCTCAGGAGCGGAAAGGAACTCCTCCGAATCAGAACCAGACACCTCGTCGAGAGTGTCCTTGCGCTGGGCGTACAATTTGGCAGCCAGCTTGACGAACAACTCGGCGGTCATCCAGCCTAAATAACAGTTAGCATTGTACCAGGTATCGTCAGACTTTACTTACTATCATATCCAGCCTCATGATCCTTTCCATACTTAGTTCCATAACTAGTGTGATCCTCGTGGAGAACAATGAGTGGTACATGCACCTCGCGGAAGGGAGCCAACAATTCCTTTAGGTTGCTTCTCGGGTTCATGTTATCGGTACCATGAGTGGCAAGGTACTTCGTGTCGATGATGAACGGGAACAACTCGTTGATAGCCTCCTGGAAGCGCTTGACGCTAGTTGGCAAAGTGCCGATGAAAGTCTTGTAGAGAAAGCCGAGATCAGTGAATAGGTTGTGGCCGACGATGATCTGCTTCTTGCCTTCGAGGGCTTTGACAATGTTCTTAAATTCCTCCTTGACAGCAATAGCTTCCTTCAACTCAAGTCCTCTGCAGAACCACTCTGGGTCAATGCCGGAAAGATCACCTCCTGATAAAGCTTCAAAGATCCATCTCATACCTGATAGTAGTTAGCACCTCATCTTGAAGTTATAAATGTCATGGTCAGTATATACTAACCTGTCTGCTTGGCAATCTTGGCGTTGAAGCTAGCTTGTCGGCTGTTCTGAATAGCAAGTTCTTTGGCCTCGTCAAACTTCTCCACCTGCATAAAAGAACCATCCATACGAGGAAAGGTCCGGAGTGTCGGAAATTCATTGCGGATGAATTGGTGAACTAGCCTACGTTGGAAGCCATTCAACGGTCCTGCAGTGCTCGCGACATTGACAAAGTTAGACTTAGGCTAGAGGACAAAGTCAATAAACGAACATATTTTCAAATACAGGGTAAGTTATACCTTAGGATCGGTTAACCAGGCAGTGACGGTCAAGCGGGCTGATTGAAGGAAATCCATAGTGTTATGGTCCTCGGCGGTGACGATAATATCAGGGATCTGGTTTGTCCAGTCGGCACGCTGCTTATACTCTTTGACACGTCCAATCTCTTCATTACGAGACAAATATGGAACACCTTCTTTGAAGACTTTGCCAAAATCGAAACCATTCTTAGCCAAGAAGCCAGAAGCACTGCTTGAGAACGTAAAGTCACGATTGAGTCTCAGATCAACGCCATCAGCTTCGAGAGGGCTCAGGGTAAAGTTGTAGGGTCGAGCAAGGTAATAATCTGTTCAAGGAACATGAGCTTACTTCCTCTTGCATAAATCACATCTCGGGTGCTCGCGGATGTCCACAGGCTGCATACCTCTCTCATGATCCTCAGAAATACACGTGATGCCAATCTGCAGAACCTGGTACTTCTCCGCTGCGCTCTTCATCTCCGCGTACTGTTGTTGGAGCGTGATTTTACCAACGTTATGGCTGCGGTCGCCTGCTGAAAACTTGGGTCGAGTTGCGATACCACTCATCTCCAAGTCGAATGTAATGATACTTGCGCCGGAAATGGCTTTCAGGATTGGCAACAATTGCTGGCGGAAGTGGGCGGAGTCGATATCCATCTTGAATGATGAAGGGCAGTGGTGGATATGTGTTTGTTGTTGTTGTAGTTCAAGAAGAGGAAGAAAGGATGGGAGATTGCAGATCTAAGAAGATATACTCGCTCTGCAAGCTTTTTATCGTCTGAAGTTGACACTGAACAAAACGCGAAAGCACACTAGGCGATCGTTTCCTTCGTTCTGTCTGTTAGAAAGATCGAGTGTATGTAGACAGACGTAGTAGCATGAAGTCAGGTTGCGAATCTGAAAAGACATCGATTGCTGAACGTGTTTTTCAGCCACCAGACTCGACGCCCACCGAAATTCGCAAGATACGCTTATTAAAGGTAAAATTCGCTCCTTTACTACAAAATTAATAAGGATAGGTAAACATTTCTAATGGTATGCAGCGAGAAGAGAGACGAAGTGATCTAAGAAAGACTTCAATATGTCATTAACTCTAATCAAACAACAGCCGGTTGATCAACTTGATTGCCTTACGAGCGAACATAACCATTTATAAACAGAACCTATCATCGATTGTGTCTCACCAGCGAGCATATTCGTTTGCTGTCATTCGATGTGCTCCTCCATGATTGCTGTGTCTGTATAAAGAGTCGGTTTGCTCAGCCTCGTCCGCCTTGCTAGCTTAGAGGAAAGAAATAGGGATGGAGTTATGCTTTGCATTGGATAAAATTATGCTTTGAATAAAAGCGCGCTAATGACGAATCTCCTACCAATCACAATTGAGGGGGTAAGCCGAGGCTTCTGCTGCCGAGTCGGTTTTCACAGTCAGAAGCAAGACACAGGATCACGAACTGCATTCCAGTCCTCGGACTCGTCTCCCCCAACTCCCCCCTACACTGCAATCCACGTCCTCGAAGTCATAGAACACAATGACTTCTGTCGGATCCATCGCGACGACCCTCAGCCCGACGAGGGAAACCCTCTCGTCATCACAACTGCTGTCATCTTCTATCTCCTCTCTGAATTCCGCTTCTTCACGGCAAACCTCGTCGCAAATCACCAAGATCTATAGACAAGCATCTACACTTTTCCTGACGCGTCGATTACCGGAGTCCCTGTCTACGATCCTTCCTGTGATCACACCACCACCAACGGAGGACACAAATGCTGATCCCGAGCCCTCGCCAGTCTCCAAAGCTGGCAAGACCACAAGAGTGAAAGTGTGGAGTTTATACCTCACAATATTAAACGCGGTATTAGAATTGGATCCGGACGAAGGGAAGCAGACATTTGGGAGCTCAGAGTGGAGGTCGCTGGTCTCGAAAGTGCGAGACGGTGAGGTGTGGGAAGAGGTGGTGAAGAACGGATATGGAGGAGTGGAGGGAGATGTTGACTCGGACGTTGTAATAAACCTGTAAGATGCATTTTTTGATGTAACGCTTCAATTACTGACTGGCTTGTCTAGTGCAACACTGCTCCTGGCGCATGCCCGCACCCAAAAGGTTAACCAGCAGCGTCTCGAAAATTATCTTGCGTCCTCCACCACACCAAACCTTGACATTTCTTCACGCCTCCAATCTCCGGCCCCATCACGAATTAGAAATCTCAGTCCTACGAAAGGTAGTGGGACCGATACTCCCCGAGACCTCAATGCACGGGTCAAGATCCTCGAACTATATACACTCCACGTCCTATTGAGAAATAATGAATGGGACTATGCTAGAGAATTCATCACCATATCATCTGTATTAGACGAAGAACGACGAGAGGCATTTCTACAAGCACTAGAAAGCTTACAAGAAGAACAGAAGGAAACCGAGAGACGAGAAAAGGAGCAGCAACAATACCAAGAAGAGCAACTGAAGCGGGATATAGAAGAGGCCCGAAGACGGAGGATAGAGAACGAAGAACGAGAACGAAAACGAGAAGAAGAGGAGAGAGTAAAGAGAGACAAAGCACGAGGAGGAAGCGAAGTAGACTATGGAGTCGAAGACACACCTGCTCGACCCGGGAGCAGCAGATCAAAATCCTCAGTCAAAGCCGGATCAGCGAAAGGCTCGTCACACAAGAAATCTGCGTCCTCTTCTTCACCAACAGCTCGAAGCGCTGCACCCGCAAAGAAAGTTCCTCCAACACTAATCACACGAGCCGGGAATGTAGTATCCAACATCATGAAACTGGTCGAAGATATGGCTAAAAACTTCAAGACGAGACCTATGTTTCTGTTGCAATTCTTGGCGTTCATTATTGGGTTACTTGCTATCCTCAGTAGAAGAGATGTGAAGGAGAGGATTAAACGAATAATGAGCGGTGCTTGGGGGAAGGTCAGGCAAACCGCTGGGATGGGCGTTAAGGTTAGCTATATTTAAAATTAATGATTCTAAGATGGATAGGCATGGCGCTGGGCGTGTACAACATATGTTGCAAATCAAGACTAGGAGTAAGGATGGTGCATCAAAATAGCTAAGAGCTCCTTGGAGAATAAGAATTCGATTCTTCGGACTAAAATGGAGTTTCTTCCGTTTGCATGTGATCGGATGAAAGTCCAAGTAAAGTTCAGATGCAATGTGACAAATCTTAGGGGGTTTAGTAACGTATACTTTGGTATCAATCGTTTGTTCTCTCTCCATCCTCATGCCAAAAAATATGTATCGTATCCTCAAAGCATCAAAATTTCCACCACCGCACATTCAGCTAGTGCTTTCCAAGCACCCTTATAGTACAGACCTTTCTCCTCCCACTCAATCTTCCCCTATCACAAATACTTCTTGGGACTATTCGCCTTCCTTCGCTTATACAGCAAATACGCCCCGATTAACAACGCCTGACTTCCTAACACAATCCAGATGAACTTCCCAACCCCTGTACCCATCCCTTCAAGCGTGCCCGCAAGAACATGATGCGTGTCCCTGACGTCTGTTCTGAGACCAGCAACATGTCTATCTAGCGCCTCGTGCAGATCACTCTTCGTCTGTTTGACATCCGCTTGAATTCTATCTAGTTTTTCACCGAAGTCCTTAAATTTATCTATCGCAGCTTCCATGACCGAGAGCCGGGCATTAAAGTTATCGAATTTTGAACTCCCTTGTTGGGCGAACAGAGCTTGATCGCGGGATAGGGCGTTGATATGTTTCATCATGCTTTGGAGACGGTTATGGAGGTCTGCAAATTGTTCTGCTGAGCTGCTGTATTTGGAAGCTGGCTCTTCAGGAGGGTCACTGAATGCGGGGATATTGCCTCCTTGGTTTTGTCCTTGGTTCTGGCCTTGGTTCTGATGCTGATCCTGACCTTCTTGCTGCGCGTTGCTATGCTGGTCCCAGACATTCTTCGCTTCCGCATTCTCTGGCAGATGGCCAGGATTCGTCTGGTCATTGTAATCTGGAGTATGGGACTCGGTCGTAGTCACCCACTTGAACATTTCAAAGGAATCGGGAGTCTCTGCGCTGGCGGCTGTGACGCCGAAATTGTAGCCATTTGGAAGCCTAATTCTCGTAGTCTCGAAGCATAGGACGCCGTCAACTTGGACGCGGAGACCTTCATCTGAGTGGCGGATCGCGACGCGAGAAGGACGTCCGAGGTTGCGGTAAGAGTATTCGCAGTGCCCAAACGCGAGACTGTCGACGCTGTGGTGGGACTTGTAGTCTGTGGTGCCGTCGTTGAGGAAACCTCTTATGAAACCACCCTGTGTTTGTAATTAGTGATTGAGAAATATCTTTGGAGAAGAAGCTCGTACTGAACCGGCATATTGATCTATGGTCAGGGCTAACCCGTCGAACCGTCCCACTGTGTAGATGCTGCTCGTGCCAACTTCATGGTATCCATCCTTCGCATACCATATCTGCAAATTCCCTCCCCCTCGCTCAGGGCCCGTCGCTCTGAAGTCGATGTCTGCCGTCCAAGTTGAAAATGCCACAGCTTTCTCAGACCATATTGCCCCGCGTTGGTTGCCAGGCGCAGGTGGGGTAAAGACAATCTTGTTGGAGAGGATCTCGGGAGGATCTGGCTTGCCTATTAAAAACCAGTTTGGAATTGCGCGAAGATTAGGAGATATCCTAAACGGGTTAGCAAAGAAAGAGGGAAATAGAGGAGATAGATATACTTGTCGTGGGTATGGCCAAAACTCAAGTCATTTTGGAGATAGGAGGCTTGCGCATAAGCAAAGAAGATAGTAGAGACAAGAGAAGATAAAGGCGCTTTGTAGAGAACCATCTTCAACAAGCTTGAGCAGCGCTCCAAGGACTGTCACCTCGTGCCAGCAAAGTTCATGGATGGAAATCGAGAAGAGAAACCGTTCTGGAATTTAGGCTGGTATTTCAACGATCTGTGTTTCCCCGGCTCCTCTTGAGGACAGCTTGCAGCGACCCGGACACAATATCACGAATGCAATATATGCCAATCGCAAAAAGTATCAAGTTCCGAATTGGCTTCCCTAGACTGGTAATAGAGGGGCCAAGCTCTAAGACGAATTTATGTGTAACAAAGTGCTTCACTACGAGCTCTGAAGGAACAAATGCTGCGTCCATAGCAAGTCCAAGGAGCAATTGAAGCTGTGCTGTTGTCCAATGATGTGAAGGAATGCACCCCTGCTCTAGTGTCAACGGCTGGGCGGTGGCAGAATATTTAGAGGGAACTGGGATATTCATCGCATCACATCGCAATCCCGACAATACATTTTGGAAATGTCTCGATGGCTGACCTGTATCCCTCGATAGCACAATGTGCGGTTGTAGCCACCGCGTTCAAAGTGCTACTGTTCCCGGCATAGTATGTACTCCTCGCTCCCTATTCAATTGCTTGCGCTGATCAGGACAGCAAATCCACAGACTTCGAGGTCCATAGGAATTGGCTAGCCATCACAAACAGTCTCCCAATCAAAGAATGGTACTACGAAAAGACATCAGAATGGACGCTCGACTATCCTCCATTCTTCGCATACTTCGAATGGACTCTCTCCCAAATTGCGACACTGGTAGATCCGCGCATGCTGAGAGTGTATGAAAAGGGATTCGACAGCTGGCAGACCCTCTACTTCCAACGAGCCAGTGTGATCGCTACTGAGCTGGTTTTGGTGTATGCTCTTCAGCTGTAAGTATCGGAGAGAAAACTAAAAGGAAAAAGCAATGTTGACCCTTTACAGCTTTGTGCAGTCAGCTCCACCAGCTTTCAAGCGCCCATCCCATGCTGCCGCACTTTCGATCCTTTTGTCGCCGGGCCTCTTGATCATCGACCATATCCACTTCCAATACAATGGCTTTCTTTACGGTCTCCTGATATTGTCTCTGGTGTTGGCAAGGAAGAAATCAACGATATTGGCTAGTGGACTACTTTTCGCAGCGCTTCTCTGCCTGAAGCACATCTACCTATATCTTGCGCCAGCATACTTTGTCTATCTATTGCGAGCATATTGTCTGGGCTCGAAGTCGATTTTCCATATAAAGTTTGCCAATACTTTGAAGCTAGGAACTGGAGTCATTGCTGTATTTGCAGCTGCATTTGGCCCATTTGCGTTTTGGGGTCAAATTTTGCAATTGCGTAGCCGCCTCTTTCCTTTTTCGAGAGGCCTGTGCCATGCGTATTGGGCGCCAAACGTATGGGCTTTGTATTCATTTACAGATAGGCTCATGATCTATGGTACGCGTATCCTGTTTGTCTCTGCGCATGAGCTAACTGAGTATTAGTTGCCCCTCGTCTTGGCCTACCAGTCAACCAAGAAGCCATCAATAGCGTGACCCGAGGCCTGATTGGGGATACCTCATTCGCAGTTCTACCCGAAATCTTACCTACAACCACATTCGCTCTGACCCTGCTTTTCCAAATCATACCTCTGGTAAAACTGTTCTTCGACCCTACCTGGGATACCTTCATAGGCTCCGTGACCCTTTGTGGCTATGCGTCATTCCTCTTTGGTTGGCATGTGCACGAGAAAGCAATTTTGCTTGTAATCATTCCGTTCTCCCTCATCGCACTAAAGGACCGTCGATATCTAGGAGCTTTCCGTCCTCTCGCCGTAGCGGGACACGTGTCGCTATTTCCATTGGTTTTCACCGCAGCCGAATTCCCGATCAAGACCGTTTACACCATTTTTTGGCTGGTGTTCTTCTTGCTAGCATTTGATAGACTTGCTCCAGCAAGTAGCAAGCCCCGAGTCTTCTTGCTGGACAGATTCAGCTTGTTTTACATCGCAGTCAGCATCCCGTTGATTGTGTACTGTAGCTTGCTTCATGGCTTGATCTGGGGCACGAAGCTAGAGTTCCTGCCATTGATGTTCATGAGCAGCTACTCTGCTGTTGGTGTGGTGGGGAGCTGGGTGGGATTTCTGGTTGTGTTCTTTACCAGCTAGGAGTCGCCTTGAACATGTGGGACGGTAAATATATAGAGAGAATGATACCCTTCATTTGTTGCAGCATACACTTTGTGGTCCTTGGCGGCTCGATGTAATTCAGCTGTCTGAGCGCAGTCCTAAATCTTTACTGGTGTGGAGTTTTTGGATTGATATGTTGGCTCATCTCTTTGTCAAAGCAAGTGCTATCGATTGCAAATATATTCTCTTTTCGCATTGGCCAACTTTCAGTGACCACCCTAGAACCAAGAGGTCCTGCGTGATCCTTCTGCCAAATGTTTTGATATGATTACTCCATTCAAGGTGCTTTCCTGTCTCAAGTGAGCATAAGTACCGCGATTTGATATTTCCTTACTTACATTTTCAAGGCCACAGTCTTGCAAAGTAAAGTCTGCGATATATTAGCACCCGTTTGCAAGCAAAGGCACTAAACTCACCATTATCCAGCATGCTACCCCTATGCGACAGCAATTGCTGACAGATCGGCACTCCTATCCTTTCCTTTAGCACCTTCTTCAAGTCTCCCAATGTCGTACACTTCGGTGCCACAACCTCTATACTGCTCCCATAGATCTTAGTCCCAAACCCATTATCCTGAAACTGGACAAAGATCGTAATGCAATCATCGTCAAACCCCTCATCCTTTCTCATATCCAATTTCACCACGTCTTGCTCCTGCGCCGCTTGATAGAACTCATCCTTCGGATACCTCACTTCTACCAAATCCGCCCAATGAACATGATGCCAGCTGGTACTCATTCCATGCAACGCCCATCCAAACCCACTCCTCTCCTCACGTTTAGCGTGGTCCAAAACCGCACTTATTTCCTCCAACCTCCCATCCAGCCTCTCCCCAAGTCCTTCAAAATTATCCTCGTCGATCGTCAGGCCAGCTTTTATCTTCCCAACCATAATATCCAGAACATTCAGATCGACGCTTAGCTGTCCCAGTAACATCCCCACTTCCCTCCTCCTCTCCTCCTTCGTGTTGAGTACTGATTTCTCATGTTCAGTTTCTCGTCTCAAATACTCCAGACTCTCACTCAAATGCTGGAGTTTCGTCTCCAGAGTATCGAGCGCGGCGGTATCATCTAATTTCTCCTCTGTCTTTTCGACTTTTCGCCAAATAAAATTGATGAATTTGATCAGGGCGATGATATCTTGTGAGGTCCAGTTCATGGGCATTTTTGTTTTCTTCCTCTATCTAAAAATGAGAATAACGGTTGAATGATTGATTGAATGTTTGGTCGTTTTGCCATTGTGGGCGATTTATGGGGTGTTGTAGTCGTATAGATGTGGAGGCAGAGGTGGGTATGGGGTGATTTGACATCGAAAGATTGCGAGGAGCTGGAATCTCGTGATGGTCACGCGACCCGTACACAACACGAGGTCACCCTCAATTCAACCGCCTGGAATATCCTTTTGCGCTTGGAATGTATTTTGGCATACTGCTTATTGGCATAATTTTGTGCATTCTGCGAGGTCCGGATAACAACGAGCTCATGGTGCTTTGAAGGAAGCACAGCGGTGCAGCAGCGAACTCGGTCCTTCGATTAGACGCCAACTCATACAAACTTAGGCCACGGTGGTCTGAGTTACTAAAAATATTACGATGATTAGCTATTGAAAAGACTTGGACGTGCTTACTCATGAAATTGCTCAAAACTTCGAAAGTAGGTACATGCTTCTGATTGCAAACAGAAGAGCTGCGTTTCCAAAGTTTTCGCCAACACCTTCCACAAAGTCATTGATGAGATCTCCACCGTAACTTGGTCGTATGAATGGCTCGATTTGGGTAGTCAAGGACATGTTAACATTAGAGGGAAACATACCTGGGGATCTCTTGAAAATAGCTAACATCACTTCCTATTTTAGAATGAAGGACTTGGCATCTCATGAAGTTCATCGCGTACATTTATCTCTAAGCTATGTATGCATAGACAAAGGTATCCGGATCGGCATCTACCAACACAAGTGGCACTGATAAGACTCCAATGCATCCATCCCACCACTTTTATCAACATGAAGCGTAAAAGCGCGCCAATACAACGCCGTCCGTGCAAAATCCATCACACCATACTCCATGCTGCACTCTACCATATACTCCTTCAAAAATGAGTGACTTGTACACCCCATATTTGCGACCTTCTAAACGATCCTAAAACTTCTGTAGCTTCGTATCAACGACTTAAAAGTTGTACCTCGAGCCCTGTCGACCAAGACCTTTCTCCTTCTTGGTTCTTGAATCGCTCCTGGTTTGGCGCTCTTCCTCGATGATAGCGGGTGGCGGTGCAGCTTTCTTTGCTGGCTTTCTGGCTCGTGGTTGGTCGTAGTGAAAATGTCCTATATCTTCGATAGCCGTGGAATTGTGCCAAGATAAGCATCGATGAGCGGTGTGATCAACAGGTTGCTCCTTCCTACGTGTTGACATACGCTTCGGTCCAGAGTCAACTGATTTCTCCTCCGTTGGATTGAGGTATTCTTTCCGCTTCTCCATATTCTTTATAATCCTGTCGCGGTAGAGTTTCAACTCCTTGTGAAGCTTAACCTCGTTGATTCCACGTGTGTCAAGCCAAGCGATCAGTGAGTCGAGAGCCTCTGGGTCTTCGTAGTATCCCCACTGGTTAGCTGTGAATACACTTGTGGGACCTTCCTCCATCTTCTTCCGCTCTGGGACGGTGATGTTGAACTTTTGAAGATACTCGTTCTGCCATTCTGGTTTCATATCAATGTACCCTTCACGCTCAAGGTCATCTGGACCTTGAACCCAAATGCAACCGTTGGCATAACCAGCCTCGATAGTTGAGCTGTCAGGCATACCGGCGTAGGGCATACCATTGCGCTCGAACCAGTAGTAGCGATTCCAGAATCGATCCTTTCCGAGAACACGAGTTCGGGGGCAGTCGGCCTCGCGGAGGTCGTTATCAATGATGGCAATCTCATTCTCGCAATCTTTGATGGCCTCTTGCTTCTTCTGGATGTCCTTGAGAAGCTTAGTGAACTGCTTCGACTGCTTCGGCACCTTAGCCTCAGCTTCGGCCTTCTCCCTCTTCTCTTGCTCAGCTTCACGCTTTCGCTTCCTCTCTGCTGCCCGATCAAGCCCACGACGAAGCGAGCGGCCTTGGTGAGGATCCTCATCAGTGTCGATGACTTCATCATCAATGGAGTCATGAACTTCTTCTTGAGCATCCACCATGACAACATCGCTAATCGTCTTATGTTCAGCGACCGGAGACGGCGGCATATTAGCTGGAAGCTGAATTTTACGCTCCTCATTCAATAAACGGAGTTCCTCGATCCTGCAATACAAGTTAGCTTTATTGGCCATGGTTATATCACGTGATCACCCACAAATCTTTCCGCTTTCTCTGCCACTGGATCTTTTCCTTGCGGAAAGTAGTCATCTCCTCACTGCATTCCTCCATAAATGCTCGAAACGCCTTGGTCTCCGCTGTGAGAATGCATAGAATCTGAAGGGCTTGAATACGCAGATTGACATCGAGTCTAGCATACTGTTGTTTAGCAGTTTCTAGAGTCGGTTCCATATTGAGAGGTGCAAGCTCCTTCAACAACGTCTCGCAAGACTCGAACATTCGAGGGCTCTTCGACAACTGGTAGAGCAGTCCGATCATGATGATTTGCCATCCACCATTCTTGAAATCGCGCTTTCTTAGACGATCAATCCAGCCGATATCATTTTGCATCTCAGCGGCTCGATGCGTGCTCTTCGGCTCTGGCGTGGGTTCAGGTGCTGGTTGAGGTCCTGCTTTGAGAGCTTCAGCTTCCGCCTTGGCGAGACTGCTTCGGGTCGCTCGTCCCTTTGGTTTCGGCTCGGGCTCTGGAGTTGGAGTTGGCGGCGCGCTAGCTTCTGCTCCGGATTCTTCTTCCTCATCATCCTCATCCATATCTGGCAAAGGGACCTGAACCTTTCCGCCATCTGCTTCTGAGCTGACTAGGATCTTCAAAGCTGCACAGTGTACTTCAACGAATAGGTCGCAATCGACGTCCTCGGATGAGAATTGCATCGCCTCGACAAAGTCGTCAAAAGTAAATGAGTCCAATATGAATACCTCGCAATAGACGTTCAAAGTGTCCCATGACTCCAGTAAAAGCCCAATAGACTTCATCAAAATGCCATTTCCTTCGCCTTTAGTCTTGCCGATAGCTGAAGGAGTATCTTGAGAGAAGAATTTCAGTGGTGGACGCTGCGGGGCATTATGTCGTGGGGCGACTTGCAAGTCCTCGATTGGATATTTTATTGGAGGTGGTGGCGGGGGAGCTGGCGGCAAAGATGCAAGAGGAGCAAACGCAAAAGTTGAGTTGTGAAAATTGGAGTAGTGAGGTCCCACAGGCGGAGGTGGGCCGGTAGCTTGGAAAGTGTGAGAGACGTAGGGTAGAGGAGGAGGGACAAATTGAGGAGGAATTTGATGTGTAGGAGCAGGATTCAAGAACGGCTGCTGCTTACTCTTGGCCAGTTGCTGGCCCTGTTGCTGCTTGCTCTTGTGGCTCTTCGGCGCTGGCTTCAACTCGGGCAGTCTTGGGCCATTGCCTTGGAAGCTACCAACCATTCCCTCATAGTCTGGTTGACCATTCTTCTGCTGGACTTGCTTCTGTTTCCTCTCAGCAGCCTTGCTTTCGTACCGTAAGTGGGGCGGAACGCGGGTGTCAATGTGGTAAAGAAGTGCAACATCAGGCTTCACCAACCAAGGCGCTCCAGTCCATGCCTCTCGCGTAACGGTCTTCTTGATGAATGATCTAAGCACCTGCTTCGTGAAGATCTTGCGGTCTCGAGTGATGTGCGAGTCGTCCACAACAGCTTCCTCTTCTGGTCGATTGTCAAGGCTGACGAAGTATCGCGAGAATGGTGGGTTGATTGAACCATCGGGCATGATCTTCTGTCCAAATCGCGTCTTGTCTCTCACAGTCCCAGCAAGCCTCTCTCCTGTAACCACATGTACTGTAACAGCCTCACCAGGATAGTAGTCTGAACGAAATTCGTCAAAAATCAGGTCGACCAGGGTGTCTATTCTAGATATGGTCTGAAATTGGACGCGTCGTAGAATGGGGCCCTTCAGTGCTTCTGGGAACGCTTGCTCAACCTCTTGAGCACCAGCAAGCTAACAATATATCAGTACGCGCCGCACAACATTCGGCCTTAGCAGGGCGTCCTACCTCACTTGCAAGTGCGTCAAAGAACGTCAATCCTGAATGACCAGTGATCTGGCAGATGAATCTTCGCTATAGGAAGTTAGAATAGCTCTGCGACGCGTTCTTGCCTGTAGATTACTGACCTGCTTGTAGAAGTCCATCCTGACAAAAATGTTAGCAGATGCGCCAATAACCGCAGTGAATGGGTCCCTACCGAGCCAAGTATTGCTCATATTCGGAGAATATCTCGTCCGTCTGGGGAATCACCCAAACCTATCCTCTATATCAGCTACCATCGCGCCATATATTGCCCTCGGACCAGAAGGAAGCCTCACCTCAGTGTCGTCATTCTCAATGGTAGGCGGCGACAGGTATTGCACTGGTTTTCTCTTAAAGAGGACCTAGAGGCGTTAGTAGATACACGAGAATTAAGAAAGGTAGACTACGAACCATCTTGCCGGATCGTGGTGCTCAAAGCACTCTGACTGTGCCGAAGAACCTGGGGTAAGATAGTCTGTCAGACTCGATATGCCCCTCAGTAAGTGTTCCAAAGGGGTTCGCAGACGGCCTGATGAGGCTGATGATGGTTGGTGTTGGTGTGGAATTGATTTGTGGGAGGTAGGCAGCTACAAGGGAGTGCCCAGGCCCGATTGCGTATGCAGCAGGGTGTATATCAATGTTAGTACTTACAGATATCAGCTCTCGACGCGTCCAAGGTCCTCGGGACGTGTTGAAGTAGTCGCATAAAGTCGCAGGATTGATTTCGTGGGATTGTTGGTGGGTGGTTGATTGTTGTGCACGACGCGTTGGTGGTGGAGAGGAAAGAAAGGTGGAAAGGTTTGAAGATGAGGGCTGGCAGTTTTCGGAGGGAGACTAGTCCAAGCAGGGGTGCGACTTAAAGCCTCCCACTAGCAAGCGAGGTGGATGATTTGACCCAACCCACCCGACGAACCTTCGAGGGAGAGCTACAGGAACAAGAAATATGATTTCCGCCACGTTCTTGCACTCTATGGAAAGTGCTGAACGAGCTCTATCTAACAAGTACTCATATATGTATTATTTGCCGGAGCGGCAATGGTCGCGGCGCGATATGGAATTTCCGAAATAATGGCAAAGTCGTAGCCGCATTCTCACGAATTGTCCTCGATTTCACCATAAGGGGTCTACCGAGGCAGAGACAGATAATATAGAAATCGGACATGATACTGCTGTTTGGATGTCTTCCAGGCATTCTATCAATCCTAGTGATGTGATAGATACTATGGTTGTTGGGTCGTGGTGGAAGTGAGAATTTCCGAAGTCATAGCATGGCCCTTAGCCGCAGTCTCACAGGTTGCCCTCGATACCATCATTAAGGGGGTTTACCGAGGTGGCTGCAAATTATTTGGAAATCGGACACGATGCTGCTATTCGGATATCTTCCGGGCTCCCCAAGGAAACCCAGTGGCATGATACATGTCGTGGTGGTTGGGTCGTGGTGGCGGCCTTGGACTTTGTTGTCGTCGGTAAGGGGTTCAAGACTCAGGGGGGAGTGTCTCCCGGAGCGGTTGGTGCCCTATAGTAGCATTGCGCATGGCTCTCTCGCGGTGCTAAACATGATTGCTGAGAGGAACGATGTGCTGTTGACTTGTCACTCAATTCGAGAAGCATCGTGAGTCTGACTGCGGATGGGGCAAAGTGCCAGCACGTCGAAAGGCGAGCCTAGGCGAGGAGAACTGCATTTTAGCGTCCACGTGATTGTTTCGCTTAGAACAACACTTCTTCAGGTCAACCCATGAATTCTAGTTCGTGGACAACTCACCGCAAGTTGCGTGGATCAACCGTTGCCTGTGCGCGGATATTCTATCCAGTCTGGTATGCTCGTAGGAGCTCATATGACGTTTAGCACTGCGATTTGCCAGTATGCCTATCTTTAGGGGCTTGTTCCGGGATGAATAAGCTTCCCACAAACTGCCGTTCTTCCCGCTCAGCCTCTGGCCTTCGTTCCGACGCGTTACGAACATGTTTTCTCGGGCGAAACAGGATCCGCCGATTGGGCAAAGAGAGTGCACGCGGCGCAAAGCTCGAAATCTATACTTGCTTAGTAGCAACTATAACATGAGTTTGGAATCGTTTGTTCTTGTTGCGCGCTTCTCTTTCACTCTCCTGCATAGCAGGTTATGTGCGATCATTTATTAATATGCTTCGAGTTCTAGCCGATGTACGTTTGAATCACCAGCTGTGGTCTAAAGGTGTCTCTTTCTCAGAGTCCGAATCTGTCTTTACTTAATAGGGATTACGATATTTTCAAATCGTTGTTCAAACTGCGCAAGTGCCACCTCGTTCCGCGGCATAGCTGAATCTTCGAGGTCGGCTATAGATGCGATTCGAGTAAAATAAGACAACATTGATGTCGGAAGGTATTTGCGATAACAGTGGCATTATGTTCAATGATTCTTGGCTTGGTCAAGTGAGGAGCGATGAGTGCAGACCGTGATCATTCTGCGCTTGAGGTTTGGGATAGCTTGCTTCACCGAGGCCCACGACACAGCTGATCGGACTTTGCTCAACTTACCGATAAGGCTCATATCGCATAGTGAGCAAGTCTTGCAGCATTGACGTTTTGCGGCTTTTATGGTCAGGTTGGTATAGCAATTGAATGCACACTCACTGATCGATCGCAGAAAAGCAAGACTTGCCAAAAGTGTACTCTCTACACATCTCTCAAATGCAAATGAGTTGATATGATATTTCTTTCTTGCTATCTGTCAGTTCTCAACTACTCCCGATGATTTCTGCAGCATTCTAATGGCATAACACTTCCCCGTGATATCACCTACCTACCTAGGTAGTGTTGTTGGAGCAGCCTGCAAGCCACTGTAGCTAGGAATTCTCCTAACGGCGACAATCCTCCAAGCGATATCGCTCTTGGTCAATCAAAACCAAACAAAACCAAGAGCGATTAACTGTTTGAAGAGATTAAAGGAGAAATGTGACGACGGACCTCGAGACATACAGCTTGATCATGTGACAAGAATCCACATCTTGGGCACAATGGAACCGTCCAGTTAAAAGCAAGCTGAATCTTTGGCATTTAATATCAACAAGTAGCGAAGTGTACTCCTTTTTCTTCTTGTATCGTTTTCATGGCATCTCTGGTAGTAACAAGGACGCATATCCTCGCAGGTACATATCAACACAATAAGCACATGCCGATTGATACAGGATGTTGACCACCGTCATGAATGCCAATTTTAGGTTCTTGCGCATGTCTTGTTATATAGAAATCTGGCGCCGTTTCCAGATTCAAGGCCTTGGAACTCGATCTCTGGTCTCTAGTAGCAATCGCGCAAAAAATCGCTCACGCATCTGGGATTATATCCAACATTTTCTCAATCAAGTAATAAATCCTTTTCAGAAACGAACAAACGCAAGTCTTCACGACATCGCGAATTATGGCTTAACTAAAATGCTTTTCCTATTGGCTGACACGCGTTGTTGCAACGGCAGAGCCGACAACGTCGGAAATGATTCAGCCTCAAAGTTAAAGATGTCGACAATGCCTGATACTATCCTTGAAAATGGTTCATATCAGTCCTAGTGCTGCTCATCAGCCCCAGATATTGGCACTACACCGTGCTGGACGCCACAACACAACAGCCTAGAAAACAAGTGCTTATGCACAATCCCAAATGGCCTTCAGGTCCACCGCTAAAATGATCGCAGAATTCGAGCTGACCTGCAAGGTTGCAAGTTTAGGTATGATCGATTGGGCGAAATATTTGGTGCCTGAAGATCGCCTCTGTCACGCTCGAAGCCAATGAGGGCAAATCTCCATTAAATGTTGTGAAACACAGGCATCCAATCAGTGTTCAGAGACAGAATCACGAGGCTTACGTACAGGCACTGAGCAACGACGTTGCACGGGAGGCGGTTCAATAGCGCATGGTTCCTAGCTCACAGTGCCTGATCTGTTTTTCAGGTACTTGTTTCCGGCCAGCATCTTCACGCTGCGGAGCCACCGACCGAACTCATGACATAATGGCAAAGAAACCTCCTACGGCTCAGCCAGCATTTATCGGACAAAGAAGTTTCGCACTCACCTTCCATATCGACGCTCTACCGCCGAAATCCTTCATCACGGATTTGCGCGGTTCCGTTCAACTCTTCCATCGTTGAAACGCTCCGCCTTCCTCCACCCCTGAACCTCGGCACACAGCCACGTGATGCAGCCCGCTTTGAGTCACAACAATTGCCTATGTCGGCAATTGGTTGTCCGTGAATACTTAGGAAGTTAGGAGTGCCCATTCAAGGCTGAAATTAGTCTGCCACCAAGGCTGCACTCCAGACCCGTCCCTCGCGGAGGCATCGTGGATTCGTGTTTGATGTGGAAGCGAAATCTCGGAAATGATTGGTTCATGCCGTTTCACTACATTGTCGGCCGCAGCCACAGAGAGCGAGCTGACGGGCCGGGCTGCATACGGAGGCACTCGATAAGCGCGCGTGCTGGCCTCGGCCGTCTATTTCCGATTGTCGGCCTGCGGTGCAGCCTCGCTTGTTTCAGCATTTTTATTCATAGATTTTTGTCGCTGGTCTGGGCGCCTTCTACCTTCTACCTTCTACCTTCTACCTTCTCTCCTCGTTGCCACGTCGTGCAGACGCTGGTTCTGCTGTCGAGTGCAGCACAACACAACAGCAGCATCTTGGTGGATGATCATAAGCGCACGTTTCTCACATATGAACGGGACCTACGAATAAGCTCTAGGACAAGCTTTGTTTTAGCTCTCAGGGTGCCTGTGTCTGTGCGTTTGATTCACTCTCACTCTCCGATCACTTTCCCTTCCCTTCCCGCGAGCATGGCACGCTACACGACCCCGGGCCTCCCAGTTGCCGGCCTACCATCTGCAGCCACACATCTCCAGGGTCGCAGCAGGCAGTGCAGGTCGTGCAAGCGCCATGACCGCTTCCTCGATCCAGTTATTTTGATATCGTTACAATTTTAAATCTGACTGAAGGGTCCTCCTTTGCTTGCTTGTTGCTGGGTATAAAGCTGTACTCCCCTCCCAAACATCCTTCTCATATCCTCTCAGCATCATCAGCACCTAATACATCATCCCATCTCATTAATTTTTGAGCCTCATCCAAGCCGTTTTCTTAGTCACGCTCACTACGAAGCTTGTTTTATTGTCTTAGACATCAGCATAATGCGTTTCTCTACAGCCAGTGTCGTCGCCGCGGCAGCCACTGCCAGCGCCCAAACCATCCAGGTGGCCGTTGGTCAGAATGGCCTCACGTTCTCACCAAGCGATATCAAGGCCTCAGTCGGACAATCCGTCGAGTTCTCGTTCTTCCCCAAGGTATTTTCCCCCACCATTCCACCTCACCTCACCCTACACTCCCGAATACCAAGCTAACACCTCCCTCAGAACCACTCCGTAACGCAATCTTCCTTCGCCGACCCCTGCCATCCCCTAGCCGGCGGGTTCTTCTCCACATTCATGCCCACTACCAGCGAATCAACCACAACCTTCACCCTGCTCGTAAACGACACAAAGCCCATCTGGATCTACTGCGGACAAACGACCGGCAACCACTGCCAATCTGGTATGGTAGCTGCGATCAACGCTCCCTCCACCGGCAACACCCTCACCGCCTTCACCGCGCTCGCCAAGAACGCTACCACATCCACCTCTCCACCCGGCGGAGTAGCTGGTGGACTCCTGAAGGTTGGATCTGCGAGCAGTAACTCGTCCAGCAGCGCGAGTGGAAGTGGAGAGAAGACGGTCACAGCCAGCGTGACGACTACAGTTACGGCGCTAGTTACCAGCGGGGGAAGCAGTTATACCACGACGTATGCCAGCACGTATGGTACCACCTATACTACCGATGTCGCTGCTGGTGCCACAGGATCTGGTTCAGGATCAAGTACCAGCTCAGGAGCAGCTGCTACCCAGACTGGCAAAAACGCGGCGAATGGATTGGCGGTTAATGGCGGGATTGCTGGTGCCGCGTTGGTGTTTGCCTTGGGCATGTTGTAAGATATATATACCTTGTGATTGAGGAGAAGGGTTGGCTGGGAAGCGCATATAAAATGGAGCTTTGATCTGGAGTTGTGGTTGTATTTTTATTTCTTGATATAATTTTACGGTTTTGATCTGGCCACTATCTTGTTATTTGAAGTATGAAGTGAGCTGATCAGTGATGACTTGCTGGTTATGGTCATTTCCGTTCACTACTCTGGAGAGTATTTTCGGGTTTGATAGGGCGCCGGTTGCCAAGTGGCAGCCATGATCAGAAGTCCCTGCTTACTTCAGCCTGCCGTATCAATTTACAACTCCTAATACTTTTCACTTATGCTTTATATCATTTCACAACCTGAAAAATACCAACGACCACTTCAAGTCGGATATTGGTTTTTATCACGTGATAGTTTTAAAGCATCAAACATCAGAGCGCAGGAGGCAGATGCAGCAACGAGTTCGTGTGCAATAAGGAATTTCAAAGGTCTGATTTAGCACAAGTTTATAGTTTTATTTATATTATTCGACATACTAGTTTAGCAAGCGCTATTCAGCCCCTAAAAGGACACAGAGGGAAACCTATCGCCCAGGACAAAACCTCTATGACTTACCATCAAGAACAAAGAAAGGCGAGCCTCAAGCGAGATGAAGAGAACTGTTCTGCGAAGGGAAAGATAGGAAAGCAGTCGAAGAGGCTAGGTGACGGTTAGCACGACACGAGCTAGTCACACAATCAACCTCCAAACCATCGATCCGTCCAACTAGTCCTCATTCCCAACCTTCGCATCAACCACCATCTCCATCCCCATCCCCTTCAACACCACCACAACCACAATTTTTTCCTCCCCCAACCACCTCACAATCCTCTCCCCCACCTCCCCTTCAGGACACTTAACATCCTGCTTCTCACCCCCCGTACCAAAAAGGCACAAGTACCCATCCCGACTCACATGCGAAACATCATACTCGGTCTTCTTCACGACTGGGACTTCCATGTTGTGGCTGGAGGGGTGCGAGTCCTCGACCAGGGCGCCGGTGAAGATGTCGCGGCCTTTGAAGGTGCATTTTGCGTGCCCGTGTTTGCCGGGTTTGGCGGTGCTGATTTCGAGGATTTTGCAAGAGTGGGCTTTCAAGATTGCGTAGCCGTTTTTGCGCAGGGAGGAGGCTTGGCTAGGGAAGGTTAGGGAGGCTTCTGCGTTGCCTGTGGCCTGTGGGTTTGGTCTCTAAGTCAATATTTTGAGGGTTTTTTTTTTTGGATCCGGTGGAAAGTAGTGGGATGTGTGGATGTGGGGAAAGGGGTATGGAAAGGAACGTACCTCAGCAGCGTATTGTTCATCGTCGTCATAGTTGGCTGACATGATGAATATTGATATTAGTGTATGTCTTATTTGTATGGTTGGTGCTCAGGAGCGGAAAGCGAAGTATCTGAACTGCTCTTGTCTCGAAAGTTTTCTTGACATCTGGGGTTTTGCGATCGAGTTTTGTTTGTGGTGAAGAGAAAGGAGAAAGAGAAGGAACGAAGAGTATTTATATAAGTGATTCTGTGGTAATGGTTCGGAAATGATCTGGTGGTTGAACTTAGCGGTCTCGGCTAAGCCTTTTTGATCTCGCCGGAAGGCACCACTCTCGACCAAGACTTCGGGATGACAAGGAGATTTTGGAGGAAGAAAAGGTCGACCAGCTCCAAAGTATCTCGCCATCGAGAAAACAGTTCCTGACTTATTAACAGTGCAGAATCGTGTGGAAATAGCAGTCAAAATTCCTCGTACATTACACACCTCTCTTAGCTGGATCATGCCATCCCTCCTTCTCTCAGTCACTATTTGATTTCGCTATCGACAATCAGTTGTTTTAATTTCAAGATCAAATGCACTTTATTCTGGCGCCAACTTCACATTATTCATCCTAATCAGGAAGAGCTTTCAAGATGATTTGAAGCGGGTCACGTGCCAATAACCACTTCTCAAATTATAACGAAAGCCATAATGGTTCTCTTTTCCCAAATGTCTAATCGCCTGTCCTCCCCATTCCCTCTTGCTCAAGAGCCTATTTTCAAGTGTTCTGGTCAATCACTAAGACAAATCTCATGATTAGGCGACCCAACCTGACAGTCGTCCTCCATTGGCTACAGGATCCAAGACCTGCATATGAGGCAGCCACCAAGGCGAAACGGAAGGCTCAGCGGGCGCACAATACAAATCTGTCGTCTCTCCCCGCATGCGCTATCGACCCTATTTTGACCATCGTTCTTGCACTGCTCCTAGTTGAAACTTGATACGCCTCAATTTCTGCTCTACAAGGGGTTTTAAAAAAGGGTAGTTGACTTGGTATCGAGGAACGCGCTCATTTCAGTCCAGCCCCGTGTAGAAAACCTTCTTGGTGCGTATTCTTGGTCTGACAGCATATCTTCGCTGGGCTTCGCGAAGTCTGACATTCCTACAGTTAAAATCAAAGGATGTCTGCTTCATCAGCAGCACCGCAAGGCACTCAGGTGTTACCCGAGTCCAGTGTGCAAACTCGCAGCGCAGCAAACATTGTTGAGCCCATTGAACCTCAAAGCCCAGTAAAGACCACAGAAATCCTCGTTCATCCTCAGGCTTTCGTGGACCTCCCGAGACACGTGATATCGACAATCCTTCCACATGACGCTTCATCTACCGACGACACGATTGAGTTGAGAGAGAGAATTCAGCTACGACAAAATGGGATTCTAGAGAGCTCCGAAGACAGCATGGAACGTTCCAGTCCGGTATTTCAATCAACGACACCCAAAGACACAACAGCGGAAGGAGGAACACTTGAGCATGCTACAGAGGAAAACATCGCAGAGAGACGAAGTATCGATCACAGCATCGTCCATGCAATTGCTCCAAATCCTCAACCCCAACCCATCACCCATGTAGCATCAACTGGAACTGCGAAGGAGCATGTCGTATTTTGGCGACGGAGAGACTTCTCTTCCACATGTTGCGCTCTTCTTGGATTCATAGCAGCGGCATTATATTTCTTCTTCCAGTACCGAGCCGCTATTCAAGCCAACGAGCTAGCAGCACAAGCCATTGAATTGGCTCTGAAAGAATCATGTCGTTCCCATCCGGTAAGTATTGGGTGCCTTGCCTAGCGTTAGCAAATTGACTAATGAGCAGAACGATACGCACCTACAAACCTTAAGCACTTGTCAAATTGCTCGACTGCAAGACGATTTTGACATTTCTCGAAGGTCGAAAATACCCTCGCTGTTGTCACCCATGGCCCCAGACTCGCTTTGTATCTCCAGACTTTCGGAAACTTTTTCGCTTTTGAAACTTGTGGGGGTAACAAGTATAACTTTTTACATGCCGGTTATCGGTGTTATATTCGTCTTTAAATTTTGCAGTTCCTTTATGGGCCTATATTCATTGTTGACCTTATGTATCTCTTCTAGGATGTGGATGAACAGTTTCCAAATATATGCTGAAATGAGGCGAGGGAGTAGGATTAGGTCAATTTGGCTTGATAACATGGATTTTGAACACTTCTCGGGAAAGAACTTCCTAAAATTCATTCTTATCATAGGAGGGATAGTGACAGAATCGATAGGACGGACAGAAGGGACAGGTGTGGCCTTCGTCCTTGGCCTTATAACCATGGGAGTGGGTCTTATACAAACTCCATCCCGTATCAAGCTTCCATACAGCGAATTCATCGCTCTTACTATTACTCTTATCCTGCAGATCTTGAAAGATTCCGGGCTTTTCACTGCGATGGAAAGGACAGACAACGATTTTTCTCTTCTTCGCTTTCTTTACTGCTTTTGCATTGGTTGCCTGTACAATTTTATATTCGAAAACGAAATTTTTTGGGAAAATGTTTCTACTTTAATCCTGTTTTTAGACGTATTTTCATTAGAAAAATCTGCTCCACGCGTTCTGCTTAAAATTTCTGGCTATCTTCTTGGACGATTTGGCTTTGAGCTCATGTGGCGCAAAATATGGAAGGCTAGATATCAAGAGATGTTCAATGACCCAAGTCATGGACGTAACTACTTGGACTTGGAGAATGGTGGGAATTGGACACATCGAGAGAGGGTAATTAAGCTGAAGTTGGATTGAGCTGCATTCTCACCTTGCTAGGATACTTAGACATCAATGCATCATAGTTATTTGATGTTGATCTCTTCCATGACCATATGCTTACCATCTCGGTCCGTTTATCAGTTTGGAGAAGGGTAACCTTATTGCGATCAAAGAAAGTTTAGATATACACGTGACCGTATGATTCCTCGCTGAGTCTAGGTCTTGCGTAGCAGCAATCAGAACCTTTCCGTGAATTGCAATGCTTGCTATATACAAAGGATCAATTAAATCACTCAATCAAGCATACAAATTCCGAAGAGGTCCAAAAAAGCCTAAGGTCACAGCCAAGCACGTGCTGTAACTGCCAGTTAGCCGAAATATCTAAGTACCTAGGTACCTATGGTCTCCTTTGCAGCGCATGACGAAGAACTCTAATTCTATTTCTTGCTCGAGATATTCTATGGATTTGTATCAAAATTTTCGCTGATTAGGAATTCCAACATCGGTCATACATTTTCCCTCTCGCAGTGTAATGTAAGCATACGCAGAAGGTGAAGAAATCAAAGAAGTCTATCTTCGATACTACACTAGCGATAAAATGCATAGCCCAAATCGCACCAAAAGAAAAAGTAATGCTCCTTAGCCATCGTTCCTTCTGCCACAAAGCATCAACTGTAGGAAATAGAAAGAGAGCGAGAGTAAAATTGGAACTTCATCTCCCAACTCTCAGCGTGCTAAAGCGATTTCACTCCATACAATGGTCAAGAAATGAAGCCAAAGCTACTGTCCAACGCACTTGCCAGCACATAAATCGTCCTCAGCATAGGCGTCTGCACACCATGCTCTTTAGCAATCCTGACCACATTACCCACAATAGCCTCAACCTCCATCCTCCTGCCGGCTAGGGCATCAGCTAACATGCTCGGCTGCACCCCAGGGAGCTCACGAACTACCGCCCGTCCCAGCTGAAAATCTACAAGAGCAACATCAATGCCTGGATAGCCGCAAGCATTCGCAACAGCCGCAATCTCGAGCATCACCTCACGCACAACATCCTTTGCTTCGGTGCTCGACTTCAAGACTTGCGCATCTCGCGAGCGTGACAGAGCGCAGATGGGGTTCCAGGAAGCGTTCACCAATAGCTTTGACCAACGTTCGAATTGGACATCTTCGTGGACTTCTGCTGATGCACCGGCGGATTTGAGGAGGTCTGAAAATCGGGATGCGGCTTCTATGTTTTTGGATGCAGGATAGGGGCCTATATGAAGCAATTCGACTTCCCTGTGATACACGATTCCTGGTTGTGTTTGTGTTGCTGGAAGATATACGACTGTGCTCAGTAGCGGATTGTCGGGATAGAGCTCGGAGTACGGCTGCTCGATAGCAATTCCATTTTGTATTAGCACAATTGTTGTTTTGGGTGAGACTGCGGGCTTGATCAGTTCGGCGGTCGATGGAACAGTTGGTATGGCTTTGGAGGAAATGATGACATAGTCGAACTGAGAATTGGGATCGATTCCTACGGCCTCATCGATGGAACGAACCACAACAGGCCGAACTTTTTGGTTTTCTCCCCATAGAGAAGAATGTATCGTGAAGCCGTCCTGTGAGGCAGCCTCAAAATTTGAGCGGCAGACCGCGACGATGTTAGATGGAGAAACCGTTCGGGAAAGGACGAATGCGTAAACGGCGCCAATACTACCGGTTCCAAATACCAAAATTCTAGGAGCCATGACAAGAGTTGGCGTTTCGGTCTACAATAGAGATCAATACATGTCATCAATTCATCCACATCCTGCCCAGGTGTGCTCCTAGGTACTTAAGGGTGGGGGTCATACACGTGACGGCCCTAATTCGCTAGTAGGTATCAAACGCGTCCGGTTTTCGAAGAACGCGTCTTCCATTTACCTCAATTTTCACCGTTCGAATACCTGCAACCTTCGGTATCTACCTACTATCCCTTACTCTCCACCCTCGTCTGAATGAATGCTAACAATACCTATCCAGTTCTCTCTCCAATGCCCGCCCAAAGCAAGGACTTTGTCTCGAATATACCCGATGAGTGCAAATACGCTGTAGTTAGTTTCCTGACTGGAAAAGATGCAGCAAATTTGCGACTCGCTTCTCGAGCTTGGCGTGATATAGCCGCTGAGGGACTTTTCAAAGTTTATTATCGAGGCCGTTGGGGATATAATGACGGCTGCATCGTACACGGCGTTCTTGTCATTCGGCCAAGCAAAGAAGGCTACGGTCACATTGCAGATGGACTTATCGAGTGGCCTTGGATGGGGCAACATATTAAAGAGATAGAGATATATCTTGCAGATAAATTGGCTAGCCCTTTGGTGGCCGCTGGGAACGATTTTATGAATTTGAGGTGGGATCGAAATGCACCCTGGCCGAAGCATCGTCTTCTTGAGCTATGTCCTGGTGATGAAGGCCCCGAGCCCAACGACTTTCTCGCCCTCGACCATATTTTTTCTCGACTGTCAAATGTCGAGGCTCTAAGTGTCTTCTCGAAACGATGCCCATTCATAGGATCTGAAGAGGCACTTTGTGAACTCTGGGATAAGTATATGTGGCATGAGTATAACCATACCCTGTCTTTTGGGCACGGATTCCAAGACATCAAGGCGGCTTGCACCCATTACCTCTCAATTTTTGAAGCAATCAGGCTTTTCAAGTTGCCAATTAGAAAATTGGTCTTGGAGTTGGTTCCGTTTCAAGTCTTCGAATGCTTGTACGAAATGATAGCCGGCCAGGTTGACAGCGATGAAACCATCGAGAAGTTGAGTGGGGCTGCCATGGCCAAATATTTCAACGGATCTCTTACCAAGGTCTGTGATTTGCAGATGGACATTTCAACGGACCTGTTAGACGGCGGATATCTTCCTTCCATGAAATACGGCACCTCTACTTTGTCTCACTTCTTGGGCCTTATGTTAGACCTAAAGAGCTTGACACTAATATCGTCCGACATGAACGATACTCTTTTCCTTGAAGACTCTGAATATCTGGAGAATTGGGGCATTCTGCAAACCGCCTTGTATAGGAACTTTTGGCCGAGCCTCGAAACCCTCAGGCTGCAAGAGTTCCGAACTCCAGATAATCTATTGTTACGATTTCTTACCAAGCATGCCTCTTCCCTTCGAAGATTATCTCTCATCGGTTGCTTTCTAGGATATTCCAACCGGGATCGGTGCTTCGCCTCAAATTCATGGGCCACGCAATACTGCGGGGACAACTTTCGAGGAATGCTAGAAGAACTAAAGGACCATGCAAAGCTGAAACTTGACGAGTTGAAAGTCTGTTTTCGCATAACAGAATGCACTCCTTATAGCATAATTTGGGAATGCTACGATAAACATTGGAAAGCTAAGGCTGAAGACGTTGACTGGAAAGCTATTCCCGGCGCTTATCTAACAGATTCCGCTTTGTTGGAACGCTTTCTCCGGGGCCAGTGCCCTTGGCCGATGGCTTCTGATAATCCTGACCTGCGGGGGACAGCAAAAGGGTCGTGGATGAGATTGCCAGAATGGACAACTGAATAGGAAGAAGGCCTGGAACAAGAGTTTGATTTCCTTTGGCGTCTCCGATCCTGTTATTAAAACAGCTGGCATTCAAGAGGACATCCGCCCTTGTTATCTTTCTTTCCGAGAAAGAAGGATGTTCATAGATGCAGCAAAACAGACAAACAGAATCAAAATTCTCTTACCGTCACTATCAGCAACAGTCGACCACGTCCCGGAGACAAAGGAGCATTTGGAAGAACCGAGTTGGGATGTCAATTATGATCTGACGTACTTTAACTTATAGTTACTGCGGAACGATTATTACAGATGTCTGAGCCGGGCTAACTTCGACGGGGTGATACCAGTTAGCTTCACCCCTCGAAGATCATGGGCACACTCGTACCCGCTGGTAAGTCTGTAAGTAATTCATTCAAGAATACGATACTTCGTGGATAATATAGCATACATCTCCTGGTTTTGTTTGGGGCGGGGCTGCTACTACTTGCGTGCCTTTGCTATAATATACCATGCAGCCTTCTCCCGTAGTTTCGGGGTTGAACCTTCCTACACTTTCTGCGTGGGGATTTCGATCATTTTCCAGAACCCACATCTCATCGTTCAAGTTTGGGAAGAGGGATATGCCATCGTGTATGTTTTGCAATGTCCGTGCAATCACGTGGACTGAGGTTGACGAAGACTTACCAATCTCGCCTCTAAACTGTTCCTCACTGATTACCTTTCTAAATATTTCGATACCAAGTTGGTCAAGTAATGGAGCACCAGACGCACCCTGGGTTCTCGTCATGCTGTTAATCGCTTCGGAAGAACTACTGCGAGGTGCTGTGAGAATAACTTTGGAAATGACAAATCCGCGAATTTGACGGACGGGTTGTTGGGCGTAGTTCCCATCTTCTTTTGCTGTGTCTGACTCTGTAGGATCGGCAATTCTGAGTAGCCAATCAGACTTTCCTGGCTTCGAAAAAAGACTGGACTGCTCTTCCATTGTGCTATGATGAAGGAACTGATGGCGCAGGACTTTTGCGAACAATTGGTGGATATCTAAAGAGTAATCGACCGGAACGGCCTCCCGACAACATAAAAGCGCAAGACTGTGCAGGCCAAATACTTTATCCCGAACGTCGGAACATTCGGCATGTTGGTGTTGTTTAATTAAAGAGAATATCGAGCGACTTTCGGCTTTTTGCCAATTGTGGCGCGTGAGGAAGATTGAGATGACTGGAGAAATTCTCTGTGAGATTCCATGCAAGTTAGAGGTTTTGATTTCTCGATCATAGTCTCGAGATAGCAACCAACTGAATGCAGTCCATGCACATTCGCTATAGCCTAGATGCATCTTGATGGAATTTGCCAAGACAATTTCTTGGACTATCCAGAGCCTCGACCAGTACGGAAGCTCCAACAGATTTTCATAACGCCTGCGAGAGACGTGAGGAGGAGGGTGCGGTCGTGGTTCATAGCTAAGTTGCAATTGTATTGATCGCATAGTTTCTTCATGTTCGCGTCGTCGTTCTCTTTCCTCCCTTTCCACGAATCTGAGACCAGCAGCGAGCTCGCCCTCTTCATCTCCAAGTCCCAACCAAATTTCAACAGACCATGCCTTGGTATAAATTGCACTCATCTGAGCTACCTGATGGGTTCGCTCTTTCTCATTCTCTTGATCGATACAAAGAGCATCAGCCCATAGTATTCTTTGACGGTCCGGATACCGCAAGTGTTTGAGGGCTTGCCAAAGGTTATTTCGAATGAGTCGTTGCCTATCATTCACGACGATCGTCATTTGGCCCTCTTTAGATCCCCACATGTATGACAAGGCTTCGTACTTTGGCTTTTCCGACATCTTCACGTGACGCATGCCACAATGTATTGCATCTTCTGGCTGACCGGGATATAGGATCAACAACCTAAATCCATCCCTTTCCCTCAAAGGCTGATATAGTGCCATAGCTGCGGAGACATTTGATGTGTTGAGATCAGCATTAAGGCTTGATTGTCTTGTGATCAGGCTCGAGACCTGACCTACTGAATTCGTCGAATACGGTAGTCGAAATGGTTCAAGAAGAAGTCTGGTTTGGATGGTCGAGTAAGGTCAACTCAGGTGTGGTAACAGACAAACAAAGTTTCCGAGTGCAATGGCTCTCCGTCTCAACGCAACACAATTGAACACAACAGGCCGATTCAAAACATGAATTGCGGTCTGTCGGACGAATCAATCAGGCTCGGTTGCCTTGTGAAAGCTGGTGGTCGTGCGACTCAGCCTACCAGGTGCATCGAATCGATTGGCGCTGGAGCCCTGAACATGCATGCGAGGCAGTGTGCAAGGCATTCTGAACCCTGAACGACAACTTCGTCTTTCGCATCATGAGGATCCTCTCCCATTCTCCTGACTTCTAGCAACGAGAGAAACCGAGAATATATTATTTTGAGCTCCAGGCATATCCTCCAAAGCGCCTGAATGCGTTTAGGATTTACAGTTGCAAATGCAACTTTATCATCACCACCATTAATTTCTGCGCAGCCTCATCTAGGAGCCATACCCCGTGACCTTCCATTCGGTCGCAAATAAGCCTGGTCGATATTCAAAACTTGATACTCTCAACCTTTTCACTGGTCCTGATGGCTGGAACGATGTCCTCGTCACCTGCAAGTGACCAGACTACCGTGGCCCCGCTCGAACTCTCACACAACCACGACCATTCCACAGAATATGCTCATTCTTCCGAGACTTCTATCAAGAGTGGACGGGCTTCGAGATCAGTAGCGGATAAAGAAGAAGAACGTCCGCTATACTGGTTCCGATTTCTGATGCGGATGAAGCTGACGAATCAACCTGACTCGTTATCATTATCTCAACTCATTGATCTCAAGGCGAAATTGAAAGCGGACCTTGAGCTCATCGATGGCTTCTTGAAAATCACACTAGTCCTTCAGCGCGAGTCTCTGCACCAGCTTCGTTCAATTCAATTGCGTTAGATCCTCCTCCTAGTCCGACCCAAGAACCTGAACCTGTCGACCCATCTCTAGCAAGTCCAGAGCAGCCTGTAAAGGCTAAGAAACGGAAATACTTCTCCACATGCCTCGCCGTACTTGGCTTGGCTACCGCTACAATATACTTTGGACTCCAATGGAAGCTTTCCGCCGAAGCGAATGAACTGGCGTTGCGAGAGTCATGCCGTTCTCATCCCGTGAGTATCAGATTTATTTTCCTCATCCAATGTGGTTCGCAGGCTAATCAGAAATTAGAACAACACATTCCTCCAAAGCCTCGAGACTTGCCAAATTGCTCGACTAGAAGGCGATGTCGAGCTTTCCAGACGCTCATACATTGCTATTACCCTTCCAGCTGCCACCCCTTGGGCCAGTGGTGAAGCGGCATCCTCGTTCTTCTCAATCTTTCAGTCCGTGTTGCGCTGGCTAATGCTGCAAATTCAACGAATCCCCAATAAGCCTTCCCATTTCGCCATGCTGTTACTAGATAACTGTTACACTACTGCGTTCATAGACATATACCTTCTTGTCTATTATAGCTTATTTCTGAAGTTGGTTAATCTTTGGTTTTCAAAAGGGTCGGCACTTACTTTCAACAACTTCATCAAGGTAGCCATATCGCTTTCTGGGGTGCTGTCCATCGTCTGGATGTATTTACCCAGCACGATCAATTCCCAACTTGCGTGTCATATCCTCACAATAACCTGTTTTTGCGCTAGTTTTTGCGCTTGGGCTGCTCCGTCAATGCGAGAAATTTTGGCTCTAGAACCCAGCTTCTTTCTAAAGATGTTGTTCGCGTTATCAATCTTTCTGGGCTCAAGTATGATCTTTGCAGTTCTCTAAGTTTTGGCGAGTTCAACGATTATAGAACAATCACGACGCTCATTTGGGGGGATAGTCCGCGCACTGTTCTGGGTGATTGGGAAGCGGCGAGAATGGCGAGAGAGGGAAGAGGAGGAAGCATATGAAGCATATAAGGGATCATTTAAGATCGAGAGGGAGCTTCTTGAGACGATGAAACTGATCCTGAATGATACTCGCCATGCCCAGAAGTTTGGCCACGGTCCGAGCGTAAGGCTATTTTATTTTGCGGAGGAATAACACCCCGAATGCATACAAAAGTAAGAGCCTTACGCTCGGACCGTGGCCAAACTTCTGGGCATGGCGAGTAAAACGGAACGAGGGCTATGGATGATTGAAAGTGGTGAAGTGATGTTAAAGTGCATTCAGAAATCTCAAAAGACAACAAATACCAAATAAGTGGAAGCAACCCCAAAGATCAAAAATCGCTGCTCAACAAATCCGAATTGCGTGCGCAGGAAGAGTGCCGCGACTAGAAAGAGAGCATATATTCAGCGCAAGCCTTCGAATGGCCAATCTTCCTCCATTCACTCTACGACGAGTTTTGTCACCAGTACAGTACCTCAAGGACCATCCGAGATGCGCCACGTGATCACACGAGCCACTTGCCATGGGTTGCAGGAGACCAGATGCAAAAGCAAAGATCAAATAGCTACGATCAATGATTATAGAGAAGGGTTCGAGATTGAAGCAAAATTAATCAGAAAATAGCCGTCAGAGATTTTGAAAATAATTTAGAAAGTAAGGTTGACGCTGATGGTGCTGATTGAATGTTCTCAGAACGACGTGCCAGCTAAGCGCTCACCATAAGCATGAAGTCAAGTTGAATGACCCGTACGAGAGCCAGGAAAGTGTTTGATGCACTTCTCACACGTGAATTTTGCGAACACCTGCTCAATCAGAACTTGACAAAGCAGAGATGGAATTCATAATAATAAAACGCACTCGAACCCCAGGCAGCATCGGAGGTTAATGAGAGACGACCACCGATGTTCGCTGTTTTGATGTTACCGTGAGGCTCAACCGACGCTAAGAGACGTGCAAAGATTCTCGAATGACGCGCGAAGTGGTCGACATGCAACAAAAAGGACACCCACAACATGGGTCACAGAAATCGCCTAGTTCGAATCCAGGCTGCCATATGCACCTCAAGTGCAGACAACGATGCGCAGAGTCATGGATAACAATTGTATCCTTGCTATGCAGGATGTCAAGCTTGAGCAGGAGGGACTTGGATCGTGGAACTTTGGAGGTGCAGAACCTGAGCAAGTGCAGTCACCAAGCAGTAAAGCACCAAGTGGTGAAGTCAGGTACGCCGCTTACGTAACGAAGCGATACCTATCACCCCAGACCCATGAACCAATCACATCCAGTCGCGGTCCACTCGAGCTCGGACTCCGGTGATAACAGAAGGTCCGACTCCAGACCCTCTGCTCGTGCATCTCCACTCCTCGAAACATCAGACCCAAGCTGCACGAAGATACGCGAAGCTGATTGAGCAGTTTGGCGCGTCTCGTCCCTTGAATCCTTGAGGTGAGAATTCCACCCCACCGATATTGCATTCGTCATCATTTTTAAAGTTCGTGCGTGCCCTTGGCGTCGTGTTCGGCCTCTAAGTCAAGGCCGAGAGACAAACAGCTGTTGCTGCAAACCACGGACACAGGAGCTTTGGTCTCTCCGATCTCAAGGCTCCATTATGCTATTATCTGGGCAAGATGGGATTTCCCGTAACTCGGACTACTTCGTATTCAGCCTCCGCCCATGGCTCATCCCACTCAACAGAGCCACTTCTCCGGGCCTAATAAGCAATCGAGCTTCAATATAGTTCTACGACCCCATATCTGCACTTCCCCTTTTGTTTCTTCTTGGTCTTCTTAAATCAAACAGTTATACTCGTTTATGTCGTTCCTTTTGCTGTAATTCGTAGTAGATAAACTTCGACAAGCTGGGTCGATTGAGCAATCGAGAATCCCGGCCATGGCAACCACAGAGCCTGAGGGCTTCGCACCGATCGTCAAGCCTCACAGCCATGCCGCTGAAGGACACGAAACACTTGTACGCTCATTCACTAATTCGTCAATCCTCTCTGGACGACGAAGAAGTCGGGCATACGAAGAGTCCGATGATGAGGAAAGGGAACCAATATCTGAGGACTGGAATCTGATGCCAGAGATCCAGGCTTTCCATAAGCAGGGTGAGAAAGATGCTATCAAAGGACGGAAGCTCGGTGTCACCTGGACGAACCTGACAGTGAAGGGCATCGGTGCGGACTCAGCGATCAGCGAGAGTGTAGGCTCTCAATTCAACGTCCCTCGAGCCATCATGGAGTCGAGACACAAGCAACCATTGAAGACAATCTTGGAGAATACTCATGGATGTGTCAAGCCTGGAGAGATGCTTCTCGTTCTTGGCCGACCCGGTGCCGGATGCACAACACTTCTCAAGATGCTTGCCAATCGACGAGACGGCTACGCTGAAGTGGACGGAAACGTGTCGTGGGGTACCTTGAATCCCAAGGAAGCTCGCCAGTTCCGAGGCCAGATCGTCATGAACACCGAGGAAGAGTTGTTCTTCCCTACTCTTACTGTTGGACAAACGATAGACTTTGCGACTAGAATGAAAAGTAAGCTGCACATATTCTTTCGATATAGACGACTTTGAATCTGTTGAAGGGAAAGAGTACCTCACGTCGCTCCCTTCCACTTCAGAGCAGTCTAGCGAGCCTAGCTACATACCTGGGTAGTACTATATGTATCATCAATGCTAATGCTTTCCCTTAGTTCCATTCAACCTCCCTTCAGATATCACTTCGCCGGAGGAATTCCAGCGACAGAATCGAGACTTCCTTCTGAGGTCTATGGGCATCACTCACACAAGTGATACAAAAGTGGGTGATGAGTTTGTGCGCGGTGTATCTGGGGGCGAACGAAAGCGAGTGAGTATCATCGAAACCCTTGCTACTCGAGCAAGCGTGTTCTGCTGGGACAACAGTACTCGCGGTCTCGATGCATCAACGGCTTTGGAATACACCAAAGCTATTCGTGCTATCACAGACATCTTCGGTCTGGCTTCTATCGTCACCTTGTACCAAGCAGGCAACGGCATCTACAACCTTTTTGATAAAGTGCTCGTCATTGATGAAGGAAAAGAGATCTATTATGGTCCTCGAAAGGATGCCAGACCGTTTATGGAAGGCTTGGGTTTTCAATGTGCAGATGGCGCCAACGTAGCAGACTTCCTGACTGGTGTTGTGGTTCCATCTGAGCGAAGGATTCGAGAAGGTTACGAGGACTCCTTTCCTCGAACCGCCAATGATATCCGCCGATGTTACGAAAAGTCCAACATCAAGACAGAGATGGAAGCAGAGTACAACTATCCCAACACCGACGAAGCAAAGAACTTGACGGAAGACTTCAAAATAGGCGTCAGCGATGGTAAATCGAAGAGCTTACCCAAGAAGTCTCCTCTCACTGTCGGCTTCGTCACTCAAGTCAGAGCTGCTGTGACCCGCCAATACCAAATTCTTTGGGGAGACAAGGCAACCTTCATCATCAAGCAAGTCTCCACCATCGTCCAGGCTTTGATCACCGGATCGCTCTTCTACAACGCTCCTAGTAACTCTGCTGGTCTCTTCGTTAAATCTGGTGCGCTCTTCTTTGCACTTCTTTTCAACAGTTTGCTCGCCATGTCCGAAGTCACCGACTCCTTCTCCGGTCGTCCTGTATTGGCAAAGCACAAATCGTTCGCTCTGTATCATCCAGCAGCATTCTGTATCGCGCAAATCACAGCAGATATACCTGTTCTTCTGGTTCAGGTTTCTACATTCTCCATCGTGCTCTATTTCATGGTTAACCTGAAACAAGATGCTGGTGCCTTCTTCACGTTCTGGATCATTGTCTTTGCAACCAGTATGACCATGACTGCATTCTTCAGAGCTATCGGTGCCGCTTTCAGCACGTTCGACGCAGCAAGTAAGGTTTCTGGCTTCATGATCGCTGCCTTGATCATGTATACTGGTTATATGATCAGAAAGCCTCAGATGCATCCCTGGTTCGTGTGGATCTATTGGATTGATCCGTTAGCATACGGATTTTCGGCAATTCTGGCAAATGAGTTCAAAGGCACAATCATCCCTTGTGTTGGCATCAATCTTGTCCCTAACGGGCCGGGCTATGCAAATGCCTTACATCAAGCTTGCACTGGCGTTGGCGGCGCAACACCAGGCGCAACAAGCGTCACTGGTGAACAGTATCTCGCCTCACTGTCATATTCGGCTTCTAATATCTGGCGAAACTTTGGTATCTTATGGGCGTGGTGGGTTCTCTTCGTCGTGATTACGATTGTTGCGACGAACGGGTGGAAGTCTTTGTCCGGAAACAGCGGCTTCCTCCTGATTCCCCGCGAGAAAGCTCACAAAACCAAGCATTTGACACAAGACGAGGAATCACAACCAATCCCAGATTCCGAAAAGAGACTCCCAGTATCAAGCGGTGGTTCCGCCTCAGATGAAACTAGAGTCAGCGAGACAGATGAGCAACTCATTCGTAACACGTCGGTTTTCACCTGGAAGAACCTGAGCTATACCGTCAAGACGCCTTCTGGAGACCGTGTTCTACTCGACAATGTCCAGGGCTGGGTCAAACCAGGTACGCTCGGTGCCTTAATGGGATCATCTGGTGCTGGAAAGACCACTCTCCTCGACGTTCTTGCCCAGCGCAAGACTGAAGGCACAATCCACGGCTCCATCCAAGTCGATGGTCGCCCACTGTCAGTCTCATTTCAACGTTCAGCTGGCTACTGCGAACAACTCGATATCCACGAGTCCTTAGCCACTGTCCGAGAAGCTCTGGAATTTTCTGCTTTGCTTCGCCAATCTCGTGAGACCCCACGCGAAGAAAAGCTTAAATATGTTGATACCATCATCGATTTGCTGGAGATGCACGACATTGAACATACCCTCATTGGAAATACCGGCGCCGGACTTTCTGTCGAACAACGCAAGCGTCTCACTATCGGCGTAGAACTCGTCTCTAAGCCCAGCATCTTGATCTTCCTAGACGAACCCACATCTGGTCTCGATGGCCAAGCCGCATTCAACATCGTTCGTTTTCTCCGAAAGCTCGCTGACGTTGGCCAAGCCGTTCTCGTCACCATCCATCAGCCTTCTGCACAGCTCTTCCTCCAGTTCGACAGCCTACTTCTTCTCGCCAAGGGAGGAAAGACAGTATATTTTGGAGATATCGGTTCCAATGCATCCACACTCAAAGAATACTTCGCACGCTACGACGCGCCCTGTCCCAAAGACGCCAACCCGGCAGAGCACATGATCGACGTCGTCTCAGGCACTCTGTCCCAAGGTCGCGACTGGAACAAAGTCTGGCTCGACTCACCTGAATACTCTAGGACCACCGAAGAACTCGATCGCATCATCTCTGAAGCCGCAGCCAAGGAACCCGGGACGCGGGATGACGGCCATGAGTTTGCCATGCCGCTCTGGGAGCAGACAAAGCTCGTCACACAAAGAATGAATATCTCGATTTGGAGAAACACAGATTACATCAACAACAAATTCGCTTTGCACATTGGTTCTGCAATCTTCAACGGCTTCTCATTTTGGAAGATCGGGCATTCTGTCGCTGACCTCCAACTCCGCTTATTCACCGTTTTCAACTTCATCTTCGTCGCTCCCGGAGTCATCGCCCAACTACAACCCCTCTTTATCTCTCGGCGAGATATCTATGAAGCACGAGAGAAGAAGTCAAAAATGTACAGCTGGAAAGCCTTCGTCACAGGTCTCATCGTTTCGGAACTTCCCTACCTCTGTATATGCGCAGTCCTGTATTTCGTCTGCTGGTACTACACCGTCGGCTTCCCCTCGGATTCTAACAAAGCTGGCGCTACTTTGTTCGTCATGCTTATGTACGAATTCGTCTACACCGGCATCGGACAATTCATCGCAGCCTACGCCCCCAACGCCGTCTTCGCCTCACTCGCAAACCCATTGGTCATTGGTATCTTGGTCAGTTTCTGTGGCGTCCTGGTCCCATATGCCCAGATCCAGCCGTTTTGGAGGTATTGGCTCTACTACCTCAATCCGTTTAACTACCTGATCGGCTCTCTGCTCGTCTTCACATCTTTCTCCGCCCCAGTCGAATGCAAGGACTCTGAATTTGCGATCTTCGATCCTCCTTCAGGCCAAACCTGTGGTCAATACCTCGCAGGTTACACGCAAGGCATGGGAGCGAGAACCAATTTAACCAACCCGGATGTAACGAGTGGATGCAGAGTCTGCGAGTATAGGAATGGAGCAGATTATCTATACGCGGTTAATTTGGAAGATTATTATTATGGATGGAGGGATGCGGCGATTGTGACGCTGTTTGCGGTTAGTAGTTATGCGATGGTGTATTTGTTGATGAAGTTGAGGACGAAGAGGAGTAAGACTGCGGAATAGGTGGTAAAAAATGGAGAGTTCAGGTAGGAGCGGGAGAGGAGGCGGGGAAATAACATTGATTGTAATCTTACTTGTTGGGTGCAGGCGTTTACAAGAGCCAGTGGTATAATGTATAAATATGTACCTAGACTAGAAGGATAGCACTCCTATTTTATAAGTTATGAGAATGCAGACTTACTAGAAAACAAATATCCAACTTGTGTAATGCTCTCCAGGGTTTTGTGGCTATGATTTACTATCTTGCAGGCCTTTACCCTCCTGCAATAAGTCTCCGGGCACGCGCCCCGCCCCTGTTCCAGGGGCTTTAGCGAATCGCTAATATACGCGAGGGCCGCTAAAGCATAAGCCCCTATAAAACAACGGTATCGATTTTAAACCGGCTACGGGGGTTACTTGAATGCGAAAGATTCAGCATAAAAATTCAACAGAAGCTACGCCGTAAAAGCAATAGTGCATTCATTTGATTTTTGTCATGTTAATTTTGAAATCCCGAAACCTTGATATGAAACTAAGATCTAGCTGATAAGAACTAAAAAGCAGATCAAAAGCCCGTCTTCCCCCGCGATGAATAGCAAAGTCACAAAAATATCTAGCTCAAATTTTGGACGTCCTGAAAGTCGTTACAACATGTCTTGCACTTTCCCTCTCATCTCAGACCCCTCAGACCCTCCATAACATTCCATCCGCCCTCAGCTCAAACTTTAAACACCCTTCCAAACATCAGACATGCATCCTATTCCTTTCCCAACCATCACCAACATCACTCAACATTCTAGCCAATACCAATCATCGCCATAGTTCTCACACTGCTTCTTAAACTTCTCAATATTATCACCAAATGGATCGCAGAAATATTCTGCCCAGTGAACGCAATAGCAGTCATCTGAGTTCAAATTGTGGCAGATGCTGTTCGTTGCGACGTGTTCTTCGTCGACCGATTTGTTGGGGTTTTTGCATCTGTAGGCGTTGTTTCCGCAGGCGGATACGGATATGGCGGAGGCGCAGAAGAGGAGGGCGAGGAGGAGATTCATGGCGATGTGAGCGAGGTGTTGGTGGGTGGTGTGTAGAGGGGTTGAGTGGGGTGTTGGGAAATGGGAGGGAGGCTTGTGGAGTTGAGGGATTGTCTTGGATGATTTGGAATGCGATTTATATATACGGCTTTCTTAAGGTGAGATGAATTCATGTAGGTCAGGTTTACTGTGGTACTTCTATAGTGTAGAGGCTATAGCTTTTGTACGACATGTGCGAGTACAAAAATGCATGTTTTAGTATTACAGCTCACGATAATCGCCCCAGATTACAATGTGGTATGTAACACCAACCCCGCATTTTATTAGTTGTACAAGGCAAGAAATTTTAGTACTACTATGTGCAACTACTCTCGGCGAAATAAAAGCTGAAAGCCATGAACTACTTTTCTCGTGGTGCTTAATATGCTGTCTAATCGATACAAACTGGCTGACCAGTAAGATGTGACACATATTCTACATGTAGTTGCTGCAATGATGTCAGGTTATGTTTGGGGAATCAGATACAAGCTGTCATTGTAATACCTACCCCGCCTTGCGGTTGGCAAATCCATTTTAATCTCTTAGATTTATCGTCCTCTACCATCTTCATTCACAATGAACATTCTTAGAACATGCAGTTCTCTAGATTGTATAAGCACATCTAGACACATAAAGTATGCATAACAGTTTTCATCCAACTCTCTGCAGTTTAGCTTCTCTTGTGGTTTGGGTTTCAACTCACAACGCGTGCCAAAGTATGCTCTGGCAATCTCCTTGAAAAAGGTGAAGCATAATTTAAATCAGCTTTCACGATCCAAGTCATCACGGCATTCGGATAACAACTCCTCCGTAAGTACAACCTATTTCGACGTGTCTCAGCTACCAACCCCGCACTACTCAGATAATTCATCCCCGCTTCCAACTGCTTTTCGTGGATGCAAAGCTCCCTCTTCTTATTCTTGAGTTACACCATTTGATTACCCCACCAGACGGCGCTTTCACTGCCGCGGCCCGATTATAAAGAGATGATGGAAATGGGTTAGAAATTTTGTATGGCATGAAATCCTGCACCAGCTCGCTAGAATGTAGTTATATAACTAAATTCATCTCAGAGCTTGAGTCCTCTAAGCCTTGCTCCGTCTCCCAATAAAATACTACCTTGCCAATACTCCGATGCTCTGTCACTTCGTCCTTCACTCTGCCAATCCATAATCCAGACCCACAACCATTCTCCACTGCCAGTCCACAATTTACACTCACAACTCATCCTTCGTCCTTCCCCTTGAGTCTCTTCCTGGAACTTCTGCCGTCTTTCCCATATCTAGCAAACCCCTCTTCACCATACTCGTTAAGAGTTCATACACGACCTGTGCCCCGGCAAGAGCAGTTTGTTCTCCAACTCCATCATATGCTGGTGCAACCTCAACCACATCTCCACCCACAATATTCAGTCCCTCAATGCCTCTCAGAATCCGGATCAACTCTCTACTCGTCCATCCTCCTGCCTCAGGAGTCCCAGTGCCTGGCGCAAGACCAGGATCCAGAACATCGATGTCGACACTGACATACACTGGAGTCTCAGTCCCGATTCGAGCCATGATAGCATCGATAACACCTTTGGGTCCCAGATCATCGATGTCATCAGATGAGATGCGAAGAAACCCTTGATTCGTGTCGTCTTCAAAGTCCGCCCAATCATCACCACTAAGCCTCGTTCTCAAGCCCGCATGCACAGAACTTCCATTGAGAATAAGTCCTTCGTTGGAAGCAATCCAGAACATAGACCCATGGTTAAACTGTGCTTGTTTGCTCGGCCACGGACTTGGATATTTCGCTGGGTGCCAAGTATCTAAATGCGCGTCGAAATGCAGCACCGCAATACTTTGTCCATAGACCTTATTTAACCCTCTTAATGCTGCAAGTGCCAAGGCGTGATCTCCGCCCAGGGTTATGATCTTGGGTTTTGGGACCACGGAGGAGAGGGATGAGCGGTGGCCGAGTTCGAGGTATGCAGAGGTCATTTGTGTCAAGGCGACGGCATTGTCGAAGGGTGTGACGGGGACATCGCCGCAATCGAGGATTTTGGCCCAGGACATGTACGGGTTTATGCCCGCGCGAGGATTGAAGCCTCGGAAGGAGGTCTGGCGGGCTGATGCTGCTCGAATTGCTCGTGGGCCGAAACGTGCTCCTAATTATAGGTGAGAAATACGTTATAACCATGAGAAGAACCTTGGAAGTCTTGAACCGGGTAGTTAAGGGGTATGATCACGTGGGGCGAGTCAGGTGAAAGTGCTTGAAGTAGTCTGTATAGGTAGATAGAGAGCAGAATAGAAAAGGACGGACCTGGTCTGTAACTGACAGCGGTATCGAATGGAACTCCAAGAATGCCAATGTCGAAAAGTGTATCTGGTTTGGTGAGACACTTCACGTGCTCGAGGTGAGCGAAGGAGTTGACGCCCGAGTATCCCCACTGGTCGTATATCAGCCTCCAATCCATCCTTTCTAGTGATAGATAAATTCAATGTAAGGTACCAGCATCTGATATGGCCAAAAAGATAAAATAAAAGAGCATCACTGGATGTGTTGAGACCCTGGAATCAAATGGCTTTCAAAGCTTTGTGTCTCCTCCAAATCAAACGCGGAAATCACGAACCTCGAATGCCCATTTTCTCTCCAACTCCTCAGGAGAGTCCTGAATGTACTCCTGCTCATGTAAGGGGATTTCCTTCTCATCGTGATGATGCCCATGTTCATGTCCGTGCACGCCAACAACCCCTCCAAAACCAGCAGCCACCAGCAAGAATCGCTCGAGCTTCATGTTGTACCTTCTTTCGTCCACGAAATCCTTAACCTCACAGGTTCTTCTTCGAAAGGTTCACATTTATTTTGATGGTTAAAAAGTGGAAGATTGATAGAGTCGATGGGCGATTACGTAATGAAGGCACTCGTCAGAGCCCACCTTCGATAAGAGAAGTCCTCTTTCCTCCCACTCTTGAACTGGAGTTGTCATTGGCATCAGTCAAACGAGATATAAGTATGCATCACCGAATGAGGCATTTGTATGCGATGGCATGATTGTTTGACAGTAGCATTCATTCAGGGTATCGACCTCGTCACGAGCCGGACAAGCACAAGTGCAAAGCTTAATGACACCGCATCTCCACACCAGATGTAAGAACCTCGAAGATGTATGCCTCGAGCCAGCCGTCATGAGCTCAAATTCTGCCATATCATATTCCCAACCACGATTGTTGTTGAACGTCGATACCTAGATCTCTTTCCGCCTTCAACCTTTTCTTCTTGAATTAAGGATCTCGTGTCGACTTGTTCAGAATGAATATCGACGTGGTCGAACTATCATGGATTCTCGATATGGATTAGAGAAGGAGTGATGAAGAGGTTCTGGACGTGGACAAGAGTTAGTTTAGGAGAGCAACGATGGAGGTAGTGGAAGACGTCTACGAACCGGATGCTCGGTACAGAATCACAGTCGATCTAGGCGTATTGAGGCCTACTTGCATCTCAATTGCCGTGGGGTTGGTTGGTGATCTTCGAGGTTCGAAATCTTGCCAAGAATTAGCCCAACGATCCCTTGCTCTAGGATTGAGCGATAAACCCTCTTCTTCAACGGCTTTCTGACGTCGATGGACCCATCTGGAGATGAGTAGGATCGATGGAGGCAAGCCAACAAGCAGGGTGACGAGTCCAATGATTGCGTCTGGGGTGAGACTCATCTTGCTTTGATGCAGGATCATCAGGAAAGCTGCTGGAAATGCATTGCAAGAGCGAAGAGCAGAGGGAGAAGTTAAGTGCTTATATGTGGCATAAGACAATATCTTGACTCCACGATGCTCTTACTTGGGAACATCTCTGTCGAACAACGCGGAAAAGATTTTGGAACCGTCTAATTAAGAAGTGGAGCTCATCGAGAGGAGCTTGCAGTGTTGTTTTTAGTATCCAAAACAGAGATTCTGGGAATCACCAATGAGCATGCTTTTCTATTTCCATTTCGAGCCCATAACCAAAAGGAGAGCTTTAGATGTAGGCTGAAGCTGGGCAAGCTTGCGGCAAGACCCAACAATCGGTAGCCACGGTTGCGGATAAGAGGATTTTGGGACCGGCCAATCAGCAATTCACAATGACGGTGTATGATTAGATTGCAAGACGACTATCGACCCATGGACGTAAGGCTGTACATCATAAGGGTTCCGTCAATTGGGAAAGGTCTGAAACTTCCAACAATTCCCAAGGAAAGCTGAAGGCATGTGACTGTCTCATCAACCGAACGGAACAGCTGCGTACAGATTCTGGGATGGACGAATCAGAATGCTGGTCGCAAGACCAGGTGTGCCTATGGTATGCGCCACCTGGCGGCTGATGCAGCAGCACCAAGATTTTGGGATCCGCCAATCATGGAGACACACGGAACATGAAGCGCACAGCCTTATAATCTCTGGCTGCCCTTTCGAATGAGAGTTGATACTTCACCTTCCTCTGTCTAAATCCCGACTGCAATTGCACGCCCTCAATGTCACAACTTATCGATACCTCTGTAGTCGATTCAGCTCAGCACTCGATTCAGCTCAAGAATATTATCAAATATCTTGCCAAACACCACAAACACAATGATATACCTAGGCTGATGAAAGAGGTCCATGGAGTCAAAGTTTCGTAAGTGCTATTATTATTTTCTCGCTGTTTTGCCTCAATAGTGCTGCAGAGGATCGTCGTGTTAACCTTTACTAGGAAAGCACAATGTGAAAGACTTCTTAAGGAGTGTGGGATTCACAAAAATCAGACAGCGAATGATTGGAAAACTGTGGTTCGAAAAGTCGAGGCGCGAGAAGGAACAGGCAAAGACAGCGATGTTTACCGAAATGGAAAGTTGATGTCACGAGCAAGACTGCGAAAGGAGAAGTCTCGGAATCAACCTGCTACTCTTGAGAAAATAGAACAAAGTCGAGGTGAGGATGCCTTCTCGATAGCGCCCTGCGCCGAGTCCTGATAGCATTCTCTGTAGCACCCATTCCCCAGACGCCACCAAACTTTGAGATACGCACGCCGTCCGAACAGCCAGTGTTCCAGTCGATGTTCAGTAATTTGCCCATACTGAAGTTCCAAGAAAAGTTACTATTGAACTGTAAGAGACCCTGAGCTTCCTTCAACGAGTAACCTCTTTTGCTAACGTTCATTCAGCACCAGCTAGAGATCTTGAGATCCTTACTGAATTCTCTGCTCTCATCGCTCCCACGATATCCACTCTCGATTCGTTGTTGCCTAACTCAGCTCTGCAGGAAGAACCACATGGTTCACGATTCGACTTTCAGAGGCTTACGAATCCCAACAATCCCGCATTGTTCGATCTTACTATCTATTTGGCTTCGAATAACTTTCCCGGCGAAGCGAGCTCAAAAAAGATCTATGAATGGCTCAAGGAACATGGTACCACAACTGTTTTAGACACTCTCCTGTCAATGAAAGATTCCACTTCCGGGGCTGTCCGTGAGAAACTGTTTCGATCTGCAGTCGAAGCTGAAGACCTGCCAGTGGTAAAATATTTTCTTGATGCAGGTTTGCATCCCAACGATGTCGTTTGCACTTTGAAAGATATCCCAGACACTTTAAGCCCATTACAATTAGCTTGTATAACACAAAATACAACTCTGGTGAGAGTATTAATCAAAGCTGGATCGAGGGTTGATGAACCTGGAGCTGGATGGAAGAGTAGCTCCTTGGTCCTTGCCATCGTGGGCGCTTTCTCACTAAAGTCTCGAGAAGGTTCTCTGGAAAACCAAGTTAGAAGGTTTTGTAACCTAAAGCATGTTTATGACCCGGCTAATCGACTCGGCACTCTGGTTGATCTTCTAATGTCTCTCATTGATGCAGGAGCTGCTGTCAACCCTCATGGACCTCTTCATACTCCCATGTTTGCAGCCACAGGCTCTAAGCTTCCCTCATACCTGTTAGACGGCCATTCGCCACTTACTGCTGCCGCGAAGTATCGACAGAAATTGATAGTTGATCGGCTCATTCGAAAAGGGGCTGACGTCAATTTCCTGACGACAGGTGGCAGGGTGTCTGCTCTTCATGAATGTCTGTATTCTTGGGAGGAGATGAGCAGAGATATTCAACGTAACTCGCATAGATTGCAACGTCTGTTCAGTCGAGGCGGGATCTTCTTCGGTGACCCTGGAGCCCGCCACATAATTGATGTTGCCAGTGTCCTTCTGAAAAGTGGTGCAAATCCAAATTCCTGCCCACTGTATAACATAGACAGCGGCGCTTCAGATTTGTCTTTCCATATCGCAACGGTCGACCTTGGCATCCTTTCTGGAGATTGCGAACTGGTTGAGCTACTATTGTCAGCCCGCTCAGATGTCACACCACACTCTTTGACCTTTGCATTATTTGTCAATTGTCCTGGTATTTTTGACACTCTGATTAGAAGAGGTGTATCAGCGTCCAGAGGAGTGATCGAGGAGATCATACACAAGAGTTCTTCTTATCAAGAATGGCGACAGTGCGTCGGATCACTTCTAGGCCAAGTACAAGATCTTGAAACGAAGAAGCTGGCTTTGGTTGCAGCCATAAGACATGGAGAAGTTTCGTTGGTGAGCCGACTCGTCATGTCGGACAGTTCTGATGCCGAACTTCTTTTTGAGCAGAGACCTAGTCTCGTAGAGGCCATTGAAGAATGCTGTAAAAACAGCCATGTTGAGGTCTTACGCTACATACTCAATATGAGCAGCTCAGGCAAAGTTTCAATATCGGCATGTCTTGGTAGCTTAGTTCATGCGGCGTTGCTCAACGAGGATTCCAAAGATGTCGTTGCAATACTAGACATGCTGCTCTCAGCAGGTGCTGATGTCAATGCAACATCTGAAGTCCTGGAATTTGGTACAGCGTTGTTGTATGCAGTCAAGCGACTAGATGTTACAATTGTGGAAAAGCTCATTGCGGCAGGTGCAGAACTGAATATGAACTGCATGAAATGCTCTCTGTACCATCCGGGTGCAGTGTTGGTTCAGGCTGTTGAGAGGGGCGATATTCTAATTATCAAGACTCTTGTCCAGCGAGGTGCAAAGATAGATAAGATAGGCCCTCGATTGAGACCGTGCACATTCGACTACTCAACGCCGCTCGTTACGGCTATCCTTAAGAAAGATTGGCTTTGTGTGCAATATCTCCTCAATAGAGGCGCTGCCGTCGAGAACTATCCAAACGCATTCGTGATGGAAACGCCTCTGGCAGCTGCTATTAGAGCTAAAACCATAAATTTAGTTCGAGATCTAATCGAAGCAGGAGCTCATCCTGGCGACCCACGAGCTTGGAAAGAAGCGGCAGTCGATATAACGATGCTCCATCTTCTTCTCGCAAGGCTCAAGAGCCACTATTCCATTCCTGATGACGCTAATTTTGGACGTCTCGCACTCGATGAGGCCGTATTATGAGACACTCGGAATTAGTTCATATGCTCCTCGACTGGCATATTATCAATGTGAACAAATACCCAGAAGATCTGTTCGAATTATATGAAACCCTACCGCGTGAGAGGAGTGCCGATCACGGCTTTGTAAAAAAACTCGGGCGATGTTTAAAGGTCTAGGATTATTTTTCTCCGCGTATGGTGTCTCCTCTGCAACTAGCTTTGACAATTGGAAGTCAACGCTGGCTCACTCTAGACAAAATAATGCGTATCATACAGATAATTCAGATAATTCTGGATCATGGCGCAGACCCAAACGGGTTCTCTCCTTACGAGTTCACTTCGCAGAGATACGAAAATATCGGCACACCAATTCAGATGGCTGCCTTTGGAGGAAAGAAAGACATCGTGACGATTCTACTTCAATATGGAGCTCGGCCAGATACTCGTGCAAATAACATGCCGCACACTGCTCTTCAGATAGCATCAAGAGATGGGCACAAAGACATAGTCGATATTCTGCTCGAATATGGAGCAGACGTCAACGCACCACCTGCTAAGGATCAGGGGGCCACCGCCCTCCAATTTGCATGTATCCAAGGATATCTGGGTAGTGCTTTTTGTCTTCTGGAGAACGGCGCCAATGTCAACGCTCCTGGCGCCGAGATCGACGGGAGAACAGCGCTGCAAGGAGCGGCTGAACATGGCAGGCTTGATATGGTACAAATGCTACTTAATGCTGGAGCAGAAGTTCATGGAGAAGGACAGCAAGCAGTATGAGCGTGCTTTGAGCTTTGCGTCGCAGAATGGGCATTTTGCTTAGAGGAGACTGCTGGAAGAATATCATGGATAGTGTGGAGAACATCGGGACTTGGTTTCTTTTTCTTTCTTTCCAGGAGTTGGGACCATGACTGGAAAATCGAAGGCGCGTTTTCTTTACTTTTAGGAGTATCATAGAAAGCGTTCTTCTACTACTTTGTTTTCTTCTTTTGCTCTCTCGTTCAATCTCAGAACTCTTGAAATCAAATCATCTTTGCATGCTCTATGTTCCATGCTCTTCCTCGAAAGAAGGACGTGAAAGATTTATGTATGAAGTCACGTGATAGATGTTATTCCAGTACCTCGTGACGTTGCTGCAATTGCGTTTGAGCTACATTGCCAAACTAACAGACACCATCCCTTCACGATGTTGTCAATCTCTGTAGATTTGACATCTGTAGAACAGTTGTACAAAGAAAGAAATGCGCAAGAATATACAAGGAAAAACAAAGAAGTAAAATGCGTTGGTGACAAGATAAAAAACTTGAAACCTGAAGCCTAAATTTTGGTACTCAACTTCTAACTTAACGGGTTCTGAAACCTGGACTAAAATGCTATGTAGTAAAATAGGAATGATGGGATTTATTAATAAGACATGCCTAATTAACTATTGTTTGCTGTGCTTATGCCACGACTTCCGCGATGCTGTGTGAGAAGACCCTGCTGCTGCTTTAATCGTATCTCAGTCCAATGTCTGGAAGTCTTTGAGCGATATAAATCACACTTGCAATCCATATCTAATCTCAGCCTAGACAAACACTTACATATGCAAGAGAAACTAAAGCAAGATGACGCATAGTGGAACTAGATTGTTGCATACGGAACAGAAACACTAGAAGCAAGATGATAGGGAGAGAAATCAGTATGTTGCATTGCTTCAATTTGCATTTGGATTCGGATTTCGATTGAATTTACACCACAACACCGTGATATGACTTGCGTTCTGCCTGCCTGATAGAATGACGACGAGAAAAGAGGCTCCTGCCTGAAGAAAGTATCAAAGGTTCACCTTAAAGCCCACTGAGAAGAAGATTTATCCTTCACTTTGCTTTCTTATCTTTCCTCTCTTCATATTCTCTCCTCCCCTTGTGCTGGTAAACGCTTTCTTTGCCAAATCTGCCAGCCTGCCCAGCGCCGTAGAGAAAGAGAATAAACTCGCAGGAAAGAACATATCAATTAGAATGTGATCTTGTATGCCTTATGCCTTTCTTGCTCTCTCGCTTCACTGCTGGGTGACGGCAGAGATAGAGACAAAGTACAACTTGATTCCCCAGATTCTTGTGCTTTCGGCGATCAACTGACAGACAGACATTCTTTCTAATAGAAAAGGATGGGGACGGGGTATCGGGATAAAGAACACCGAGGAGCGCGGGCGGGAGATGGGAAAGGCTTTCGGCATCTGCGTTGTAGTGGGGAATATTATTTGCGTTAGAGAAGTAAGCACTTTGAGTGCTTCTTCTTTGGCGCCGGAGGTTCGAGAGCTGCTACGATCGCCTACCAACATCATCAGTATTATCTATCATTCTGTTCTCGAAATAGGGGCATACCTCATCGAACACGTCCTTCAACTTGTACTGTGTCAGAGCACTGCACTCCACGTACTTCACTGCACCCAACTCCTTCGCCATTCTCTCGCCATCTTCTCTCTTAACCGGACTCATCTTCTGCTTGCCCAACTTATCTCGTACACTCGGATCATCTCTTAAATCGGTCTGCGTGCCAACGATCAAGCAGGGAACACCGGGACAATGGTGGTGTACTTCTGGGAACCATTTCTCTCTTACGTTTTCGAAGGATGCGGGGGAGGTGACAGAGAAGCAGACAAGGAAGACATCGGTTTGAGGGTATGATAGAGGACGGAGTCGATCATAATCTTCTTGACCGGCCGTATCGAATAGTCCTAGGGTATATGGCTCATCACCGATCCTGTGTAGCAGTATCAGAATGCGTATCTCAGCCCTACTGCCTAAGATCGAACAATGGGGGCGGCAATTGCTTTTTAGGGCGGAACGCGAGGGGCAGATTTGACGCGTAAAGAATGGACTCACATAACAGTAACGGCATAGTTATCGAAAACAGTGGGGACATATTCGGAGGGGAACTTGTTTGTTGTGTAGCTGATGAGAAGACAGGTCTTCCCAACGGCTCCGTCACCAACAACCACGCATCTGTGCAGCCCACGCGTTAGCCATCCGCTTTATTAAAGACTCAACCTCGCTATCCGGCCATTTAACCCAATATGCAGCCGTCGCGTGCACATCCAAGGAGGTGCAGATCGTGGGGGAAGGACACACTTTATTGTTGCGACGACCATTATTCCGATCTCAGCCCTTCCTGCTTGCGATCACCGACTCGAGACGAGACAGGATGCTCCGCGGACCACTTCACTTCTCTCTACACCTTCGATGTGATAGATCTCTGCCCGCGGGAGGGAGACCGACGCGGAAGTCGTATGGAATGGTACGGGATGAGGTCAAGTTGGAATTCGAATTCGATGTTCTTGGGGGCACGAGGTAGACGAACGAACCAGGCCGATAAAGCTGACCTTTTTCGGTTCGACTGCGGCTAAAATCCAGCAACCTTAGTTCTAGCTCCAACAGGACAAGACAACGCAATCAGACCGCCTCGACTCGACTGGATGCAGTACAGTACGATTAAGATATCGAAGAGACGTCGAGCCTGAACGGGGTGGAATGTTGTGCAGCGAGCGGGAGCAAGGAGAGATCGGAAGGAGGGGATGAGGATTATCACAAGGATGGGGATAGCGGATCAGACAGATGGTGATTCAGGAAGACCAGAAAGGGAACAACTCGATTGATGCACTGTGGAGACACTGGAGAGGAGCGGTTTGGCGTTGTCTGCTTGGGGAAAGTCGTGAAACGGCGACCGAAGGAACGCACCAGGCCGACGAAACCGAAATGCGATTGGGATATGAAGGAGGCAGGCCCGCAAGAATACGATATGATAGGGAGGTCTATGGTTTGCTGGAAATGACTGGCTTGCGTGTGTGATTACACGTCGAGTACGAGATGGTAGGTATAGGGTTAATATAGCGAACGAAGGAATGAAGATATATTCACAATAAATATGCCGTGGACAACGAACCGGTCGTGAATCTGGTAGTGCTGTCGTAGGTTGATTGATAGGAACAGAAGGAAGGAGCGAATTGATGGGCCTTGGGGGAAGCTGATGTTCTTTTATTTCCTTATTTCCCCCTTCTGCTGCCAGCTCCTCATTCCCCCAATGCTTCTTCTCTGCACCTATTGCATTCCCGACCAGGGTTCCCAGCACAACTCGCACTCCGTCCCTGACACCACAGCACGCACGGTAAGAAGACCAGGCGCGTCGCGTGGGATAACGGAATATCAATCACAAGGCAATCACAACTGCTATAGAGATATCACCCTCCATTACGGCTACGACCCGACTATTTGCTGGCATCTGCCACCAGTTAATCCCCTCACCCAGGGCTCGAAATTACACCCCACGACAAGCCAAGTCCTGAGCAGCCGCCATGGCCTCCTCTCGGGACTTTTCCGACGAGATCGACCGCCTATTCGAGCACTACCTCTCTCTCCTCGACCAATACACTGCACTTCGCAACCAGCTTAGTGCGCAGCAGATATCGGTACATTCTCCATTCTCCATTCTCCATTCTCCTATTTTCCATTAAAATATAATGCTCGGTCACTAACATCTGCTGTCATGGCCAAAGAGTCAACAGCACCTCGCGAGAGCTAAGTTCCATGCCCCGCCCGGAGTCCATTATGGAGAGTCGATGTATGATGGACGTATGCAGGCACTGCGAAGATGTCGTGCCACTACAAATCCCGACGATAGAGTTTCAACGGGCTTGGAAGTGAGAACTGTTGGCGGAGAGAAGACCCTTGATTCGGATGTTTCCGAGAAAGAGGACACGGCGTATGCGGAGGACGAGAATAGGGATAGAGGTGCATTAGATACCATAGACGATGGTTATAAAGCAAAGACGGATAGAGATACGGCAGATGTGAAGGAAAAGAGAGAAACGTCATCGAAAGGAAGAGATCCGATACGAATGTTCGGTCTTCTTACACCAGAAACGCTTCGGAAGGCACAGGCTGAAGCGATAGACATGGTGGAGAAGACTATACCTCAAATTTGTCGCCTAGACGCAGAGATGATGGAGGTTGAGATCAAGATTCGTCGTGCGAGGAAGCATAGAGCCAAGGTAGAGGAAAAGGAGCAAAAAGAGATACTAGAAAGTGTCCCAGCGATTGCTGGACTTTCAATAGAGGCAAATTAAAGGAATATATTGTACATCTCGTAAATAGATTATTAATGTCCTGGAAATGTGGAGAGCCTTTTTCTGACAATTCGGAGCTATACTATTTGATTTAGATCCGAACAATAATTCTATAATAGCTTATTTGAAATTTATCTCCTCAATGTCTGTAAAATATAAAAGCTAAAGCTGGACACTTTACATGGAAATTAACCGGCCTAGGTCCGGACATTTGGGATTTCTGAACATAATTAATAATAAGTATGTTGATTTTTAAAGCAATGCTATGTGAGAAATGCCATGCAATGTCCCTCCTTAGTAGGAGGATCATCTATGTACAACCAATGTCCCTTATGCAGCCACCAAATCCACCGCAAACGCCAGAGCAAATGTTCTGCACAAGAAGGGAGATTCTAATACTCAAAGTCATCATCCACGGCCGGACCTTTGTTCTTCGTAACACTCTCCTGCTTCCTATACATCTCCACCACCTGTCGGCTGCTGGTCGCCATATCGGGCTTCTTGTCATCCCTGACACGAATGAATCTGGGAAACCGCAACGAAATACCCTTCTCTCCAGATCCATCCAAGCCCTCCTTCGCACCAGCCTTGTACCGTGGAGACAGAGTCAAGTCAGCAGTCTTAACTTCCCAAACATACTTCGGTTCGAACCACACATCGGGCTGGTGAGTGTTGCCAGAAGAGTGGGAATAGAATGGCTTCGGGCGGTCAATGACGATAGCTGAAAGGGCGGTATGCAGTTCTTCGAGAACAGCTTCAGAGAAACCTGTCCCAATGTTGCAAACAGTCTCGTAGGTTTCGGAAGTGCTGTTGTAGCAAGCAAGCAGGAATGCACCATAGACCGAAGTTCGCTTGCCTTTGCCATAATAAGCACCCAAAACGACCAAGTCGAGCGAGTCGCCGATGCCAGAGAGGTAGTCCTTCTTGATCTTCAGCCAATTGCGACTGCGCTTGCTGGGTTCGTAACCGGACTCGCTACCGTCAAGCATCTTGACCATGAGACCTTCGCAAGAGGCTTTTACGGACTCATCGAGGAATTGTTGAATCTCATCAATCTCCTGACCGTCCATGCTAGTAGCGAAAGCGAACTCCCCCTCGACCGGTGTGAAGGATTCGTGGAGAAGATTCCGACGTTCACGCAAGGATTTGGAGACCATAGGTTCGCCATTCAGGAAGAGTAGATCAAATGCGAAGACGCAGACCTTGACTTTGACATCTTCGACTTTGACGTCCTTCTTCTTCCGGGTCATGAGTTGCTGGAAGGGCAGGACCTTCTTCTCAACAATGTCCCAGGCAACAGTCTCACAATCGAGAACGAAGCTCTTGGTCTCCGGTTTGATCCAAGTGGGCAACTTTTCGAGGATATCAGGATACTTCTTGGAAAGATCTTCCGAGTTACGAGAGAAGATGGCGGCATGTTCACCGGACTCAGTCTTCGAAGCAGCAGAAGCTGGACCAGCGTATATTTGCGTCGAATCCTTAGCAATATAATGGATTTGTGCTCGCTCCCCATCATATTTATATTCACAGGTAAAGATCTGCCCTTCGAAACGGTCAAGCACTTCGGTAATAGCTTTCGTGGGCTTGGCCAACATAGGCTTTAGAGGGACACCTGGCTGTAGCTTGCAGTTCTCCCGAAGGTTGTAAATGCCATGTTCAAGCATAGCAGGGATGATGACTTCATAACTCGGAAGCTCACTGTAAAGCCTGTTAGTGAGTGCCGCACGAGGAATTTTGCAGGTATTACCTGTAGACCTCCTTCAGGGTAGCCTCGCCCTTCGCAAGCTGCTCCGTGCTCGGGACCTTTCCCGAGCCTTTAGCTTCGATTTCGTGGCACACCATTGCCTGAGCTAAGGATACAATGACCGTCTTCTCAGCAAGTCCAAGGCGTAGCTTTCCTTCAAGAAAACGAACCAGGAATTTTGCTTCACTTGGGCCACCCTTATCCTTCGTAATGTCCACCTTGCCAGAGCTGTGGCTGTCTGCCGCCGAAAGCAATTTTTTGATGAGGTCTACTTTGCGACCCTGGGCTCCACTGCCTGAACTTGTAGCCACGTCCATCAGTCCCTTATGAACGCCTCTAACAGTTAAAGCTTTGGGCTTAAACATAGTAGGCTGATTTGCTCGAGACTTGACGGCAACCAGACCCAGATCACCAATTTCTTTCTGGTCTTGTTTGATGACAGTCAAGCTTCGACCTGTACTTTCACCAATGGCCTTCATAATCAGCGACTCGCCAATGCCAAGCTCGATACCAGCATAATCAGCGGCAAGCTTATTGATCATAAGCAGAACAGTAGGCAGGAGATCATCTGGCGTCAATCGGAGGACCTGTCTGAGGAAGAGAGAGCAGTGTGCTGCAATGACGAGTCTCTTCGTCGTCATCTCGATAAGAGAGAACGTAGTGCATAAAGCTGCATAAGGGACCGGGTCTCCAGCCTTCCAGTCGGGGTATGGGTCCTTTGCCTTTGACTTCAAGGTGGTCTGGACCTTTTCGCGGGCTTTGGCAACAATCTCGGGCTTCTCGTCCTCTTCATCTTCTTCCATCCCATCGTCGGCGTCAGAGGCCGCAGCGGAATGTGTGGATTCAATGGATGGAGTGCTGACTTCCGCCGCCGCCGCGGGATTGTCAACGGATGACAGATTATCCATATCCGCCGGCGGCTTCGCAGCCCGCCGCGGACGCTTTAAGACGGGCTCATCATCATCCTCATCCTCTTCCTTCACCACTTCCTTCTTGGCCTTTTGCTTCTTCTCTGTCTTAGATTCGGACTTCTGCTCACCGAATCTTGATCTCTTTTTGATGTCCTTTCCAAGCTCGACATTCTCCTTTAACTTCTCTTTTTTGACTTTTGGCTTAACATCGGCAGATGAATCACCGTCCTTCATTTCGACATTGTCATCAGCACCGCCCTCCAATTCTTGTTGGACATTTGCCTTCTTTCCATGTCCGTCTTCCGTCTCGACATCGTCACCTTTCTTGGCCTGAGGAACAGGCTTAGAGGAGAAGGCAAGCTTTGATTGCTTGCTTGGAGCTTTTGATCCATTAGGGTTACTAAAGAACTTGCTGTTTAGGGACGTACATGTCAGCACAAGGAACCCAGAATTGGGGGAACCATATTGAAACGGACTTTATAGAGGTCTGAGGATCTTTGACATACCCTAGCGTAGCTTGCTTGGGAGGCATTTTGCAGAATGATCTCAAGAACGACTTTTGAGTGTATATGTAAAGAGCTCTGAGAAGTCTTCGAGAAGCCACAATTGCTGCCTCCTAGAAATAGGGTGGAAGGGAGGAAGGACAAGTTTCGTCAATTGTGAATGATTGGATTTGCTAAATCTTTAAGGTAGCCCTGAGGTTGTGGTGAGATAAGTAAGTGCGCCAGAGATGTACGACTTTATTAAAGTCCACACAGGTTGTGACACTAGATCTTGCTTCAAAAAGGAGAAACCTAGCGTACTATCAAGATAGCGGCTTAAGGTAAATAGGGCTCATTAACAGGAGGGTCCTAAAGAGACTTCGCTTCGAAAAGGGGCGTTTCTCAAAGAAGTGTAATAGACGAATGCTTTTGCCAATGCAAGCAAACGAGTTGAAGAACCTCTTCACAGTAGAGTGCCACTGTGAAGTAGAGTTGGCAAGTTTGATGGCGCGCAAAGTGTTTGTCTATCTCAAACAATGACAGCTGTCTCAGGACTGTTAGCACTCAACTTAGGGTCATTGTAAGGTGGATAGACCTTAAGATGGATCGTTCTTGCAGGAACACGGCAGGTGTTAAGACCACAATTGAAAGTGCTCAAATTCCAGAGTTCTTGCCAACTGTAGTCAGGAATGGCGGAACAAGTGAAGCGGAACTGACAATCTCGTTGATGGTGAGTGCCAAGGCCGCTAGCCAAGTTGATGGCTAACAGATAAATCGTTCGTAAATAAAGCTGTCGTTGCAGCTATGATCGTTGATCTTTGGTGGAAGACTCAATCGCGTCCGTATTCGCGTTGACAATAGGGTACCTCGCTTCGGAAAGGGGCGGGCTATCACAAGAGGAGGCGAATTGTCGGCAAATGGGTCGGACGAATATGAGCCCTAGATAGTCTGGAAGGTATTCCCAGATTAAAGCAACAGTGCTTCAGTTGTTCTTGGTGATAGCGAAAAGTAGACACAACCGTAGACATGAACTGGAAATGGTGATGGGCCTTGCGCAAGAGAAAGGGCGAGCCTTGTGTACTGTCGCGAAACGAGTGAGGCAAGAGGCGTGCCTAATTAACTGGCAACAAGCGGAGGATCGTTGATAGTGGAAGAAAGACACAAGTGTAATGGCTTTCAAAGATAGAATAGGACCGGAATGATGTAGGCGTGATTAGACACCGTACTCATCAAGATGAATGACCAGGATTGATGAGTGGTGATGTATTTCGTTGAAGGTATTGTTGTGAGGCAACGATGCCACTTGGGTCATTGCAAGTACGCGTGGACCCGCTTTTCTCGCCCTAGTTCCTGACAGTTCTAGTGCGACATCTGTAACAAAGAGACAAGGCCCAATGACAGAAACCAGTACAGTGCGTGGTCGTTGATATCAACACGAGATACATAGAACAACTTTGTTCGTCGCGTCAAGAAAATGGTGTCGCGTTCTCAGCACGGGCTTTCGCGTAAATGGATTTCTGTTCCGGAGCGGATTTACTTTCTACCCCTCGTTCCACTAAATACACACCGTCTCAGAATAACACCATACCCCTTAGAGTGACTCAAAGCGGTGAGTCTTCCAATCCCCCACCACAAAAAGTTGAAGGACCCCTCAATCAATTGAGACACAAAGCACGCGACAATGGCAGCAATTCAACAACTCGCAGAGCGAGCAAAGATGCAGACCATCTACATTGACACTGACACTGGGGCGGATGATGAGACTGCAACCGGCACTGAAAGCAAACCTTACAAGTCACTAGCATATGCCTTCATCCAACACGGTGGTAGCGAGGGGAACCAGTATCAATCGCGAGCCTCTACAACTGGCCCAGTCAGCGCAGATGGAGACCCAGCGGAACGACTCGTCTGGAAAGAGCCTGCAAAGAGTGCGGTCAAGAAAGCTCAAGGCGCACTTGATGCTCACAAGAAGAAACTTCTGAAGCAGCAACAAGCTGCGGCGCAAGAGGAAGAAAAGGAGAAGGCCCGTCTCAAGACATTGGAGGAGGCCAAGAAGGTTATTCTCAAGGAAGATGAGTCTCTACCCAAGGCTGTCAAAATTACAATTGGGAACAAGAACGTCGAGTTAGGTGAAGGCGACGTGAAGGGAACTCGAGTCAAAGTCTCAGGACGCATACACAGGCTTCGACAACAGAAGCAAGCAACTTTCCTCACTTTGATTGACGGATATGGTCATCTACAATGTGTACTCTCGGGTGATCTCACAAAAACCTACGAAGCTTACCTCTTTGCTCAAGGCACCTCCCTCACCCTCTTCGGCGAAATGAGAAAGGTCCTCGCTGGCCAATCTGCTCCAGACAACCGCGAACTTCATGTTGACTATTACAAGGTCATTGGCAGAAGTCCTTCTGACGTTGATGCTATCACCAACAGAGTTTCTGCTCAGCAAGATCAATGGGATTCGCAAATGCTCGACAACCGCCATCTCGTCCTTCGAGGAGACATTGCGTCGTCAGTCATGAAGGTGCGATCTGCTGTTGAGTGGGCGTTCGCAAAGGCATACAGAGAGCTGCACTTCACGAAGATCAGCCCTCCAGCATTCGTCCAAACACAAGTTGAGGGTGGTTCTACCCTGTTCGAGCTGGATTACTACGGCGAGAAGACATATCTGACACAATCGTCCCAACTATATCTTGAGACTGGTATTCCTAGCCTTGGTAACGTCTACTGCGTCGAGAAGTCTTTCCGAGCTGAGAAGTCCTTGACGCGTCGTCATTTGTCTGAGTATACTCACGTCGAAGCGGAATTAGATTTCATTGACTTCGAGGATCTGCTGGACCACTTGGAAGAAATGATCAGCCGAGTCATCACGACCGTTCTGGATGACAAGGAGATTGCCGGCTACATTAAGGAACTCAACCCCGACTTCAAGCCTCCAACTAGACCATTTAAGAGAATGCGATACTCTGATGCCATCGACTGGTTGAACGCCCAAGATCCTCCTATTCTCAACGAAGAAGGCAACCCACATGTATTTGGAGACGATATCGCCGAGGCCGCTGAACGAAAAATGACAGATATCATCAACCTTCCCATCTTCCTGACCCATTTCCCAGTCGAAATTAAAGCTTTCTACATGAAGAAAGATGAAGCCGATCGTCGCGTCACCGAAAGTGTCGATGTTCTCATGCCAGGAGTTGGGGAAATCGTCGGTGGATCAATGAGAATGGAAGGCTACGAGGAGTTGATGGAGGCTTACAAGCGCGAGGGTATTTCTCCGAAGGAGTACTACTGGTACACTGAGCAAAGAAAGTAGGTTCACTCCATACTGAATTAAAGGATAGCAAGCTGATTTTTGCAGGTATGGTACTTCTCCGCACGGCGGATACGGACTGGGCCTTGAGCGCTTCATCGCATGGATCTGCAAGCAACACAGCGTCCGCACGTGCTGCCTCTGTAAGCTAATTCTGGCAACTTCATGATACATTGGCTAACTTCATTTAAAAGACCCTCGCTTTATGGGCCGTGCGAAACCGTAATTTTTTGCTTTGCATGCAGGAGGAAGCATCTTGTCGATCGGTCTCAGTCTTGGTTGGGTGCAATTCGATTTGTTTGGTTTCGTTTGTTACAGAGCGAACAGAGCAGAGATACACATAGATTTCCTTTATAAAACCATGATTAATACGATGAAGATGAGTGGATGATACCTGTATGAGAGAATGACTGGACGGTGAATGTGAAAAACAGCATTGATTGATCAGATCCGATCAGATCTCAAACACACGTTGTCCCAACCATATGGCACGTGACCAATACCTCAGCCCCCTCTTTCGCATTATGTTCCTCGGAAACTAAAGCCGGATTCGTGAGGTTCCTTATGGCATTTATATAACCTTGGAACATATTGCTGGGACGGGTCGTGAGGCTGAGGCTGAGGCTCAGAAATGGATCGGGGCACAAAAGGTGGAGCTTGGAGGCGGTGGCGATGCGAGGAGCATAACGTGATTCTAGACCTCCTAAATAGGGGTTCATCCTATTCGAGAAATTTGACACACGAGATACAGTCGCAGCACCAACTCACGGTCAAATGAGCCGATGTACACAGACATCGATGCACGATGCGAAGCGACCACTTAGGGGGTGCCCATCTGTTCTCTTCTCATCCAAATCGCGGTTCCCAATCAACTTGCTAACTACAAACATGATACTCCCGATAAAACGTCAGATATAGACTTCTTGTCTCGAGGTTCAGATGCGTGTTTGAGGTTCGAGGTTTAGGTTGGCTCGCGGAAGCTTCGAAGTTCGATGGAAAGCGTCTAGGATTAGGGGTATGCAGCATGCCAAGCGGAAACCTCAGCAGGGATCGGGCGCTTTTCAAACAAGCGCTTTATTCTGACGGTTTTCCGGGTTGAAGGTGAAACGTAGACGAGGACAAGGACAAGGAGGTGATCTGACGGGGATAGGCGGAGAAACTTGTTTCAAGGAAAGGCAGGAATAGAGAGGTCTTTGGGTGGATCGATGGATGCTTTAGGGTTGATTCGAATAGAGTATTGGAATTTGGAGGTTTGCGGGTGATTGTCATGATTGTTCAGATGTCCGAAGAACATTGACTCTAGAAAATGGAGTCGAACCTGTTTTTTATATGACTGGTAAGAACAGTTGCATGAAAGTCCGACCGGTGACTCTTCATCCCGACTCTTGGTGTTTGGCGAGCACACCTGAGATGAAGTCTCTTACCTGACGTCGTCTCAATTGTTCAGATGATGCTGAGGTTGGTTTATGATTGACATCGATGAGACTGGTGCGTGATTTGCGTTCAGATGGATTTCCAATGTTTGCTTCGAGAAGGCATGACGGGCTTCTGTGCGTGTTGTACGGAGGTAATTTCTAGATTCCAAGTCGTTTTAAATGTGTTGTGCTTGGGTTACTGAGCGTACCTCAGGTAAATGTATGGCTGTAGGTATTCTTGGCCCACGGCTTGATACGTCTTGATACTTCTCATATTTGGGTCGCAGTCAGTGTCGGTATATCGCAATCTTTGTGCAAATGTATACAAATAATTCGACTTCTCAATATTCTCGTGGTCGTGTTACTTCGACGAAAGGAATAACCGCTCAAATCCTTTTCCTCCGATGGATGACAGCACTCTAACCATTCGTCGAAGTTGTGTACATCGTCATCGGTACTGTACCTGCATTGATCTCGACTCCCCTGGATTAGGATCAGCAGTTCGCGCTTGGTATGGTAGGGTGCCAACAAAGGAACATTAATCTGATGAGTTCCTTTCCTCCAATAGCGTGTATTGCGACCATAGTAAATGATAAGTAAGTATTGCGTCCACAGTGCATTATGTTCAATTTAGTATTTTCATTGGGTGTAGAGTTCATCCTAGGGTTATCCAGCAACAGCGACAGCGCTTGGCTTTCGTTTAAGTGTACGGAGGCATGCAGAACATTCAACGATACAACGCCAAAAGTCTGTCATCCGTGCGGACTTTGCACTAGGTGGCGGCAAATTCAGAAACATTGACTGATGTGTTGTCTGTCGTCCGTGTCCCGGCCATTTGGAGTGGCCTGGACGTGACAGAGTCATTGCTGCCGGCATATGCAAATCGTGACCAGTATATCTGCGATGGCGGCGAGGAGGCAGGAGGCAGGAGCAGGAGGCAGGAAATGCACTCCTGTACTGCACCGGCTGCACGTCAACCAGGAAATATATCTGCAGTTCTCTCCGCACTTTCGCTGTAGTGCCATTCGTCGTGGCTATATCATATAATATCCAGCATGGTTGGTGTTCTTCATAAATGGGCGCTCCACCTTGCTGATTGGTGTGGTCCACCAGGTCTATTAAAAAAAGACGCTCACCCATCGGCAGGTCCATCCCTGCGCCGGGCTAAGCGATAAACAGGCTAGTCCGAGGTTTCCTGAAATGAAGCGACCCTTTTCGGACGCTCCTTCCTCACCCATTCCGTATTGCTTCCTCTCCAATTATCTTCTCTCCTTCTCCTCCTCCTCTTCCTCCTCCTCCTCAACCTTCTTGCTTCAATGCTCACACTCATTATCTAGCTGCTCTTCTTCGCTGCTTGACCCTTTCTTCCTCTTCTACCATTTACTTTTCCTCTTTATTGAAAGGACCACCACACTCGCTCAACTTTCGCTCGTCCTATTCGCCTTGTTCTTTGTTCGTGCGAGCCATTGAGCCACTCCAGATACCAGATTCATTGTCCTCGACCAACTCGAATACCTGCGAATATCCAATTCTCTGCCTTCGAGTCTCGAGATCTGTCGTAGATGTTCTTCGCTTCGACTTCGACTTGAACCATACTTGTATACATACTACAATACTTAATTTATACAAGCAGATTTGTTTATATCAAACGTTTGTCCGTCCGGCTGCCCACCTTCGACACCTAATCGATTCGAATTGCACGAAATACTGTCCTTTCGATTTATACCTTCGCTTGACTTCAATTGTTACACTTTGAACACCCGATTTATTCGACGGGCAGCTTTTGATACTACAATCCTACACCTACGTGCCTCATCCAGGCACTTTTAATCCGTCAAAACGGCTGTACTATCATCCATCACGCGGGACAATTTTGTCCTGCCACCTCATCTTCTCGGGATGCAGGAAACTCAAGTAGCCAACCCGCAAAATGGCCCTGGCGCGGCCACCGCCAGCAGATTCCCAGGACACGCCTCAAAGCCTTCGAACAGCGACACGGGATTCTCCCATGGAGCATATAGCTCGAACCAGTTTTCGATGGGTGGATATGGAGACAGGCATCCGCGTAGAGCGAACATTCCTTCGATCAACACACAAACAATGAACCAACAAGGTCAGAACGACATGCAGACACCTGGTACCGCGTTCGATATGCAATTCACGCCCTTACTGCCCTCTCAATTGCTCCTCGGCTCTCCTTTCCAGCCAGGAACGCCTGCCGCATTCGCTAGCCCTCAATTCCAGAACTACGCCACATTCCACCAGCAGCAGAACAACCAACAGCAGCAGCAGCAACAACAACAACCTCAGCAGAACATGGCCAGTCCGCTCTCTCCTCAGCTTTACCAGACCCTTGTTTCGCCATCCACGTATGGAGCGCCTCAATTCTACAATCCTCAATCTCCAACGGGCGGTTTCGCGGCCATGAATAATCAGATGCAGCAAATGTCAATGCAACCCTCGTCTCCGGTACAAATGTCCCCCGGCCTTGTTTCGGGAACAAGCAGAACTGTTTACCTAGGAAACATTCCACCGGAAACATCAGCAGAGGAGATTCTTGGGCACGTGCGCAGTGGTCAAATTGAGTCCGTCAGACTTCTGCCAGACAAAAACTGCGCTTTCATTTCCTTCTTGGATGGAAGTTCCGCGACCCACTTTCATTCCGATGCTATCTTGAAGAAGCTCTCAATCCGCGGACAGGACATCAAGGTTGGATGGGGAAAACCCTCTCAGGTGCCTACTTCCGTCGCCCTTGCTGTCCAACAGTCAGGTGCTTCGAGGAATGTATACTTGGGTAACTTGGAGGAGAACGTTACTGAAGATGAATTGCGAGAGGATCTGAGCAAGTTCGGCCCAATTGATACTGTCAAGATTGTCCGTGAAAAGGCAATTGGATTCGTCCATTTCTTGTCAATTGGCAATGCGATCAAGGCTGTATCACAGCTTCCACAGGAACCGAAGTGGCAATCACCTCGCCGCGTGTATTATGGAAAAGACCGATGCGCGTACGTTTCGAAAACTCAGCAACAGAACGCCGCTCAATACCTCGGTATTGCGCCAGGATACGCGCATGTGCTCAACGGTGCTGATCGTGACCTTATCTCGAATGCCTTGGCTCAGCAATCTGTCGCCGCCGCCGCAGTCGCTACCACCGCCGGAGGTATCAACAACTTGGGCAACCGTACCGTTTACTTGGGAAATATTCATCCCGAAACTACAATTGAAGAAATTTGTAATGTTGTCAGAGGTGGACTTTTACACCACATTCGATATATACCCGACAAGCATATCTGCTTTGTCACCTTTATTGACCCTACTTCAGCTGCTTCTTTCTACGCTTTGAGCAACTTGCAAGGCCTAATGATCCATAACAGGAGGTTGAAGATTGGATGGGGAAAGCACTCTGGCGCCCTCCCAGCTGCGATTGCTTTGGCTGTCAGTGGCGGTGCTTCGAGAAATGTCTATATCGGCAACTTGGACGAGTCATGGAGTGAGGAGAGGCTGAGACAGGACTTCTCTGAGTATGGCGAAATCGAGCTTGTCAACACTCTTCGAGAGAAGAGCTGTGCATTTGTCAACTTCACCAATATCGCGAACGCTATCAAGGCTATTGAGGCAGTGCGCGGTAAGGAGGAATACCGTCGATTCAAGGTCAACTTTGGCAAGGACAGATGTGGTAATCCACCGCGTCAGGTGCAACAGAGCCAACAATCTCCTCGTAATGATGGCGTCAACTCACCACCTCCCAACAGTGGTGGACTCCAGCCAAGCCAGAATGGTAGCTCACCGACTGGGTCTGCAGCACCTGGCTCAGTGAATGGCTCCGGTCCGAACTTTCCAACCGCTCCCACACCTTCCACCATCCTCAACGCCGGTAGCAACAACCCTCTGACAATGTACTTGAATCAGGTCTCTCAACAGGCTCAGGCTCAGCAGCAGCAGCAGCTGGACCCATATGCTGTTGCTCAACTTCAGCAACAACAGCAACAAGTTTTGCACGCACAGCAAGCCGCTCTGTACAATAACTCTCCAAATATCGACGCACTCGACATTCCGCAATCGAGTCAAGGGATGGGCCATCAACAATCAGCTAGCATCAGTGGCATCAATGGCTTCCAAAACTCATCTAGCGGTGCCCCTACTATGAATGGATTATTGGCGCCATCCAATGCTCGTGGCCAGCATAACCGTGCAGTCAGTTTGCCGGTGTTTGCACAGCAGATCAATGGCCAATTTCAGGATCAGAATGGCATGAACGGTAATGGCGAGCAACAGCGAAGAGGACACCAGTATCAGAGCTCATTCTCTGGTGGTCTTGGAAATGGCAATAACAACGGACCTTTTGGAAACACCTATGGACTTGCAATTCAGGATGGTAACATGAACATGAACGGGCTCAACGGATGGGCTGAGGAAGAGGTTGTAGGGAATTAGAAGGATTCTAGAATCAGCGATTGGGGTTTAGAATCTGCATGGATATTGTGTTGTAATACCTTCCTTCATGTGTCTGCTTCTTATCGGATTTTTCTTTCTGCTCGTTGTCATCAGAGAGCGTTATCATTTTTTTTAAGTTCTGTCATTGGCCTCACCTTTTTTGTTTGCTGGGATCATTCTAGGAGCAAGAGAGCAAGCAAGAAAAACAGAAAGAAAGCCAATGCAATTAGGCCCCGAGTGTGGGTTTGAGACTCGAGCCTTATTGGTTTGCGAGATGAGTGAAGTATGGTCCTATAGCGGAGTGAATGTACTTGTAGAAGGTGTGAATTGAATGTTGTGTCGTATGAATACTACACCATGTGATGGCAAATTTTCTCCTACCTATGTTACCACAAAAGTCCCCTGTGCAGACGGCGAGGATGTTGCAGCGTGAGAGTTCATGGTATTCCAGAAGCCCTGCTTGAATTTCCGTTATTGGGCCGATAACCTAACTCGATCCTACCATACCAAAAAATTAAAGAACGCCTCTCCTGTCCGTATTCCTGTGCAATTCCCGTGACTTTTTGTTTCTTTACTCGCAAGTAATGACCTTGTATTCGACTGTGTCATTGCCAGTCTTCCAGACCTTGGGTTTGAAATCCATATATACAAGCTGTTCAAGGTTAGCATCGATCTCTTCTACCTTCTGTGCCTCTTCTCATCTCCTTCTCCATGCTCTCATGTTCTTAATCATCTCAACCGCACTCCGACTGCCCACCATACCACATTGAGCCATCTCCTCTCAAAACTTCCCAACCTCCAATGCCTAAAACGAAAACGAAACCAGAAAGAGAGCGGACTCACTTCTCCTTTCTCAGGCGTCCACTCCCCATTCGTATCCCTATAATACACCAGCTCATTTGACCCTGCATCTCTCACTTCAACCGTCGTGTGAGACAATGTCCCCTCCGTACTCCATTCGAGTTTATAGCAGGTGGATTTCTGAACTAGGAAGGGTTTGGTGCAGCGTTGGTTGCCGTCTTTGTCGATACAGGTTTCGACTGCATAGTCCATTATGCTGCCGGAGGCGACTTCGGATGCTGTGGGAGGGGTGGTCAGTAGTGTTCAAATCGTTAGCTGGGGGCGGGTGACTGAAGTGTAATTAAGAGAAATTGTAAAAGACATACGCTTAGTCAACGTTTCGGTCAAGGCTAGACCGGCTGTGAGGAAGGGTTGTGCTGTTGGGATGTACATGTTGCTTGCTACTAGGTGATCTTGCTTCGATTTTCGAAATCGTTAGGTAACTGGATAGTTGAGACAGACAATTGATGTACTTTGTAGGGAAGAGAAGCTTACGAGGAAGAGGCATTGCCTGATACTAGTTCAGTTAAGCGGCAAGGTGTAATGACGATGGGCAGCTGGCTTAATGTTGTTCCGAATCGCGATGACGACGTTCGAGCATTACGGGGACACGTGATGAGTCTATGATATAGACTTAATGATGCAGAAGGAGAGAAGATACGAAAAAAGCAAGAAATGTAGACACTTGAGAGGAGAATTGCAAGGAACTTACGCATTTATATGATATTCCCACAGAACTTGCTGTTCTTTGTCTCTTGAAGCCTCCTCATTCTTGACTCCAAGAGGGGTTAAGGGGTAATGATGTCATCGAGGCATATTTGGAGGGCTCTCTCTTCCGTGAAAACCCAAACATGAAAATAATACTTGCTACTTAGAAGTTAGAACACTCAGTGAAGGAAGCCCTGTCTTTCTATATTCATCAATAGCTCTTATCTCTACCCCATATCCCAAAGATAAGACCGGCTTTCCCCTGACCGTTCCTGCATTAGCCGAGTCCTTTCCTGACTCGGTGATCCGAATTAGGTAGCCCACTAGGCCCTGTGATATTGTGACGCCATTTTACACGGTGATACACTGCCCTGCTAGTATGAACTCTGTATCTCTGGATCTAATTGAGGAATGGCATTACAGAATCGAATGGTTTCGAGCAGCGTTCTCGACGGATGGGTCCGGTAGCGCCAACCCGACCGCCCGGCCTGAACTAATTCAGTTCGGGTTCGAATTTTCCTCAAACCGAGCTGTGATAGTTCAGGTTGGGTTTCAGGTCGGTAGAACTGGGACCGCCTGTTGACCCGATAACTAGAGAAATAAAGAACTTTTAGCTTAGTAATATATATAGCTATTTATAATATTTAAATTTTAAAATTAATTTTATACTTTAATTTCTATTTAAAGAAAAAATATCACGTGCATATCACGTGTAAATTATATACATTACCTAATTAGGTAATAAGTAAAATCAACAGTCCAACCCGGGGCCCACCCGTACTAACCCGATCTAATACGGTCTACAGACCAATCTGACCCGTACTAGGTCAGGTCAGTTTGGGTTAGGGGTCAAAATTAGACCCCCCACCCGTCGAGAACGCTGGTTTCGAGTCAAAACATAACATGCAGGTGCTTGTCTTACTTGCAAACTACTTTACGAGCCTGGGGTTAAAAGTCGGTGCTGTTAAGGGTACTTTTCAGGCTGTGGAATACCAAAGTCACTTCGTTTACGTTTACCTAACCTCCTCTAAATAATTACGAAGTATTATCAGTTATACTTCGTTAACATAATTACAAATAAACTAAAGCATATAAAGCATACTTCTCAAATACTAATTTAAGGAATTGCATTAAAATCTGAAAGTGTGAATGCTATTATAGGCCTCTTTAGTGTGTGAATGTCCCTGAAAATACAGACTTTTGATCAGAGATCCCGAAGTAGAAGTTGAGAGATGCAGCACCCTGTGAGTGCTACGGAGATCGCTGGCTACGGCAACAATCTCACAGATACGTCGTGATGCTACTTCTGCTACATAAGTCTGATTGAACATAATATAGGACATTAGAAAGAGAGAGAAATTCCGATTATTGGGTTAACTGCTGTTTAACACCAGCGTGGCGCTAGTTGAGTGGGTACTGTAAACCTTAACTCCTCGTCCTCGGATCCGAGATCTCTCTCCGTCACCCTTCAACCATGACTTCCATCCTCATCCTATATGGCATATAAGCATCATGATATCGACTTGTTTACTACGAATGTCGCATGAGGTATGCGTTCTTCCACGTGCAGGACGGCATTGCTTGGATCGTGAAAATGTTTCCAGAGATTTCGTCTACTGATCCCTTCCAGAGGCTTTCCGTCATCAGTGCAACGGTGTCCCTTGGTCTCAAGACTAAGACGTATCTCCTCTAAAATAGCATCCATCCCCAGACGATGCCCCCAAGTCCTCGGGTTAGGCTGGCTTTAGAGTTCTCATCCAATTCTCATCAAATTTCCACCGTCTCGTTTTTTCTTGGCAATCATATAGTTGATATACGACGAGACCAAATGCACATGGGTTTTTGGACCCGGTTTGTGAGGGACAATGAGCTCGAGGGATCTACCTGGTGAGCCGTCTTCAAGCCATCGTCTTGGACATGAGGACAGGCTTGAGTTGGGCAGATTTTCCCAAGATCATACGCCGAAGTCGGTGGCCAACTCCACCATGGACTACGATTCACGGACAAGTGTTGCAAAAGACTTCCATCGGAATGGAGACACGAAAGCCAATTCTTTAAACAATGGAGATGGAATTGGCAATGGCATTGGCAATGCCAGCCACTCGAATGATGCGCAGGCCGGTGTTAAAAACATTGAAGCTGTGGCAACAATCTGGATGAAATGGGGTTTGATTGCCGCCTATGCAAGGTACGCCGATCTTTTCGTTGAATATTGTCTTTATGTGGTCACAGGACTGATCTGTGGTAGTATTTTCCTGATGGCGTTCACCGTATCACTAGAGCAGCAAACTGTGCTGTCACTTTCGGTCTTTGCTACTAGCTCATTTACTGAGCACTCTCTGATATCAACAGTGTATGTGGTGCAAGGTGTGGTCAATGGTATGTATCTTCCCCTTGGACAAACGAACGAGGATGTCTGACTATCATAGCTGTCATAAAGCCACCCATGGCGAAGATGGCGGACGTGTTCGGTCGTCTGGAGGCTTTTTCATTCAGCATCTTTCTATATGTCATTGGATATATTCAGATGGCAACCTCCTCAAACGTCCAGACATACGCTGCAGCACAGATCTTTTATTCTGCAGGAAGTACAGGGCTTCAGATCCTACAGCAGATCTTCATTGCTGACACAACCGACCTTCTAAATCGAGCTCTCTGGTCTAGCTTGCCTGACATCCCCTTCTTGATCACGGTTTGGATTGGATCAATCATTGGAAACGACATCCTGAAGACAACAACTTGGAGGTGGGGCTATGGCATGTGGAGCATTATTCTGCCCATCACGTTCTTCCCGCTAGCATTGACATTGTTTTTGAACAATAGAAAAGCCAAGAAGCTGGGCATGACGGCACCATCACCATGGCGCGGACTTGGAGTCGTGCAGACCATCAAGAATCTCTGGCTCGAGCTAGATATTGGTGGCATCGTCATTCTAAGTGCAGCATTCTCTCTGATTCTGATCCCATGCACGATTGCTTCGAAAGCAGCAAACGGTTGGCATAGTGGTGGCATTATTGCTATGCTTGTTTCTGGCTTCATTTGTCTTATCGTCTTTCCATTCTGGGAGTCTAGTAAGAAACTAGCACCTCGGCCATTGACCCCTCTCCATCTTCTTGAGTCTAGAACATTCTCTGCTGGTTGTGGCGTAGGATTCTTCTACTTCAGTAAACCACAACGCCCTAACCAAAGCACATATTTGCTAACCTCAATCTAGTGGTCTTCTATCTGTCCGTCCAGCCATACTTTTACTCCTACCTTCTTGTCATCCAGAACGAATCAGTCACCGCTGCTGGCCATGTAACGCAAACTTTCTCTTTTACCTCGACAGTCACCTCAATTGCTATCTCCTTCGTCATCAAATATACCAAGATCTACAAACCCTTCATCTGCTTCGGCTCCCTTATCTATATTTTAGGCATCGGCCTCATGATCCGTTACCGAGCCGAAGGCGTTTCAGTCGGCCAGATAGTTGGCACGCAGATCTGTCTCGGTATTGGAGGCGGGATGTTGAATGTCCCAGCTCAACTAGGTGTCCAAGCTAGTACGGATCATCAACGTGTCGCTGTCGCGACTGCAGTTTACCTCATGAGCGTTGAGATAGGCGGCTCTGTCGGTTCTGCTATCTCCGGCGCAGTCTGGGGCCATAACATACCAACGAAATTGAGGAACTACCTGCCTGCTGGAAGCAAGCAAAATGCTACTGCTATCTACAATAGCATCAATAATGCTTTGGCTTATCCGGTTGGTGCAGACGAAAGAATCGCAATTAATAGGGCATATCAGGAGACCATGCGGATCTTGCTTATCATTGCGATCTGTGTTTCTGTCCCGCTGATCCCTTTGAGCTTGTTAATGAAGAACTTTAAATTGGATTCGAGGGAGCAGAACGTCAAGGGACGAGTTATCGGTGGGAGAGTAGAGCAAGGGAGAGAAGTTCAGGTAGAGAAGCAGGATGATAAGGTTGCAAGGATAGAGTTGGGAAGGTGGTTGCAGTGGCGTACATGAAGCAGAGGGCGGTACCTAGAGATGACGCTGTCGTACGATTAAAGTTTCTCCTCACAAGGTTTTGCAGCCGCTGAGTTATCCTTGCAACATTCTTCTCGAGATATTCCTTCCTCCAATCAACAGCCGAGGTAGAAGAATGCAAAAGCTGCCAAGAATCGCACAGAACTTGGATACTAGCCCTGAAATATCTGGTTTCAAGGCGGGATGAAAAGGCAAACCCCATATAGTTACGACCAAATGTTCCCGCGCCAAGCATTTACGAAATACTCTATCCTAAGACCAGTGCGTGATCCAGCCTCGCAACTCACAACCTCGTCCTCATCCGTCCTTCCTTATCATCACAACCCGAATAAATTCTCTCTGAGATAAAGCGTTCGTGAAGCCACCAACCGCCAGCTTCAGGAGCACAGGAACAAGAACTCAGTTCAAACATGTCATAGACAATCATGATCGCATGCAGGCCGCGGTCGACGACGACATCGAATCACCTCTTTGCGACACCTGCAAGGCTGTACTTATGCTGTACCCGACCGCTAAAACAGTGGCGCCCTTCCTATCAACGACAGAAGAAGCTCTTGTGATCCAAGCCAACGATGGCTGTCATCTCTGCAACTTGTTTCTATCACGTTTAGAAACCTCGCCGGACGGTAAATTAGAATATCAGAAATATTCCAATGGCGACACCGCTGTCCGACATATTTGACTCGGCGGCAAGGCACTCACACTAGCGAGGATAATGCTAACGGCAACACGTGAGAAAGAAAGAATTCTTAAGGACATTGGTTGCACTACTGACCACTTCGTAGAAAACAAGCAACAGTATTGTTCGCCATCGTCAACCATAAGAAGTACAAATAATTTCAAGTTGTCCGAGTCAAGGCTGGCTCAGGTCAGGCATTGGATGACGGAGTGCGTGACACATAATAAGTGTCGACAGATCAATTCGCAGCAATCATTCATACCGAGTCGTCTAATCTGTATAGACAGCCTTCATCCACCTCGTTTGCATCTTGCAAATAGGCATGAAATTCCTCTCGGCACGTCCTACATAACCCTGAGCCATTGTTGGGGAAATTCGCAGCCTTATCGACTCTTGCAAAGCAATATTCAAGATTTGAGAGAGAATATCAGATTCAATGAACTACCAAGTACTTTCCAAGATGCTATTTCAATTTGCCAACAACTTGATACATCTTACTTATGGATCGATTCTCTATGCATCATTCAAGACTCGCCAACAGACTCAGACTGGCAACGAGAAGCTGCAGAAATGGGATCTATTTACTCAAACGGAAGATGCAACATTTGTGCTACCGCGGCCTCTGATAGTTCTGACGGTCTTCTCCCCAATCAAGGACAACCCTCAATTCTAAACGTCAAGCTAAAACTTGGTACAGACACATACACTGCAATTTCACCACAGATCTGGATTCGTGGTATCGAGGATAGTCCCTTGCTCTCGCGCGCTTGGGTTGTGCAAGAAAGACTGCTATCGCGTTGCAATCTGCATTTCAGTTCCACGCAGATCTTCTGGGAGTGTTCTAACGGTAGCGCTTGTGAGCAAGCCAACTTTCTTCTTTCGGATGTGTATCATTTTGCAAAGAGAAAGAGTTATTTCGCACTCCTACACCCTATCGATGGGAAATTATCCTTAGGTCCCAGTAGATTCCTAATGCTATGGAACGACATTGTCCAAGACTACTCCGCCCGTGATTTGACGAGGGATACTGATCGCCTCGTCGCACTTTCCGGCATTGCTTCCACCTTTGTCCCGCTGCTAAAGCACTGGCCCGAGAATCGTGACGGTGCCCCAAAGGAATATATTGCAGGATTATGGAGTTATCATATCATTGCACAACTTATTTGGTACCGAGTGGCTCCAGGACCAGAACCTCGCAACTATATTGCTCCAAGTTGGTCGTGGGCATCTGTAAATGACAGAGTCCAAGGCACCTTCGAAGAGGGGACGGCCAACGCAAGGGGCACGGCTAGTCTGCAGACTTATATGAGCATTGCATCAATTGTTACATGGGATGTAAAAAACCTCAACGAGATTCAACCACTTGGTCAGGTCACTTCAGGTACGCTCGTGGTTGGCGGCAAGCTGGCACTTGCTTCTGTATTTCCAACTCCTCACGAGGCGGCGGGATGCTTTCGTTTCGAAGGGCTTTCAGAACCATTTATCTTTCAGGGCGGCGAAAAGTCTATGGTGAAGCGGGACTTTGATTCCAATCACATCATGCGTCCTGGAAGCATTGTCTACTTTACCCCGCTCCGCGCGAAAACTATTCGGGTCTCAACCTCGCACTATCCACTTGGAATGTGGACATTGGAAGGGCTTCTTCTTATACCAACTGAACAAAAGCAAGCTCGAGAGAACGAGGAAAAGAATTCATTACCTTCGAGCTACAGACGGGTTGGTATATGGAAACTGAAAGGTGCTGATCATATACGCGGATTTATTAAAGCCATGCGATTCTGTGATCAGAAGCACGAGCAGATGCTCACCGAGATTTGCGAAGAGATCGAAGCTTTTGAGACAGGAGACAAAGCGTTCAGAATCTCGATTATCTGACCCATTTCAGACAACAGTGTGAAATTACAACAACCGCTGGGATGGATTCTCGAAACATCAACACATTCAGAGAAAGCTGCCCACGCTCTTCTCCCAATTATCCTCAATGGCAAATTTTTCCGCCAACCTCAAAATTTCATCCAACATGCCTTCCACCTCCTCAAGATACAACTGAGCATCATCCCACGTAGGATTGATCAGTAAAGTCGTCTGATCTAACATAAGACAATTCCACAAACAGCACACATCCGTCCGGCTCTCCACCTGTACCTTTTGCAAGCGGTTATATTCGAACACAGGAGGAACGGGAAGCCAGTTAAAGATCTGTCTCTTGAACGCATCGCGCATGAAATCTCCTTCGCCGCCTTCGGTCTCCATCCAGGCTGCGCCTTTGACTTTGCCGTCGAAATTTGGGACTTCGCGCTCTGTTTCGTAGCCGTTGAGTGCGGCGATGAGTTGGTTCATGGGTGCATATGCGTGGCGGTTGAGATCGTATTGCTCGGTCTGAAGGCGTGCAAGCAGGTCGAGGACTCGTTCGCTCTTGTCCACGGAAATCTTATTTAGTGATCCTTGGACAGCAGGGCCGTCGACATCCATGGCGGGGGGCATACGGTTCGCTTGCCAAGGGAGCATGAACGGCCATGTACGACCTGCTTGCGCTTGACCAAACAGCGCATAGTCTTGCTTTGTATGCCGGGTTGTAACAACTGCCAAAGCGGCTTTGACGATTTGCGAGCCCTCGATGTTGTGCTTCGCCTTCAGGGCTTGAATGTCGCGCAGGCTTCCTTCACCCGTGATTCCTTTCACGCCGAGTCCATTTTTCGTGAGTGCTTTTCGAGGTGGACCTGGCTTTCCGGTCTTAATGTCAATCCAGCCTTCCGAGGATCCCTTGAACCATTCTGGAGCACGTTGGACGGGAAACACAGCAGCTGGGTTCTTAGAGATGCCGCGCAGGCGGTTCGCTTGCCAGTCTACTGAAGCCTTGGCGATGGGTGAGTGTTGAAGGTTATAGTAACTGTCTGCCCAAGCTTTGTATGGCACGTGTGGCTTTAGCTTGGTGGTCGGGTCGTTAAGCATAGCATTGAAGTCATCGAGGAAGAGAGGGAGGGAGACGCCATCGAAGACAGAATGCTGTCCCATGTAGACCAGTCCAGCACAGTTGGTTTCTTCGACGTGAACGATGATGAAGCGCATCATTGGACCGGGGAAGCAGGCATTGTCGAGCTTGATGTCGCCGTAGACGAGAGTTGCTAAGTCATCGGCCTTCTTGACGGAAGGAAGCTGAAGAATGCATTTCGAGAACCATTGCTCGCTAGGTCGGATTGTAATGTGGACCGAAGTATGGCTGTCTAAGTACATTGCCATGGTTCTAAGCATGCTGTGGTGTGCGAGTGCACCTTCTAAAGCTTTCTTCACGTGAGCAATGCTGGATCCGTTGCAGACGAATGCGTGTCTATGGTTGCTGCTCTGCGGACGGCGGTACTTGAGGAACATCTCTTGGACAGCGTTCATAGGAATTACATCCTCGACATCATTCCAGCTTAGGCCAAGAGGTTTCAAAGTCTCATCGGCAAGCTCTTGTGTCTTCTTGTATCGTGTCTCGTCTCCATTCACGTGGACCATGTCATAGATGCCTGGAGGTCCCTCACGCTCAGGCTTCATATCTGATATCGATTGAGCTGCTGAGCCGCCTCGAGTCGAGAGTAGCCTTGCTTGTGCCTCGATAGTTGGGTGGTCAATGAGTTCTTGCAGGCGGATGAGCAAGCCAGTTTCTCTCATGAACACAGCAGAGAATCGAGCTTGTATGAGTGAGTCTGCCCAAGCATGGATCGAAGTCTGAGGTGTAAGCGTCCCAGGACTGACACCAAGAAGCTTGGTCCAGACTCGGTTCAACGTATCCAACAGATCTGTACCACCAGAAACACTGCTTTGACTTTCCCGGTTCTCGATGACAATCTTCTGCAGCTTTGTCTTGATCACTTTTCCTGTTGCGTTTCGTGGGAAATCATCGAGGCCAAGGCTTTGGATGTCGATGATTTCTTCGGGAACCCAAGCTGGCCCGAGGTCTTTCACCAGTGTCTCCCTCACTTTGGAGATATCCACTTCTTGTCCGGGTTTCTTTGAAATGACGGCAACAGGTATCTCACCTGCTATTTCATCTGGCACACCGACAATTTCTGCGAGTAGACTGAATTTACTGAGGATGATCGCTTCGATAGCACTGGGTGAAATATTCTCGCCACCGCGAATTATCATGTCTTTGTACCGTCCAACAATCTGGCACTCCCCATTCTCATGCATGACAGCTTGATCTCCGGTCCTGATCCAAAGGCCGTGCTCATCTGTATAAAATGCGTCATGACCTCGTTTCGTCGGTCCCAGCCAGTATTCCTTGATAATTAACTCGCCTCCAATATGGCATTCTCCCGGCTCTCCCCTAGGGACTGGCTTGTTTGTTTCTGGATCACAAATTCGAACCTTGGAACCAGGGATCACAAAACCACAAGTAATGACCTCAGGAACTTTGGCGTCGAGATCGTAGTATCTGTGGGCTAAGGCGGGTCCAGTCTCTGTCATACCATACGCTTCACTTGCTCGCTCGCACTTGAATTCTTCCATCGATAGTCTGATGGTCTCGGGAAGGATTGTTGTTGCGCCTAGATGGGCATGCTTCAAACAACTGGTGTCGACCTGGTCGAAATTGGGGTTTGCAAGCATAGCGTAGATTAGTGCGGGGACTGCAGGAACATCTGAGGCGTGCTCGAGGTTGATTGCCTTGAGTGATGAAGTGGCGTCGAAAGTTGGCGCTGGATGTACGACCTTCAGGCCTGCGCAGTGGTAAGCCATGGCGTAGCCAACACCACCCATGATATGAGAGGTTGCCATATGACAGAGAGATACACGATCTAGATCACGTGTGAGTTCGCAGTGCTGAATGAATGAAACAATCATCCCCGCGCACATGGAGTTTGTGTATGGACACCCTTTGGGTAAATTTGTTGTACCACTCGTGGTGAACATGGCGATAATATCGTCTGATTTCCGAACGACTTTCAGCGACTTCAAAGTGCTTTCACCAGCTGCTCCGCCGCTCTCCGCAAAAGAGGCAAAGTCTTGCCAGTCTTGTGGCACGTTGGTCTTGTTTTGGCCACCTGTAGAGAATAGTTTCAACGACGCTTTGCTGAAGGATTCAGGAGCATGCAGCTCGAGCTTCTCCGCAATGTTCGAGTCTTCAACTAGCACCACACTAGGCTCTATCATGGCCATCATGTGTCTTGCTTCCTCTTTGTTGAGAGCCACTCTTGGATTCAATGGTGCGAACATACAGTTCAGCTCCAACGCAGCCCGTAACATGACGTGCCATTCGACACCATTGTTGAGGAACGATACAATTCGCATGCCCGGTTTGATCCCGGACGCTGCAAGTGAAGCAGCCAAAGCATGACTGGCATGTCCAGTCTGGTTAAATGTCCATCTGAGGTATTTCTCTGGTGGGGATGAAGGAGGCGTAGGTGGATCGCCGCGAGTTATTGAGGCGAGGAAGGATGCTGGTTGGTGCATGCATACCAAAGCTATTCGATCGCCATGTTTTTGAGTGACTTCCTGGTAGAAGTCGTGCATAGTGGGAACTGGTCGATTTAAAGGCTCGCCAAAGGCCTCTGAAAGTAATTTCGAGCTACCCATTTTGCCGGGTTTGAAAGTTCCTCCTCGAAATAGTCGAGATGAATGAGAAGGGAAAGAGGAAAGTGTGTATTAGAATGAGGGACATCGCGGGGTATATGTCTTGAGTGTAGTTCGGCCTTCTGTTGATCATTTACGTTGCTGAGTGAGACTTTAAAGAATTAGTATCGAAATGTATCAAGAGAGGATTAGCACGAAATCTAATCAGCGGGCAAGTTGTGAAAAGCGACAATGCTGATATCACGTGAGGAGTGCGAGGAGTGCGAGAAGTGCGAGGGGACACTGCTACAAGCCCACATCTGACAAGAACGTCGGCCGGGGCTAGCTTCATACTGATTCAGACACTTTAGACCTTTGAAGGACGATGATAGGTGAGCTGTAGTCACCGCTCGGTGTCTTATATGCTGACTAGTGACAGGGTTCATCCAGCATAAGACTAGCTGGTATCCAATAGGGACAGGACCGCGTATGGTGTCGCTTGTGTGATGCGAGATATTTTGGTCATTGCTTGATATCCGGTAGCATGGAAACGAGATCTACCGGTATTTGTACTGCTACTGTCACGAGGTCAGTGGAACTTCCACAGATAACGGATCATTCTTGAAAACGAGGCGTTGGAGTTCGAGCATCGTCGAGATAGACCTCCTTGAGCTCGGATCAGTAAAGACTATGGAGTTATACCACGAGACCAGAACATGGCCAAGGCTGAATAATTCCGTGTATACTTTCTTACTCTCTCATATCGGTATGATCTTGGCAAGATTGCCGTGTGTACCGTCTGATGTCAGACCGTCCCAGACAAATGTGACTGCACTCCTACTCGGGACTTTCAAAAATCTGGACGGTGGAGAAGGTAAGGGAATATGACCACGGTCTGGATTCGGAAAACGTTGAAATCAATTTCCAGACGTCTCTTGAGCTTCGAAGCTGGCTTAAATCGGAAAGTCGACATCGTGCCTGATTCACAGTGCAGACTTCTGAAAATCGCGAATATCGCCAATGCCCGGTGCGCATAGTTTGCTCCAGCACTCGACTTAGTGCCCATATTCCTAAAATTGATAGTAGGATTCATGGATGCTTGCTCAATGGTCTGCAATGACTCGATGAGACTGGGCAGAGGTCAACTGCCATCTGATTTTGCTGCATGCCTTGATCTGTTCTTTCCTCGTGTCGAAACGCACTCTTTGGATGTAAGGTTCTATTCGGGAACTGAGTTGAGCGTAGATAGAAAAAATCGTAACAAGAGAGAGCAAACGATTTGCCGCTGTAAATGGCGGCCGAACCTGACCCACAAGATAGACGCTCGCAATGTCCAACGCACAAGGATTAAATTAAACTCTCGGGCAACTGGCAGTCATCGTGGGGCAAAGAGAGCTTCAAGACAAGTCATATGTCCCTCGTGTGAATCAGCACGATCGCGGGGTCTCTTAGGCGCTGTTGTGGAGACGTGAAACCTGAGAATATGTGTCGTCAAAGTCAAGAATTTATTTGAGGAGGTATTGTGCCATCGGCAGATATTCGTGAGTGTCCTGCATCGGCAATCCTTTGATATGCAGAACTTTGACTCGTTTGAGTGGGTGCTGACAACAGACGGGCTCGGGTACTCGAGCGCTCGGAGAACATTGCCGACTGATCGTCAATACTCGGGCTCGGGTTCTGTCGTCAACTTCGTAAATATCATGCCGTACACACCCTTTGTCTGTGGCGGATGAGTGCTCGATGCCTTTGACCTGTGGCTACGAGCTATGTAGAGGTCGTCGTTGTCGTTGTCGTCGTCGGGTTCGCGATCAGCAGTGCTCAAGGTGATTTTAGCCATGCTTGGTGTTCATTTAAAGTTCTGCTGTATTTGTGCTAGATCAGCCTTTCTGTAACGGAAAAATATCTTACACTCGCTCAAGGATAGCCTTGGGCAGTATCAACCTTGATCTTTTTGCCTCTAATCACAACCTCGGTGGAAAGGCTGGCTTTGAGTTGCCCGACTGCAGGTGGAATAGAACTCGCCACCACAAACAGCCTTGTTCCTGAGTCACGTGAGTTTGCACATCGTGCAAACTCTCGCGCCGCTAGCGTCCCCCAGACCCTATATATTCTTCGCTCGTCGCCCAACTTCTTCTTTTCTTCTTCATACTTACCTTCTCGAAAACACCGCGCTCAAGAATTCGGTTGTTTGCGCGACGAGACCTCCATTGCACATCGGGGCGTCAAGACGCGTTGACTTTCCTTCGGGGACGTCATCGGGGGAATTTTTGATTGCCATCCCTTCAGGGAAAAACACACTTCTTTTCATTGACTGCTTGGCTTCGTGCTGGGCCTCGAAGATGAGAACGCGACTGGATACAGGCCTGCGCAGTGCAGTCGCAGCGGTCCACTGAGTTGTAAGTGCGCTGTGACCAAATAACTGTATTCTATTGCCCGTTCCCAAATCAATTGACATGGGCCATCTGTGCCCATTGGGGATGGAGCTTTCGTGGTCGTCGCGCGAGTGCCAAGAAATCGCGATCTCGAAATTTTGAATACGAGGCCGCGATTGACTCACGCTTTCTTCGCGCTACGCCACGACACCTCGAAGCTTCTTCCTGGGTGTATATCTTATCAGCTTTTACGATCAAGTGTTCTCTTCTATCATGTATCTATTCAATCCTAGAATTCTTTTCTGTCCTCGGAACAAAAATGGCATCACCTGAAAGCTCCCCAAAATCCCTCGCCTTCATTCACAACACCTGTCTTCCCCATCCCCTCGGTGTCCTCAGCACCGCCATCGCCTCCTTCATCGAAGGCACCTGCATACGACCTCACATTCCATTCAACTACAACATCACCGTTCTTGATCTCGCCCACTACGTCTTCCCATCCCCATCCTCTCCAGCTACATCACGTGATGACTCATCCTGTTCCACACCGATACCACAACCCAACCTCAAATCGCAAGCTGAATCGGAAGAAGAGATATCTCAACATGATGGCTTAATTGTCTTATTTCCATACCACACCTGGTCCCACTGCAGCTCCTTCAAAACCACTCTCTCACCTCCCTTCCTCTCCACAAACTCCCTATCACGAAAACCCATCCTCCTCCTCGGCTTCGGAAAGCAGGAGCCTTTCTGCGCAACAGATTACAACCGAACATGGAAGAGGAAATCCTTCCCTATGATGAAAGAATTTTGCGAACAAAGAGGGATGAAGGTCATTGATGTCGAGGTTCCGGAATGGGTCGCTGATGAGGAGGGACAAGAGGCAAGGATGAAGATGGGATATGGATTCCCGGAGTTTCAGATTTTTGAGGATTATTGGGAGGACTGGGTGAAGGGGGGTCCGAATGCGTGGTTGGGTGGGCAGCAGGTGGAGAAGTTTGAGGGGAGGGGGTGGAATAGGTGTGTGGTGGGGGTGGGGAAGTTGGTTGGTGTGCTTGAGGGGAGGGAGAGCGGTAAGGGGAAGAGGGGGAAGGGGTGATGGGTAGAAGAAAGATTGAGGGTTTGAAGACTCGGAGATGGAGTCGTTGATGTTGAGGCACACACTGTCAAGACCTCAATCTCTAAGGCAACACCGTACCTCCAAAAGAAGCAATCACATCTGAGAACTTCTGCACATCCCTAACCTCCACTCTACTAATTCCCACTCTCAAACAACCTCTCTAGTGCCACATCGTCGGTCCTTTGAGGTTCTGACATAAAATTGCTGGCAGAACTACCAACTCAGTCTCCGCCATATCAAGCACATGATGTTCCGCGAGAAAGAAGCCCTGGGATATCTCATTTGAGTTCTCCGCTATTAATGGTTTGACGTAGCACTTTGCTTCAATCTCCATACTGGCTGAGAATGCAATGCATATACCAATCTCCCGATACGCTTCAAAGCTATACTTCACCTCTTCATAGTCAAGTTGATACAGCGTGTCTATAACTTTTTTTGCACGCACGTGGTTTTCATCATCAGCTTTCCAGTTTTCTCTGTATCAAACCCTAACTCTGCATACGAAAACTACAGCAAGTCAATCCAGCATATCTGCGGATCATATATCACGACTTGGAGGAGGGATATATGAGCCAACAGCGATCTTAGATGTCACACCGTGCTCCACGCACAGCGTGTTCAGTCAAGGCATTGCGCAGCTTCACCGGCCGTGGTCTGCCCACCCACCACCACAAATGATGTAGCAACACAGCATCAAGACCACCCAAACATGACGCATCAAGCTCTGGCACATTCGTTTCAAACCCCATCCTTCCTTTGGTACCACCCTGTAAGAGGGAGGACTTCGACGAGAAGGTCGACCAAATGTCAGAGATCTACTAAGAAAACTCATCCCGAAAACAAAACCTGGGAAAAAGGGGAGGACGGTGAAACGTGGAAGAAGAGGATCCGCAATGCTCAGTTAGAAAGATTGTGAGAAGGATTTATTTCACAGGATATAACTAGGGAGGAAAGATTTGGTTAGAGATACGGAAGTTGCGAAGGAAAGGAATACTGAGGCGAGGAAGGGAAAGTGAAAAGAACATGGGAGTAAAGAGGAATCTGAAAATAGCGAGAATCGGGACAATGGCCGCGGAGTTCCCGGGGCGTGCTGCCTCTTGTTCTCCCGGTGATAAGTGACTGGAGAGAGGAGAGAATCTTCGGATTGCAGCACCTCAAATCGGGCATCAATTGTCTTGCGACTAGTGGGTTCATTTAGCGATTAGCCGAGATAGTCCCGAGCCAACAATGCTCCCAAACCAACCTGCATATACTCCAAAAACAATCCCAAAATGGCAAAAAGGTAATCTTCAATGTCGCGCCCGACGAGAGGCTCGAACTCTCAACCTTGGGCTGCTCTTTCGTAAAAGGCCCACGCGCTAACCAATTGTGCCAGCCGGGCTAGGGTGTTCCAAACGGATCATTTGTCCAACTTTTGCTTATTTTAACTTATACGACATTTTGTGCGACGCACAGCTTTGAGAGTGGAGATCACCCAAATAGGCTTGGCGGTTAGCCCTGAAGTGGTAAGTTAAGCGACGGAGTCTAATGTTTATGCCTCAGGCTGCAACATCCCCCTTTGAATCACCTCGTGCACTGATGCTGCAAGCTTTCTAAGATTCCTCGCTTTCTTCTCTGTAACAGAAAATCACGCCTATATCAAAGATGTATGCGGTATCACGAAGCAGGACGGATCCTTGAATATAAATATTATCAGGAGCGTTGTCTAGTCGTTAGTTGTCGAGGTAGGTGTCGGGGTAGCTGCCAGTATTGCTCTTTGGATTCGCTGTGTTGATCAAAAAAGGATAACACTTTCCCCTCGCTACTCGATCCTTCGAACTCATCGCCATCATGCATTTCAAATTGACTGGATGAGGCTAGTTCTAATCAAATACGCCTCCAAAAGTTCAGCCATGATCACAGCATTTCAGACAAGATTTTGGCGGCTTCTATCCCCTCCCTCGCAAAAATACGAATCAAAGATTTGCAGCCTTATCTCAAGCAAGAGTCTTGAAATTGTGGCTTTGCATCTGTTTCGGGCTTCCGCGGGGGGTAACCCAGCCCCTAGCGCTAAGCTCAGCCTCAGCCTCAGCTGCTGAATGCTGCGCAACTCTTCTCGCAACCCTGCCGCACGTCTTATAACTAAGATTCTTTATAGCTCCTAAAGGCTTTCCAGTACTTAAAAAGTATTGTATCGCACGGCACAGAGCTCTGATTTCGGGTCTTCATTCTTGTTAGGCTCTTTTAGATATTACCTCTCGGGGGAGCCATCAGCTAAGCGCTCGCCATTCCTTGACTGCGTTCATCATGCCAGACCCGCTTTCGATCATTGGAGTGTTAGCTGTTGCTATGGATGGGATTGAACGGGCTAGAAAATTCACAGAAGCCATCAGTGGAGCACCACAAGCCATCGCAAAGCTGGATAATGAACTGAAAGCCATCAGCCAGCTCTTGCGTCAGGTCTATTCTTTCGTCCACCAAATCCACGCTGCCGACTCATCAGCACAAGACTCCTTTATTCCCCATCTTCAAACGGCACTGGCGAACTGTAGCAATGTCGCTTCAGAAGTTGAGACCTTGCTGAGGCCATATGTGAAATCCACCAGGGACCCAAAACGAAGCACGTGGAGGAGAATCGCGTGGACTTTCAAAGAGCAGAAGACCACGGGCCTGGAGAAAGACATGGCCACGTGCAAGCAAACGCTGAACATGGCTATCAGCTTTGCTGATTTGTATGTCAATGCTCAGAGTACTCTAAATTTCATAGATCACTAACTAGAACCAGGGCTGTGAGTTCTCAATCAAGTCGCCGTGTCATAAAGATCGAGCGCGGAGTGAAGCAGATCCAGATGAACTTAGGTATCGATAACGTTTCCGTGGTGGATTCTGATTACGCCGGCTCAGTAGACACTGCTTACAGACGGAATATCATGACCAGCCAATGGATCATGCAAACTGACACTATTAACGAAGAGACAACTGTGGAGGTCCAAGAAGAGGAATACCACGAGACTTCTCATGAGGACGATGGCTATTTTGATGCATTGGACAGAGAGGCACCAATTAAAAGCAGTTTCCCGGTGTTGAACACGATCGAAACTTCCAGAGAAAGATCTGAAAGGAGCTCAGGATGGGCAAAATGGTTCAATACCACACCGACTCAGCCTCCAGTCATGCAAGAAAAGGCCGGGCCTGCAAGCAAAATATTTCAATGGAAGCCAGCACAAACACGGCCACCGGTTCCGCCGCCGCCACCAGCCCGGCCGACAAATTTTGAAGACGGACAGTTGATACGGAAAACAAAAGTCAGCCGCGCGGCTTTAGAATCGATGCGGATGAGATTCTCCGAAGAGGGTAACTATGTTCGTCTCCCAGAGCGGATTGACGCCAGAACGCTGCAAATTCTTCGCAACAAATCTCTGGAGCTTTGCAAGAATAGTAACTTATGGTGGACCGATCCGCCCAGCAGGCCTGCCGTCGTGAGCAGAGACCAAAAAATACCCATTCCGCAAGTCGTATCATTGAGCAGCGTGGTACCTCCAAGTAATCGGCAGAACGACGGGGATCAACAAGGTCAGACGCTCAGGAAAACCATCGTAAGCCGAGCAGCATTGCAGCATATAGGTATATATTATTCGGAAGACCGCGACCATGTCTTCCTTCCTCAGAAGCTGGACGCGGCGACGGTTCGGAATTTGAGGGAGCTTTCGGCGAGACTATCAGGAAATCCTCGAGAATGGTGGACCTGATTGAGAGATGAGCTTTCAAGGATCCGTCCGGAAAAGTCTTGAGTAGAGGACTAGCGGGTGAATATTTCGGATTATTCTGCGCCCGGATATGGAGTCTTCTGAGACGTAACCATGCAGCTGATCGAATCTATGGGTATTCTGGAACGTTTGACAAGAGCGTACCGGAATAAATCCATTCCCGTATCATGGTGTATTGGACCTTCTTCTCGCCATCGACAGATACTGGGTGGGAGTCTTCACATCTCGGCAAGTGTGATTGGTACGATTCGTGTAAAGGCGAAACGTGGACTGCAAAGCTGGTGTAGAATCAGATGTCAAAACTTGAAGGGTGAAATTCAATAGTATTCTCGTAGGGGAAATTGATCTCATTGAGTAGACAGCAACAGATTCTCATCTCTTACGAATTACGAGGAAATTCTGCTACTGTCAAGTATAGAAGGAGATAATCAACAGACATTTGTGGCTAGTATCTCGAGCATAAGGAAAGACATACCGCTTGAATTCGGAAGAGCTAAAGAGGAGGAGAAAACCGCACATGACGTGCTAACGTATGATAATATCTACTGACTCGGAAGAACGACTTTTACTATATGTTCAAGGAAATTTGCACCCGAAAACCTTTTCACATTCAACATCACGATTCAGACTCGAAAGTTCTTCGTCACTCGACGAGGTTAGTTGAGTCTTGGACCAGGCTTCAGAGTTATATATAAGTTGGTGGTGAGGTTTATGTAATTGATGGATCTAATGTTCTTTTCGATTTACACTATATGAGACATATATCATGGAGGACCTAATGGTTGATAACAAAAGCTTGAGAATATTCTTGGTCAATCTGGGTGGAGACTGCTATGGTCATGGAATTATGGACGGCGAAGCAGCTGCAGGGGAAGATGTAAGGAATCATAAGTTCTTGATCTTACACTAGCATTGCAGTCCCCGAAGTATCGTTGCTGGTATCACTGTCACTTGTACCGCAACTGCCAAAGAATACATAGGAATGAGGAAGATGCCATATAGTTTAGAGAAGCTGCGACTATCCTTAAGTGTCAATGTATGCAAAGTAAGGGGCCAAGCCCACTTAATTATACCAACAAAAAAGAAGAGAAAATCCTGCGCTTGCTGGCTACGGACTTTTACACAAAATGCTCCTCCATACACAACATCATTTATCTTCTTCCTCCTGCCCAGCGATCCCTGCCTTTGGACGCACCAGCCACGGCTTTTTCTCCATCCATGGATATTTTGTACTCTCGTTTTCATCGTCGCTGAAGGTCATATCTTCATCATCGGCGCCATCGAATTCCTCTAAGTCTGAAGCATTATGTGTGCGATAATGATATGCGTTGCGGTCGAACTCGTCATCGGAATCAACTTCTTCGTCTGGATAGTCCGCTGTATAGTGATTTTCAGCTGCATTATGATTAGTTAAATATAGATACTGATCCAGGCTTGAATGCCTACCGTTCTCGTCTTCGTCCAAATCGTCCTCTTCCTCGTCACTGTCTTCCTCCTCCCGATAGAATTCGTCAATGTCGGGCTGCGAGTCGAGTATCAGGAATCCAATATTCTTCGGCACGTCCTCAGTCTCAAGAACGTCTGCTGGCATACGAATGTATGTGTCGATAATGTATTCTGAATCATCATCCACCTCATCCTCAACGTATGGTCCATCTAAATCCATCATCGCGTCATGATCTGCCCGAGACTTGTCCTCTGGATGTCGTTGTGCATAACGCAGAGCTGGTGCCTTGGGCTTGAATTTCGACGGAGTAGATTTATGAATATGGGATGATGTGTACTTTGGTTCTGCCTTTGGGGTTTGAGATGCGGCAAGATTCTTCCCAATTTCCTGCAAGGTATACGCCTGCATCTCAGCCGCCAATCGTTCGGAGCTGACATCCCATGGTATGAGCTCCCCAGAAGGCATGCGAACATTTCGTAGAGGCGCAACCCCTAGCTTGGGTAATGAAGTTTTGACAGGTGGAGTTGAAGTTCGTGCAGCTTGGCCAGGTTTCTTCTGTGGTCGAAGCACATCATTCGAGGAATCCAAAGCAGGCACGCCATTGTGATCAACACCTTCTCCCTTTTGGCTCCTGGGCCGAGGTTTGCGCTCAATGAAGACTGTAGGTTCTGCTTTACGCTTCCGAATCCCACCACCTGTAGGATCTAGAATTGAAGGAGTAGAACTTCGTGAGATATGAAAGCGTCGTGGATGTGTAGCTTTGAATAGTTGCGGCGAGTTCGCCGAGCTAGTTGGTGTCCCAGGGCTTGTGGTAGGGGCAGATTGAATGGGTAGATTGTTTAGAGCTTGCTGTGTATTGGACTGTTGTAGACTCTGAAATCCTGGAGTTTCTGGCCTTGAGATCGGTGCAGATGATGTACCTGGGCTATGAGAGCGATTGATCTCCTTGATCTTGCGGACCGCTGGAGGGGTAGGTTGATTCGGGACATCGGGCGTAGACTGCAGAGAAAACACGTATTCGGTCGCTCTACGTTTCTTTGGGTTGTCTAACTCATGGACACCTGCAAACTGTTGTTAGCATAGTATGTCTATAGGACTCGTAGAAGCATACGCAGGAGGTCAACAGGCTCGTCGGTAGCCTTGCGCTTGATTCTGACAATGACGGGAGGCAGAGACATGGCGGGTTAATGTGGTGGAGTTTTCCGAAAGAGCGTGATTAATGGCAAAGTAGTACATCTAACGAGCGCAATATGGATGCCTAAATTAGTAGCATTTAAGACTCCGTTTTGCTCAAGAAAAATCGAATGATTGAAATCCAGGACAAAATGTTGATGTTTACCCACCTCTAAAAACACGAGATGCCTTATTGGTCAGGTAGATGCCGATTAGCGAGTTTGGTTAGAGACACCCGGAGCACAGAATGACGCAGTGATAGGATGAATAGAGAGCAACTTCCATTGTGAACTAGATGCTGCAAGAGTTCTAGGACTACAATTGGAAGAGACGATCTCATTCATGACTGATTACCATCATCTGCCAAAGATTTTCTGAAGCTCAACAATTGCTCATCTCTCCGGGTTGTGGCGTGAGCTTCACACAGGCTAATCCAAACAGAAGCTGTGGCGCATGCAGATCAAGGCTCCTGATAGGGCGAATGACTGTTGGCATGTGCAACTTCAGGGATGCCAACTTCCTCTGCAGGCCTCCCACCAAGAAATCTGTGGTGGGGAAGATAATGAGACTGATGATTGGAATGCCCGGATGACCTTGGAGGATGCAGTACATAGTACTCCCGGGGTTAGGGTTGTCTGACTGCTATCTATCTTCAATTGAACTTCCGAAACTCCCATCTTTTACAATGTCTTCTAGACAGGCTCAGAGATTCAAACTGAGCTGTGTCACCCTTGTCTAACACCTTGAGCATTCGACCCGCCCTATCACAGCCTTGTCAGCCCTGTTTCCAGCCGTCAGCAGGGAACGAACGACGACACCGCAATTTGCATCGAAATCACGGCAAGATATCAGTAACATAAATGCTTTTGATGGAGGATCTCTGCTGGTGCGTACGGTGATTATTGTTCGTGACGATAACTTTTGCCTGCATTTGGGTGCGTGTTTTGTAAGTGATACTGCTGCATGATATTGCTGAGCCAAAATATGTCCTCATCGTATGACATGCGGAATTTGATATGCCATTGACTGCCATGTTATGCTGAAGTATTTCGCTATCTCGAACTTGATCTCTTAATGATATTGTTCCTCGCAACCTCTTTCCTTCGCTCTTGGGCTAACTTTGGGGTCAAGATCTGCTCCTTCCTCACTGGTTAGCATACCGGAACGACACACCAATTTCCAGCGCCAAATACCTAGGTAAGGTCCGCGACCACCTGCGAACCTTTCCAACATAGGGCTCGAAGCTCCCTTGAGCCTTGATCGACATAATGGCTCCTCGAACGGTGACGGTCAAGTATTCGAAGCCTGGCACCCAACCTCCTATCTTTTTAGCAGGTTCCTTTTCCGATCCAGCATGGCACCCGCAGGAGATGGAGTATACGACCGATAAGAACAATGAGCACGAGTTCTACAAGAAAGTACAGGTCGAGGGGGGTAAAGAATATCAATATAAATTTCGTCTTGGTCTTGGAGATTGGTGGACTTTGAACGAGGATTCACCAACAGGTATGCTCTTCTTCGCGAGGCTGTACGTCCAAGCTTGGCGAGATGCGCTAACGAGTACCTCCTTCCAGTTACTGACGACATTGGGAACAAAAACAACCTCCTCTCCATCCCCAAGATAGAAGAGAAGGCCACCGATTCAGAAGAACAAGAGCCAATCCCACGCGAACCCGAACCTGAGCAAACAGACTCGACACCACCAGCAGAGATGGAGAAAGAAAAGACGCCTTCGATCGAGGAGACAATGGGCACGCGGGAGACTGACGATGCCCTCTTCGCAGATGAGATTATCAAGGATATGGACAAAGAAAAGGAAGAGGTGAAGGCACCTGCTGTAGAGGAACCAGTTGAACCACATCCTACCCCAGCTATCCCTGAGAAGCCACAGACCGAACATATCGAGGAAGCAAAGCATACCAACGAAGTTCAAGACGTTCTTGGAATCGAAACTTCCGAGAGACAAACAATTGAAGAGGAGGTTATTGAGCCTATACCCGCACCTGTAGTTGACATCAAGAAGATTCAAGATTTTGAGGAGACCGATAGCAAGGATGTTTCTGATGATCAGATGGAAGAAGACAAAGCTGTTGCACCACCAGCTCTTGTTGTCGAGAATGCAGAGTCAGAACCTAAGCAAGAGGAGAAGTCGAGCGCCGGGGCTACCCATGTTGGGCATGATTCCGATCATCTTCAGGCCTCAGAGACTACTGAAGACATGGTGTCTAGGAATGGATCGCGTACGCCCGAGCTCGCGGATGTTGCTGCTGAGGTCGCTGAAACTGCTGCTACTCTCGACCGAGAAGAACCTGGCCCTCCAATTTCCGACGAAGAGGCTGGTCGTATTGGCTTCAGGCGCATGTCCTCAACTCCAATTCCTCAAGTAGCTCTTACTGCGGCAGAGGTCGCTGATGTAGCTGCTGCTATCGATAAAGAGGAGGAGGAGGCAAGTTTCATAATCTTGAATGCTAGCACTGGACTGACTGTACCTGTAGAAGCCTCAAGAGTTCGTTCGACCTTTCGATGTCGACGATGGACCCCTCCCAGAGACACCACCGAACGAAAAGGTTCCGCAATTTTCTCATGAATGCTGCTCTCCCTCGGATCACGTTGAACCTTGCCAACATGAAGAATTCGACCCGTACGAAGGCATGAGACCAAGAATCGAGGAGGAAATTGACTTAAATGATCCCTCTATCAAGATGTTTCCCACAGATCGCGCTGGAATTCTGGAACATCTTCGACGCTTGCAGGAACGTCTTCCAGAGGACGAGGTGAAGCTTGACCTAGCCCCACGATCTCCAGTCATGGACCCAAACATCCGACTTGACAAACTCAATCTCTCAGCAGTATCACCAATTGTCTTAGCTCAACGATCTCCATCCCTTTGTTCCATTCCTGAGGACAATGGCGAGGGCAGTAATGTTCTTGCATCTTCGCCTGTCAAGCTCAATGGCGAAGATAAACTAGCAACCAATGGTATCAACGTCACTAAAGAAGAAATCCCCACAATTGTCCCCCTTGTTACTAAGGAGGATGCTGCTTCATCGGCTGAGCCTGACAAAAAAGCCCAGAACCTTACACGATCCGAGGTTGGCAGTGATAACAGTGCCTTGCATGCAGGATTAGAGCAACTGGTGACTAACATAACTGAGACTGATATACCTCATCTAGAAGAGCCTGCTGAGGATGCTCCTACCAAACTTATGGAAACAGTAAAGAAAGAAATGGTCGGAGAAACACAGGATCCGGAACCAGTCAAGTCAATAGAAGAAGGTGCAAGTAACGAAGCTACATCAATTCCAAAAGTCGCTGACCAAGAAACTCCTGCTGAAGAAGCATCAACGCAAAATGTTGGTGAAAGTTCTATGGATGGTGTTTGTAGCGAGGACCTGCACGTCGTTCCCAACCCCATGACTCCACTCATCGTTGGAGATCGCCAACTTGGTCACGATGACGAGGCAGTTCGTGAATTGACAACCGGCACTTCAAGTCCAAACATTGTTGTTCAACCAGCAACTCCTTTCCCAGGCATTGATCGACAACTAGGCCAAGATGAAGAGCAATCAGAACAGGCTACGACGAAGGATGCTGTTCCTGACGCCGCATTGTCTCCGGCAACTATAGGTTCCAGCACTGTAACTGACACGGCCATCAAGCAAAACAATACGGCGAAAAGCACAGCTGTCACAGACGAGAGTGATGATACTCAAGTCAAATCTCGGAAGCGCCAACCATCTCCCGCCCAAAGTCCAGAAAGACCCACCACACCAAGCTCGGTGCGATCTGCTGGAAAGGACGTTAAGGATAGAAGCTTCATGAAGGCATTCTGGAACCTTGTCTTCGTTGATTGGATTGGTGGATTCTTCATGCGGCTCTGCGGTGGTAGACGTCGCCGCCTGTAAGACGATAACACTTTCGCCTTTCTCCTTGTTTGTTCGAGTACTTAATCCCCCCAACACCAACAATGCTGATAGCTATTTTCCAACAGAGTTCTAGCGGCAGGAGTAGTAACACTCATTGTGGCCCCTGCTTTGTATTACTTTGATTTGATCCCGCCATCCTTGGAATCAAGTCTGCAGCATTTGCACATACCCCTGAGATAGCCGAGCGAGCATTGCTTATGATGCATTGGACTTCATGGTAATAGATGACGATATGCTGAGGAAGTGATGAGGGAAGTTGATAGGAGTTTATTGTATCATATGAGCTTTCGCATGAATAAAATTAATTGAGTATTTCCAACTTCGAGGTACACACGGGTAATTTGTTCGCATTAAGAAGCGCACCCGGAAGCCACAACACAAATCATATATCTTGCAGTGAATGAAGTGAGGGAGAGAATTTCTTCGTAGACTGGAAAATGGCTTCTAAGTTACCTACCTAGTTACAAAGGTGTCCTTTGTTGCATTTTACTAGTCGCCCCTATCATTGGCTAGGGCTCGCCAAAGTGGCTCTCTCCACTAGAAAACGCGCCGCGTGTGGCTCAGCCGTGCCATGAGAGACTTTCCAAGGCAGTATTCAAATCTGCCTCTAGTTCGCAACGTAGCTACAATGATTCTGCAGGATCTCTAGCACTTACGAATCATGACCATATGATAACTATTTGAGGCGATAATACCTGCCACCTCGCGCCCTGGGCATTGATTCACAAAAGAGAGTACACGCTCCTTCAGCAAGCAGACAGAAGCAGAAATCATGCCCTCCCGTCGTCGCTCCAGCGCAACCCCACGATACGATCCTCTCCCCCGCTCCTCGACCGACTCCCTCTCCTCGCCCTCCTCCTCCACCGAAGAATTCAAAGACAAGCCCCTCCCCCGGCGTCCTCGCAGATACTCCTTCCTCTTGCGAAAAACCTGGCGCTACATCTCCCGCTTCTGTCGTCCGCTCTACATCTGCATCTTCCTCTCCTTGCTCCTAGCATGGCAGCTCCTCTTCAATGCCTCGTATCCCGATTCCTCGGCTCCGAAGTATGAAATTAATAAAGAGGAGAGGGTGTTCATTGCTGCGAATATCATTGATGGAGATCTGATCCGTGGTGCGTGGGGGAGGAGTCTGCTTGAGTTGGTGGAGAGGATAGGGAAGGAGAGGGTGTTTGTGTCTATTTATGGGGGACCGACGGATGCGTTGAGGGATCTAGATGCGATGTTGGAGTGTGAGAAGAGGGTTGTGAGTGAGGAGGAGAATCGGATTGATTTGGGAAGTGTGAAGAGGACGCGCTTACCGACTGGAGAGTCGAGGATTAAGAGGATTGCGTTCTTGGCGGAGGTGAGGAATAAGGTCCTTGAGCCGTTGTCGGATGGGAGCGCGTGGAAGGCGATGAGTGGAAAGGGGCTTGGAGATTTGGTGGGGTTGGGAAAGAAGGGGTTTGAGAAGGTGTTGTTTATTAATGATGTATATTTTGATGCAGAGGGTGCGACGAGATTACTTTGGGGTACGAATGTTGATGCTGATGGGAAGGCGGGAGTGTATAAGGCAGTTTGTGCGGCAGATTTTGTGACGAGTTGGAAATACTACGATACCTTTGCAACAAGGGATGCGGAGGGATATAGTATCGGTGTTCCGCTTTTCCCGTGGTTTTCTGCAGAAGGAGATGCCGCTACTAGGAATGATGTCCTTGCTGGGAAAGATGCGGTTAGAGTGAAGAGTTGCTGGGGTGGGATGGTGGCTTTTGATGGGAGGTATTTCCAGGCTGGGAATATACCAGAACTCGAGAGTGTTAGTGCCGAACAACATAAGGAGCCGCAGAACTCATCGAAAGGGAATGGAAATAAAGTCGATGGCGTGGGTGTCCCGGAACTGCCCTTGAAGTTTAGGAGTGAGCCAGAGCCGTTCTGGGATTCGAGCGAATGCTGTTTGATTCATGCAGATATCATGTCTCTGCCTTCTTTTCCTCCGCTTTCTTCTTCTGCTGCTAGCAAGGAGAAAGAAGAAGATAAATACGATACAGGCATCTACATGAATCCCTACGCCCGCACAGCCTACTCCCCCTCCGCTCATCGACACATCTGGCTTGTGAAACGCTTCGAACGAATCTTCTCCCCGATTCAACGAATCCTCAACTATTTTGCCAGCATGCCGCGATTCAATTATAGAAGAGCAGAAAAAGAGGGGCAGTTGGTGAAAGATCAGTTGTGGATTTCGGTGCATTCTAACATGACAGAGGAGCAGAGTGTTGATGAAGCCACGGGACACGGGCACGATTCTGATCTCGGAGACGAAGATGGGACTTGGCAAGGCATGGAAAAGAGAGCTACGCTCGGACATGCGAAAGGGAAGGAATATTGGGCCAATGAGGGGTATTATGTGGAGTTTAACAGAACGGCGAAGAGAGGTGGATATTGTGGTGTTAGGCAGTTGCTGGTGCTGAAAGAGGGAGCGCAAGAGGGTGGCAATTGGGATAATTTACTGGATAAGGTCCCGCCGGTTGATGTTTGAGTATGATCTGGGGGAGATTTATATGCATTTGGCTATTGAGTTTAAAGCGTTGTTCAGTTGTAAAGCCAACATTGGGATCCCTTTGGGATATATAGAGGCGTTCTGGTTGGCTGTGTGGGTCAGACGGTTATTTGTTGCAAGATTTGGAGTTGGGGAATAAGTTTGGAGGATATTTGAAAAATCCTCCATGCAGGATATGATATCGATTATATTCACCCTCTCCTCCAGATTTTCCGATTCGCTAGTCGCTACTCACTACCGTGTGTCGCCTTGCCAGATACTTGCCTGAGTGGGCCTCCATATTTCCAAATATCGTTTCATCGATCTCGTTCTCGTCTTTTTGCTGCGTACATTAAATTTTCTGCAATTGAGTCTGCCGTTAGTCGGATTTATAATAGAGAAGGACGACGAACCGTTTGCCTGCCAAGTGCAGGTATCCAGGTACCTATTCTCACTCGACGAGTGTTGTCACGTGATCCTTTGCTAGTCACTTCAACCCCTCAAGAAGTGCGAGCATGTATCGCCGCGAGATAGAGTATAGGGGACGAAGGGTTCAATCTCTACGGAGGTATATTATTTGCAGTTTGTGGTAGTTGTCGTGCCACGTAAGCGCCCACATGCAGCATATGTCGAATCAAGTCGGTGTCCATTTTTAGTAATGCACGAGGGTGAGGCTGAGGCATTTGTACCACCTTAATTCTTAAGCGCGCAACCTCTCTTCTTGAACTTTTCCCAACAATTCCACCAAACGATTGCAATTCAATCTTTTTTACGGCCCATCTTCGCGTTCAAACTCCTCGATCGTCCCTTCTTTCACGCATACGATGGAGAAATATCAGTACACACCACTCCCGCAAGGCTATACCGAAATTCGACTTATCAAGTTGCAGCCTGGCCTTCCTGGGACCAATATTCAAATCGAGATATTCCATACGCTAATTTCCTCACATCCTGAGTACGAAGCGCTATCATACACATGGGGTTGCCCAGACAGGACGCAAGTTGTCCACGTGCAAGCGCCAGGCATTCGGAATAATGGGAAACCTCATCACAAACTGTCCAAGGTCTTCGACCGCCTCAAGCCCCAAAGATACAGAAAAGAGCATCAAAACACATCATCCCTCGGCATTGCCCATAATCTCTTCGTCGCTCTGCAGCACCTGCGCCACTCCAACAACTCGAGAGTGTTGTGGATCGATGCGATTTGCATCAACCAGGACGACAAGGACGAGCGAAGCGCTGAAGTCATTGAAATGGGTTCGATATACAGAAATGCTTCGCAAGTCATTGTGTGGCTTGGACTCAGTAGTCACAATAGCGATCTTGCTTTGCAGACTTTAAGTAGGATAGGAGACGCGGTCATCTGCTTGCCAGAACAAGGACTCACGAGGGAAACACCGGGAAGCTGGCCAGCCACCTTGAGAAATGACGTAGAAGCTTTGAAATCTCATGCAGATCGATGGCTTTCAATCAAGGACCTTATCACCCGAGAATGGTTCTCTCGGCTTTGGGTGTTTCAGGAAATTGTTCTGGCTCAGAAGGCCACTCTCGTTGTTGGTGAAGCCCGCCTTGATTGGAAAATCTTCGCTCGTGGACTTGAATGGGTGTGGATGATGTCAGGGCAGTTGGACCAACTTATTGAGTCTCTGGGCGTTGGAAATATATTTGCTGATACGATTTGGGCGTTTGTTAGACAAGGCTGCAATCCTACTGCCCAATATCTCAACCAAATGCTGTACAACATCCAAAAATTGCTCTGCAGTGACCCGCGCGACCGTCTCTATGCAATTCGCAGTCTTTTGCACCCTAGTAACAGCGAGATAATTATCCCTAACTATTCTCTGAGTGTTCGAGAAGTGTACACGAACTTTGCGAAAGAATGGCTGTTAAAGCTGGATGACGCCTATTTTCTCGAATTCTGCGACTTCCCTGAACCTCTCACAGGCATAGATCTGCCGTCTTGGGTCCCTGACTGGTCGCGTGCCAGGACCGCGAAGGTATTCGAGTATGGTCGGTGTTCTGGCTTGTCCGGCGCTTTCCCGGCTCTCGATAGGAACCGCCTCGGCTTGCAGGGGACCCTGGTCGGAAATATCAGCTACGTTACTCCGCCCGCCCAATCACGCACCACAGTTGCCGAAATCCGTGAACTTTGTCATTCGTGGATGCAGCTAGTATCAACGGACGAACTTGTGAGGGGAGGATCCACTGTCACTGATTCTTTCATGGAGACGATTGTGGGTGGAAGCGTGTCCGAGAGGCAACCTTCGATGGAGCAGAACAATCGCAGCGTAGACGAAATTAAGATATTTTTCGCCAACGTGAGTGGGAACGATGATTCGTTTAGGGGGAACAATGTGCCACACGAAATCCAGAGAACGATCCAGGGGTGTTTGTTTTTCAAGACAGCTGAAGGTCTTTTTGGTGTGGGCCCTCGTTCGGCTAAGCCCGGAGACCGTGTAGCTGTCATTCTAGGTTGCAGTTTTCCTGTCGTTTTGCGACCGGACGAGCTTTCAGGAAGGAATTGTTTTCAAGTTGTTGGGCATTGCTATGTTTCGGAGATCATGTCCGCTGAAGCTCTGTTGGGTCCACTGCATTCGGGTTGGAGCGCTAGGTGGGAGAGTGTACAGGGTGAGCGGGTTCAGATGTTCAGGAATGGAGACACTCGTACTCAGCAAGATCCTCGGATGCCTCCTCTTCCACCGGGTTGGGAGTATAGGTATGGAGATGAGGAAGCACCGCAGGAAATAGAAGCGGAGAAACTTGAGGATATGACGCCGCAGTGGTTCGGGAACGTGGAGACTGGGGAGAAGACCTACAAGGATCCAAGGTTGACTACTGAACATCTGAAGGAAATGGGTGTCGCTATAGAAGAGCTCATTCTCATATGAGCACAGGTCGACACTCTTCTACGAAGTTCGGAGATGCAGCTAACTTTCTTTTCTCTCCTACAGGTTTTTGATGAATTTCTTCATAACGACATCTTTTTCTTCATTTCCTTGAATTATTCTTCCAACGGTGTTCATTCAAAGTAGGACCACTTATGCAGTGTGTCCATCCTAATGGCCGCTGGTCTGCAATACCTTCACAATCAAATTTTTATTCATATAGATTATGATCATCATACATATATCTCTGACAGATTGGATTATATCGTATTCATCAAGATCCAGGCGAAGATATACTTCGTGCTCTATTCTTCATCTAAATCTTACGAACTCTATGAGTAGAGCTAAATAGAACAAAACAGCATGGAAAAGAAAATCCCAAATGCCAGTTTTATAAGTTTAGTAAGTAGATTACATTCCAAAGAGCAATGTCACAACCATTGAGTGGCAATCTAATCAGCGAACACGATGCCCACTTGTAATGTCGAGACCTGAAGAACGAATAAAGCTTCAAGTACTAAAACCAAACACAAAATAACGTAATCTAGCACGAAATGAAATGATACCGCGCTTACAATATCGCGTATGTGTATGCATAAATAGGTATTCTCATCATCATCAACAAGGTTGAAGTTCGTCCTACCCCCTAGCTAACCGAACCGAAGCGAGCCGAAGCTAACCCCGCCTAGATCTAGCTAGAACGATCTGAGCGAGTAGATCTAGTCACGTGTAGCCTTAGCGTCAAGCTAGTGTATTTATATCCTCACGCTAGGTATCTTCTAGCACTTTGGGAATCAAGCATCCTCATTATACTTTGTCGGAAGTGTTTCTCTGCCTACACAAGGAAATGCTCTTCAATGAGCCAAGATGAGCCTGGAAGAGATGAGATAAAATGAGATTATGAGACGGCGCGCATCTCCGTAAAATTATTCTCCACCCACTAAATACATCGGTGCCTAATTATACTTCCGTTCCTTGCACATACAAACTTTTTCACTCATGCGCGCACACAAAATCACACATCCTATGATAAAAAACGAAGGGCCAAAAAGAAAAGGAAAAAAATTACGCAGACAGAAAGAAAGGCAACCATCGCGGACCCTGCTTCAATGTTTTAATGTTTGAGAAGATACCGTTCTTCTTTTTCTTTCCTTCCTACCCTCTGTAGTGACATTTTCTTCGCTTGGTGTCGGTGTTAATGTCGTGAAGGATGGGTAGTCGGACATTTCTTCGTCTTCGTGCTGTTGTGCGTAGTTGTTGATGTTTTCCAACTGCGGCGGAGATGAGGAAGAGGAGAGGCGGGGGTGGATTTCGATTTGGGAATGTTTGGAGTCGGAATGGTTGGTCTGGGAGTTGAACTTCTCGAGACTGTATTCGCGGAAGGCGAGGATGTATTGCTCTTTTCCTGTGAGGTGTGTCAGTACTTGGAGGTGATGGTCGAGTCAATCAAATTGAAAAAAGAGGAGCAAGGAGCGAAGACATCGAGAACAGAAGAGAATGAGAAAGCAGACAAAACAAGAGGATATAAAGCACAGGACACTCACGCGTATACTCGCCGGCCGTCTTGCCCTCAAGCTCCTTTATTATCCTCTCCGCCTCCACCTTATCCTCCTTGTCCACCCACGAATACCCGATCGCCGCCCACGGATACCTCTCGACAAAACTCCACGGCATGCCTTTCAAATGCGGAAGATCCTTCTCCCGCACCTGCATACTGGTCCACAGCTGCTTCCCCTCCGCATTCTTCATCAACCTCCCGTCCGCATCGATCGTCACGAGATTGTTGTCCCGGTAATATCGGCTGCTAGCACCTCCTGTCTTGGGCGTTCGCAGGAACATCTTTTTGAAGATCACACAAACCTCGGGCCAGCTTTTGGCGAGGTCGATTCTGTGATATCGCATGAAGTCCACGCATTCCTGGGTGTAGGCTTCGTTACTGGCTGTGCCGTTTTTGGGTTTCTTGCGGGATCGTGGATCTTTTGTGAGGGTGCTTTGTGAGGTTTGGAGGTAGGGAGGTGGAGATGTGGATGCTGATGCAGATGCATGTGAGTTTGGGTATGGGTGTAAGTGCGGGTTTGAGGGTGAGGATAGTGTACCAGCCATTCGGTGCAGGCAGTCGCGTTTGGAGCGACTGGCGCGGTGGCTGGTTTGGTGATGAGGAGAAGGTAGTATGTTTGTTGGATGGAAGGAATTTCTTGCCGTGGATGGATGGGTTGATAAGATCGATGGCATGAGATGATGGCCGCCAAGTTGCTGTGGTGGATTATGTCTTTCAGAGACATCGCGTGGTGAATAAGATAGTGGCTGCTGAGTTGGAAAGTATGCTGCCATCGAGAGAGGTGGAGATGGGTAGTCGTGCTGTTCTGTCCTCATAGGAGGTAGAGCACCACAGCGTAGTAGTCGAGAGACTGGTGAAGATACAGTCGAGCTGTATACGAGAGCAGGACTGTTTTCGGGAGTGGGATAGTAGTGTTGTCTAATCTCTACTGGTATTCCCCTTGACTGGATGGGCAGGTCATAGAAGAAAGTTGATATTGGTGAGTGCTCTACTTGTTCTTTTCCGATATTTTCTAGGTTCTCACTTGAAGGATTTAACATGGCGCCGATGGCCATGCGATTCAAGTTTGTGGCCATTTCGGTCGCTTCGTACGTGATGCTGACGTCTACTTGTGGTCAAGATCGAAACCTTGGATGTGCATTCGCCGCCTGATTTTAATGAGTGCCGAGTAGGCAAGAGCACCTTCAAAATTAAACAGATAGCTTAAAGAATAGAACAATAGATGACAACCAACAGCTCGATGTAAAAAGGTAGCACTCCTTAACTGAAGAGAGCCTGATGATGAAAACTCGGTGAGGATTCTGGTGACAACACAACGGTGGGTATTGGAGGGGCTGTATGGACGTGCAAATAGGGTATAGAGGACTTCTCCGTGAGCGTGCTCATACGTGGGTTTTGCCCAATAGTTATACACTTGGGCAACGCGATCAAAAACATGGGGACTCCATGCAGCCCATTTCGTAGGCATTACACGGGCAAGTACAACCGACCAGTGAGCGATTCCAACAGGAATGACAAAATTATGACTGCTGTGGCGGAGATCCAGAATAAGCCACATTACTGGCCCCCCACAGAATGCTCCGAGAATCGATGTGGTTCTGGCCATGGTGCTGAAGGAAGGTCATACATCATATGTGATAGAACTCCGCCCTACCGCCCCAAAGGGGCTGCAGAACGCAAGGATCACTTTTGGACCCTTTGAAAGCAGCCAATAGACTTGATTAAGGACTGACATTCCCGCTTTGGCTTATGATGAGATGAAAAAAGCACCAACTGTGTTGTATCAAAACTTCAAAAGGGTCCACTTTTGGTGGAGACCCTTGACTGAAGAACCTGAAATGAAGAAAGTCGATCTCCCACACCACACCAATAACCAAATTTTTATGTGATCAACACGATCTGTTTTGTTTTTCAGCCTTCTTTTGCAGACAATCACCTGATCTCAAAAATTTCCTACTTCGAGTACTTTAACAAAATATGAGGAAATGGGAGAGTAACAGTCGATCTTCGTTTACTGATAGAGAATTTGGAGAGTTCCCGAGTCCGCGCAATCGCATACATCACACCACGTCTTTGCTCTGTCCGGGTAAGTGGGCCGCTGCAGGATACTCCATGGGGTTGGTTGTTGGTAGGTATTCGAAAGTCCCTATTGGGTCCCGTCTGCTCGGAAACGAGATGTGAGAGCCAAACAGATTGAGAAGACACCGGCATCACGTGAACGCCTTCTAGCTTGTGCTAGGGCTGTTCTGACAGTATAAGACCTCAAGTTGCGCCATTAGTAATTCTACAACCTCTTTCCCCCGCACCACTCCAGTTCCACTGTGTTTTCTGATTGCTTTTACAAGCATGTCCGCATTACCTGTTGGTCACGGGATTGCCGTCTCAACCCGTTCTTCAATCACAGCCTTTGGTCCTCCCCGACGTTGCAGTTGGATTATGTTTTTGGAGCCAAGCCGGGACCGAGGAGGTAGCATTGCAGAATGTTGTTGATGTTACTCGCAGAGACTGGGCGCGTGCAGCTCGCAAGGCAGCATTTTCTGCGCCAGCGCCTGAAAGGACCTTCACTCCGAGCGCTTACCGTTTCAAACGGCTGTTTATTTGGAATTTCATTCTTGCCGCGATAGCCCGTTTCTTGTGTAACGTGCGAGAAACATTCCCAGCAGAATGGATTGCATGAATGTTGGCCTATTTATGGGATCTATGCCAAGATCTGCAGCATTCGTTGTTCTTAACTTTCATAGCAAACTTGTTGGAGATGCCCTCCACCTCTAGCTTGTTGATTCTTGAGCTTCCACTAGCCCATGTAGCAACCGTATTTCTCGGTGGAAGCAAGGGTTGAAGGGTTACTAGTATGTCTTGTGCATCTGAGACCGGAGATGTGGTGTTACGATCCTTCGGATCAGATTGGCGAGTTCTCTCATGATAGATATAGAACTGAAGAAACTGCTGACGAATTTGAGATGATTGGTTCGGACTCCAGAAGTTCTCTCGTATATGCAAGGATGTCATCACAAATATGCCCCGAGCTTTTCAACGGTGGACTTATCCTTTTTGATTCGAGACCCTCTTTGTTTTTCTAACCCTTGTCCGCCATTCTCAGTTTTTGTGTCTTGCTGTACTGCTTTTGGTTGTGCGTGAATATATAACCCCCTCTCTGTCAGGGCAAAACAGTGCCCAAGGTACCTCCAGTGACATCGCAATCCACCCAGATCATTCAATGGAGGGGAAGCAAGTATAAGTTGTCTCTATTGACGTGCTCTCCGCATTCTGGCCCAAGACAAATTCATGGCAACTTATAGTCATATCTCCACAATTGACCGGCACCGCTTCCCCGGAGAAAAAAAGCAGTTGTGGCGTGGCGTAGCACATCCCGATTTAAAGAACTTGCTGCACAGTGCACATCGACAAGTCTCAGCCAAGCGCCATTCAGGAGGAACGCCACGCTCTTCGCTGACTTGATACAAACCAGCAAGGGGTTTTACTCCTGTCGATTCTATCCGTCTGGGATATCTACATTCCCAACACCAGAAGCACCTTCTGATCTTCAGTAGATGTATCCTATCCAATTCTTCAACATCAGAAGTCACAGCCAAGGCTTACACACGAGTACATTTAACCGAATTCGGCAAGTTTGCAATTCCAAGAACTCGTATGATCGTTTCGACATTCCTGCACTCTTCATCAACGATGTGGCCGTCGCATCTGTAGAGAGCGTGGCGGTGCTAATTCCATAATGGACTGGTGAACTCCCATAGTTTCAAGAATCACAAAGCCTTTCACACCGCTTCAAACTTATGAATAGATTGTCCATTGTCCAGCTCTGAATGGTCAGCTTGTGATCATCTGGAGTGGCGGAGATCTATACCAAGCCCGTTTGGGCAGAGGAATGGTGGCTGGACGTAATTTCTGTAGAATCTTGCGTAAGATGGGAAAGCATAGTGAAATCTTTCGAAGATGGTGTATACGTGCCGTTCTGGCTCCCAGTCAGGAGTATTCTGCGACCCACATACTCGCTTCGACATGATCAATCGATCGATCGGATGAGCATCGTAAGACATGGCACCATTTCCGCACAATTCGTTGTCTTCATGAAGAGCGATTTCAGCTTCTAGGCTCTCTAACTCTAGGAGAGGGTGCGAACTATCAATTCGACACATTCTTACGGCGCCTGTCTCTTATAGCAACATACGGATAAGTCCGCTCTTGTTTGAAGCAACACAATGCCTTTATTGGTGGAGATCTACATCCACTCATCATTTCACCGCCTCATTTCACCCCTAGAGAATCGCCTTGAAGTTCTCCTAGTGAAAAGCCTCATTCTGGTCGAGATCTCAGATCGATCGAAGAATGCCGCAGATCGGCCTCATAGTCCTGCTTGCTGGTTCGATTACTGATATAATACAGGAATGTCATATCATTCTGCAAAGAGATCTAGTCGCTATCATATCATCAACATTGCGGGAAAGACCGCTGTAATTGAAGACGGGAGATCTCGAGGCACACGGAAAGAGAATAGCATTGTCGTACAAGAACTTCAAATGAAGAAAATTCTTCCACTCCTGAGATTGAATAACATGTGAAAACCACTAGGGATCACTGATTAGATTTTGGCCTTGTTGATATACGAATCTTCGATGAACGGGTGTTTGAAAAGCTTCGATGTTTCTAGGTGGACTTCCTCCCGTAGTTCTGGCAACGTCTCTATGTCTTAACTTTCATACAACCAAGCACATGCCCGGGAATATTACAGACTTGAAGTGCCAAGTATCTGAGGATCTCATTTGCACCTTTGCCTCCAGCTGCTGCAGATCTCGGCCAATACCACTGAAAAATAGGGGTGTTTCACGTGACTCTACCCCTATTGATCCCATTACCTCTTCACCAATCTGGGACTCCCAAACGCTCTGCCTAAACCAGTTTTATACTCAGCACAATTACTCAACAAAATGTTGGGAAATCTGTACAGATGTGCTGTGCTTAGCATATCTCACTGCTGCAGTTTTCGGCTGTCAGCTTCCGAAATCGTGGGGTCGAACTACTCCAGAGCGCTGATCACTTGAAGTCCCGGCATTAACTCAAATCCGGCACTCAAGTTCTCCTTGATGCATTCTCCCATTTTAGATCACCAGGTTTCCTCATCTTATCAACGTCTGGAGCTTCTACTGGTGGAAATGTAGTGATACACAACGGCTATTACTTGTTTGAATTATTCAAGTCGAAGTTCTCGTCGCGCAAGCGCTGAAATTCTAGCAAGTCAGGCACAAATGATGACATCGAGGCATGTTATTATTAGGTATAATCTGACATATATGATGTTGTTTTTAACTCGTGGACCTAACTTGCTAGAACAGCGAACGACTGAGATGTGTGCACGTTATAACTCGTCTCCTAATGCCGAGGATATCCTATTGTTAGTTTTTGGATTTCACGGTATGTAACAACGCTCTCGAGTCGCAGGCGTACAAGGGACGGGAAGGAGCTTTCTGGCCTGAAGCCTTCAATCCTTAACGGATGTAGCTTCCCGACCGAGAATATGCAGCGCATTCATCACTAAGCAGAACGATCTCGATCGTGATGAAGATACGACGACCCCGGAAAATCGAACTGAAAATGGACATGACCGTGCTGCGACCCCACGTCGTTCTGTAACGTCTGGTAACCTTATCCACTAGCCAGTCAGTGCACTACGCTGACAAGCATTGAAAAGCCCTTGTAAGCTGACAAAAAAGGCGGCCGCGAAAGAAGCCCGACCGGCGGAAGACCATTTCCTCTCATGCCGATTTTAGAATGGAATCCGGAGGCTGCATCCTGCACTGCGAAGATGACTGCGAGGATATTCTTTGTCTTCGATGGATATCGGGACCCTAAAACTCGTCGCGACGATTCTGAGCAAGCGAGGGATGAGCGACATCTCCAGAGAATATGGCAGACGATGGAGCAGGCAAGGAAGGGAAGAAGACCCAGGCGATGAGCTTGGAGTTTGTTAATATGAATGTTGCTACGGCGGCAGAGAGACAGCGGAATCAGAAGGTGGTTCGTTCGACTGCGATGAAAAGCTTTCGCCGGAAGCAAAAGTCGCAGCGAAATGAAGAAAAGAACGCAAAGAATACAAGAAAAACGAAGGACGTCCCTGAGGATCTGAGGTCGGGACCGTCGACCGCCGCGAACACCGACAGACCTGTCGGTCGAAAATCCTCAGTAGTACCAGTGCACGAAATCCCTTTTCAAATCACACATTCGGATGCATCATCGTGGCTGGCAGGCTCGCCGTCCAGTTCGAGCACCAGTAGCAGCAACAGCAGCAGCGGAGAAGAGGGGTCTTTTGTGGGGAAGACGATACAGGTCATCCAGGCTGAACCTCTGACAGAGCTCAAACTAAGAGCTTCTGCGATGATGAGTCCGAGGACCCTTCTTGGAGCAGGTCGCATAGACCCTTTTCGGACATATCCAGTGGATATGCACAATACCTCCCATGCGCCAGAGCTGATCGACCATTGTGAGCCTACTTGAACCCAGCTGCTCATGAGAAACGTTTTCTGACATGCTTGAATCTAGCTGTCACTGTTTTATGGCGTGGCCTTCGACCTAAAGGAGACAATGGGGCAACTTCCAGTCTCGGTGCAGCATGGCTCGAAAAGATGAACGAGCGACCCGTAGTCATGCACGCCATGCTATTCGGGGCCCAGACGCACATTGATGTCCTTCGAAGTCCTCGATTGAGCATTGACATTTCGGTCCGACTTTTCCACAAGTTACAAACAATGCGATTGCTGAATGAGGAGCTGAAGAATCCTGAGCAGATCCAGTTAGATGATATCATTTTAGCAATCTTGACCTTGTCTGCCAACGAGGTAGAGACTGTGGCGAGCAGTGGAAGAGAAAAGGAGCGGTCGCCTTTCAATTCACCACTGTCAAGCATGCAGTGGCTGGATATCTATGGTAGTATGTCGCATCTCTCTGCCCACACCACTGCGATGAGGTCCTTAGTGGCTCGTCGAGGTGGGCTAGAGAAGATTGAGCTCGAGGGTTTGGCCGAAGTTCTGTCTTTGTAAGTGCCCTTAATCTGTTGTGCTTATTTTATACTCAACTAATGTGTACTCTAATAGTGCTGATATCCTAGGATCAACACAAAGTCTCAAAAGGCCTTATTGGCCGTTACTGAAGAGGACTTTGAGTACAGAGGAGATATATATTCCTGAGATTCTCAAGGTGCCGCTCAGGCGACTCGGGCGAGGATTTGAGGATTTGATCCCTTTGGGATTGAACGAGACGGCCCATAGCGTTATCCAGGCCCTTGCTGACTTAACCATCATCATCGATTGCCATTGTCGAGGAGTAAAAGTTATAGACGACCTGACGCAATTCATAGACAAGCGAAACGCTGTACAACATCAGCTCATATCTTTGCCATTAGGAGATAGGTTGACGCCAGAAGAAGTGAAAAGTACAAGCCTGTACGAATCTATCCGCCTTGCAACTCTGATCTACAGCGCCGCTGTCACTTTTCCCTTGCCTCCTCTGACTGGAATCTTTCATCGTCTCGCATGCATGCTGAGAGAAGTTCTGGAGAAGTCTAAGTTTGACTCCTGTTGGCAGTCTGCGTCCAAAGCCCTCCTTTGGATGCTGGTTCTGGGTGGAATCGCTGCTTCCGGAACGAATGAAAGATCTTGGTACGTACAGAATCTCTCGATTGTATCGACGGCACTGGCATTGTCGGCATGGGACCAAGTCTCAATAGAGCTTGGGAGTCATTTGTGGCTAGAGAGTGCCTGTGATAGCGCTGGCCGCAATCTATGGGCGGAAGTGATCAATCTCCGTCCTTGATGTTATATACTTAGCCGGAGGTGGAACTTTCCTTGCTGTGATGCATGTTATATAGAACCAGATACCAGAACTATGAGTTGGCAGAGCCGTTACAATACACCCGTTGCGAGAAATTGAAAGAGAAAGAGAAAGATGAGTATGAGTGGAGAAATCTCGGCGTCCTTGTCTTGATAACATTATATTCGCTGCTTCGTTTAAAGAAAACCCCAGCAACTTCCAAAGAAAGTAGTATCCAGCTCGTAGACCAAGACATTCCAAGCTGAAGTCTTGGCAGCATATCTCCCTCTACGAAGCTCCAGCAATATCCTAATCCGGCTCATGTGGGGTTCCGGACACGTCGAGCAGCATCCGGATATAGAACTGTATGTCTCTACGCCACCGATAATGACAAATGTCTGTACTTGACATTCAACGCGCCAGCGCCGCTCTAAAAGCCATACTGTTTGGGAGCGAAAACCTGGTAGTCGGTGAGGACCGGTAGTTGTGGGACCCGTCAGCGTTGATTCCCGAAGCAACCTCTCCCGATGCAGGAAGAAGGCTCCACGCCGAGTACTATGCACATTCTGAGGTAGTTTCGATGACAGGTGTGCTAGAGCAGTCTATTCACTATTGAAAGCTTGACCCTATAACGCATCTTTCGCTTCTTAACACACCAGAAGTTCCACTTGGCATCTACTCGCGTCCATTCGTGATATACTGCCCTAACTCCTCAACTGGTGTGCAGGAAATTCTTTCCATCTACAAGCCTTTTTATGTACTATGATAAGCAAGACGCCATAGAAGCCTACCCAAACAGAATTTCCAAAGCCAACACATAGTCAAACATTTTCGGATGCTTACAGCAAATGCTCAGGATACTCGTCCCTGTCATAATTAGCCCAGTTCCGCTAGCAGCACAAAACACCAAAATGGGAGATCATATACTCACCCTTCTTTCCAGCCCTCAACCAATGCACCACCTTCAACAGTTCTCAACAGCTCCCCATTTTCGGTATTGATAATCCTCACCTTTGGACATTTCCAGCCCGGATCCGTAAACCTTTCCCTCTCGAAATCGGTCCCCAGACTCTCCAAAACCCGCTCCGATCCCCAATTTTTAATAACTGCTTGTACCGTCCGCAGTTCCAATTCTTCCAATTGCCCCATCCGCTTTATAGTATCCATGTGGAAGTGCCCAAAATATGCCCCATCTCCCACCTCTAGCACCATCTTTCGTAGCCCCGCGACTTCCTCGCGACCCAGGTATTCGAGGACCGCAGCAGCGCAGCGGATCGTGTCGTAGGTGAAGTTCACGTATATGCAGCGAGGAGAAACGTCGGTCTTAAACATGGGGACATAGGAGTAGGTGTTGAGGGTCTCGAAGCGTGATTCGTGGCAGACGCGGAGGAGGGGGTGAGGTGGGGTGTGAGATGTGAATGACAGGGTGATGCGGCGTTCGGTATCGAGATGGCCTTTCTTGCAAGATATGGAGACTGTTCGAGGGGTCGTGAGGGCGACTCCCCAGATCTTGATGCGGAGTTCGAAAGGAAGGAGAGGGAAGAGGTCGAATTGAGTTAGGGAGGTCATTGTCGCGTCAACAATAGGGTTGTTTGTTTATGTATTGTTGCGTGTCGCGATTTTTGAAATTGTATGGTTTGTGCAAGGAGAATTGCTTCGACTGGCACAGGGAGAGTAGTCCAGTATTAGTATGTAAACAAAAAGGCGACAATCGAGGAGGTTGGTGTTGTTGTAGGTTGTATCTATATTGCAGCCTACGAATATCCAATGAGGAAGGTGTTCGAGATCGCTAACCCCGCCCTACCCTATCGGCTATTGAGCAAGCCCTGAAGCAAGATGAGTTTTAAATGTCGCAACTTGTGAAGAAACATTTCCTCCATTATCTCATACTTTCACTACAGAATGCCTCGCCTGATCTCGGTATCGCTTGCTCGAAAACAATCACACCGTTGTCAATTGCCAGTCTCAGGGACAGTATTTGGAACAACTTTCGTTGGTATCTAGATACTCTCAACTCAAAACGAAATCAACATTAACCAGGTCCTTCATCTATCTTCCTTAGACGATCCCAGAATGACCTGCTTCCCGCGCAACATTCATGAAAACCTCCTCTAATGTCGGTCCGGTAATCGTGTAATCTTCAATAACTTTGACAGACTCGGACACTGCAGAGCTACCACCAACAGCTCCAGCAACTTGGTCTCCCTCACTCTTCTCCACATCATCTCCCTTCAAACCCTCCATGATCTTCATCATCTTACCCAACATTTTACGGTCATGTGGTAGCCTGAAGCTCACCTGTCCATGACTATCCATATATCCGGATACTTTCATCTCAAACTTCTCCTTCACAATCGCCTCCAACAAATCTCTTTCCACACCAGCAGCACGGACAGCGCGCACATTGTACGCACCACCGTACTCTGTCTGGAGTGAGGATAGTGTACCAGTGGCCAGCATCTTGGTGCCCACAATCGCTACGTTAGTGGCCAATGCCTCAGCTTCTTCCATACTATGAGTTGTGAGGAGGATTGCGCGATTGGCGGAGATGGAGCGGAGAGCTTTCCATAGGATGCGTTTAGCGCCAGCGTCTTGACCGGTGGAGGGTTCATCGAGGAGGAGCACACGAGGATTCCCTAGTCGATGTTAATGTTGGTTCTTAAAAATAGGCGCAAAGGGGGGAGAATGTTTGTAATGCTTAGGAAGGATAATACTTAGGAAGGGTAATGCTTAGGAAGAGTAATGCTTACCAAGAAGTGCAATTGCGACAGATAGCTTACGACGAGTTCCGCCACTAAGAGCCTTGACTGAGACATCTTCGTAGATGACAATGTTCAAGGCGGCGAGAACTCTGTCCACGTTTCCTTGTACATTTTTGAGACCTTTAACCGTGGCGTAGAATTCAAGAGTTTGCCGTACAGTGAGATTGTCGACTGCGTCGTCTTGAGGGCAGACACCCATATGCAGCCTTGCCTTATGAGGTTGTTTGAGAACAGATACACCATCGAGGAAAATGTCTCCAAAGTTTGGCTTCAGTTCGCCACGGATCATGTTGATAACCGTCGTTTTCCCGGCACCGTTGCCACCAAGCAGAGCGAGTGTTTGATTTGCCGCTATGTCGAAGGAAACATTCTCTACTGCAAATACTTTGCCGAAATATTTCGTGACGCTCGAAACATCTAGGATTGGCGCTGTCTGGGCTGCTTGTCTTGAGGAAGCATGAATATTCTTTTCTAGCTGGGGGACGGCTTGGGTGGAATCTTCTGTTTCTGTATTCACGATGTAGTGTAAACGCGACGGAACTCCACGATTGGTAATGTGTCGACGAATCCAATCTGCGCTTCCGTACTCGTAGATGTAGAGTACAATGATCAAGAAGACGATTTGAATAAGAAGATTTGCGTAGACAGAGCCATATCGAACATAGGCAAACGGAGTTGATACATCTGCATCTCCGTATTTACCGCAGAGAATCTCGAAGCTGTTGGTGGCCAAGAATAAAGCCCTTGCCAGATTTGCAGCGGGCGATGACAAGCCAAGGCCGTACTGGATGCTCGAGTAAGTTGAAAAGAGGATTGATGTGTTACCGAAAGATTGATTCATTACATATGCCACCACGTAGAGCACGAATAACAGTACGTGTAGTCCGGCTGCGATTGCGAAAGCTGCCTTTCTGACAAACAAGGATAATAAATATGTGCCAAGGTAAGTAGCAACTCCGAACAGGATGAAGACGCCAAGAAGATAGCTAGATTCGTAGTAGAGTCTTGTCAATGGGCCGGCATAGAGGACTCCCCATACAAAAATGGACTGCACAAGAATGAACTGCATGTCAAACAAAAAGTAGCCTGCCCATAATGCGAATGGAGAGACACCGTTGCAGTAATGTAGAGCTCGAACTCGATTGATCTTTTCGAAAGCAGGGTATATCACTGCAATGCTCGTTGAAGCAATGAATGCAAGAGCGATTAGAATTGAGATGGGCAAAGACAGAACGCTGACATTGTTTTCGGCATGTACCATTGTACGAAGAGTTGCCGACGATATTCTTGCTGTCCCACTAGTCGTGGTGGAATTACTGATCCGGTTTGTGATTAGACTCAATGCAGTCATCCCAACTCCAATTGTCGAGTCGTAATTCTGAGTCGAATAAAATAGAGTAGCCGATTCTGGAGTGGGAGCAAAGATGCCAAATCCATTGTAGCCGTATTCAGAGGAGTTGGTGATTCCAAAAACCATACCAGCCGTGTCGTTGACAAGTTGCCGAGTAGTTAAAGCTTGTGCCACCGAACAGGCTGTGTTGTTACAGGGTGGAGACGGGTAGTCATCGATCTCAACATTTGTGAGCGATAAACCATAGAGTGAATCCTGAACAGGCCCAGAGAATGCTGACTGGGGGCCTATGAATGCGGTCGGCTGGCCATCATATGTGTAAAGATCAGGCGTGTAATAGGCTGCAAGAGGTGCAAATTTCGGGTAATTGTTGGAATTTGGAGTATCCTGGCTTTGAGTACCATTGCGAAGCAGAATCTCGTTTATCTTGCAAGTCTGCAAAGACTTGAAATTATAGTGAAATTTTACCAGAGCTGAAGCAATGATAATAGGTATGATTAAGTTGATGCCATAGGAGATCCAACCCGCTTTTTGACGGAGTAAGACGTGTCGCTTTTTGAATAGTGTCCAGACTTGTCTTGCCAGGCCGATGGAATGGCCAACGTCTAGATCGATATCTTGCGCATGCTCTCCTTCTAAGGCAAAGATCTTCTCATCAATGACTGTGTCTGCCTGCTCTTCTCCAACCATGCCGTCACCCCCAACATCGTGTATAGCTGTATTCGATTCCGAGGTGACCTTCAAAAAGACTTGTTCAAGTGTTGGAAACACAACATTGTATGTATTGTCCTCCGACAAAGCTTCGAGTTCCAAAATCTTTCTCGTGGCCTCGGCAGAGTTTGTAGTTCGCCAAACCAGGTTGTCGCCACCAGCTTCGGATTCGCTCCGTATTATGTAGTTGTCCCCGAAGCGAGCTTTCAGAGATGTGCCAGGTCCTTCGCAGACAAGTTTCCCCTTGTAGACGATTGCAATATGATCAGCTAGGACATCAGCCTATAGAATGTCAGCCTCGAGGTTTCAGTCATGGAAGATGTGGTCATACTTCATCCAAGAAATGTGTTGTCATCAACACCGTGCGGCGAGTATGTCCCTTTTGAATAATATTCCAGATATTCCGACGTGAGAGCGGATCAAGACCACTTGATGCCTCGTCAATACAACAAACTTGGGATGAACCAACAAAGGAGATTGCAAGCTGAAGTTTTCTCATTTGACCGCCGCTCAAGGTCTTAGCTTGAGCTTGAGTCTTCTCGATTAGATCACATTCGGCAATAACATCATCATCGTCAGCTATGTCAGTGACAAAGGCCGCAGTCTTGAGCTTTCGCCAGATCTTGATGTGGTCGCCGACAGTGAGATTGCTCCAAAAGACCTTGAGATGTTAGTGCTGGGATTTATACGAAGAAACTAGAGGCCTACATTTTGTTGTGGGCAGATACCAAAGACCAAACCCGCTTCATTCAGCTCTAGGCGCGATCCAGAATCCATGCTTGTCATCCCAGCGACGCATTTCAGCGTCGTGGTTTTGCCCCCTCCATTCGGACCTAGGAGAAAAGTAACTGAGCCTTTCTTTACCTCTAGATCCAAGTTGTTGACAGCCACAACTGGACTTCCATTTCTCGAGAATGGCCAATACCATCGTCGGTTTCCATGATATGTTTTAGTAAGTGCATTGCATCGAAGAGCAACATCGCTGCTAGCATCAATAAGGTTGAACTTCCTGTTGACGCCCCATAACATTCGTTCGACAGCGTATGTGCCTGCGGAGTAGACAACAATCTGTACAACGAAAAAAATGATGTATAGGTATCCATCTATCTTTTGTAACCTGTAAGTACCGCCAAATCCATTCGAAATGAATGGTTCAGGTGTCAATGAGAATGCCTTCAAGTTATACTCTCGTAGCGCAACATCGCCAATGAAGTTAGCAAAAGTTATCGGGGGAAATACCAAGGAGAGGCCTGTGACCTGACCAACGGGTTGAGGATTCGCGAGCGAGGCAGCCAAAGTAACGAGCGCCAGTGCGAAAACCAATGTGGAGGTGTACAAGCCGGCAAGTTGGGCCTTGCTGAAGAACGAAGCGACAAAGTGTGCTGAGATGATGGTCGAGGCGCCAGCCAGCAGTGTAATGAAGAGGAATAAGATATCGGACGTTCTCTTGAAAAGAACTTGGGTCAATATGATTGAACAGGCCAAGAAACCAGGGAAATACACCAAGTAGAATGACAAGTATGTTGATAGAACTCGAGGGGTTGTGGTGACTCCTTGGGCTGCCATAAGTGCTGCCGTGGAGGTCTCTCTCTCTGTCGCGACTAACGTGGCCAAATGATAGACCACACCTATCAGGATCAATATGAAGATTGGAGCCACGAATTGAGCAACCAAGGAAAGCCAATAGGGGCCATTACTATCGTTGATCGGATTCGAAGTATAAATATGAGCGTTGGGCCCAAAACTCCCAGAGAAGGGCTGAACGGATGGCTTCGAAGTTGCTGAGAGGTTCCCAATCTGTGCATCAATTGTCCATTGCAAGGGAAGTATGCGCTTGGACAATATGGAGTCATCAGTGTGGTAGTTTCCATAGGAAAAGGAGTCTGTAATGCTTTCGTCAAGAGCTATGCTATAGTCCACATTTGTTTCGTTGAAGGACAAGAAGATGACAGCAGCATAACAGTCACTTGAGCCTTGCAAGGATTGCTTGCAAAGATCAAGGAGGTCGTTTGTATCGTTGACGTTATGTATTTCGACGCTATGCATTCCACTTTGCTCTGAAATTCCACGAACAAGTGGACCAATACTGTCGTTTGAGATACCATTGCGAATGAAGACAAGCTTATTCATTGAGACACTATCCATGGCATCCGCCAGGTCTCGGATAGGAGTGGCAGATGTCGCGATACCATAGTTGCTTGTATCAGTATTTGAGGAGGGGGATGCGCCAAGATGGATCAGGAAGCTGAAGATCAGGGTGACCGCTAAGGGGAAAATCAGAGCTCGTAGAAGTGTCGAGACAGGAGCTTTAGAGAAGATAAGAATGTTTTTGTAGATGAGAGTGATCGTTTGGGAGTAGATTCTTCTGAATCGAGGTTGAGTGGAGGGAGCCATTGCGTAGTTGATTTCTGCTGGTGACCTAGAAGACCATACTAAATATGGGGCCGAATCGAGGAGTATACAATCTCGCAAGTAATCGCGATGCCAAAATCCGAAGTCGTATAGTAATTGCACTTAGTTGTTGTTTGTGGTGGTCTAGGTTGGTGAGATTGTTTGCATGTAAGTGGTGGCTGGTTGCGAAGTGAACGCTTGCGTTTTGTCGAAAGGGACGACAGTGAGATTATTCTCTCAACTCGACAGACAGGATTTGAAATTATGATTATATGTTATTTGCGATCTGGGGAAGTTGTCGGGGATTGTGCGGTTGATAGCTGTGGCCGTGAATTGGTTGCTACCGCGACAATTGAAGAGATGAACAAGTGCTTCTCATCTCAATTCAAATACAAGGGAGGGATAGGATTGAAGTCCGGCGTGTCTTGACTGCTTTTGAATCTGGTAGTTCGTTGTTCGTAGGAAGTTTTGATGCACTTCAATGGATCTAAGGTGAAATGTGGCTACCAATGAAATAGTAACATCGCAAGTCAAAGTAGGGTTGCATCTCTTGCGAGATTTGTTGTAAACAGAAGCCCTTCCCAAGTCAAGAACGGCGTAGCAAGGTGGCCGCCGAATTGACCAATAAAATCCTGTCCTGCGAAGAGTATTTCCAAGTTCGAATCTGTGCAATGGGGCTGTGTGGGGTCCCACCTCGCGCCGCCGAGCAATTTGAGCCCTGGATAGGCATACTAGTCCTCATTGACACGAGATATATCGCTCGACGCCCACTGATTCCCATTATTGCCCTTGGATGGAAAGAGGCCAAGTCACGCATTGCCGGTAGCCGTGCAGGAGTATGCAGAGGGACAGAAGGGTAGCCTTCGTACCGCAGCAGTGATAACGAGCATGAAACGTGCATACTCCGTACTCCGTAGTCCGTATCTAGTCCATGATCAGATACGAAATCATCGGGCCTCGATTCAAGATTGGGGCATAAAGTGGCTGCCTTGAGAACCGCTTGCCGCACGGAGGATGGTGCATATAGATGGTCATGTGACCATTCCCAGAATCCCCTTGCACTGCCTCTACCTTCGCTATGGAGCAAGCGATATCGTACTAAGCGGTACGCTTCGCAGATCTTAACCTTAAGATGAACCTTAATGGGTGGCCTGCGCCTCTGGGGTTTGGTTCCTGGTCGTTTGTTGCTGATCTCGGATCGTAAGCATCATATTGAGACGTCAAGCTAAGCACAGCCTTCCCTCAACCACAAATCCTTCAAGAACCAGGTACTTCTTCGAACCGGAATTCTCACGCTGCTCCAGCCAAAACCTGTGCTGAGTTTATGTCAGTTGATCATTTCTGCCTCGTATTCATGAAAGAGCACTTCCAGGGAACGCGTACTGTAGCTCAAGGCAACAGGATTAAGTACTCCGTGGTCGCGACTGTTCGCGTGGAGGAGCGGGACTGTGCCGAGGCTTTGAGGAAACTAGATGTTCAATGGATGGTGAGATTGGTGTAAACAATCTTTTATTGTGGATATCAGTTGCCATTGAGGTTGGAACGTGTTCGTGCTTTGAGGTGAAGTCCAACAAATGTTGTCGGGTACGGATTCTACGCACAGCAGCGCACAGACTATACTGTACCCCACTGGATGCGGACGTCGATTTTGGTCCTCTCCAACTTCACAAGATTCGTTCCGGCCGTTGGGTGGACAATGCGTTACAATGATTCTGAATTAATTTTAAAAGTTTTACTTTTAGTGCCTACTGGCTGCAAGTTGTTATCTTGGAAGATCGCAGAATGATTCACCTCCTGCAGGAGTGCTGAACAGCTCGGACAGAATCGAAGTGCTGGCGCTTCGCGCAAAACATGAATGTGCGCACGTCGAGTGCATCGCAAGATATTGATCTCAGAGTAGTAGTAGGTTCTTCTCCTCGAAAATGCCCGCATCAGTGGACATTTGACACTTCTTAGGGAGGTAGAGTGGCAGAATCCCCCCTTAAATGTGGATTAACTCGCTTGTCGATATTGTGGGGCCGCTGGAGAATCTGAATATTTCAAGTCTCGAATTTGGAGAAACGCACAGGTGATTAATACAATGAAGTTATCTTAAGTAAAGGAAAGAAAAGGACAGTATACTATAACACAAGTTACATTCGAAACACATGATTGGCTAAGAAAGCCCCGAGACAACCCGTACCATCATAGAGGACAACTCAATGTCTCTACACTGTAAGAAACCAAATACAGTATCTAAGCGCTTTGTTCCATCTCGATCTCCGCTTCCGTCTCGCTCATACAAACGATCTTCTCCCTTCCCCTCAGACTCCATCCTGCGTCCGCCCATCGCCCCCCAAAAGCCACTCCTGGATGCCAAACCGTAATCGCAATAGCACAACAACTCATCATGGCCCCTTCAAGCACCATAAACGTGACCTGCTGGTTAAACAACGGACCATTAAACCCCCCACTCAACTCCGCAATCCGGAACGTACTCCTCACAATAATCGTAGCAACTGCTATACCTAGCGCCCACAGGAACCCCCTAAACATATTTTTTGCACGTAGATCCGAGAATCGCGTATTGAGTTGAGAAGATGGAGTATGATAGATGGACCACATGAAATCAAGGGAGCAGATGGAGAAGGCGGCGAGAGATACGACTTGGAGGGAGATGCCGCCAATCATCAGATTTACTCCGCTGGTGTAGGTGGGAGTATCGATCGTGTTAGATACTGCCATGAGACCACCTATGATTTGGATAAGGAGACAGAGGATGTCGCAGCAAACGAATGTGATGGCGTAGATCCGGGGTCGAAATCGAGAGGTTGGTTTTGCGGGGTCGGTAGAGGAGTAGACGACGACGATACGAGCCAGGGTGAGGTAGATGCCGGCGCAGATAAAAGCCGGGGCTATGGTGATTGTAATGAGATACCTATTAGAAAGCTACATTAATATAAGATGTTCCTTCGACTTGAGGGAAATTTTGAGAAGCTAGTGGGGGAGTACTGACAGCATGAAAGTATTTCCATCAAAAGGATTATTACTCTGTCCAACCCGACCGATATAACCACAAATCTCTAACCCGAAACCAAAAAGGACGGCTACCATGAATGCCCACGTCTTGTACTTGATTCCCAGTATAATTTGAAGAATGAATGCAAGAGCGAAGAGCGCCAGGTAGAAAGCATTTCCGGCTAACGAGGGGTCGTAGGAGTTGTTTGCAAGGACGGTGCCATCTGGAGCGACAAGGGGACATGTTGCAAGTGTGCAGTCTCCAAGAGGAATTCCATTCCAGGACGTCCAGTTTGCCGACATTTTGGAGAGAGAGAATAGGGGAAAGTATTCTAAGAAGTGAAAAGGCGACAACAACGCAGAAACTTAGAGTTAAAAATTTAATCCAGAGAAGACTTGTGCCTGTTGAAATGAACTCTGGAAATTTCTCGTTCCTACCCTACATCTCGCATTTACTTCTTCTTAAGTGAAGCCAAAGGCGAAAATGTCAACTTGCAACGCACTCTTGACGGTGGTTAGCAATACCGACGCTGACGAGTCGAAGAAATGGCATGTCACCGTCCCTCGAACATTGGAATCTGGAAGCGAAAATAGACTTCTAGATTCCCTGTAATTGCCAAACTGTAACCGCAAGAGGAAGAACCAAATCCAAATGAGGAATACAGTGCGAGGCAAGTCAAATAAGGTCTGGTTACCTCTGAAAAGAATGCTCTGTTGGACTCGGCTGAGCGCGACGGAAAGAAAGTATATTGAAGGAAATGGGAGTATTGCCTGCTAATTGACCATTTTTCGTAAATCAGTTCATCCTATCCAGAAAATCAGGCTCTCAGGAATTGTGCTCTTTTGATTAGGGTCTGTTCGTGATCGCTCATTCCTGGCGAGTTCTTCCCATGCCCGCCAGGCCATGTGCGAGCAGCAAAGTATGAAAACCTGAGCCTTCAAAAATAAACAAATTATATTCATGCTATGCTATGCTCCCTGAAGCATTGCCAAACTCCTGACGCCTTCCCAAGTCATCAAATGGCATTACTACCATCCTCGTCCGACCTGTCCCCAACAAGTCAAGCAATTTCTAATCGCCTAACATCGCCCAAAAATACTCCAGCAAACTTAACAATCATAACTCAAATAAACACCCCTCAACCCGGCCCCATTCATCGCATTAACATAATTATTCCACTCAACACTCGCGGGTCTAGTAACCCAATCCGCATACTCAAACACAAACGCCAGTCCCCCTTCCGCAGTCGTCGGACACGTCTCCGTGTTGATAACGGCACTCGTTCCCGCGCTTACCGTCACCGTTCCCCAGAGACTGCCTTTGTTAGGAATGATGTTGTTCCATGTTGGATCTGCAGGGATGGGTTCTGGGACGGTGTAGATGTTGAGAGTTGGTGTTGCGCCCGTGTATGTTGGGAATGTGTAGTCGGACGGAAATGTTAGGCCGAGTGAGCAGCCGTAGGCGCCGACTGGGCCGACGAAGGCTACTAGTTCCGAGATGCGGTCTGCTACTTGACCTATTGGGTAACTGTTAGTTGGGTGTCTTTGATAGAGAGAAGGAGAATAGGACAGGAAGGGAGTGAAACGTACCAGTGGCGCCATTGACGTCTTGGTAGAGGAGCATGTCTTGATTTGTATGAGCGGTATCACCATAAGGAGTGTCTGGATCATTCTCATGTAATTGTACTAAGGTTTGAGGAAGGGATACAGAACCGCAAACCCTTTTATCGAGAGCGTACTCGACTGGGAGTGCGGAGGTGATGCCAAGAATGGCCCCTAATGTGAGGAGAGTTGTTGGAAGCATGATGCTTAATCCTCTTAACAGATCAATTTTGAAGTGTTTTGTGTTTTGTAGTCCTATATTTGAAGGCCTAATAGTGGGGAATATACTCTTAATTCGAGACGTCATCTCCATATATATATCATATTAGATCTTGAGATCGGAATATTTGCCATCTGCGTCGGGAGACTTAAGCTTATTTTTGGAATACAGTTACGGTATGAAAACGCCTTCGTGTAGCGGCTATGCAAGTCATCAGATGCTGGCACGGCTGAGGTTCCGAGGTTCTGGGTGATGGTCACCCCACATTTGCGGCTGCCAACGCTCCTGCAGGAAAGTCGCGAATAAATTGTGTGACAATCTGACAGTTCTAGCGCTTTCCATAACTACATCACTTGCAATTTGAACAAATAGCAGCTCGCTAATTCTACAATTTTCCGACTTGTGCTTGGGTAATACACAGTAACATGGTACAGAATTAATCACTTGCGCTTGCAATACGAACAGAAGGCTGGGAGAATGGCGATTTGCTACGGCAGTCGAGCAGACACTTAGACAGAGGAATTCAAGCGAGCTGATATTCCAGTCCTCCTGAGTTTGTCCAGCTAGGCACAGCCTAAGCTACCTATGTACTGTGGCGGCCAATGAAAAATAGATCTAAGAAATCTCCTACCCTTCCAAAGTCTTGGTCGCGAAGAAAGGATCTGGTGGTTGACGTTACCAAGGGCACTACTGGGCCTTCCTACTCCACAAGCCATGGCATTGTGATTGAACAAGTTTTTGCAGCCCCAATCTCATGTCCGCAGCTGAAATGGAGAAGGATTTGGCTGAGCCTCATCACCGGGTCGAATTATCATGCAAGTCTTCGGTAGAAAGTATTGTGATAGCCCTCAACCACGTTGCGTACTAGGGTAGCAAATTGAAATCATGATCATGCCGGCCTTGGAGATAATCGTAACCCTCAGGTACCCATTCCACACAAGGTGTCAGATTTCCCCATTCAATCTTCCCTTTCACGCTCTCTGGTAGCAAAATTTTCTGCTCCGTTCGGTACCATGCTGGAAAATGAATCGTAACAAGCATGACCCTCACATCGTTCGTCCTATTTGGCATGCCCGCATGCCAAAGTCGCAAATCCCTGACAATCAGGCTCCCTTTCGGAAGCACTGGCTGGACTGGCGGACTGGTCTTCTTTCTCCTTTCCAACATTGCAGTTGGTATAACACTTGCGTTCTTCTGTACCTCTGCACGCCAGTTTGTATCCAAGTGACTCCCCAGCCACATCTCTGTTGATCCATGCTCCGGATCAACATCAATCAAATTGACATTGATGCAGAATCCGATTGGCATCTTCGGGAAATCGAAATGCACATCCACGTGTACAGGCTGTCTCGACTTTGCTTTGAAAGCCGTGTTCGCGCTCTGAAAACGCAGACGAGGGTGGGGTCCAAGCATGCATTCCGTGATGGCTATCGCGAAAGGATTCGCGATGACATCGTCGAAAACGTAGTCCTTGTCAACCACTGCATCCTGTTGTATGTTGCCCGTTCCCATGCCAAAATTGTGATGTGTCTCTGCTCGGGCGTACAGGATCTTTGCTTCTGGGACCATTCGATCGTTCAACGCGTCGAGATGTGCCGTAGAGATAGCATTGTTAAGGACGACCACACCATCGCGATGCAAAGCTTCGAGGGCTTCTTGCAGGTGGTGAGAGGTTAAGGCCTTGCTTTCGAGCTCTTCAGGGGAGAGAGTAATCGATGTGAGCGTCGGAAGAGCTTTTCCTTGAGAGGTTGAGGCAGTTGTGTCCATCGCGTTTTGAGTCTGGAGACCCATTGATGTTCGGGAAGGTTGGGATACATCCCCTCCTCTCCCGCTCCCCACCTTTGAACCATCTTGGATAGCGGAGATGCAGCCGTAGTCTGTAGAGACTATCGACTAATAAGAAGAGATACTGTGAGCCTACGAGCCTAGGGAATAATGCTGAGGTCGGAGAAGCTTACCAACCTAGGTACAACATCTGGAGGTGCCGGATGCCTCTAACCCAATCAGACTGGAATTGATGTTGATGTTTCGGGAAGGGAAGCACTTGTCTCTTTCTCTGCAAAGCATCCGACAACCGTTCAACACGACCTCAACCTTCTCGTCGCCACTGAGCACGCAGTCAGGCACTCTCTATTGCCGCATCTAGGAAACGCCCGTTGTCGCGACTGAGGTTTACGTGTGCCGACATCGTTCTATCCCGCGACACAGACAATGCTACTTCGGACTTTTCGGTGTTCCGAGCCTGAGGCCTCACCAGGCCATGCATCTGCCGCGAAACATGAGGATTGTCCGTTTACGAACAAATAGTGTACGAATCTCGAGCTATTCTGAAATGTTTCTTGTGAAGTGTAATGCAGTTCTTCTAGTTGGAAATGCATGGGATATCGCACAATATCTATTCGTGAGATAGACGAAAATGATGCAGAGTGCTAAGTGGCGCTGTCTGCTATCTCATCCCGACTTCAGAGGAAGAGAATTCATCATGAGACCCGACCCGTGCTACTCGAATATTAGCATGTTGGCTACAGGTCATATTTTCAGCGAATGGTTGGTGTCCAAGGCTTGTGGTACAGCGTCTGTCAATCCTTCAATACACGGCTGAGACCTACGAACCGCAACTCAGCAAGGTCTGAGTCCTTGTCAAGCCACATGTGTTTCTTTGTGTACTTGTGCTTCGGTAAGATACTCATGCGGGTGTCGGCCTTCAAACAGTTTGCAGGCAGAACGGCGGTCAGCCAGTTTCCGTGAAACTACAGACGTTGATACCTGAAGCGCCTGATTCAGAGCACCAGCTCTGTAGGATTGCCAGTAATATTGAGTATCTTGAAAGCTGTGGAGGCTGTATGTCTCAAATGATAGAGCTGTGGGGGCTGGGGCTAGAGTTGCTCAGCCGCGTCACCTCCTTCTCACGGGCAGCACGCCTAGCATTTCGACAAAAGCAATATGCAAAGGATGTGGACGTCTATCTACACGTTTTCTTGAGATTCTGATTATATCTTATGAAGTTCCATTTGATCAGACACATTCCAAATCCTGACATCATTAATGGCTGTCCATGATGACGCATCAGGATGTTGCCGCCATTTGGTCAGCACTTCATTGCCGGCCAGATATCGACAACATTCTCCAAGAATTAATCGGTCGCTATGTCCTAGAAGTTTCTGAATGTTCTTCAGATCGGGCCCGAATTCGTGCGACAGCTTTTAGCCATGTTGTAGCGTTACGAGCAATCTTCGATTTACAGCGAACATACTTGCAATCACCAGATCCGAGTTTGGAATCAAGAACTTCACTCCTGAACCCTAATATTCTCTTCTCAACTATCAAACATGTTCTGGCAGTCAAGGTGTTGGCATTCTGCGCTCACGATGGCCTACCTGATCACGATGCATACTGCAGTTTCATCGGTCAGGTTCTTGTATCGGGGATTCGTGCTCTTCATCTACAGAATCGAAGGCTTTCTCTTTCTGAGTATGAAGCCATTATCCAAAAATTTAGAGAGGCTTGGGACAACGAGACTCTCCGCGGTGTCGATCACTTTTCGATCAATCTATTTTGCCACAGAATGTTAGCAGAACTCTCGAACAATGTGCTAAACCATAGATTGTCAAGTCCTGCTTGTGGAGTCATCCGATTGCAAGATTTCTACTATGGGCTTGTAAGTTCAACGCAAATCTCTAAGAGTGCTAATTTTAATGATTTTAGTACCCTTTGGATGACAGCGTTGACGCATTTGTGCATGCAGCGAAAATGGCTACAACAACATCAAGAAGTTCGGCAGATTGGTTTTATTGTGCTTTAGTGCTCTATGATATCTCGTGGGCAACGACTGGGGCGTTGATTCAAATGTGCATGGACAATCAGTATTACGAAGGTCTCAACCACAGCAGTCTTGCTAGAGACGCCGCCCTGTTCACTCTATCACCTCGATTCAAGATGCTGGATCAATTATTTAAAGACTCGACTCCATCTCCACCTCCAGGCGAACTGGAATGGGCTTATGAACAAACCCAGACCATGCTGTGTATGAGTATCACAATTAAATGCTTTGGGCAGGAGTGCGCTTGCCTTGGTGCCCACTCAAGATATGTACAGGAACTGGTAGCGTCATACATACACCATTATTTGAAGACTTACTAATCCTTGCCGTATTAGTGGGAACAGCATATTTCTAGAGAAGCTTCCAAGAACATAGCTAGACATTTCAAGAGGATGTCGCATCTAGACATTGGTCCAGTTCTCAAAGCATTTCAATCAACCTTGGAAGCTCGTCATGTTATCCTTCCCGAAGTCAGCAAAGAATTCATGGCAATCTCGCAAAAGATCGTCGATTATACAAATGAATGGTGTCATGGACAGAGCCTAACGCAAGACCGCAGAACTAATAACGCGCCCGACGACATATTCATCATGAACTGTCCTGAATTGCATCCAGTCCTGGGCAAAGTTCTGCTTTCGAGCCTTGAAGAGAACTGCTCCACAGGAATGCAACAGGCAAGTCTGTTTTCATTGCGTCGACCTGGGATTCAATGTGCACCCTCTTCTGAATCCGCTCTAATTTCTACAGGATCAGACTTCACTTCTGAAAGACGTTCTTTCCAGGACGGGCTGTCGTCAATGCTCATATCAACTGGATGCTATCTCTGCACGTAAAATAGAACCTCTTTCAAAAATGTCGCTTTATATTCATGGAAAACTCAAGGATCGACGCAAACTATTGCAAACCAGGGCTGATCCAACGATACGAAGACCCGCAACAACACCTTCGTCGCCCCGATCTAGGAGAACTATATTATCTCGTCGGCCCGAGGCCTCAACATCGCCACGTCACAGCAGAACTCAAGAGCATTTGATACATGAACTGCCAAGCATTGTCCACACGCTCCAGCCAATAAGGGAAAGCACACTTTCACTTACCAGCTCAGAACCTACGAGCCTTCACCGTTCTACTGTAAGTAGTATCGACTACCGTGGGGCAGGAATGACAAGTCCCACCAAACCGTCCTCTCCTGCTACGACCTATATCGGGTCTTCGAGTACTCCTTCTCATCAATCAGACACTTTATCACGACCAACATCCAGAACTTTTAGTCCATCTCCGTTTCCGACTCAAGAGGAAACGACAGATCTGCCTGAAGTTGTTGACCCTCGTAAATCAAGGGTCTCTAGTCCTATTCCACCTCAGTCAATAACATCAGACGCAAGCTCTAGCATATTTCAGTCTTCTGCTAGAAAATGGCCTTTCAAATCACGGCGCGGACCTAGAGGAGCGTTTAATATCCCTTCTGCTGTATTCTTCACATCTGGCAGGACTTTGCTTCTTTGGAATGACAGAGGGGCGTGCTCTTACAATCTCGAGAATATGCTTTCCCCCTCACATCGCATCATAAGTCTCGGTGATATTTTACTCGCCGCTGGTGGCACACGCAAATGTGGAGTTATAAGCAGGAACGGCCCTGTAAGATGCCAAGCTCATCAATTCTTGCTCACAATATTAACACTTCATAGATAATTCTGCTTCGAATATTCCAAGGTGCCAGCCGGACCCCAATACATGAAATGGAGATAGAACAGCTACCGTTCGCAATGGCTCTATCAAGCAACGATCACTACCTCGCCTTGAAATTTGGGACTTATGTTCGAGTACTTGATACGATCACTGGAGCATTCTTTCACCACATACTATCAACTCAAAACGGCCGGAGTGGACCTAAAGACCATCTCATTACTTTCTCGACGGATTGTCTCTCATTCGCTGCGACCACTAGATTCGAGCCGGAGAAGGTCGTGACATATTCTTGCGATTGCCAGAATCCCTCAAGTGGATACTTCGTTGAGAGCAGTGCACCATATGTAAGCTTACCTACAGATCTCAGTTATTCCCCCAATAAATATCTTGGATTGACAATCATTCCACGCTGCAACCTAAAAGTTCCTTTCGAGCCGTAGACTAATTACACACAGGGGTTGGTCGGTGATGACGGTCTCTCCTCCATCGTCTACTCTGACAATTCTGCGTTTCTTACTACATTCACAGAGAAAGGCTATCCAGCCTATCTCACTCTACTTGGTGCCAGGTCCACAAGCCGTATCATGCGCGACAAGAACCAACAAGTAGGATCCAGGGTGCATTGCGCCGCTTTATGCGCCACTGGTCAAAACTTGGTTCTTATGAATGATCGCAACGAGATCTTCTGGATAGATACTCCTTTTAGCAAAGAACGTGCCCCACTTCGCATTGGAAGCATCAAGCGAGAAAAGTCTGTTAAACGCGAGGTTGAATTAGCCATGCCTAGTAGTGATGAGGTTCATGTATTTTGGATATACAAGGGAAAGGGTATCCTTGTGACTATGGGTAGATTTGGAGGCAAGAGCAAGCCGCTTGAGTTGGATATCGATCTAGATCATTTGTTGGAAGCAGAGTAAACGAGTCTCGTATAGGATATCATTCATTCTCGGTCTACTCGTATTTCCTACCTACCCCGTGGAGAGTTGCTTAAGACTTCAAGGCTGGGTTATGGTGGAGAGGCTTGGCTTTTTGGGCATGCCTCATCACAGCCTCCAATGCTGCAGAAGTCCAGGACTCATTTAGCACGCCGCATGGTAGGCGCAAAATGATTGAAATCGTTCAGGGCGAGAGGCTGAGACTTGGTGAGACAAATCACACTCTGCCTTCATAGCCATCACTGGGCACGCCCATCCTGTCAAGTTCTCTTCTGAGTCTATCACATGCCCATGCCGAAACAGACCTAAAATCATCTCGGAATATCCCGAACTCCGCCCCCACTATCAAAGAGAACAAACCTCTATCCTGGAGCTTGATTGGTTTTGCGGTTGGGCACAACCTATTGTGGCGCTTTGCAACACAAGGCAGGTGAGACATATCGGCGAGCTGAACTACCCGTCATCATTGCTGAACACCAAAAGAGATGTGTGCATGTGTGACTAATTCGGGTGTTCAAGCCATCGGGATCAGTCTTGAGTTTACTTGTGAAGAGGCTGAGGGCTTGAGCTGCTGTGTTGACAGCTAAGACTTTGGGGGTTTCGGTCATATTGGGTCGAGTCTTTCGCTGCCATGATATAGCTGCAAGTGTGACCTTTGACCTCTCAGGACCTCGGACGCCGCACTAAATATCAAGTGCTTCATTCGTTTCTTCGTTGTCAAGACCGTCAAATTTGGTCATTCAGGCAAGAGCCTGTTGACTACAATGGCCAATAATAAGACTTTCCAGAATGGTAGACTCGGAATGGTGGATGAAGAGGAGACCTTGCAAGGAAGTAACTCTACCTCCGAGAAGAGGAGGAGTAGGAGCCAGGGGCGGAATGAGCTCAGGTAATGGCCTATCCAATTTTCGATGAGAGGAAAAGTTCTGACAGTCATCCCAGTCGGTCCTTAACTGAACGTCATGTCAACATGATAGCATTTTCAGCGACCATTGGCATTGGACTCTTCCTCCAGTCTGGCAAAGTCATTTATCTGATTGGACCTGGAGGCGCGGTGCTGGCATATCTGATAATGGGAAGCTTATTATGGTCTGCCAACGCTTCGTTGGGAGAAATGACCTCCGTGTTTCCCGTCAAGGGCCCAATCATCGATTTCCCCAGCCGTTATCTAGATGAGGGTGTCGGCTTCGCTGTTGGGTGGATGGCTTGGTAAGACAATATCTCTGGCTCCATCGTACACCATGAAGTAGAGCTGATCAAATACAGGTTCGCATATATCAATCTAACTGCGACTGAAGTTTCTGCGGCAGCATCAACTTTCAAGTTCCAATACGATCCATCCTACCTCCAATCCGTCAACTATCCTCTAGACAAACTGCAATGGACCTTCGGCCTGAACACAGACCCCGCGATTTGGGTTGGGATAATTCTGCTTGCAATCCTCATTGTCAATCTTCTCCCTGTCCGAGTTTACGGCGAGATCGAGTACGTGTTTGGTTGTGTTAAGTTGACTGTTATTACCGGCATTATTCTCATGCAAGTCATTCTCAATGCACGCAACGCGAATGGGAATACGGATTCTGGACGTTTCACATACTACCAGTCGCCGTGGGGATTTTTCTCGAACCAGACGGTGACAGACCCACAGGGCGATCGAACATACACTTTCACAGGCCATACAGGAAGACTCCTCGGGATGTGGTCAGCCATGAACACGATATTCTTCTCCTTGCAAGGATTCTTCACCGTGTCCGTCACAGCTGCAGAGAACAAACATGTCGATCGTGACGAATCTATCAAGCTCGCGAGCCGCAAAATCGCCTTGCGAGTCATTGTCCTCTATATCCTCATCGTATTCACAGTCGGCTTGAACGTCCCATACAATGATCCAAATATGCAAGATCCGACTATTAGTTCCATCCGTCGAGGACAGAATTCCCCTGTCATTATCTCTTGTGTCCGCAATGGAGTAGTGGGATGGCCGCACTTCTTCAACGCTTTCTTTATCTTCTCTGCTTTTTCGACTGGCATTAATGGGCTGTATATCAGTTCGAGATTGTTACATGCCCTGGCTACTATCAGGAATGTCTGGCCTGCCACCGGCTGGGGGAGTAAAATCAAGATGCGCTTAGAGAAAACAAACAGTAAGGGCGTCCCTGTCAACGCAGTTCTCATAAGCTGGGCATTCGCATTCCTAGGCTTTCTAGCAGTCAAGCCCGAGCCAGCAAAAGTAACGTCCCTCCCTCTCTTATCCAGATCACGCAAATAAACCACCAACTAACAAATACACCTACCCCAGCTCCTCGGCCGCCTAGCCATCTTCTCCACCTGCTCAATGCTCATAGTCTACATCTGCACCTCAGCCGCCTTCCTCGTCTTCAAACGCCTCACCCTAAACGGCGACACCGACGAAGGCGTCCTAATCTCCACTCCCGACGGCGAATTCCTCAACCGCAACGCATCCGACTACCCCTACAAATCGCACGGCCAGTGGCTCCGCGCCGCCTACGCACTTACCGGCTGCGTGCTCCTCGTGATCTTCAACGGCTGGCGCTCCTTCCTGAATCCTTTCTCCCACGCGGATTTTCTAGCAGCGTATATGGCGGTCCCGATTTTTTTGATAGTGGTGACGCTATATCATGTTAAGGATGAGCCGGAATGGGTGCCGTGGAGGTGGGGTGTGAGGAGGACGATGGATATTGGGAATCCGGTGGCGACGAGGGAGAAGGATTTGGAGAGGAGGAAGGGGAGGTTGCATAGGGTGGATAGAGAGGTGATTTGGAGTTGGAGGAATGTGAGGGCGTTTTGGAAGTGGGTTTGGGTTTGGTTGATGTAGATGGGAGGGAGGAGGGTTTTGGGAGGTTGGTTTGATACCTATTTGATTTTTGCTTGGATTGGTGTGCATGGTCGCTTGGCATTTTCATTCACGATGCTAGCCTGATTGCACATTTCCATGCCTAGAGAATGGATAGTATTTTTCCTTTGTTGTGAATTAAAAGTATTCCTTCCCAAATGCACAACAGTATTCATGTTGTTTCTAAGAATATTTCTTGATTTGAGTTGCGGCTAAGTTTCATCGTCGAGGCTGAGGGGTATTCAATTTCGTAGTTAGAGACGCTTGTGTCTTAACCACAGCGATGCCAGTGCATCGCATCTACGCGTACATTAGTCTCAGACTCAACCTTCCTTTCAGAATAGAGATCCCAATTCAAGTCTCCTAGTACGACGGAGGGTCTCGAGGTCTCTCAGTATACGGAGGCGGAAGCTCCTCATTCTCATTCCCACTCCCAGTATAAGGAGGAAGCGCATCCCTTCTTTCCGCATCCCGAACTATAGCTCGCGCATCATCCAGCGCTCGAGTATTACTCTCGACTGCCATATCGATGGCCAACATCAGGTTAAATTCTCGATCTCGTGCGGCTGACCTTTCGACCTGCTGCTGCCAATTTCTAGACAGCGTTAGAGCATTGTGCGCTATACGATCAGCATCGCAACGTGGGCATGGATGCGGGTCTTGTGGGAATAGGTCCTTTATACGTGAGAAGTCCGGGTAGGGAGGTAGTTGGAGATGTCCGCTAGGGCAAACGGCTCCAGGGTTTTGTGGTATCCAGACGCTTGGGTCCTGAAGGAGGTGTCTTAGTCTCGAGCGTTGTGTACGCTGTCTGACATTTTGAGGTGGTGGAGCTGCTGACGATGGTTGGGCAGTGGAGGATCCTTGTTGCATGGCATCGTGAGCTGCCTTGGAGCTATGGCAGTAGCAGTAAGGAGTCGATGTCCCGGCCATGTTTGGAGTTCTCGAGATGTAAGAGCCGTCGATAGAGATAGAAGTCGTTCAATCAAGTAAAAGAAGTTTTCTTTCTTCAAATGTCTGTAACTCAGCAAGGAGACTGATTAGAAATTTAAAAGTTAAGTGTGCGGGAAGATTTTGGGGATGTCTTGCGAGAGAATTATATAGGGTGCTCTAGCTTGAAATTAGAATTTGAACTGTTCGTAAGCAGAGCTCTTGCCCTAAAAACCTATCAGGGTTGACTTTGCTTCAACGAGGCTAAGCCCCCCTTTTCGAACCATGGTAACCAGATCACGTGATCGATACTCTGGCCAGGCTCCGTTGCGAAGATCGTGGATGGTAATGGTGCACCCTAGAAGTCTAAGGTCTAAGTATGTAACTGCCATTAAATCTGATTTTAAAATATGAGACGAATACATAATAACTGACACTTGTCTGCTCGGCTGAGCCCCTGAAAGTGAGGCTCTAAGGATAGGTAGAGATCTTAAAAATGGAACCCTCAAGGAACGACATTCTTAAAAATATATGGACTCGAAGAAGCAAGGACTCGGAATAAAGAATTAGTAGTTAGGACAAATCAAGTGGACAAGTGATTGACGACGAAGGATCAAATATTCAAAACTCATTTGATCTATCGTGTCATAATATCCGTGCATCATCCCCGGACGGACTTGTAGGAGTATCCATGCTATCAGCGTCTGCACCTAGCAAACCTAGTTCCTCCCCTTGTGCACCTTCTCTCATACGTCCTGTCATGGTATCATCCGCGCCCATTGTCCGTCTCGTTTCTTCTGCTCCGTTGAGCACATACCATGCATCTTTCTTCGTCAATAATCCTTGCAGAACCCCTCTATCGCTAAAAAGTACATATCGCAGTCCGAGTTTTTGGAAATAATTTGCTGTCAAGAGGAGATTTGATCTCGAGGGTAAGGTTAAAGGAGTCTGGTCCATCCATGGCCTGAGGTCCAGTGTTGTTCTGGGATCTGCCATCGGCTGATGAGAGAAAAACGCCTCTGTCTCTGGTGGGAGAGACCGTGGTGCTTGTGACGAGGTATGGAGGTTATATTCTAGCTCTGCTCGAGAGATGTAACCTAAAAGTATGGCCTCTCTTGGATCTGAGATGACTGGAAATCCACGAAAAGGTTGTGTCGCTAGAATATTTGTTAACGACTCGATGGTATGTCCGGTTGCTGTCAGCACAACCAAATCATCAATACGGGTCATGATCTGGCTGACTGGGATGTCAGGAATGACTGTCTCCTCACTGTTATCCAAGAAGGGATATTCGTTAAAATGGATCCAACTCTCGTAGATGCCACGCTTTCCAAACGCATCACCAACCCATTTGCTGATCATAACAGCAATCATAATCGGAAGTACGTAAGTCAGCGCACCCGTGAGTTCAAACGTAATAACAACGATTGAGACAGTCATACGGGTGACTCCTCCGAGCGCTGCTGCGGCACCAATGATTGCATAAGTACCAGGAGTGACACATGCCACGTCCGGTTCGCAAGAATCGAAAGCAAGAAAATTCGGATAGTTACGGACCCAAATTTCCATAAGGATCCCAACAGCCCTACCAAAAAGAGCGCCCACTGCCATCGACGGTAATATTATCCCCGCGGGAATTTGCAACCCAAAAGTTATTGAGGCCAAAAAGAACCCTAGGATTGCTGCGAACACGAGCAGAAATATCGTGCCAACAGTAGCAGACCCTGTCTTGCAGAGACCGAACACGTCATCGGTAACTTTTGAGCATTCCGCAAAGAGGTACTCGACAAGCTCTGATGATTGAGCTCGCATGTAGAAGTTAGGATAGTTGATGAGCGCTGTGAGAAGGGCAACTATGAAGACTTGGATGACGGGTCCCGGAAGCCAAGTAGCTGCCTTCTTCCATTGGGCGACTTTCATATTGAGCTTGATGAAAAGCCCGCCATATATTCCCTGAATGAAGATTAGCAAATGAATACTATAGTAGTGAATGGGCGCTCATACCCCGAAAATGCCTAGTGCAGCAAACGGAACCAATTCGAATCCATGCCATCCTGTGCTGTAGGTGACTTGGTATAGGACAAGCTTGCCGCTTCTAAATGGATCAAAAGCCTGCAACATCACGGCAGCTGTCATGGCGCAGACAAAGCTTTGCCACATAGTCTTGTCGGGGAAGTAGTATGAGAGTTGCTTCATATCGTCAGTCACCAAGAACTAGAGAATCGTAGCATAGCTTACTTCTAAGCTGAACAGGACGCCACCAATAGGAGACCCAAAGGCGACCGAGATCCCCGCTGCGGCTGCAGCTGACAAGACCTCACGCTTTCGGGCTGGCAAAAGTTAGCGATTCCGCTGAGCATGATGATACACCATTGATCACCTACCTTCATTGCCATTGATATTGCTGAATAATTTCATTAGAAGGTTTGCACAGCAACATGCCACATGTACTAAAGGGCCTTCCTTGCCAAGCCACATTCCAGATGCCACTGCAAGACACTACGAAATTAGCATTTTGATTTCAACCGTTTGGCGATATCACTTACAAGACCGAGTGATTTTATTACCAATGTCCATGTCCCCATGAATCTACGTATCACAAAACCCCCCAACACAGTCTTGATCTCGGGTATACCACTGTGTTTCGCATATAATGCATATTCTTGAACGAGAACGCTCGCTGTGATCGCGAATAGAACCTCGATGGACGTCAGCTAATTTTCAATATACTCTCGAAACGGACTAACCGAAAAGATTATGAAAAAAAAGTATTCTATAAACCAGATCCCTCCAGAAGATGTGACATGAAGAGCCTGACTCCAAGGAATCCAATCTCGACATTGTGAGAATCCATCAAACCCATAGCAGCAGAAATATTTGTTCAGATAGAAGTGGCCACCGTCTTCACCTGCTGCGCAATAGCCTGACTTTATGTCTCCCAGCCAGTCGCTCGCAACGTCAATTGCAGCAGCAGCAAGCCCGGCTGCCAATCCAGTCAGAATCAGCACTACCCAAACCTGACTCGCATCCAAGAATTGCTGGGCATATCCAAGAAGTCCAGAAGCACTCGAATAGAGGATCCGCAGACGCTGCCGTTCCTTTGTATATTCAAATATCCAATCGATCGCTGTCAAATCCTGATATCCAACTCTTCGACCTGGTCCCTCAACATACCAGTCTGAAGGCGCATCTTTTGGCCCGGTGGAGCCATCTCTGCTTCCACCTATGGTATTCAAACCATGCGATCGACTCGAGTTCAATGTAGGTGTGCCGGCTCTGGGAGATGGTGTGGTCTGCCGTGAATTATGCCCAGAAAAGACAGACAGGAACCGTGAGCTTGCAGGTTGTTTCTGCTTGCGCTTAAAGGATAGAATATCCGCACTGTCAGACTCGAGAGGGTCGTCGGAGAGCAATAAAGTATCTCTGGCATGGTTCGCGACGGGATCGTCGTTATCGCTGTCGTCTTCGATCGCTGCTGGTTTCGGTGGGCTTCGGCTTAAAGACGATGACGAGCTTCCTTCTTCTACGGGCAGGTGTTGGCCTGCGGATGAGCTCGCCATACTCGCACATCTGCTGGTATATTTCGCATCGTCGCCCACATGTGTGAGCTGGGCGTTCGAGGCTGAAGGCTGGGGCTGGGATGACGGTTTCGGTGATGTCAAGGCGGTGAAGCGTGAAACTGCCAGATTCTCAGGTCCTCAAAACAATTTTCCCAGCCGACAGCTTCGCTCATCACGGAGCGTTTTATGTCATAGTCAGAAAACACATCTCTCAAAATGAAGGAGGAAGATGTCTCTGGCCCAGCGGCCACACTGCAGAAGATGAAAGACCTTCTCAAGGCTAAGGATGACACGTCCAGGTTTGTTGGCCTGGCACTTCTCAAGTCTGTTTTGGACCACGGATATCTTGCCCAAGACTCCAAAGAGCTGCGAGATCTATGGGATTCAATATCTCCAAAGTTCTTAGATCGGTTGCTCCGAGCAAGGCAGAATGAGAAGCTCAACCAGGCAGACTCAAAAGATATGGTGGATCTTGCAGTAGCTGTGCTCCATACATTCACGATTCTATTACCAGAAGAATGCCGAAGAGAAACCAGACTAACGAAAAGGACAGCGCCTTTAGTCAAGGCTTTGGTACAAAGGTTTGCGCCCTATCCTTTTTCTTGATCTATTGGCTAATTTCATCCTAGTCCTCCTGAAACCACAGAGCTTATACTCCAAACCCTTTTGACTATTGTCAGTCAGCCTGAAGGCTCTCTGGAATTACTCAATATTGAAGATCTATCTCCGTTGACAGAGATCGCCAGCCAACATCCCCTCGTGTTAGAGATTCTTTCTTTCACGTGGGTCAATTCAGCTCTCACGCCATCAGAGATTTCAATAGTACAGAGAAAGATAGACCAGCTCATGCCTATCTTAGTTGTTAACTTCAAAGGAACTGACGGGGTAACATTTATCAACTTTGTGGCAAATTTGTTCCCCAAACTTGAGCCTGGGGTAAGTAGAAACCCTTTCCCAAGAAATGCTATACTAAAAGAACATAGGTTCTTCCCAGTAGTCCAAAATGGCTCAAGTCTTTCATCGACATGTTACGGAAACTTGTTTCCAATAAGCCAACTGCAGCTAGTAGAGCAGCTTACACTCAGCTAGCAGCTGCACTCCTCCAAGCATATCCAGCAACCTGCCCAACCATATTATTCCAAAATGAAAGGGATAATGTGTCTGATAACAAGCCATTCTCTTACCTATTCATCAATCTACTACTTATTGATCTTCGATCATCATTTCCTTCCTTACTCGCGCAACTCAACAGCTCTCAATACCCGGCTACAGCCCAACGATTAGCAGCAGCTTTCGATGTCCTCTCAAGCTTTGTAGCCTTTCTAATTCGCAGCCTGGACGAAGAAGTCAGTACATCGGGCTTCAGCATGGCGCCGGATCTGCTACTCAAGCTGCGTAAGGATATTGCAGAGACAATATCTCTCACTATCGAGTACCTTCGCGACCGATGGGATGCATCCATTGCTGGAGCAGCTGGGCTTCACCCTGATGCTAGAAGCGGGACTGCTGCTACCCCCGAAGGCACGCGATTAACTTTGACATGGGAATCAATCAAAGATCAAGTGCATAAGGATCCACTGGTCCTAGCTGGTATACGAGCTATGGCCATCTGGATCCGAGAGGATGAGAACGATAATCTACGGAACGAAGCCACAGGAATGATGGATATGCTAGTCGAACTTTACAAGTCGACCTCCGAAGGATCTCTGGACTTTCGCTATCCTATTCTACTTGCGCTTGAGGGAATCATGCTCACGGATGATGGTCCAGAAGCCTTTCTTAACCAAGACGGTTGGCAGGTTGTGTTCGAGGATCTACAATTTATCTTACGGAGCGTAACAGAACAAAAGCGTGCCGAGCACCCTTCATCCTTAGGAGAAGCAAATCGTGGATTACAGATTGTCCGAGTCCTCCTAGCTGTTTTGGATCATCAGTCAACCTCATTCCCAGAAGAATCTTGGATGACAGCAGTTACAACGACGGCGTCGATGAATGTCCCAGCAACTCCTACCTCTATCGTCCTCGAGCTGCAGATTGCGATGCTTCAGCTCTCCACGGCCCTCTCGTCGAAAGCAGCAGGCGGCATGATGAAGCGATACATTACTACTTATTCAGCGATGTCGGGCTTGGTCGACCAGCTAAGCCGTTTGGTAAAGGACTTGCCTGATGAGGCGGAGGCTGTTGATCTCATGGCCTTGTTGGAGGATGTCTCTCTCGACCTTGGCAACTTACAGCAAGGTTGAAAAGATTTTGCTTCGTTTATTTGAAGTCAATTGCACGTTCAATTTTGAAGGCTTATCAATACCTCAGAAGCATGCCCGGTCCTAAGTAACCCTGAGAGAAAAAACCCTCTGGGGCTAAGGAAGAGGATGATGCTACGGACAAAGACTTCGGAGACATATTGCAAGCTCTACAATAGACATTACGGTGCTCCCCCTATCTCGGAACCTCGGCCCAGTGAACCTACATGCCTTGAATCGGCTGGCTTCAAATCCCGAGGTCTTTGCCTCTCTGTCGCCCAGTCTCCGAGTCACTTCCGCTAGATTTGTTCCTCGTTGCACTACATATCGTGGCTGAGTTACTCAATTGACTGGTTTGTTGCACATCGAGGCTTTAATCTAGAAGTCCCATTGCGGAAATGTCTCTGACTGAGATTGCATTATCTCGTATAGGCATCTCTTTCACCATACATACAAATGAACGCCAACTTCCTTGTCATCTAGTGCTCTAGAACAGGCTCACCGCGTGGCCCACGCGTAAGACGACAGCGGCTCGTGTTCCTTATCATGGATTGGTTCAGACTTCGAGAGTGGGAGATCAATAACGCTATTCATAGTCCAATTACAACGTTGCAATATAGGGCTACACCTATCATGACGATGCATTGTTTCTGTCTAGTTTCATTTCCTTGCGGCAATGCGTCCACTTCAGTCATTCGCTTGAGGGTTAATATCGAGATTGTTATCAATGTAGACTAACCCTTCTCATTCGGTATCGTCATCTCACGTCATCTCCAAATCCGGGCAAATGATTATTGAGTGGAAATAGAGTACACAGCTTTTTCCGTTACCAGTTTCTGGGATCTTTATTACATTCTCCAAATTGAGAGGGACGTTATCATCGTGTTCGGCACTCCTTCCGAGATGGAGTTCCTCGTTCGAAGAGTGCGAAACTCGAAGACTATTGGCATACCGTAATCATAATCCAGACGCCATCACTTTGATGTCGTCGGACAGAACCGCTGGCTTTTCCATATTCGGATCGTCATATCTGGGCTCGGACCGCATCTGATACCCGAGTTTCCTATCTGCTCGCTTCCCCAGCATTTCGGCTCGGGAAACTCTTCGATTTCTGGCGGTGTGCTCCGAAGGCTTGAAGATCATATCCTGTTGCGACGAGCACCTACCTTAGCGGCTCTGTTACGTCTTGTCATTCAGGAGCGACATGATCCACACACATCACGACCTTTCCGTTTCATTTCTCGGTATGCAGCATATGCGCAAGCTAGCCATCCTGCCCGTGTGAGAGGCTCCCTAATTTTCTATATGCAGTTTCCTTACCATTGTCACAAATGAGTGCGGCCGCTGTCCTTGCCCCCTCGAAGGAGAATCTGTATTGTAGAATAGATTGACCGCACGAGAACGGCAATCACATATGACTGGGCAACCATGGCCACAACGATCCGGATGTCAGACTATTTCTGGGGGAGCGGTGTTCCCATTTCTCTTGACGTCTAGACATCTTCGCATCCACTTGTGGAGAAAGGAGGTCGTGCTCACTGCTACGCTATCTGCTATCTGCTATCTGTAGAAAGCACAGCCCTCTAGCCTGGACCTCCCACGTGTCTCGCACGAGGAGCGACTAATAATCCCCAGATAATCTTTCATTCGTGGCTGGTTCTCCGCGTAAGCTGGAGATCATATCACGTCGTATGTAACATCAAGCGTTGCGCTTGGACCGCACTCGTCCCTATCTCTTTGGCTAGGAGATACCTGATGTTCGGTAGCAGTATCCGTGCATACCAAGTTTACAAGATCTTCTTCCACGAACAAGAAGATCAGGGCTCACATTGGGATATGTAGACAATGAGGCGTATGCCACGTGGCAAGGAAATAAGCAACAGATCGGTTTACACGCTAGGGAGGCAAAGATCCAGATGAGGGCCGGAGGTCTCTGAGCAAAAGGATGTCTTGGAAATGATGCGAACAGACATTGCGCAGTGCGGAGTTCCCAAATGAGGGATGCCACTAGTGATAAGCAATGGGCAGTCAACTTGATCACGGACCACGGAAGGAAGAATCGCGATGCTTCATGCATTCAGTACTTTCGTGACAAGACCGTTCGGAGGAAACGACACTAATACTAAGAACAAAGCAATGGTCAATGCTTCGGCAACTAACGATTAGGTAACATTGACTTATTGGGTAGTGTTGTGGCGGTCTTGCGTACGGTGCGTTGACGGAGGCTTTCGATTCCGTAGGTTTTCCTCGGAAAAAAATAATAGGGGATGGAACAAATAAAGAAACAGACGATGGGAGCTCATATCAAAGAGAAGAAGTAATTCACCTTCTTCGAAGCTATAATCTTGGCCTTGGACCTAATACCAGGAATTATTTCCAGATCTTTGCCACTGCCACAAAAAAAGAGATCGACTCCGAAAGGCTGGAATTCAAGCTGGAGGCACATGCACTCAAAACAAGCAATAGTCTATGCGAAGAGCGTTTACCTCGAATTAAGAAAGATTTTCGGCACTTCGCCACAATCCAATTTGGAGGTAACAAGCAATCAATCAAGCAAACAGCTACCAACCTGATCGGCCAAGCACCCGGACTCAACCCCGCAATCTTCAATGCCCCAGCTCTTTCTCCATGCCCACTACCAGTTCTTTCAAACAAATGGTTCAAGCACCGCACCCACGGTGATCATGTTCCCCAAAAAGAGGCTTGCGTGCGTCATGTACCTCCGCATTGCGGGATGGTGATGTGGTGTGTGCTCAGATCGCTCGCACAGACGACACCATTACCAAACATCGTGAACCACTCAGCTGTCCGCTGCGAACTGTTCAAAGCGTACTTTCTCACCGCTTGAAACTAGGGAGTAGCCGTTTCTCTCTCTGCTCTCGGTGAAGCTGACCATGTCCAAGCACTTGAATGTATTGGTACAGACTGGCAGATGGAAGTGAAGTGTTTGAGAGCGTAGAAATACAGCTGCAGGTGCTTTGAAGGTACGGAATAACTTTCAAACGCAGAGAGAGGATCGGACCGCGTGATGCAATGTGCACTGGCATCTTGTGTTGCTGTATGTGGGAGGATAAAGAGATAGGAATGCAGCTTGATGAAGAAGGAAGACGGGAAAGCTTTTTGACCGATGTGAGGCAGCCACGTACCATCTTGCCAAAGCATCGAAGCTCGAACAGCAAGACGGTAGGTACAGTGCGCAGAGAAGAAGAAAGCTAACAATCAGATCGGAGAGAAGAGAAGACAGATATGACGCAAAGTCAACAACATCCTCTCCCGCAAGCACTTGCCACATCCTCAAATTTGCGTCATGATTTGCTCGATTCCCTCCCGATCATTTGATACCGCATAACAACAAGACCCTCTCTTTCCTCAACCAAGATTGACCGACTTTATGCGTACCGGAGCAAGAAGACGAAAGATTTTCAAGCAAGACCATCGTGGCGGTACTCATTCCCAATCAACCAAACTGGTAACGAGCGTCGACCGTCGAGCGCATTGTGGAGAACCCTGCGGTCGATCCTGGGATCATTTATTTGAGTTTTGACCTGCCAGTAGGACTTGACCAGAAATGGATGGAAGCAGAAGTTGAAGACTGGAGACGAGAGGATAAGGCTGAAGCGTGACAGACAAAGTCTGTAATGGCGGGGTATAGGCAGATTGAGGAGGATGTGTCGAGGTCTCGAAGCGCATCGCATGAATCTCGATTCTTACTTTATGACTCCGTGGCGCCACCTTTCGTCTCCGTCTCTTCTTCTCTCTCTTTATCCAACTTATGACGGAATTCCGCATAGAAACGATTTCATATCCCGAGGAATCCGACGAAGAGATCAGACAATGATGTCGCTGTGAACGAGAGAAGTAGGAAGCACGAATCTGAATGGTTGGCATCGATATGCACGCTCGGATCGCAGCGCAATCAAGTGACGGCTCCAGCGTCCGTGTCCCCTTGCGCAAGCGACCAATAATGAGATCTATATGTCCATCAGCGGCATCATCAATGAGATCTCTCTGGTCTCTTGGTCGGCCGCGACCTATGGTGTATGTATGTACTCCGTAGTGCGCTGCGTTGTGATGTGATAGAACAGGGGCGTATTCATCGATATCGAATCCGTACAGGTACAGGAGGGCGGCTTTCATCAATCACTGAATTATCACATCGCATTGTGGCAATGACGATGCTGTGTAGCGGGTGGTTGGTGGCTGATAGCTGATGCGGGAAGGGAAGGAAAGGCAAAAGGAATACCGGAGCTGAAGATTCCAAGCTTCAAATTCCAATCCCGCTGACGATTTCAGGTACACCTTGCGGAATGCGCCTCGAGACAGGTGGTGTCTATCTCGTCCCTTCCAAGAAAATGAGCCGACCCACCACCAACACCACCACCGGCTCCCGAAATCCTCAATCCCGAATTATGCATCGGCTTCATTTCCTTTCGTGAGAAAGGTACACACACCTTCATACATACACATTTACATACCTGCATACATATTTGCTTCTTCCGTCCCGTCCCGCCTCGCCTTCCAAGTTCCCAGTCCCAAATCCCAAGGAAATGTCTTCCGTCCCGTCCGTCCCTCCCAATCCTCACCACCAGGATGGTAAGATCTTACAACGAGGTACGAAGGCTAAATCATAATCACAACCAAAAGCACAATCGCAATCACAATCACATCACAATCACGTTTCAAAAGATACATTAGTTCTAACCCCATTTTCTCAGCAAAATTTTCGATTGTGAGACGAGACGTAGACGTGATAGTGGGGTAGGTACTTGCGTCCGTACGGTCGTACCTCCGCACTTGATCGGGGTGTCTTCCCTTCTTTCCAGGGCTTCCCGTGGTTTCCCTCTTCCAGGGCTCCCCAAAACTTCCCACAGATCCCCCAAAAACCTCAAGACTTTCCAGGCCCCCAAAAAATCCCAGGGCTCCTCAAGGGTGCTCGGGAAGCCAGCAGCTCGCTCAATTCCCTTGTCTGAAACGAAGCTGAAGCGTAGCGGGCTGCGGGAGCGGGGATCGGAGACCGGGGACTGGGATGTACTGTACCTGGACCTTGCATTTGACCTAGGCCAGACCTCAAGCTTGAGTCTTGACCTGCATGAACTACCCTGCTACATTATTTTGAGCTTGAGCTTGGGACTTGAGGGCCTTCCTTACACTGTCTTGGTAGTTGTCTTTTTTTTGGTTGAGCTTGGCGTTAGTGTTTACGGAGTACGGATCACTTCCTTGTCTTGTGCTGCGAGGAACTTGCACGGGGAGAATTTGGTGGGTTTGGTGCAGGGAACTTGGAAGTGGTTGGAGCGCGGAGTCTAGAATCTAGACTTTAGCTGGGTTTGGGATTGAGGTCGAGCGTTTATGGTATTAATTTTACAGCACGAGTAAAATTCGTACTTTTGCGTATAAATTTATGTGCTGAGATGTTGATGTGCTTGCGATTGAGGATGGAATGTGATATGCGATAGAAATCGAGAAAGTAAGGAGAGATGCAGGAACGTGAAGAATGAGAAAGTCCGTAAGTGCTTACAGCGAGGGAGGGGTGTGACGTTGCATTAGGTGGGGCATGGGTTGGATATTGGGAATGGGAATGAGAAGAGCACCTAATCTTTAACCTTATCTTTAAGTAGTAATTCCAACGAAAGGACGGGAGGAAAGAATGCTCGAAGCTCATAATACGTGTTTACTTACCAGTTTCAAGTACAGTAACTCTCCTTTATTCCCTCCTCTTATCTATCACTATCCCATCTATCCCAAAAACCCCACGTAGATACCCCATCGTGCAAAAAGCAGCAAGGCAATATATTATATTCTAATTCGCACTTTTACTTCCCTTCAAGTCTAGCTATCGTTCTTATTCGAGTAGTAAACTAAACAAGCGATTCTCAAGTTCTATTCCACATTCCATCTCTCCGCAAAATCAGAGTCACAATTAGAAAACTAAAAGCACTTACAACTATATAAATACAGCTTTTACTTCTTTCCTTCTATACTACTTATTTAACAATACCCCTCCCCTCCCCTCCCCTCCCCTCCCCTTCCCTCCCTAAATCCCTAAAAAAAATAAAATCAAACTAAATTTCCTAAACCCCAAACCCTAAACCCCACACCTGAGGTCTGATCTAATCTAATCTACTCTATCTCTGCCTTAGTCCCGATTCCCGATTCCCGCGAACTATACTCTATACTCCAACTCCAACCCCAACTCCAACTCCATACCTTAACCACAACCACAACCACAACCAAGAAAATACCAACCAAGTCAATCAGTGCATATCCCCATTCCCACCCCTCACACCCCTCACACCCCCCTCCCCGCCATCAAACCCAACCCGCACCCGCACCCGCACTCATCACCCAAACACCAATAGGCAAAGCGAGCCGAGTCCGACCGACCAGACGCACGGTATCGGTCCGGTACACTTCTCACTTCTCACTTCTCACTTCTCACTTCCCCTCCCCTCCCTTCCCCTCCGCAACGATCATTTCCATTTCTAGATCTGCTCTACCTCCACATACAGCATCTCCGTAAGCACAGTACACTACCCCCCTCCCCACCTCCGTAAGTAAGCACAGCACAGCACAGCACGGTATAGGATAGGACAGGACAGGAATGAGGTGGGGGAGATAATAATTATAATAAGCCGAGCTAGTATGAGATGAGATGAGATGAGATGAGATGAAATGAAATAATAGAAATCAGAAAACAGAAAATAGGAATTAAGCCGGAGATGAGAAATAGAAACAGAAATCGAAATCAGAAAACAAAACCAAAACCAAAACCAAAACCAGATACAGCTTATAGCTTATATCTCACAACTCCTTCATATTCGGTATTCCCAAAAACTCCTCACCTCTTCACCTCTTCACCTCTTCACCTGTTCACAAGCAATTCCGTTCCACGAGCCACAGAATAGAGAAAGCCTCTCTCTCCCCCTCTCTAAACCTAGGAAGACCTTCACCCTCACCTCTCACCCTCACCTCGGAAGCAGATTCGATTCGCAAAGTTACTCCCTAAGTTCGCAAGTAAACAAAACTCGCGTCTCAAAGCAGGATAAAACAAAACAAAACAAGATAAAACAAGACAAGATAAGACGAGACAAGATAGTGGATTTAAATTTAGATTTAGATTTAGATTTAGTTTGGATTTAGGCATTTGAGGCTACAGTAGTGGTACAGTACAGAAGAAAGGTTGAGAAGAAAGGTAAAGAAAGCAAGAAAGCCAGCAAGCAAGCAGTAAAGATCTACCATGATACAGCACTACACTATATCCATCTTTCAAGTCGGGAAAAAGCAGCCGTGAAACAGACATAAAGGACCGAGACTACAGTACAGTAGTTTAGGAAGTAAGTTCATAGAAGGGAGGGAGGGAGGGGAAGCATGAACGAAACCCGTCGGTATGTAAGATCTTACATACAGTACTTCAAGTCTCGAACCCGAGATAGCGGGATAGCGGGATAGATCGACCAATCCCCTCACAAACCACCGGAGCGGGGAACCCATTCATTCATTCATTCCATTTCCAAGAGTCCAGGACGGAACCTCGCTTCCACGATCACAGCTCGAAATGAATCGAGAAACGAGCCGCCGTCTTCTCTTCCAACCATTTCAACCCTTCGAACCTTTCTAATCTGCATCTCAGCATCCACCCACGTCATGAGAGCCTTCATTTCATGCACGTCTCGTACCCGGGGATAGCCACCACTTTGGACATTGGATCCTGAGTCCAAGATCCGCACCAATGGTGAACGCTCTTCCATTCGAACCATGCTCAACTTCCCAAGCCGAACTTCATTCCGCTCCACTCCATCACTCTCCTCAGTCTCCTGCCACGAGAACCAAAGCTAGAAAGGCCGAAGAAGACACCGTAGCGATCAACTACCCACCAACCAGAACTCACACCCAACGAACGGTACAGTAGAGTACAGTAGTCGAAGACTAGAACAGACGTAGAACGCTCTGCAGCACCAATAGGCTGGCAAAAAGGTACGCTTTGACACTTCTTTAGCGCAATGCGATGCGATGAGATACGCTAATCAGATCGCCGAGGCGACCGTCCGATTGGGTTTTGCAGGGATGATGACTGGAGATCCGGATGCGTGCGAGAAGTAATGAAGAAAGTGGGAGTGAGATTGGGAAACTCTAAATGATTAAGGACCGATCATGATTAAGTGGGAGACGGTTTGGACATTCCAGAAGGTGAACTGAGGATACGCGACAAGGGAAGGATTGTATTGCGATATTTGGGGAGTATGGCAGGGATTCACGGCCTAGAAGTAGACCTACCTCGGTAGATATGGAAAGTGGAAATTGGATGTAATTGTTGAAAGAGAGTTTGGGTCTTGCCTGGACGTCAGCGATCTGATTGCGACTTAAATTGACGTGATTGGGAAGGCCGACGATGATGATCTTCGGTACCGACGGTACGGGTTTGCGTACATTAAAATTTGCCTTTGCGGGTTGATATCGGACATAGCTAACGGCTCAGATGGCGAAGAACTGGTTCCTCCACATGCAAGCAGGTGTCCACCTTGGATTAATCATGACTTGGAAACCGGTGAGAGGACCGTAGCTTGTTTTGAGAAAACTTTCTTAAGACCGCAGCATTGCAGTGTAGCAGTGCAGCTACGCAGCTATGCAGCTGGTGATGAATAACCCCCACGGATACGAGTGCTATCGCTTGCATCACCGACACACGGCTGGTGAGATAAGATCAGCGAGGATCATGATGGAGAATGGAGATCCCTCCGAACCGCTGGACGGGACAGGTTCAGGGCCAGCCGTTTCCCACGGCACGCAACCACGTTCGCCTGCCGCAATCTTCAGCTCACGATTATTCACTGGTCGATAACGTCGGGGACCATGTGCAAAGAACGTGCTAAAGAAACGTGGCACTTGCGCCATCAACCGTAGTACTATCTGGTCTCCGAAGCTAAAATATATTGACGGCCCAACGACGAGAAAGATCAATCTGGAAGGACGAAAAACAGATGTCTCGGGAAAGGAGCCGCATGTCAACACTCGGCATGAGCGCGGTCGCCGATAGACCCGAGTTTGGTCTGGTCTGTAGAATGGAAAATGCAGGCCGCACTTGAGGCCATGTTTTGGTGGAAAACAGATAACTGATAGAATGGAAGGAATTGCCAACAAGCAAACAGAAGAAGATAACGACCCTATCAACACATGCGCACACCTGACTGACTGGTCATCCAGACTCCAGACTTGACCAGTTGAAGCCTTCAAGCTGAATTCTGTTTCAAATGGCCTGACAAAAGTTTCTGTCTTGGGGCCCGAAATCCAATATGGGGACCTTCTGGCGGTTCCTGGATAATCTGTAAGTGGACATCGCTTGTCTGATCTATCTGCTCAGTGATCCCAAATCCAGACGAATGTTTTCTTTTGTCTGGCTGCTTCTTTGCATGAATGTCGACGCCGTAAGCATGCAGAAGATAGACTGTCGATAAGCAAGCGATAGATGGATGCATTGGCCTGGAACCTGCTCGGTGGCGAGCCTTGGGTAGAAAACTTGGGGAAGGAAGATGCATAGCATGCATGTGCCTGAGTCGGGAGGATTTGGAACGTGAGTTTGCTGGGAAGGATTGCGACAGGCACAGCCACAGGGCAGGGCCGAGCCGGGAACCACGACGTCGTTATCGGGAGCGAAGGCAGGCAGTAGAGGACAAGAATAGTAATTGCAGTTCGAGACGCATAAGTTGCAATTGAGATATGATGGATTTAAACATCGGCTGCTGCGTCTCGCCGGGTTATTTCGAGAATAGAGTTCTGTGTGTTTGAAGCATGAATCGCTTGGTTGCTTTTTGATGTTGTTTTTCTGATGGCATGGTAGTCTCATTCGTGGGGTGCAGTTTGCAGTGCAGGAACAGGAACAGGAACAGTCTTTCGGATGTGTGGCGAAGCCTTAACCCTTAAGGGCGAGAGGTTCGGATCGGTCGACGGGATGAGTGGGGGAAGGGCATTGCTCCTGCAGGTGGCCTCGATGTGGAAGTACCTTCCTTACCTAGGTCCCATCATACCGTGGCTTATCAGGAAGGATCAAACAACGTTGATGATATCCTAGACTGGAAGGAGCGGGTTCCGCAGAATACTGTTTGCGGTTGAAACGTTTCATGAAACATGATTTGATATCTCATGATCAGAAACTACAGTAGCTCGCAAAGATTCTGAGTTGTTACTTCATGCACGTGGGGGCGGTGGTTCTTACACATGCGAGAGAGTCTTCACTCGCGCGGAGACGTGACATCTCACCTCGGAACTTTTGGACGCTTCGGCAGTGCATGAAGCCCTCAAGTTCTTCTGGAAGGTCTCCTTTTGGCATCTCCGAACACTCACTCACTCGCTCGATGCAATTGGTTCCAGTCAGGGACTTTGGGGTAGAGTTCGGCATGGTGATGTCTTGGAAATGGTAGCTGCAGCCTTCTTTCAGAGATGCTGTGCTTGACCAATGCAGTCGACCCTCGCTCATGTCACACGAAATCCACTCTGAAGGGACATCTGCGGCCAGATCAGTAGCCTTTCTGATCCTCGACTTGCTGAGCCTCGAACTGAAAGTTTGATAGTCCCTCAAGTCGCTCTGCAAGTCGCTCTGCAAGTCACTGCTTTGGCTTCATCAGATCGATGGCCCCGTCTCAAGTGCCACGGTGTCCCATCCCAACTGGACTCCCACGGCAGCTCGCAGGAGACGATACATGTTGAGAGACAGGAACCCGCAGATACGGCGTCGGGATTGGGGGTCAAAGCCTTCCGCTTCTCTGGAATTAGAAGTAAATCCTTTGGAAATTTAAGACATATTGAATGCGGAGATTCCAGAGCAAGTCGCAATATGGCGCTCGTCCCCTCATCGACCATTCTTCTCGTAGGGCAGAGGCAATTATACGAGTCATCTTATATGTTCCAGATCTCAGATGCTAGCGAGATGAGAACGTCGTCCAAGTATTGATATCTGACAGGATCGCCAGCTCAAAGCAGACGTCTGTTCAAATTGAGCGTTCTGGTTCTGGAAAGCTTGGCCCGGAAAGGGCTTTGATCGGAGATTCAATCAATGGTCTCCTGCGTGCTCTGTAAATCTGTTCGCAACTTCGCATGTGCCCTTTTGTTTCCCGGTCAAGGTTAAAGTGGGACGAGAGAGAAAACCGTGAGCATGTTTCTCTGCCTCCAACCGGGGATTGCAGAGCACTGACTCGTTGCAAACACAATGCAAACGGCTACGGGCCTTGGAGATGTTAGTCAGGCCAGCCGCCAGCCAATGAGTTTTGCAACCTGTCTCGTTCGTTTCGAGGAAGCGAGCATGCGTGGAAAGGTCGCAGGACTTGTCCTTGTATAAAAGACGCACAGAAGAGTGAATCCGGGCTTCAGATCCGAGAATGTCTGCCCAGACCGGGGAGAGATGATTCGATGAAGTGCTCGAGAATTGTCCGATTTTGCTCTTGGCGGATCTGCCCATCCCCAATGCGCTGTCCAACCACAGCGACACCAGGCCTGCACCCTGGGCTCTCGCCTCCTGGCCGGTATCCAGGGTGGATGAGCCCCTAGAAACCCTTGAAGGCCTTGAAGGCCTCGCGGTGGCCCCAGAATCGCGGGTAACGGGCGCCGGAGCAGGGTGCAAAACTCAGGAGGAGTGCTATTGGAGTGCTATTGGATTCGTGCGTCGACGTCCCTGGCATGGCCTCGCATGGCCGGCTGCTGCAGAAGCAACCGCAACGTCGCTCCACTGCTCCACTGCTCCAGCGAACGTGGGGCCTGGGAGGGGAGGGGGGGGGAGGGGAGGCGTGCAAGGGAGGCTGCGGATGCGGAATACACGTGCGACATACTTCTACCATAATACGGTAATAGCACTGCACGGCACGCGAACTATAGCTGGATCGAGCACATCTTAACAGCGAGATAGATCTCTGATATTCAGGCTTCGAGAAGAGTCTGTTCCTCTGTGGCTTGATGGTTGACTCTGACGTTGGCTCTCTGATTCCGCGCTGCATGCTCCCACTGCAGGTGGGCATGCTCGTTGCAGACTACCGCGGCGAACTAATGCGGCGCGCTGCAAAGTGCCAAAGTCTTGGGGACATGAACTACGAAGTCTCTAGCTGCACCAGTAATTCAGATGTCGAGGAGTGGAGCGGAATGGGAGTGGGAGTGGGAGTGGGAGTGGGAGGGAGAGGGAGGAAGATGTCAGGATGTCTGCATGCAATGCGAGTGAGCCACAGGAGAGAGCCTGCCCTGCGTGATGGCACTGTGGTGCTGTAGTGCTGTGGTAGTCGAGTACTTACTGTCTGTGGTACTGTAGCACAGCGGACCCAAAGGAGGATAGCCCTTCATCACCACCACCACCACCACCACCACCACCACCACCCGGTTCACCTCCCACCTCCCACCTCCCACCTCCCGCCAGGCAGGCCGTCGCGACTCAAGACATTGGTCGCCTCGGATCATGGCGTCGTCGCCGTCGGGGGGCGTTGAGGGCGCGAGGATCTGGAGTTTGTGGGACATGCCATGAATGAGGAATGATGAATGATGAATGACGATGCCTCTCGGGTGGTCCCCGACGACCTGCCACTGCCAGACTGCCAGAGTGCTAGACTGCTGCTTCGTACTTTGTACAAGTATTGTACGGTACAGTAGGCAGAACCTGCTAGGCCACAGAGGGCATTCGCCAAGCCCATCTGACTCGGCTCGAGTGCTTGGACTGGGACTGTTCAGACCCTGCCTTTGCTCTTTGCTCTTGCTGCAGCGACCACCACCACCACCACCATCCACCAGGCTGTGGATCCCCCAAGCATCATCCCTCCTCACCACACACAACCACGCATTCCCGCTAAATACCCACAGAATGACCGCGGCACTGGCTCGACCGGCTGGCCGCCTGCAGCCTGCACCACCTGCACGTCGAATCACAACCCCTAAGGCGTCCAGGGCATCCAGGGCAAGCCAGGGGCCTCAGAACCTCAGGGCCTCTTAGAAGTACCACACTTCATCCACCGAGACCGCCTTCCTCTGCTGGGGCAAGCGTGCCCACTGCCCATGAGCAGCAGCGAGAAAAAAAAGCCCGAGCAACGGCGAGGGTTGAAGGCAAACATGAATCGGATTCACCCTTTCGAACCCGGTCATGATGTCGCCCTCGCCCGCTGCTGGACCAGAGAGCCGAGCCAGATCTTCAGTCGTCCTGTTGCTCGTCCATTGCCTTGCCTGCTCCGACTCAACGTCTGCTCTCCTCTTGGTCCCTCGTCCCTCTCTCATCTGAATTAGCCAGGCTTACCACCCAACCGTCCGTCATTCATCCACCTGCTGCGTGCTATTATCTGCACGTCGACATATACCAATTCCTGTGGCAGGATCTCCCGGACTGCCCTGACGGCTGCTGTCGAGTTTTGGCGACCCTTTCATCCTGGTCCAGTTTCCACCTTTCCCTTCCCTTCCCTTCCCTTCCCACCAAGACGACCGCTGGCGAGCAGCGTGGAGCTCGAACCACCACGACTGTGCGCAATTCTGCCTGACATCCGTCTTCAGATCCGGTTCAACGGTCCATTCTCAGCGCTCAATTCAGTCGCAGATCGTGCGTGCTGCCCTCTGCCGCCCTTCTTTAGTCGCTGCCCGGCTTCGACCAGACCTGCGCCTCTCCACATTGGTGTCGTCCGCCTGGTGTCTACATAGGCTACATAAGCTACTCAGAGACCCCGTCCCCGTCCTCCTTCCAGAATCGACTCTCGCGTCGGGCTCAACCGCGAACGTCTTGAAACACTCTAAAAGCAGTTAGAACTTCACTGCCCCATTCCCCAAACCTCTCGTCCCGGGCTGGGGGGCGATTGCGAGTCTGCGAGTCTGCGACTTCCCGTTTACCGCTCTATCACCGTCTGCAACAGAGGCAGACGTTGATATGTCGAAAAACTTCTTCGGCCACGCCTTCTCTACCAATCGAACACCCCCCCTCCCCAAAGATCCACCAGCCGCCACATCCAAAAAGAAGGACGAGGTTTCGCTCCTGTATGAGCTTGGACTACTGGACGAGTCGGATAAAAGACCCAGGAGGCGCGAGAAGGACAAGGACAGGGAGGAACCTGGTGGAGCACGCGTTGCAGGTTCCTATCCCAAAAAGAGTACGCACCAAGTCTATGCCAATTTTATCCCCTTCTCCGCCCCTCCAGCCGTTCGAATAGTTGCTGGCCCGAACTTCAATCCACTTCAACTAACCTAGAATCTCTTCTTCAGACTTCTCCATGACCGCGGACTCTGTACGAGGGATATCAAGACAGTACCCACCGTCGCTCTCCTCGACGTATTCGAATCAAAGCAAGGGAACCGGTGACTTGCGCAAGCGAGCAGGTGGTGGAATGGCAGGTATGCTGGACACAGACAGGAGCCGTACACGGCGCGAGAGGACTTTTGTCGGCAGTGAGTGCGCCGTCTGCGAGGAGCCGTTGGAACACACTCTTCGTGGCGAGCGCATACTCCAGTTCTCATGCGGTCACGTCTCGCACGAAGCGTGCTTCTACGAGTACATCAAGGAGTTCGAGTCACAGTATTGCCCGACATGCAATGCGCCATTGGGTCTAGACACGAGTAGGGGAGGCAATGTACTGGATATTGGTAAGAAATTCGAAACTGGTTGGTGCTCCCATATCAGGCAGCTGATTGTGATCTTTCACTTTAGAGAAGCTAAGTAGCATTGTGCGATCAGTATCAGCGAGCGACCAGTCAACAAGGTCAAATCAGACTCCAACGCCGACAGCGTGGGACAGCCAGACTGTCCGACCTCAAAGCCGAGAGTCGAGCGCAAGACCACAGCCTCGAGATATGCCCAGGGATGGCAGCAGAGACTCGCGAGATAGCAATGCCGGTGGTGGGAGTAGCAGAGATAGCAGGGACAGCAGAGATCGTGCAAACAGATACGTGCCGAATTCACGGACGTCGCATACTCGAAATGACTCTGAAGCGACGGGCGCTGGCTCATCAGTTGGTTATCCCGAGACTTCAGTGAGCGGTCCACCACGGCGCCACGATTATGATGTTCAATCAATGGAGACCAACTTGATCAGCCCAAGAGCGAGCGTCACCAGAAACCCTATTCCACCCCCGTCTGTCAGTGTACGATCAGAATTCCCGACCCTCAATCGTTCGCGCCAACAGCAAACCCTCACTTGTCTCGTTACAATTGAAGTCCCTGACAATAAATGGCGCCCTGATCCCGATGACTTGAGAACCGCTCCTCCGTTACCTCCTGTTCGCCCAGAAGATACCTACGCTAGACCTCCTTCGCCCGCTCAAAGCGCACCGCGATTCTATCCATACGAGCCTCCTGAGGTATTGGAGGAGATTACAGAAAATCTTCGAAACAGAGTCGAAAATTGGCATGGCTTAGACTTTAACAGGTTTGCACCTATTCTTACCAGCTGAAAATCCAGACTGACCAATGAACAGATTCGGAAAATTGCGACTATATGGCACGATTCGAGTCGGCAAAGACAAGCAATCATGGCAGGAACTAGAATGCTTCCTCTTTGCCGAGATGCTCATTTGTGTCAAGGAAAAGAAGGTCGCAGTTCCGCAATGGGATGATCAAAATTCTCCACGCAAGCTGACCAGATGTACCCTGAAAGGTTCAATCTTGATCAAGAAACACTTGAACGAAGTGGCTGAGAGTGGCATTGGTAATGCGCAACTTGGCCAGACTGAAAAGATTACCATGTCTAATCTCCGCCCAGCAGACGAGAATGTCTTGACCCTCAGCCTCTCCGTGGCTGAACTACCATCGTTCCATCTCAAATTTGAAAATAGGAATCAGTTGAAACTCTGGCAGCAAGCACTCCTAGACCTCAACGCGGTGGAAGGTTCTCCCGTGCGAAGCCCAGATTATGAACTCTCCGAGACAGAAGAGGAGGACTGGCAACGAATCTCGGATCCCAAGCGCGTTTCATCACTGAATTCATCCTCATATGGTGGTCCACGATCTGTTACCACCGCGCCGACCGAATATACGAGTGCGGCAAGAGGGACGCGACTTCCAGCAGCTGTACACGTCCCCGTTGACGTTGTTGTGGTCATCCCAGTGTCATCATCGATGCAAGGAGTTAAAATCAGTCTCGTCCGAGATGCCTTGAAGTTTATGGTTCAGAACCTTGGAGATCGTGATCGCATGGGTTTGGTCACTTTTGGATCTAGTGGAGGAGCAGCACCACTTGTTGCAATGACTACAAAGACGTGGAACGGTTGGTCTAATATTCTCGCGTCTATTAGACCAGTGGGACAGAAGAGCCATCGTGCCGATGTCGTTGATGGTGCCAATATTGCAATGGATCTGCTCATGCAGCGGAAGTCGAGCAACCCCGTCGCCTCCATTCTCTTGATCAGCGACTCGTCAACCTCGGATACTGAGAGTGTTGACTTCGTTGTATCAAGAGCGGAAGCAGCCAAGTAAGTTCAACAAAATCCTGTTGTAATCATAATGTCTAACAAGCACAGAATTGCTATACATTCATTCGGTCTTGGCATGACGCACAAACCTGATACCATGATCGAAATGTCCACTCGAACAAAAGCATCTTACACATATGTCAAAGATTGGATGATGTTACGAGAATGTCTCGCAGGCTGTCTCGGGGCAATGCAGACTATGTCTCACCAAAATGTTAAACTAAAGTTACGACTGCCGGAAGGATCGCCAGCAAAGTTCGTCAAGATTAGTGGAGCTTTGCAGATCACGAAACGAGCAACGGGCAAAGATGCAGAAGCATCGTTGGGAGACCTTAGGTTCGGCGACAAACGAGACATCCTGGTTCAGCTCGTCATTTCACCCGACAATGCATCACAGGAGCAGCTTCCGCAGGACCCTTGGGAGTCGATCGTTTCCGGTCTCGAAGCACTTGGTGGATCCCTCGACAAAGAAGATGAACGCACCGTTTCCATTGAAGAGGTTCCTCTCATCCAAGCTGACCTGACCTGGGGTGATATCCTTCGAGATGGTACCTTAACCCATCTCCCCCGTCCATCGTTATTGGCGATCACGATGCTTCCTGCACCGACGGCTCAACAACAGAAGAAATCGCAATGGCCCACCGAACGCACAATTCCTCCACATCCTCTTGTCGTCCAACGACGGATGGAACTCCTGACTTCCGATATGCTCACCCGAGCACTCACCCTTGTTTCTCGAAATCAGCACGATCGTGCTCAACATCTCCTTCATGAAACTCGTTCAATTCTAAAAGGTCTTGGAAAAGGTGGTTTGCCACCGATACCACCTACTCCTCAATTCAAGTCGCCCGCCGCGACTACATCTCAGGCTGATAGTTCATCTCCTACATCATCAGCCACTCCTGATCGTCGCCGTACTCCCTCGCCTACTTCCGCTCATACCGCTACTTCTGGCCACACATTTCCTATCCCTCGTCACCATTCTAACGACGCACTGTCCATGGGTACATCTTCTGGTATTGATCCAAACGCCGTCGCAGCCCTTGATGCTGAGCTCGAGTCGAGTATGGAGTGGATCAATCATCCCGCAGTGTTCGGAAGAGACAGTAGAAAAGCCGTCCTACAGGCCATTGGTGTCATCAGCAGCCAACGAGGCTACACATTCCGCACACCTGTCGAAAGTCTCTGGGCTGGACGTGTCAGCGGTGTTAAGCGATTATCCGAACGGAGTCGAGAATGGCGAGAAGAGGAAGGTGGCATCATGGAGGAGACCTGAACCCTTGCCATATCGTCTTCAACGTCCCCAAAAGTTCTTACATCTTCGAGGATCTACCTTGGATCTCACTCTATCTGATCAAGCAGTGTATGATTCGGTTGGTCTTTTACTTGCTACGATATACTACACCCAAAACAGGATTATAACGACTCACGAGATCGCCTGTCTGCACATGACGCCCTTTTATTTACATATATCACTTTCTACACTGTATCATACTTGACGAAGTTCTTTAGCGGTAGCACAGGCTGACTGGCAAGCCTTTCATTTGGATGTCACATACCCTCATGTTTGTTCCTTGGTTCCAGGTCTCATTTTTCTCCGTCGGATTTTCTTGTTCTGTTTCCTTGGGTACGATAGTTGTTTTTTTTTGGGATGGGGCGATGTCGGGCATAAGGTCACGGTTCGTGGTCGTGGTGGTTGTTTGATATGTGCTATACGGTTTGTGTGTAGTTCGGTAAAGGGAAGGGAATTGGATAGGATAGGATAGGATAGGATATGATAGGATGAGGTGGGAGGGAGGGTAAATGTAGGATGGATGGAGGTGGGGAATTGTATGGAATTGGCTAAAAGTAGCATGGATGGGATTGTTGGAGGTGAAAGTGCCGAGTCGTGTTTGAATGAGGGTTTAGGAAGGAGATACGGTGGTAGATAGGAGCCATTTACAGTAGAATGGAGTGGAGTGGAATGGAATGTATGTTTTGAGATCATAGATCGGGTCTTGTGTTCTTCGTGCTGTGATCTCGTCGTGTGAGTGGGTTGGTTGTTGTTCTTTCGTTGTGATCTGATTTGAGTTCCTCGTGCTTGAACCTCCTTATCTTCTCCTTATCTTCTCCTCGATCCTCTCCTTCCTTCCTCTTCTCTTCTCTTCTCTTCATACCCATACAAACCGATAACCATACTCACACCCATAACCATAACCATATCAACACAGCAATATCCATCCATCTATCCATCTATCTATCCATCCTCGTCTCAAAATACTCCCTAAGCAGTAAATAAATAAATATTCGATTCGATTCGGTTCAGTTCGGTTGACTAGGTAAGTAGGTAATTAGGTAGGTAATTATTGGAGAGGAAGAAAAAGAAGAAGATTCGAAGAAGATTGATTTAGTCCATACTATTTATAGTTACGATTGTTACTTGCTTGCTTGCTTGCTTGCTTGTTCCGGGTACTTACTGTACCTACCACGCACGCATGTATGTATGTATGTATGTATATATGGATGGATGGATGGATGGATGGATGCAGGGAACCTCGATCTAAGTAGGCAGTTTAGCTATACTACGGTAGCCGTTCTCTATTCCGCAGTTCCGGCTTCGGCTTCTTGTTAGCTAGGTAGCGGATGATGGATAATGGATGGATGATGGATGATGCGGTATACAAGTAATTGACTCGGCGGTCGTGATTCGTATATGGGGTGAGACTGAGACTGAGACTGTAATATAACATAACTGTGATGTGTGTGTGTAACTGTACTTCGAGGTTCGCCCCTCTCGTTCCGTAGGTAGGTAGTTATTCCGTTGATACTTACTTACCTACCTAGTACCTACAGACCGGAAACCAGCCTACGTAACGAGTAAGATTACATGCTGATTGTTAAATGGCACGCGTGTGTTGGTCGAACGAACGAACCGCGTTGTTCTTTCGTGGAGAGGAGAGGAGAGGAGAGGGCTTGGGTAAGTGGTGGTTGGTGGTTGGTAGTTGGTGGTTGGTTGGAACTTGGTTGGGGTTTCCGTTGTTGATTAGAGGGTGGGTGTTTGTTCGTTTGTTTGTTTGTTTGTTTGTTTGTCTTTGGGTGGGATGATTTTTTGGTGGGGGGAGGAAGGAAGGAAGGAAGGAAGGAAGTGTGGATGCGATTGGGGAGTTTGGGGGGTTGAGGGTTGAGGGTTGAGGGTGGTAGGTGGCGGCTTGGAGGAGAATGATTGTTGATGTTTGAGGATGGGGGATAGAGGATAGAGGATATTGGGGTTTGAGGGGTTAGGATGGGGATTTGAGATTTGAGATTTCAGAGATGGATGGATAGGTTGTGAGATGATGGGGTTTGAGAGTTGGTGCTGGCGTTGAGGTTGAGATGAGATGAGATGAGATCGTTTGGTTTGGTTTGGGCTGAGTGGTTAGGGTGGTATGGGTAGTGGCTGGGGTGGATGGGCGGATTTTTGGATGGGTGGAGGTTGAGATGGAGGTAGGTTGAGGGTATTGGCTTTGAGGCTTGTGAGGATTTGTGCGGTGGGGGTTGAGGGATATGGGTTTGAGGGATATGGGTTTGAGGGATATGGGTTTGAGGGATATGGGTTTGAGGGATATGGGTTTGAGGGATATGGGTTTGAGGGATATGGGTTTGAGGGATATGGGTTTGAGGGATATGGATATGTTGTGAGATGAATGGGGCTTGAGATGAGTAGATGTTAAAATGGGGCAATGCTGGGATGGGTAATTCTTGAGATTAGTGGAGCGTGAGGATATTGGGATTTGTAAGTAATTCGATTTGGGAGTATCGGGCTTTAAAGGTTGGTAGTCTTTGAGAGTATGGAGTTTGAGGATTTGATATATGCCCATATGGACGACCACGGTAGGTTGTGCATTGCGCGCCAAAGAAACAAGCCGCGACGAAGCCAAACCCAAGAAGAGCTAGCACCCATCCCAGCCGAAGAAAGGGACAATCGGCGTTTTAAAGATCGTCCCAGCGACCCTAAAGGCAAAGACCGAGTTCGTGTGCAAGAAACGGATGTGGGCATGCGAAGAGGACGTTCAACTCAATGGCGGAAAGGTCTACGGGGATTATTTACTGACTGGGCTGCTAAACTACGACTCGAAGGACAGTAATAGCTGCCGCACCACAAACTTGGAGCGCTTGGTCTGGATGGCTCGCCATCGCTTGCATACTTGGTACTCCTCCTAGGACGCTCGGGGGAGCGGATATCCTTCATTACAATTTGGTAGACGAACCCGAATTCATACCACTCAAACCCCTTCGAACCGCCCGACAAAATCCCTATTAATTGTAGCATGGATCGGCAAGGCCAAGTTGGAGTTGACCCTCCTGGATGGAAGTTCTATGGTTGAGCTGATCGGGTACAAAATCGTGAATCGACTTCTGCTCACAGTTCATAATGATGGCAACCTACTCGTTCGGCTCGCCAATGATTAATAAGTGGTGCTTAAATAATACGTGTTTGTACAGGTGAATGTGGTCGGGGTCGTAGCTGAGATCAAGGCCTATGTGCTCCCCATCGAGTTAGGATATGAACTCCTACTGGGTCTGAACTAGTTACGAAATGGATGAAGTTTGAGGTGGAATAAGTATTAAGATTATTAACTTTCAAAATGCAAAAACTTATAAAATTGAGACGAGGAAATCGCAAGATGAGCAAGGTTTGAGATAAAACGAGCAAATAGCTTTTTCAGATCTCGGACTATGAAAAACAAGTTGATTTAAAGATATCGATACTTGAAAACAATATGCTTGAGAATAGAACATTCAGCTTGTAGGCTCATTATCCATCGTCTCTATATATTATCCTCTGTAAGATTCCATCCACCCACAACGCATTTTATTCAACGTCTTCAGTCAACTTCATAGGATTAATAAGATACTTTTCGGCATTTCTGGCACCGGGTATTGGTATCGGTGATCAATGAGGGATGGTCGGAATGGTAGCGAGCTGACTTCAGCCCTAGCCTAGTACCTGACATCGGACTCACCACTCACGATTGAGGACCTGTCGGTATGCATCCGACCGCGAATTAACCGTAGTTGCCGTTTCGGGTCCAAAGTGCGATGTCAGGTGAGGTGAGAGTGTAGTTTGTGTCTTTGAGGTCCATATTGCCGGTCCTTTTCTTACAGTGCTATCCAGTCGCTAAAGGAGCGGTGTCCTAACTAGGGGTTGCGATTCCAAATTCCAGAGTTTGAAAGCTGAGAGGGCGAGAGGAGTTGCTGGACGAATGGAGTGTGAGAGTAGGCGCTGACATGTAAAAAAGTATCGAGCTGGCAGTGTTTATTAATTGAATGTCTGAAAAGAATGCTGATGTTGCCACGGAAGATAGCCGTAACCTCGCGGATTTAGTTACGATTTTGGAAGGTGGGGAATTCGTATTAAGTCAAATGATGACTGTTGTTGGCATCGGCAGTGTTGAAATGGACATCTGTAAGGTGTAGAAATGCAAGAAAGAAAACCAGGTGCAGAAACGCAGATCTTCAGAGAGCGAGGAGCGCCACCGTACTCGCTAAACCACCATATCGGGACGTGGCTTGAAGTGGATGTTTTGCGACAGCATTGTGCGCGCTAAGCCTGCTGCTAAAGTATCTCGGCGATCAGCACTGATTTTGGGATTCCCGAAACAGTCCCAAACCTGTATGGATAATACATTCTCTACTCGGGATTTCTCCATTATTTATATCATTATGAGTAGACCAGCTTCAAGAGAGAATGATTGGTAGTCGTGCGAACGAGCCAATGGCCTACTGTCGTTTTTGGTTGCAGCCTAGCTGTACGTCTCCAAGTGGTCAACGCTCACGTAAAGGACAAGGTATTCGAGACGATGATCTCAGATCAGCGCTTTGGACAGAATGCTTACTTCGGTCTGAATTCCGAACATTGTCAGAAAGTAGAAAGTACATAAGCTACTTCTCTCACGTTCAGTGGGTAGTATTCCTCAACTGTGTTTCTTTTTGATTGGTGACGTCCGTTGCCCATCTTGGTCTTGCTGTCATTATTTCCCTCTTGAATCAATTCTTTTCATCCTTGCTGTTCTAGTATTCTGTACAAGATGACAACTTCTAAAGATGGAAAGCCTTTCAAGGTCATCATCGTGGGCGGCGGTATAGCGGGACTTACACTGGCCAACTCCCTCGAACGAGCAAATATCGACTATGTTCTTCTCGAAGCTAGAGGAAATATGGCTCCCCAGGTGGGAGCGAGCATCGGGATATTGCCAAATGGATGCAGGATAATGGATCAGTTGGGAATCATCGATAAGATTGCGCCGTTCGCAGTCCGACCCGATATAGACTATGTGTGGCTGAGAGGGAAGAAGATCAATGAATCTCATGCTGAGGCTCTACTTGATGCTAGGTCTGCCGGCCTTTGCTTCGAAGGAAAAACGACAGGAATTGAGCTGACTGTATTAGACATGGCTATCGACCTCTTTTCATGGAGCGCGAGATTGTCCTCCAGAAAATGTACGAGACGATCAGCGATAAATCGAAGATTTTGACGAACCAAAGATGCAACGAAGTTGAACATACGGAGGAAGGAGTGACAGTCAAGTGTGAAAACGGGATGGAATATAAAGGTGATGTTGTTGTTGGAGCAGATGGAGTGCACAGCCTCGTTCGAAGTGAAATGAGGAGATACGCCGACACGAAGACAGAAGGGCTAATGAAGAAGGATAAAAATAGTAATTATATATTCCGCCTAGCAAGTCTCACTTGCTGACAGAACTGTTCAAATAGGTCTCTCGGCAGAATACTGTTGCCTTTTTGGTATTTCAACCGCAGTACCGGCCGTCACAGAACGTGAAGTTCATCGAGTCTACGAGAAGGACTTCTCATTCCTCCTCATCGGCGGGATTAACTCAACTTATTTCTTCGTATTCAAGAAACTCGCCAAGAAATACTTCCCTCCCAATATCCCTAGATTTACAAAATCAGACGCAGAGAGCTTTGGACATTCCTTCAACGACTATCCTATCGGAGGCACAGATGGCACCAGAAAATGGAAAGAGGTCTGGGACGCGAGAAAGTCATTCGCTCTGGTATCAATCGAGGAAGCATGGAATGAGACGTGGACCTGGGGTCGCTTTGCTTGTATCGGAGATTCGATCCACAAGGTTACACCTAACGCCGGCGCAGGCGGCAATTCAGGAATCGAAAGCGCGGCAGCACTCACAAACAGTCTGTACGATCTCGTTCACACCGACAAATATGAAAAGACAGACCATGCTTCCGTGACCACTGCTCTTCAGAGCTTTCACGACGTGAGGAAAGATCGCATGAAATCCATTTCTGAATCAGCGAATGGGCTCACTCGGATCGAAGCTCTTGCAACGATGAAGGATAGATTCACGGCACTCTATGTCATGCCCAATGCGGCTGATTTTATAGTTGATAATTGGAGTGAGTCGATGGTTGGTGCCGTTAAGTTGAACTTTTTGCCGAAACCAAAAAAGAGTGTGGGGAACAATATGCCATTTGATCCTGAACGTGGTCTGGGTAAGAGCGAGAGTATATTGAGGAGGATTGCATTGGCACTTCCGCTATTGATCCTTTGGTGGACGGCAAGTACAGTGATGGGTGATGGCATCAAGAAAGCGGCACCGCTCTTTACCGATGCCCTGACGCATGGATCAGTTGGTTATGGTGCTGGAGAGGTGCCTCTGCGAGAGGTATACACTGGTGTCAAGGCGTTGGATGATTTTATGAGGTTCTTTGTTGCTGTATTTACACCAAGCATGGCTGGACTGGATCACAGTGAGTATTGATCTTCTCATCCGTGCTAACTCTAGCTGACGCGAGGACTAGGTTCAGAGCTGCTTCAACAATCTGCGCAAGGGGTTAACTTGTACTCGCCTCAACGACTGCAGATGATGAGATTCATTGTGGATATCAATGCTGTAAACGCTATTTGGCTCATCGAAAGTTGTCGACGAGCAAACTTCTTCACCTTAACTACAGTGTAAGTCTGGAATCATTATGTTAAGACCCGAGCAGTTTACTTACATTCACTACAGTCCCATACTATTCATGATCTACTTCCAGCTCGCTGGCATCGGTATCGTCGCACCACTCTTCTACTTCCTCCACTACATCTTCACTCCAGCATCCAAGTTCTACGCAGCAGACAATCGTCTTGTCCGAACCTCATACGCAAAAACCGTCATTCCAGCTCTCATTCTGGGCTACTTAATCCCGCTCGGGGCTATGTACTGGCCGACATCCCCGCTTTCCACACGCCAGGGCTGGAATTTCATCTGGCAGTTCTTCCCTATACTGATCGTTGGTTTCCATGGCCTTTTCGCACGAATGGTCAAAGACACGACGGAAATCGACAAATACGAGAACGTCAAAGCCGACTTGCCTTACCTTCGTCTCGCATACATCTTCTCTGCTATCGTATCAGCCTGCGTGTATTGGTATGCTTACGCTGTAACACCAATTCCATTCCTCGATCTCTTCTTTAAGGATATTACGGAATCAGGAAGAGAGATGCATAGTTTTGCAGAGGCCATGGGAGTATTGTTGAAGCTTGATGATGTGTTCTGCTTTGCGAGTTCGGCAGTCTGGACTTTGCTGTGCTTCAGAGATCTGAAGAGCGATGGGAGATTGAAGACTGGTTGGATTAAAATTTTGTCCACATTGATGTTGAGTACTGTTGCAGTGGGACCAGGAGCGAGCTTTGCCTTGATGTGGTGGTGGAGAGAGGAGATTTTGGCGAGGAAGCGGAAGGAGGAGGAATAAGGGGTTAGGGGCTAAGCGAGATCCTTGGCGAGGGGTCTGGAGGACGAAAGCGAGAAACCTTCGAGACGTTTAGATGTCTTGGAGATCGCCTACAGCGAGGAATAGACTGCATATATCACAATCTTAGAGCTTCATGTTATAAATTTAATGCTTCGTTCTCAATCATCAGCAGAGTAAGTGTCTTCTGATCAAGTGTAATTCCGATGCTTCGGGATCAGAACCTCGAGGAGCAAATTCAAAAGCAACTCTGTGGCTGACTGGCCGACTGGCTGCTGGTCCATGGGAATATCTACCGTTCCAAATGTGAAGGCGTATATGCCAAGCAATAAGGGGGAACTAGGTTCGACTTACGTAAGCTTACGCATCATTTCCACCAGTCTCGGATTCTCCACAACATTCTTCAGCACACGAAAAACGAGTCACACGTTCACAGCCACCAGCTCCTCTCTGTCGATTTTCTCGTGTTTTCACGCTTACGATGATGTTTGTGTAATGTATATCATTTGTGAGAGACCGAGAGTGAACAATCATCTTTTAAGCTTTAGGTTGGTGGGCTTGGCGGTCTTCGGCAGTCGTATCGAGGTGACCTTGCTGAGAATCTAAGGAGCTGGGCCACCCTTTCTACGTGCAAATCTTGTACAAGTTGTACGGCAATCCTCTGGTTGCATAATTTTATGTGGTCATGATTCACAGATGTGTTTCGTTCATTTCAGCTCGATCTCCAGGCGTGTACAGGTTGACGCGCCCATACGCGCGAGTTCTTTTGATAAACTAGCTCACCCCGCCGCACATAAAAGCACTCTCCTACTCAAATACACCAATGGGATTAGCGTGCTCAGAAGTGGTCAGCCTTGCAGGATGCCATCTGTCTCTCGGGCGTTCGCAATATAACCTCCCTGCATTGTGGCGTTTATACGACATCCCTGTTGGGAGTTCAGCTCCGAGCTCGAAGTTCTTCAGCCTTGATGTCAGATACATTGCTCGGCGTAAGATGTGGAGGGAGGGGTCTCGCCTCAATGACGAGTTCGATCACAGATGATATGAAGGGCGCGGCGCTCCCATCTTCTGTGCTCTGGTCTCTTTTTCCTGCCTTGCAGCGAGCACGACATCGACCATCATGGCGAAAGAATCTTTCCTCGACAAGATCTTGATTACGACCTTCAGAGGTGTGAACGCACTTATTCCTTGGCACAAATTGCCTACATTCCTTGGTGTCGCAAACCTCCTGGCCTACAGAGTTGAGCTTGACGCAAAGAATCTTTACGATGTCTATCCTGATGCTAGTTACCAAGGAACAGAATCTACCTGCCCCATGAAAGATAGTCGATATGTTACAGCTCGAAACTCTGATGGATACTTTAACGATCAAGCCGAACCTAAAATGGGCTGTTTGGGCCAGCGATTTGGAAGAAACGTCTCTCGCGAACACGCCAAGAAGCCGACTGACGCCGAACTTTTGACACCCAGCCCAAGACTTGTTAGTGAGAAACTGCTAGCAAGAACGGAATTCAAGCCTGCCACAATCGTAAATTTACTTGCTGCTGCCTGGATTCAATTCCAAGTCCATGATTGGGTCTTTCATGAGACGGTATGTGTATATTATAACCTTTATATAATCCTAAACTGATCGTTGAAGTATGCTCCTGGGGAGAATGATGTCGAGATCCCTCTCCCACCAGGAGACACTTGGCCAGATGGACATATGAAGATTTTCCGCTCAAAGCCTGATGTGACCCTCGACGAAACGGACAAGAAATCTCCTGGATACAAGAATACCAACACTGCTTGGTGAGCCATATTTGCTCCGAATCCCGCGCCAGGCACATACTGACTCCCGCTTTTGTGCAGGTGGGATGCTTCCCAAATCTACGGTGAAAGCGAAGAGCAGACTTCTAAGCTGCGTGGTGATGCCGTAAACGGTAAGCTCAAGATGAACAAAAACGGAACGGAGAACTTTCTGCCAAGAGATGAGAACAATTTACCTCAGACTGGCTTCAACACGAATTGGTGGTTAGGCTTGGAGCTCTTACATACCCTGTTTGCACTGGAACATAATTCGATTTGTGACCTTCTGCATGAAAATAACCCCGAATGGATCAGGTTTGTGGAACTTCTTCGAGCCACAATTGACTTATTGCTGACAGGTTTTTAGCGATCAACTTTTTGATACAGCAAGACTGGTCAACTGTGCACTGATGGCCAAAATCCATACGACTGAATGGACACCAGCAATCTTGGATCATCCGACCATCAACTCAGCACTTCATGCGAACTGGTGGGGTATCATCGGAGAAAAGCTACATAAACTTGTTGGTCGGATCTCAAAGAGCGAAGTCATTGGCGGCATTCCCGGCTCAGGAGTGAACCACAATGGCGTCCCTTATACTCTGACAGAAGAATTTGTTTCAGTCTACCGTCTTCATCCTTTGATCCCAGGTACATTCCCTCATCGATCCTTACCTCAGTCCTCATTCTAACAAACTCTAGACAACATCGCACTCTTCAAAACTTCTTCGGGTGTCCACGTGAGGACCACACCCATTAGCGATCTAGCATTCTCCAAAGCCCAATCCGCATTCGATGAAAAGACCAACATGGGAGACGTTTTCTACTCCTTCGGCATCAACTACCCTGGCGCCATTACACACAACAACACTCCTTCGTTTCTCCGCAACCTCACCACACCCGACGGCATCCACCGAGACATCTCTTCCGTCGACATCCTCCGTGACCGCGAACGTGGAGTCCCGCGATATTGCGAATTCAGACGTCTCTTCCACATGAAAGCCCCTAAAACATTCCTCGATCTCGTCGGTGGCAAAGATAAAGATCTAGCCACCACCTTGTCGCAAGTGTACGAGAACGACATTGAGAAAGTGGACTTGCAAGTTGGGATGTTCTGCGAGCCGTTACCAAAAGGATTTGGGTTCAGCGACACAGCGTTCCGAGTCTTCATCTTGATGGCCAGTCGTCGCATTCAGAGTGATCGATTCTTGGCTGGCGATGGATGGTCTGAGGAGGTGTATACGAAAGAGGGGATGGCGCATGTGCAGAATGAGGGCATGATTAGTGTTTTGACGAGGCATTTTCCGGAATTGAAACCTGCGTTGCTTGGAAAAGATAATGCGTTTAGACCGTGGATGAAGTTGGGCACGAGTGTGGAATATAAGGGTGTTGAGACGACTGCGCCTGCTTGAGGTATGATCAGGCCGTTGTGGTATTTGTTTGAGCGATGTTTGGTGTTGGTGTTGGGATTTCTTTGGATTGGAATTGATCCGACATTATTCTCACAGATGGCATATCCCTCATTGCGTGGGAATTGAAACTTGCTAATTCCCTTTTGAGAATGTTGGACATTGAGGATACTAATAGTTGGGAATTATGATGTTTGAAGATGTTGGACATTGAGAATACTAATGGTTGGGAATTATGATATTTGAAGGTGTTGGAGATTGAGGATACTTATCATTGAGATCATATATTGAATGAATTGTCAAGTAACATTTGTGGAAGTTCTATAGGCTTCAATCTCCATATTTTAGGTCCCAGCATGCCAAGTTTCAGGCTCTTTGTCGCTAAATTTCCAGGGGCTCTCTCACTAACATTTTACCCTGAATGTAAGCGAGCTAGCTCTGACCCCTAATTAAATAATGCCCAATCTAGCAATCCTTATTGTCCTACAATCGCACAGTATTCTAAACCCTTTCTAATGTCGCTCCAAGTTCTAGTACTTCGCTTTATATGTTTATCCATGAGCAGACAGGTGGAAGCAGAAAGTCATAGTATTCACGTGATATATATAGTCACCTCAACAATTCAGTCCCGCCCGCGTGCCACATATCGTCATCAAGTTTAGTGTTTGAAGAAAACGATGGTATCCTAAGTTTAAAGTTTAATGCTAGATTAGAGTTTGGACTGAGTTCAGCGGGAGCTATCATGGAGTATCAAAATCGCAGTTACTTGTTCAGTTCAGATGCAAATGTACGCTAAGGAGCACGTATATATCTAATTTTCCCTCGCAGCCCAACACTCTTCTTTCCAGATCCTTCAAACAATTTCAACAACTACTCCTCAAGTTCCTTCATATAAATCTACACTTCAAAGTCCATCTGCTTCTAGTACTACACTTCTTACTTCGAACCCTATCTACAGTACCAAAGTCCGACACCGCAAAAGAAACTATCAACGCAAAATGGCACCTGAACATTTCGGACATCCTGGATATTCTTATCAAGATCATCCCTACCGTGACTGGTCTGATCAGAATGGAAATGACATCGAGATGCAAAATCTAATGAATCGGGAAGTCGCTTCCCACGGCAACCGAGTCCGCAATTCAGGGCAGCAGCAGCAAGGACAGGCGAATGGTTCCTCCCTAAATAGACAACACTATCCAACATCTGGCGGTGTGCCCATGGAAAGAGGCAATGGTTCAAATTTGTCAGGTTTGGCTGGGACATCGGGGAACACTTACCCCGAATCATTGTCTAGTTCGAAGAGGACGAATGTCCTGCAATCGACTGGACATTTCAGGCAACGCGAATCTCAGGAAGGGCAGCTGAACAATTTCAGTAGATCTGGCCATTCTAATGTTGAAATCGAGGCTGCAAGAACCCTGAATACACTGGCACGGCCACAGACAACAAGAGGATTCCCGACATTGGTCCACGAACCTCGTCCCAGCACCAGAGTGCAAATATTCGCCCAGAATATCATTGAATCCTTTGACGTACAAGCAGAGGCATATCTACCACCGCCTCCTGACTCCGTAGAGGTTGACAATCTTATTTTAGAAGCGACAGCACAGCCACTTCCGCGGCCCGAACAGGAATTCAAGACAAATTCGGTTTTGATAGCTAACGACCTCGGGTTCTCTATTCAACAAGATCGACCGGGCTTAGCAAGCGAATATCCATCGAGCCTTGATGTTGGGATGTCAACTACCGGACTTCAACAGCCAGCTAACCCAAATCGGTGGGGACAAGCTGGATCGTCGTATTCTGGTTCGTCGGGTAGCCGGCTCTCTACAACGGCAGCTCCGTCTAGATCCAGCGCCGTCTCTGCAGAAAATCTATTTGCCAGGGATAGTGTTCGAAAGCTTTGGTCATGAACAGCATAGATGAAGCTAGACCGCCAAATTTTAGGCCTTCCGCTTCATCCCATTCAGCTACTGGCCACTCAGATAATCCTGCTGCAAACGGCAACCAATCCCGACGATTCCAACGCTATAACTTCAGATGCTTGAATTGAAGAAGACTTATATGATGTTAGTAGATAGTAAATGAAATAAATCGATCAGCTCGAACCCTCACGTCCTCGAAATCACCTAAGCGAGATTCACGTGATGCCCCTTTTCGAGGTTCGATTATCGATTGCTTCGTGATGCATGCAAAATGACGACTGGTTGACAGCCGAGTAGTAAGAATCAACAGGTTATGAAAACAATTGTTGGAGTTCATGATGCTTCTTTCAAATTGCTATAGTCATCGTGATACCTATCGGGGTCGCCGAGAAACTAAACTCAGCAGCAAAACACCATATCACTAAATCGAAATCTTGACACACTGTTTCCTAGCAGTCGATTACGTAATTTTGAATAGGTATGAATCTCCGTTTCTTGGAAATCTGACTCTAGAGGTTCTAAGAAGTTTTCAATGTGCAAGCTGTTCCTGACATTGCCTACAGCATAATTCTGTTTTTCATTGTTTGGAATGATTTTGGCACGGATGTAGTAGATTTAGAGATCCCAATGTTTGTGACTCTTTTAAGATCGAATATGTTTTAGAATAGGTTCTAAATGTCAGTATTTTATATTAAAAAAAAATCAAGTTTTAATGCGTTTCATTATCCGAAATTGTTATAATACAACTATGCTTCAATTGGAGATTAAAATATCTAAATAAATGCGATATCGAGATTATAAAAAAGAATGGATTAAATGTTAGGAATTACGATTAATGACCGTGGATATGAATCCTCGCCTTGCTTATAGCTTGTCGTATATAGTAGAATAAGCTGTTAGAGATCAACTCTAACATTGTGCCTTTTGGCCCGTTGGCTCAATAAGTAAATGCTTATTCCACTTGTTTGCTGTCACATTAGGAATCGATAGCAATAAGTTTCTCTTTAGTTTTAGTGTGAGGGACGAGCAGAGCAAATCATACAGTTGTATTCAAGAATATCTAAGATAGTTCTAAACGGGGGAGCGGGTTGCGCCTAGCTAATATATAGGCGCAAGAGCCTCAAATGGCACCAGTCTTCTCTAAGCTCAGTTCACGTGGCTTGGCTCTAACCTATAATCGTTACATTTAGATCCTAATGCTTGTAATTGGACTTAAAAATTTTCTCAAGTATTTTGAGTTAGGAACCTTTGTAAAGGAAACGGACATTCGCTTAATGAGGACTTATGCATTTGAAACGGTCAACATTTTGCTTTCTATGCTCTTCGAGGTTCTGATTATAGCACTTCGTACATCGGCTTTTATCAAACCATTATTCGGATTGTTATAAATAACTTAAAGTGTCATCGATAGTTCAAAACATTCGGGAACATTTTAACTAATTTAATTTCATATTTTATATGTTTGCTTAAACTCGATCTATATATATAAAGTTTCCCTCATTAGCTTGATATTCCCCTATAATTTTCCTAACTATTGTCGATACTAATATTGCTGTTATTGACATTCTCTATCCTGTCCGAACTAACATCTAAAATGTTTTACAACAAGTATTCATTGAGTCAACTTCAACACGCAAATGTCTTTGATTAAGACAATATATTTGAAGTCTAAAGTATCCTTCAATATATCATCAACCACATAGCAGCAACTTTCTCAGCAACACTTAGCACTACGCGCCCATATTACAATTTCCGTCTTTTAATGAAGCTTTTGGACAAAATGAATGGTATTATTTGTAAGCTGTGGAAAAGAGATGAGTAAGTCAATAATATCTTAAATATCCTTGGGGTAGCCAAGATCTCAGATTCTTGCACGGAAAATTAATCCGACATTGCTTCTAGAAAGAATGTAGACGATCAGACGAGCCGTGATAGAATGGGTATTTACGCTGGAGGCAATAAATCAAAAGAGGTAAGTTATGAAGCCCTACATTATGTAATATTGTCTAAAGTCGAGGCAGCAGCCATTTATCTACAATGTAGGTGATTTTGTGAGCTACAACTGGAATGGGAAGGAGTACTCTGGAACCATTATTGAAGTCACGAGGACAAGCAACAATACAGGAGAATACATAATGCAGAGATGCCAACCGCCTGGGGGTAAAGGTAAATATGATGGACCGATGGGGGAATGGAGCATGAACTCGCGCGGGAAATGATGCGTGGATCTAGACTCGCAAGACTTATGTACAAAATGAAGCGATGAGCATTAGCATGAAGATGTATTCAGTGTTGTGAGCTATCGAAGGCATACTACGATCCATACATTTTCAAGCAAAGACTATAGTGCCTCCAATAAGTGAGTGGCATCTTAAACGTCGCTATAAATTAAAGTTCGCGGGATTAGATTATCCCAGCTTATTTGGAGTTATATGAGAGGAAGAATGTCGGTACTCGATGACGACATCTTCTCAAGATAATTGAACGCTCGTTCAAAATACATGGCCTTTGCATGATGAGTAATGTTAAAAGTTCCCAACAACTGCAGCTTCCAGTCCTCGTTGGTCAAGTATTGGTACGTAAACTCTGGGACAGAAATGAAAGTGATATATGTACCAGATCACGTGCTACAGAATGTGATGAGTTTTTAACTCATGGTGCTTCTTGGACGAATACAAGGAGTGGATATCAGCTGAGCTGAAGATAATAGCAATAAAAAGTTGCTATAAGTCATGTTCTGTACGACGCGAAATGTAAGTATCCGCACCGCAGCCGTCTTTTCAAGCCCATGCATGATACTGAACATTCATTCGATGGGCAATTCAGCCAATAGGTTCCCTTTCTCTCGAGAACACTGGAAGAACCCTTCGGAGTGATGCCTAGTTCTCGTGGAACAATGTTCACACAGCCTTTCGGACTTGATACTAACATCACTATTCGAGTCCTTTCGAACACGCAGAATTACTAACGGCGTTAGAGAATAAGAAAAATGGTTACTCAGAGTCCTGATGATATGATGGAAAAGGGAAAGGCGGCAAGGCAAAGGGAGGCTTCAGAAGAGAAAAATGTGTTGTTTGTCCACGCCACGAGTCCTGAGAGCTCACGAACGACCAGCTCCTCGAAAAGAACGGATGGCGGGCAACGATCGCTAGGAAGTGGTAAGCATATATATTATTGAGTGTCATGAGCGGAAGAAAGGTTCACACTCGTTGATAGTTGTGCAAGGGGAGGCGTCTTGGTTTCGAGGCTGGACGTCGTGCTTTCGAGCTTCGAGACGGGACGACGTCCTCGATGAGGACCTGGCGAACATTCGGCGTCGTACGCGAACTGTTACCTAGCGAATTATAGTCCTCCGCTAATATTAATGTAGTGGAGGACTGCCCCGAAGGCTATCCTCAGCTTGCGGCTTTTCTCGAAAGCGACGAACATTTCATGCTTTACCGACGCTTTGGCTTCCTACAAGGGCGCCTCATACTCTATAAGCAGGACGAACTTCGGCAATTAGAAACTGAACTAAATCGTTTGGACGACTTTGACAATAGAAACGACAAATCTTTGCATCGGTCTAGAGAAAAGGATGACGCTCGTTCAGGGAAACGGAAAGAACTCATGGGGAAAATAGAGGCGAAATTCAGGGAATATAGTAAGTCCAACTGAGGCGTTATCTCATGTGTGAGACGGATCACACTGAACTTCCAAAAAGTTAGCCTCCTGATCAGCGCACGTAATCTTGCTGAGTTCGATATTCCTCTTGATCGAGATTATATGACGGTGATGAAGTATTTCCTAGGTGAACTGCCACTTTGCGATGTTGAGAGCTATATTTTCAAAAGAGAAGATATTATCACGCTCTTGCCGAGTCGGGACACCACTTGGCTGGATGCAGCTATCGAGAAGGCGCTTGAAAAAGTCTCTTGCAGATGTATGCAAGTAAGTTTCCATGGATGAACGGTACTAGGTTGCCATGAAGCTGACACTGGCTAGTATATATTCTCTCCAAAGGTAAATGGACATGCTTAATGTAATGGGATCTCTTGGCTCATCAGAGGTAGCGATTCAAGCGGAAGGCTGATCCAAAGAATGGGGTGGTACTGTATAGCCGCAGACGCATTGACGTCCTTGTAACCCTCATCGTCCTAACGATTATCGCCATCCTGCTCATCATCCCAGTATATATTGTCTGGCGCCTCACCAGAAATACACAAGCAGTCAATTCCATCTCACTCATCATGATCTTGCTCGTTTTTACATTGGTTTTCTGTTTAGTGTTGCTCAAGTTCACTCGGGCGAAGAGGCACGAGATCCTTGCAGCTGCAGCAGCGTACGTCTTTCACATTACTACTGATGCAAAAGTTGCTGACCTGAAGAAGATACTGCGCAGTACTCGTCACTTTCATGGGAAATGTAGGGCAGATCGCGGCAACTGCTAGTTCGTAGGTGCGAACAGGTCTTCCCTTGAATGTAAGCCTAGCAGATATATGCGCGCATATGAATGATTAAGAAGTTTGAGGCATGATGAAAAGAAATTCTGAGGATTGAATCGCTTGAAGAGTATGGTTTACGAGAATGATACTGTTTGCGACAAAAAGCATTTGAGGATTTTGGTAATTGTTAATTTTGATATTTAAGGGAATTGATATTGATTCGAGCTTCATAAATAGTTGGGATGAGATGCAAACTAACGAGTAATGATTGATAATAATTACAACATTGGAAGAGAAGACCGATGATCCTCATTTCTAAATTGTCTGAGGCTTGGCGGGACATTGTGGGGACTGAACTTCCAGGATTCGGATGCAAATTGTATATGCGAGAAAATATATATGTCGACTGATGTCTAAAATGGAAAGTTCAGGTGTGTAAGAGTATATAAGCTATCTTCTGAAAATCTGGTGGGTATTAGCACTTGCCAAGTTTCAGCTTTTGAGGATTTTGATGCTCAAGTACAGGTAAAAGGTTGAGGTGCTTCACACTCGAGGAGAATCAAATGAGAGGGTACAGAGCAGACATGATTCCTTGCATACATTTCTCGGCTTCTGATATGCTTCTACATTTGCATGGCCGGACAGACTGAAGAGATCGCAAAGGGACGGGCAGTCACGTGCAGACGCAATTCAAGAAAGCTTTACCAGCTGCAGAGTTTGAAACAGTTGTCGGCCTCTCAATCGCGTTCGTTCCTCGAGTAGGATACTCTCCAAATTTCACTTACGTCTAGAGATGCGACAGACAATGCGGAAAGAAAATACCCCTGGGATCGTCAACTTCTCACAAGCCGTTGAAGTCCTATTCCAAAGCAGCTTAGCGTTGGTACGGCAAGTTCCGTCCTGTTGACTCCAGGTATCAATTTCCAGAGGACCATCATCACGAAGCGACAGTTTGCGATAACTTCGACCACAACATTTGAAGAAACAACGCATCGGACTGCAAAATGGCTGATCGCTTCCCATCTCTTGAGGATTTCGACTCTGGTGGTAAGCTTCGGCTCCCTCAATTTCAACTTTTTGTATGCTAATTAATCATCAACAGCACAAACAGATGCCCAGGGCGATATCCTAGGCGACGACTTTCTTTCTCGCGAGAAGGCACTGTTAGGCGATGATGCGAACCAATTCTCTGGCGGCAATGATCATGCAGCTTTCGTAGAGGACGGTGATAATGATTTGCTTGGCGGCGGAGGAGATGACGAGGAGGTCACGGAATTCGAGAGCTCTTTCCCTGCTATCGATTCACGGAATGAGGTACGCCATCAACAATGATCTACCCAAGATCTGAAGCAAGACAGCAATACTTATCAAACATCTACATGTAGGGCGTAGCACCAGGCGGAACTATTACCGGCAGCGCCGCTCCCTACCAATCCTCCTACTACCCAACAGTTACCGACGAAGAAGAGCCCGAAGTAATCAAGCAGTGGCGCGAACGACGTGATCTCGCTCTTCAAGACCGAGAAGCCCGATCCGCCGAAAAGAAAGAGGAGACCATCAAAGCCGCCCAGCAAAACATCGATGACTTCTACGAGAACTATAATTCCAAGAAGGAGAAGATGATCGCTGCTACAAGACGCGACGCAGAGGAGTTCTTGGAGAGTAGAGAGGATACTTCTTCTGGAGGAACAAGTTGGGAGAGAATTGCCAAGCTGGTGGATCTGAGCGGGAAGGGAGCAAAGGGTGGAGCGAGTGGGACTGATAAAGCGAAGTTCAGGGAACTGTTGATGAGTTTGAGGAAAGATGAGAAGGCGCCTGGTGCTACCGGATACTAGATCGTTTTCTGTTTGGGAGGTCGGGGTGTGTCCGGCGGTATGGCTTGTAAGATCTGCGTGCATTGCTGGCTGTATTTTCGTTATGGTCCTGCCTGATCAAAGGGATTGGGCAATGGGGCGTTGAAAATACACGGCACATATCATGACATACTTGGAGGCCTTCGATTCGTGAAGTCAATGTGATTACTTTTGCTGTGAAAATCTAGACTCGCTGCATATGCTACAATTCGTAATCCCCGAGTTCATAGCCAGTATCAATGAGCATTATCTCCATCAGAACTCAGAAGCTCATTCCGGATCACCATATTTGTCCATATGAGGGGCATCTCGTGCTGCTGCTGCTGCGGCTCTCTCCTGCTCCTCAAACTCCTTCAGTGCCTTCTGGCCTTCCTCGGTGGTAGCATCGATAATTTGCTCCTCTAATGAGAGCATTCCACCCTGTTGGAACGTTAGTTACGAAGAATGAGTTTCAAAATATAGGGGTTCATACCTCTCCGAGTTGACCAACGACCTCTTCGGCCTCCTCCACACTCATCTTGCCAAGCACCTTGTTGACTTCATCTAGACTTCCACTCTCCAAAGCTCGCTGCAGTCCTGGTGGGAAAGCATTAAACAACTCTCTTGCCTTAATTTCTTCAGGGTCTTGACTGCTCTCCGGTGGGATCTTGATGTTGATTGTCGTACCAGGATCAACAGCATGCAACTGAATCTGTTCAACACCGCCTGCACCTTCAGCTTCTTCTTGAAGTCTCTGCTTCTCGATCTCCTTCGCTCTTGATCTAATTCGTGCGAACGTGGAGTTGACATCGTCGAAGAAGACTTTCTGAGCTTGATGACCTGGAGTGGTGATACGCTTGAAGAACAAACCGACACCGTCTCGACCCAAGGCACGACAATATTGGAGAAGTAGGCCGTTGTGGACACATTGTCTGGCGAAATCATCATTACCACCAATACACGACTGAAACGCCATGACTAGCAAGCCATCTGTCTCCCTCTCTGCCACGACCTGAGGATTTTCGGAGATGAATTGCAAGCAGGTTCGGTAATCTCCTGCCTTGATCAATGCGAACTTCTTGCCAAGTTCTGTAGCCTCAGCTTCCACCTCATCATCATCATTTCCTTCGAGAGGGGAGGGTTCGTCGACATCGGCATCTGCACCAGAAGATTGCTCCTTGTCCTTGTCCTGGGCACCCAAAACATGTGGATTCAGAACCTCTACTGCTTGTACCTTCTCCTTCTTGGTGGACTTCGTCTCTGCAGGCTTATGATCGGATTTATTGACATATGAGCTGTCGAAACCGGTGTGTATGCTCTCACTGGTGATCTTTCGGCCTTCTTCTTGCTCCAACTTATTCAACTCTACCAACAATTGCTTCTGTAGATCTTCAACTTTCGTGTGATGCGATTTGACCTCGGTCACATATGCCTCGTATCGGTTCTCTGGCTTGTCCTCATCCACTTTTGACTTGACTTGATCTACCAATGCAGCCATCATCTTAGAGTACTTTGGCACCTCCTTCTCCTGCGTGTGCACTCCGGCAGGCGGCGGAGGTGGAGTATCACTGTCCATTTCTCCTACCGACTCCATGATAGCTTGGAATATCAGCTCATCGGGATTGCGCTTCGCTGCTTCGGCACTATGCGACTCCAGCTTGGTGAGGAGCGCATTGATGCGTTTGAGTAGGCCATCGTTGATGATTCGCTCGTACTTGTAGGTTTCGATTTGGTTCTTACGCTCAAACCTCTGCTGGTGGATCTGATTCTGCTTCGCTCGAATGAAGGATCTCTTGTCGACGTTCGGGTGGACTTCGATATCTGAGTCGTCGCTCAACTCAAGAGCATCCTAAGAATGTCAGCCTTGAGGTTCAGCCTGGTGGATTAGGAGGGGTTCAAATGAACATAGGTTGCGATGCTGGCCTATTTACTTACCCATTTGCTGTAGTCTACAGGCATTTTGGAGACTTTTCAGGATACAAGCGGAAACTTTCGTTTTGTGTTGTATTTCGTTGTTATTCCCAATCTCCTCTCCGTCGAATGTTCTACTAGGACGAGGCGGACAAACTGCCCCACGCCAAAGTGCACGTGCACAAAGCTACGGGAGCCGGGACAATCAAAACAGCGATGACGGAAGCTAGAGATTGCTCTGCTAGATTGTAAATCGAAAAAGATCGCTCACTCCCTTTTCTCTCACCTTCAACGCGACGATGGGATCTCGACGAATATACGATTTTCATATTTCCCGGTGATATCAGCGGTTCTGAAGCCGCAATTCGCTTTGACGTTGTCCGCAATGCGACGGGCTACAGTCCTCAGAGGCCATGGGCTAGGAGCCGCGGTCTACGACGTAGCTTTCACACAGCTGTTAAAAACACCTCCATTAGCAACTGCCACTCGGACCCCATCTCTTGCGACCCTAAATAATGCTCGGCGGGTCAGTTCGAGTTTCAATGCAAATCCAAAGCTGTTGCCGTCTTCAATTACCCAACCGGTCAACATCAAGCTTCTAGGACGTTCGCACCTCGGTCTCTCTTCGCCATGGCGACCTGCAATTGCACAATTAAGACCGTTCAACAGCACCTCGCACCTACGAGATACGCCGAAAGAGACGGACAGGCAAGATTTGATCGAGAAGGAGAAAGCCAGACGCGAAGAAGAGGAAGAGGATCTTCTGGATGAGCAAGGAGGATTCCACCGAAGTGAGAAAGCTTCCAAGGCAGCACAAGTCAACCTAAGCGCACGACTTTCGAGTCCAAAGGCACAAGGGAATACAGCAGGGTTTGGAGAGATATGGAGATTGATCAAGATCGCCAGACCGGAAGCAAAGTGGCTGGGATTGGCCTTCACATTTTTGCTAATATCGTCCACAATTACGATGTCGATACCATTTTCCATTGGAAAAATATTGGATCTTGCGACAAAGGACCCAGCTGAAGGCAATACTCTCTTTGGCCTGGACATCACCCAATTCTATATTGCTCTTGGCTGTGTTTTGACTGTTGGTGCCGCAGCAAACTATGGAAGGATCATTATTTTGCGTATTGTGGGAGAGAGAATCGTATCCAGGCTTCGATCTCAACTTTATAGGCGAACATACGTTCAAAATGCTGAGTTTTTCGACGCTAATCGAGTCGGAGACCTGATTTCCCGTCTCAGTTCGGATACTGTCATCGTTGGAAAGAGTATTACGCAGAACTTATCCGATGGCTTGAGGGCCATTGTGAGCGGCGGAGCAGGATTTGCAGCTATGGCTTGGGTCAGCCTGAAGCTCACGAGTATTTTGTGCTTAATGTTCCCGCCTGTCGCTATTGGTGCATTCTTCTACGGACGGGCCATTCGAAATCTAAGCCGAAAGATACAGCGAAATTTGGGAACATTGACCAAGATTGCAGAAGAAAGACTTGGAAATGTCCGCACTAGTCAAGCTTTTGCAGGCGAGATACAAGAAGTTGGACGTTACAACCATCAAGTCAAGAAAATCTTCTCGCTTGGGAAGCGAGAGGCTATCATCAGTGCGACATTCTTCAGTTCTTCAGGATTTCTTGGCAATATGACAATCCTGGCTCTGCTTTATTCTGGAGGATCCATGGTGAAGAATGGAGTCATCAGTATAGGCGACCTGACTTCATTCTTGATGTACACTGCCTATGCAGGATCAAGTTTGTTTGGCGTTTCCAGCTTCTATTCCGAGCTCATGAAAGGTGTCGGAGCAGCAAGCCGTCTCTTTGAGCTGCAAGACCGAAAGCCTACAATCCCTGCTACTATTGGAACCAAGGTAAAGTCCGCCCAAGGCCCGATCAAGTTCTCGAATGTCAGCTTTGCGTACCCGACCAGACCAGCAGTCTCTATCTTTGATGGGCTTGATTTTGAGATCCCATCAGGCACCAATGTGGCAATCGTTGGTCCCAGTGGTGGTGGAAAGTCCACTATAGGCTCATTGCTTTTGAGATTCTACAATCCCACCGAGGGCAGCATCTCCATCAATGGCACAGACATCTCAAGCATGAATGGTAAATCACTTCGTCGTCGCATCGGTATGGTTGGACAAGAACCGGTATTATTCTCTGGTTCCATCGCCGAGAATATTGCTTACGGCAAGCCACATGCTTCACGGTCCGAGATCATCGCCGCAGCTCGTAAAGCTAATTGCCAATTTATCAGCGACTTTCCCGAAGGCCTTGACACTCAAGTTGGAGCGCGTGGTGCCCAACTCTCTGGTGGACAGAAGCAAAGAATTGCCATCGCAAGAGCACTGCTCAAGAACCCGGACATTCTAATTCTCGATGAAGCCACTTCGGCGTTGGACGCGGAGTCCGAAACCTTGGTTAATTCTGCCTTGGCTGCACTCCTGAGGGGACACAACACAACAATCTCCATTGCCCATCGTTTGTCAACCATCAAGAGATCCGACCACATCATTGTCCTCGGCAACGATGGCAGAGTCGCCGAAACCGGGACGTACCAAGCTCTGTCAGCCAATCCAGATTCTGCTTTTTCCAAATTGATGGAGTGGCAGATGAGCGGTGGCGATGCTGCTGACAAGAGATCAATGGAACCTGAAGGCCACTTGACTGAGACAGAAGAGATCGCGGACGACCTTATTCGCATGAGTGAACAAGACGCGGGCGGAGGGATCGATGAAGAAGGACTCAAGGAGCGAAATGAAGACGAGACGAAATCAGAGGCCGTCTTAGAGAAAGCAGGAAAGCAGACGAAATAATTGCATGTTTGTATATGGGATAAAGGATATCATTGAAGCCTCGTAGCTTCTACTTTTCTTCTGTCTGTCGGCGTTTGATACATAAACCTGCATTGGGATCGGATTTGGCATGCGGTTGATTCTCACTGATGGAATGGAAATACCGAGCCTGAATGGATTTGTACTATACTCCGCTCGCATTGATGGTAGAGAATCTGAATAGAATCCTACTGTTTAACACTTGCTATCCGCTCATTTGATTTTCCACTACCTGTGTTGTCACCTATTTGTTTTGTCCTCGGCTGCTTGTCCCCTCAGCCCAAGTTAAGCAATGTAGCGATTCGAGAGATCGACCTATGTGTTATTGTAAATCCCTCGTGTAGTTTGCTGAGCTTCTAGAAATTAATTGCTCCCTCACTCAGTTTTCACTTTTTCTTCCTTCGTGCTTTCACTGCTTGGATCAATTGCGCCTAATCGAAACTCTAAACTTTTCGTCAACTTCTTCCATACCTACCTAGGTTGTCCTTTTGGGTCCTTATAGCTGTTGCAGGTCTGTAGGGCTGTGCACTCATGTCTCTTATTGGTTCTTCAATTTATGCAAAATGATGTAATCATCGTTAAAAGCTTGATCATATTAAAGATAGCGAGCTCATGATTTGATAGGTCGGTAGCTCCGAACGAAGGAGCTAGTGTTATCGCGGGGCATGCGGGCGGGGATCTATGTCCCAGAATATTTCAACTTCCAAAATTACCTTGTTGGGAATGGAGTTATGTTAGCGAAGTGCAGTATAGTTTGTGGAAACCTGCGAAGTTCTGCAGATCTGTAAATGCACTCGTGCGGCGCGGCGATGGGGGTGTCGCGAGGGTTACTTCAAGGACATAAAAGAGAATCTTCGCTCTCTGAAATGATGATTCAAATCATAACTGTCGCGAGAGTACCAATCCTCACGGTATAGAATTATTCATTTTCTCGTTGTATACCGATCACCATGGCTTATCATTTGATCGGAGTTCCTGTTAGACTCGTTGGAACAGGCATTGGCCTTGTATCCGAGAGTGTTCACCACTATAAAGACAAGAACCATTCCAAATCTCAACAGATTGGGGAAGGAGGTGAAACAGCAGAAGCTGCAGACCTACCACGTGACGGTCTTGGCCCAAAAGGAGAGGGAGACGACGTTGCTCCTCCACCCTATCAAGAAAACGATGAAGAACAATGGCAACTCGACGAAGCACAAGACGAACTCGACGACCGCAATCCCGATCCGTCACTAGCAGAAGAAGAAAAACGGAAATCCGGAGGCGAGGTACAGAAATCCGGGTTCTACAATCCTTATAGGCCCAAAATGGTCTTCGAGCAATTTATCAAACGCCATCCTGTCCCAACTACTCCCGTTTCCGCCAAACTCTCTCTCCCAGTTATCATCCCACAACGGCGCCCCAGGCATCGGACCCGAGGATTTATCCGAGCCTACGCTCCCGTCCTCTCAGAAGTCGGCATCGACCAAGCCGCATTCATCGATTTCCTTGAAACGTTCAACCAGGCCTCCCTCGCATCTCCACTCATTCAAGTCTTGAATCTTGCTGGCGTCGTGGTCACTGCTATCGGTCAAGCTTATGGGCTTGTCATTGCTGCAGGGATCCAAATCGCTGTTTATATCTTGGACGAAATCCAGGGTCGAAAGAGGACGAATGAGTTCCTTGACCGAGTCAACAAAGAATTTTTCAGACCGCGTGGACTGTATGCTCTGGTTATGACGTGGAGACCGGAAATTGCGAGCGATAAGCAGGCGGCTACCTCTACGGATGTTGACTTGACTTCGACGATTACTTCGGCCTTGCCAAGTGATAATGGCAGCACTTTATCTCAAGTTCAGAGGAAAATGAAGACTTCGGATGGCAAAACTTATGGCGATAATGCGTTCGAGGCTTTTGGGTTCGCTGAGGTTGCACCTCTGGTGTTTCCAACACTGGATGAGCTTGAAGGCAAGGATTCAGAAGCTGCGAAGAAATATAAGACGAAGGGGAAAGGTGGGCAGGGATTTGTAGCTAGTTATTTTGACAAAAGGGCCATGGCTAGATACGTATGTCCATCCCTCCCGTCCCAAACTCTCTCTCTAACTTAAAATCATAGTCGGCCAATAACCCGAACTCCATGCTCACTACAGCCGCTGGAGCAGAAGCCCTCCCAGAGTTCAAATCTAGATACGCGGACCCGAACCATCCAGCCAGTAGCGGCCATCTCTTCTCGCTACTCTCAGGAGGCAAGTATAATCCTCCACGTCTGGGAAAAGGACTCGGAGATCCGAACCAGCAGCATTGGGGTATTGGATGGGTGGCGAATAAGATTGTGATGGCGAGGAATGAGTCGAAGGAGAAGAAAGCTGCTGCTCAACAACAAAAGGAACAAGGAGATCAATCTGCTGCTACAGAATCGACGCAAACAGAAGCCACATCAGCAGAAGAGACGCAAGCTCAGGGCGAGGAGAAAAAGCTGAGTCAGAGAGAGATCTACAAGCAACGTGCTGAGGCTGGTTTGTACCCAGATGGGAGAGCAGGGAAGGGGACGCCAGGTGCTATTATGAGGGTCATTCAGCCGGATGTATTGTATTTGATGGTTGTTAATATGCCGACGGATGAGGAGATGGCTGCTGCTGCTAAGGCTGTGAAAGAGGCTGAGAAGGAGGTGGAGGTGAAGGGAGAGGAGGGTGTGGCTAAGGCATGAGCGAAAGCTGTGTTATTCAGGTTGGATGAAAGGCGGCTGAAGGGATAGAGAAGTAGATGGGAAGAAAGAGGCACAAATAGGATGAAATCTCTGAGAGCCTAAGAGCGAAGGTAGGATGAAGTTCAGGGGGAGGAAAGTGATATGGTATCAAATATTGAATTATGAAATATAAGGAACTTTAATAAAGTCTATACTTGCTTCTTTCAATGTACTATATAGAATTGGTGTTCAAAGCAGTCTACATTGTCTGGATTAACAATTGGAGATTGTGACTCGCCGAAAAAGGGGTAACACGTGACGAGCTCTGGCAATGTCAATTGCTGAAAGGTTGAAGGCAACAGTGCAACAAGTAAGTTGAAGCATTTTCCTACGAAATTCCTTTAAGGGTACGGAACTGGTCAAACGAATTACTTTGTCGCTAAACTTCCTCTGCAGGACATTCTCTTAGTTCTCCTTCGGCCTCCATGCTGCCCATCCCCAGACACCATATTCCCCAGACACCATATTCCCCAGATACCGTATTCCCCAGACACCATATTCTTATCAGACCAAGATTTCCCTGTCTCCAATGCTGGTTTTGAGACATGATGGAGAATCTACGTCTGCAAGGTCGCTTCTTATGATACGATCATCACCTTTCTCGATAATTTTTACAGTGACGGACTTCGAAGTCTACTCTCAATTCTCTCCTTATTCCAGCACATCACATATAGCTTGCCGTTTTGAGGACCATCTCCCACCTCGAATTGATTTGATAGCAGCCACGAGCAAATCCTCCACATATTGCCTCCAATCAAGTTTGAAGTCCCTGCTGGAACTAAGGCCATCTACATGACCACCTTATCTCTCTTCAATCAACATCGCGAAGTCTCCATATCCTGACGCGTACTGCTACCTTTCGTGTCACATTCGTTTGACTAAATCTTGATTACGTGCCTAGCGATAAAGTATTCGGCCACCAATCGTCGCAGTTGACGGTACTGCTGCCCAGCAACACTTCATCTCGGGGTCGACCATCAAGCTGGTTGGGCCTGAAGAAGATGCCACACAGGTCCAGATTTCGAGATACGCTTTCTCGAACGAGAAACGTGAGAAGCCGACGACAATCACGATATTATTCCAACGAGAGCTGCACGGGTAACGGCTCTCTCAAAAGTAATCTCTGTGAGGGACGTCAGGTATGACTTCGCTTGGGTGGGTCTCGTACGCGGCCTGCGAGGACTGACCGATTCAGAAATTGCTGTGTCATCGAATGGAAGACACACAGAGGAAATGGTTGCAAGGAAAGGTCAGACGACAGGTTCCTCCAAAAATTCCTTTGCTTTCTATTTTTGGTTTCGCTTTCGGACTGCACGTTTAGATGAATTTATATTGCGTGCATGGGGGCCGAGCCTTGTGGATACTCAATGAGAGATGGCGAAGCAAGATTGATTGATGGCGTGCGGACCACATGGATAGGAAATTGAAATGACAGCATCAGCAATAAAAATCCATTCCTATGGAAATTCTGAAATTCTTTCGGGGAGACTGCAATGTGATCTATATACTATAGAGTAGAGAACCTCCCTCGGGTCACTCGCTCGCTTAATAAGGGTTAGGTGAGGCGGCCGCTCCCGAGTAACGTGACACCCCCGACCCCCAAGCTTTTCCCCCGGCTTCTTCTTCGCAACACGACCTTCTTCTTTCACTCTCCGGACGCCATTATGAGACCCTTTGTCAGTACGGTCAAAGCAAACACACAGACTGCTTATCCTGCCCCTGGAATCGTCACTGCGACGAATCTGCGATGTTACCACTTCTGACTACGAGCGACTGGATGAGAGGCCTGAACGACGGTGCCCTGGCGCCAGGGTCTGGTCCATGGCCAAATGCAATCGGCGCTGCACCCGCCACGCTCAAGTAGGCTCGACAGCCTGCAGTGTAACCAGCCCCAACCACATCTCCTTCCCGAACTAGCGATATACTCCATGATCTGCCCTGTGCGGCTTTCCCGCATCCAAATCTATGTTCCGAACGCTTAGGCTGACTTGCCGAGCTACACTCTATCGAGTGCCGGCGACCGGCTCCTTCATACATAAGCGTGAGCTACACCCTCGCTGGCGTCATGGGTGCGGCTTCCTTAGATGAGCCCCTCGTCCGATCATCCCTCCTTCTCATCCCCCTGTGATAAGTATCCAGATAAGCTCGAGATAAGGGCCACAGCATGACACGAGCACTTGAGCGCATACTGTACCACATCTGAGCTCCTGTCCAGGTCGATTTATATTACTCTGCATGTTACCTGCCATAAAATGAGTCTTATACCGACAAAAGTGGCAGTCAGTGACTACTAATTGCAGCCCAAGTCAGCGCTTTGAAGCTATATGTGTGTGAAAAGGCGCACATTAGTGCTTCGTGAGGGTGTCTCAAGCGCTGAGCAAATGTCACGATCCTACAAGTCGCCAAGAACTGGTTCTTGCTAGCACGTAGTATTGGCGCAGAAGGCTTCCATCACTACCAAACCTGCCTATTGAAGCTCTAGTGGCAGATGCATGCAAGACAGCTGCGGAGGACTCTATCGAAAATAGGTTTTCTAGCAAGGAACATGGCCTCCTCTCTCTTCTCATCACCATAAGTCCTAGTTTACAAGGTGGGCGGCGAGGCATGTGCTTTAGTCGTGCACTATATCTCGAGTGGATATAAAGTCGGTGCCTCTCTCTTTTCGAAAGTTGAATTCTGTATAGCACAACGCTCCATCCATTCTACACCATGAAGTTTTCAACTCTTGCCGTCCTCGGTGGGTTCGCAGCATACGTCTCTGCTGTCCCCGCTCCCCCAACTCATGTTGTGCACGAGAAGAGAGAACATCAACTTAATAAGTGGTCACGTCGAAGTGTCAAGCTCAATCGGGATGCCATCATTCCAATGTCGGTTGGACTGACGCAACGGAACCTGAATCAGGGCTATGACTTTTTGATGGATGTCTCTCATCCCGAAAGTAAGAACTATGGAAAACATTGGTCTATGCAAAAGGTGCTCGAGTTCCAACCCATTCTCACATAATTTCTAACAAGTATAGATCAAAGAGACATTTGCTCCATCAGATGCCACGATCGAGGCTGTCAAGTCATGGCTTATCGAGAGCGGCATCGAGAATGAAAGACTCAAGATGTCAAATAGCTTGAGCTGGATCAGATTCAATGTGACTGTTGACGAAGCAGAGTCTTTGCTCAAGACCGAGTACGGCATCTACACTAATAATAAAAACGGCAACGAGCACCTCGCTTGTGAAGATTACAGCGTCCCGGCTCACATCCAAGAGCATATTGACTTCATTACGCCAACGGTTCATTTTGATGCTACAGTCAAGAAAGAGAGGAAGCGCAGAGACCTGCAGAGTCGATCCCTGAATATCAGGCCTTTACCTCAAGTCGTGCCAAGCCCTGATACCGCTGTCCAACCACAAGTCGTTTTCAACTTGACAAATTGCAATACGTACATCACTCCAGATTGTCTCAGAGCTCTATATAACTTCACCAACGGCACTCTCTCAGGGTAAGTTTCTACATGACTTTTGATTCAGTAAATACTCACGTGATTAGGTCCTCGTATGGAATAGTCGAGTATACTCCACAGGCTTATCTACAACCTGATTTGGATCTCTTCTATTCCAACCTACAACGTCAGATCAATGCTGGTACTGCTCCAACCGTAGACCTTATTGACGGTGCGACTGTTCAAACATCGTCACAAAGCTTCAATGATAACGGAGAGTCTGATCTTGACTTACAATACGCTATATCTCTGGGTACGTTTTTATCATCATCGCAACGACACTGCTAACTGTTTTCAGTCTACCCCCAAAAGGTGACATTGTACCAGACCGGCGATGCCATTGAGGGAGCTTCCTTCAACAACCTTCTCGATGCTCTTGACGCATCCTTCTGCACAACCGGTAGCGGAGATAACCCAACCTTGTAAGTCACAAAATAACTACATCTGAAAACAGTCTAATATTTCTCAGTGATGCTATCTACCCCGATACTAACCCCGGAGGATACAATGGCGCCGAAAACTGCGGCACCATCAAACCCGCCTCCGTGATCTCCACGTCCTACGGCTACAATGAAGCCGATCTCCCCGCTGACTACGAAACCCGCCAATGTAACGAATACATGAAGCTTGGTCTCGCTGGTGTCTCAGTTCTCTACTCCTCCGGCGACTATGGCGTAGCAGGCAACGGCGGCGAATGCTGCTCATCTGCTCAGTGCGCTGGCGGGGTCCTCAACGACGGAGACTCAGGAGCCTTCAACCCCTCATTCCCAGGCACTTGTCCATACGTAACATCCGTTGGTGCCACTCAAGTCAAGGCTAATGGAGCGGTCACCGCCACCAATCCCGAAGAAGCATGCGAGACAGTCATCTACTCCGGCGGTGGATTCAGCAACGTCTTCGCGATTCCCAGCTACCAGTCCTCAGCCGTAGCCACCTACTTCAAATCCCACAAGCCCAGTTACTCCGCCTCCCGATACAACAACTCGCAAGCCGTTCGTGGCTTCCCCGACGTCGCTGCTAACGGCGCCAATTATGTCGTTGCTGTCGATGGCTCTTTGTCTCTCGTTTACGGCACTTCTGCCTCTTCCCCGGTCTTTGGATCAATCGTCACGTTGATCAACAACGAGCGCATCGCCGCCGGCAAGGGCGCAGTGGGTTTCTTGAACCCGACTCTGTATGCGAATCCCAGCGCGTTTACGGATATTACTAGTGGTGGCAATCAGGGTTGTGGCACGAATGGGTTCACGGCTGTTGCAGGGTGGGATCCGGTTACCGGGTTGGGGACACCGAATTACCCGAAGTTGTTGTCTGTGTTTCAAGCACTACCTTAGTGCTTGGTTCTGAGATGGTGGTCTAAGACTGAGATGTAGGTGTGGCGTTTGTGTTAAAGTCGGGGAATAGTCTGCTAGGCTGTTAGAGCCAAGCAGGCAATGGGTATTGGGTTTAGAACGGGGAGTACTTTCGTTGTATGCATTTTGCAAGCTATGATTTTGAATATTATTATATACTTAGTAGTTTCTATACATAATAATTTCTATGCTTAGCGGATGTTATCCTTAGTGGGTTCTATACTTAGTGAGTTCTATGCTTCGTGGATTTTATGCTTAGTGAGTTCTATATGCAGTGGGTTCTATGCTCAGCGGGTTCTATTCTCAGTGAATTCTATACTCAGTGGGTTTCTACAATTGACGATTTTACAAGCCCGGGTTCAAAAGTCCGTGCTTTTCAGAGTTATCTACACACTAAAGAGGCCTCGAAAGGATTTCGAACTTTTACTTTTTAGTGCAATTTCTTAAATTAGAGTTAGAGAAGTATACTTTACATTCTCTGTATTCATAATAATGAAGTATACCTAGGTAATAATACTTTGTAGTTATTTGAGGGATTTTAAGTAAACTAAATAACTTTAGTATTTTACAGCCCGAAAATTACCTTTGAAAGTATAAACTTTGGAACCCAGGCTCGTTAGTGGGCTCTCTATTTAGTGGGTTATCTTTTTAATGGATTTTATACTTAGTGGATTCTTTGCTTACTAGGTTTTCTACTTAGTAGGTTCTTTACTTAGTGAGTTCTCTGCTTAGTGGATTCTCCATTTAGGGAGTTCTCTACTTTGTGACAGACCTACCTATCACCTGTTACTAGCCTGGCAACATTGAGGTCACGTGATGGCCCGCATTATCCGCTTCGATTAGGGAAGGAGGACTTGTATTTAAAGGACTAGCCTCTTAGACTCTCCTTCCTTCCGTAGCTTAGTTTCTTTGATAAATTCAAGTTATTGTACGAATACCTCCCTCCGTGAGGTCCCATACCGTACGACTGTCACATACTTAGTGGGTTCTCCATTTAAGGAGTTCTCTATTTCATGGGTTCTCTATTCGTGGGTTCTCTGCTTAATGGATTCTTTACTTAATGGGTTCTGTAATTAATAGGTTTCTAGAGTTCATGACTTTTCGCGTTCCAGACCTAGTGTACTAATTTCCCTGTAGATTCAAACGTGGATGTCGATCAAGCTCACTCAACGTCTCTTAGTCAGACAATGAAATGCGAGGACAAAAACTACTTCATTAAGTCCTTCGAAGATACCCCACTGTTCTAACTAAATCTTGCTTCTAATCTCTCACCATCTCCCTTGCTACTATACCAACAAACCAAACCTCATCTATTAGATTCGAATTCCAACCAAACCATCACGGCACCTCCTCTTCCCACTTCCCACTCCGCTCCATCGACCCACATAACTCAACCTCGACCTCAAACCCAAACATAAGCAACAGCAAGCACAATAAGCCCCACCGTCCAAACCACCTCTCCCACCCTCTCCCCCATCCCCAATCCCACACCCCCACTAGCAACCGACGTCGACGTTGGGCTTCCACTTCCACTCGCACTCGCCGTGCTGGTCGCATTCGCCCCACTACCGACTATCGTCGCATTCGACGTAACATTCAACGGCTCAAACGCCACCGCATAATCGCTACACGCAGCATTCGGATCTAGCTTACACCCTGGCGCCAAACACACGCTCTGCAATTCCTTTGTCTGGTTACTTAGGGTGGGGATGCCTTGCACGTTCGACGGAGGCGAGCAGCGGGAGTTAAATTGTTGGAGGGAGAGGTAGAAGGTATTTACGTCGGTAAGGGAGAAGCCGAGGGAGAGGGCGGAGTTGGTGCATTGCTCGATGAAGAAATCCATATCGTAGGGAGAGAAGTCTTGGAATCTGTGGAGGGAGAGGGGTTAGGGTTGTGGTGATTTTGGGTAGGGGAGGGGAAAGACGTACTTGTGCACTTCGTACATGCTCGTCCGGCCTTGATAGGATGGGAAATCGGGACTCCCTTGCAGGGAACAATTGAGCAATGTGCCGAAGTATTGGTAGATGTGATTCAGCAGATTACTGTCCCGTTCTCCTCGTCAGTACTTCCGTTCTCAACGTGCTCATGCCATCCCGCCAAGACACCGAAAAAGGTGAGAGAAGAGATGACGTACTATTGGAGCGAAGTCGTGTTCCCATTGCTACTCTCATTCTTCAACAACGCGCCCGCACCCCCATCGTCCAGAAACGCTACTCCAACTCCCACATCTCCACCATGATTCGTACTCAAGAGCTCGGGCGTGAAGTAGGGAAGCAGATTGACATCGGTTCCGTTGTAGACTCCGGGGGCGGCGATACCGTGGACGGCGACGCCAGTATTTGGCGTGGTGTAGTTTCCTAGGACGACGGTGTTGATGAGGAGCGTCATGAGGAGCTTTTGGTTGGCCGCGGTGTTAGAGCCGAGGACGCTGCCGGTGTAGTAGTCGCATATTGTCGTATTAGAGGGACGTTGGGCGAGGGCGAAGGGGGAGAGGAGGACGAGAGAGAGGTGAGAGAGCTTCATGCTGGGCGAAGTGAATGGAGGATCGAGACGAAGGGAATTGGGACAAGAATGAGCGTTTGTAAAGAAGTTTGAAAGCGTTCTTTGCTGCTCAAGTGGTACGATTTCTGAGCTCTCTCGTGGGGAAGCTTCTTATATATCGATGAAAGGAAATGAAAGCTATGCTTCTCTGGTAATCCCATATCTGTCATTGGCCAAGTTCCTGAATGATGTTGCTGACAAGTCGATCATTCTCCTTCTCAATTCGCAAATGGGATCTCTAGCGAGAAGCCACTGCTCGTGGCTTCATGCACCTGTCGTGTTGGTAACACAAGGATCCATTTCATTGGTATTCTTCGTACCGAGTCATCCTTGACTCCAAGCATCAACCTCTTTTAAGATCAGATTGTCCATTCCAATCGATTGTTTTGTTTGTGGGTAACGATGATAAGTGGAGGAGGATTCGCTTGAGCAAATTGAGGCTGAAGCGGCTTGCATCTGGTGCATGGGTGCATGCAAGTGTCGTGTTAGGTAATCAGGCATCCCTGAAGAACTTACTGCAGTGTTCGGAGGTGAGCATGATGAGTGCTCGGTCGATACAATCCTGTAGATTGAGCATTTCTAAGCAAGGCTGAGAATTCCGAGCTTCCGGACCTGATCTGCCACCTGGGAGCTGTCCCAGCGTTTGTCAACAGGCACATTGCATATATGCTTTGCCGAGGCAGTGGGTTAGAAGAAATGCCCCCTTTCCCGTCGAGGTCTCGGGAGGGGAATTTGACATTCATGACACGGCGTGTAACCCCTGAAGATATCGGGAGAGGTGAGATGAACCTAGGTCGGAAACCTGGAGTTCCGAAAGCGATTGTGCTCCATTGGGGCACGTGACATACAACCTTCGAGGTCGGCGAAGCGTACCTAGGTATTTAGGTAAGTTTCTCTCCTAAGACGAGCCCGATAATGTCAATGAATTACCATCATCTTTCTTGCCCAAAGCCTCTCCGGGATTTGAGCTTGCTTTAATGGCATGGGAGGAATATTGGGGATAGAAAATCACTAAGCAGCGTCTATATCAGGGAGGTCACGTGTACGATCTTCCCCAAGCCCCTCAGCTCTGCAGACCTCTTATCTCTGTATATGTTATACAAACCACTGAGCATAGAAACACACTGAGTATAGAGGTCGCCGAGTAGCGCAACGCACTGAATATAGAAATCTCTGGGTCCAGAAATCACTGAGCATAGAGTGCACTGACCACAAAAAGCACCAGATGAAAAATCCACTAAAGATAGGAACCAGTAAGAACAAATAATGCAAATAAAGATCTCCAGAAATAGAAAATCTCCAAGCGTAGAAAATTTTCAAGCATGGAAAAGTGAGAATGAAACGGCAAAGACTAGAAGTCCCTGAACATAGAAACGCCAAGCACATGAACACACTAAGCATGAAAACTACTAAGCATAGAAACCACTAACAGACTTCATTTGGTGAGTTCCAGCACTTGCTAACCTAATTTTTCGTTCCTCAACCCACTTTCCATCAGCCTCTTTTTGGTGTTAACTCACAAGCAAGTATCAAATTTACCGATGTCACCATCGTTATAGATACTGAGAGGAGTAAAATATATGAATTCTGCTTGGACTTCGAAAGCAAGTTTGCTCCCGACACTGCACGTGTCGTATCGGGTAATCCTCGGGTGACACGGCTCCATCTGTGCCTTTTTCAAGGCTCCCACGTAGAATTTCCTCATCCTTGTCTCCTTTCTTTTTCCAGGCAGAGACGCCTTGCTCTTCTCTTATACTAGAGAAGTTCCAACACAAATACTGCAACAGTATGCAGTTATCTGGATCTTACTAACCTCTTTCAGCTTCGTGCTCTCGAGCAAGCGATGCCTATCCGCGGCACACGCATGTTTCTTTGGGACGATTTAAACCACGATATTGAACTCAAAATAACTTTAGCTCGCTTGGAACCTTGCGGCGTAGGTTACCCTCGTGCCAATCATTTTTCAAGATTTCTTATCCCGATCTCAACATTAGGACGGGAATGTGAAGAGGATGAAGCACTGTAACACTTTGAATGTGTGAAGATTGGCATGGCCAGGCATGCAAAGAGTGCACCCGTTTTGTAAATTAGCGACGCTTGTAGGCTCCATACTCAAACGGTTGGGCAACATACATAGCCTACATAAAGCAAGGAAGCCATATTTTACCCGCAGTTGATTGCCCATGTCTTCTGTTCACCGACAAAGACAAGCCTCAAGACTGGATTCGATGTCTGTATCACCAAAGGCTTCGATAATTTGGGTCATCTGTGCCCTTGAATCTTATTTTCACTTCGGACAGAGGCCCCTTCTTTTTATTCTGCGGTTCTTTACCAGTATGACGAGCATTGAGTCTAGACATTCGGAAGTATCCCTTGTTTTCATCTCCCTGTCCACGAATTGGACCGAGAGGCTTGTCTTCAACGAACTGGTCCGTTCCACTGGCAGAATCAAGATCGCGAGAAGTTGTGCTTTGCCAGCCCACGGGCCTTGCTTCTGTTTGGCGCTCTTGTCCCCGCTTTTTCTCTCCTCGCTTTTTTCGGCTCGAATCATGAGATGATTTTCCTTGGAGTGGAAGACTATTTTTCCTCTTCAAATCAATAAGAACCCTCCTGCAATTATTATAAAAATCGGCCTCAAGATGGTGTAGCTCTTGCACCTCCTTGGGACTATGTTCGTTCAGAGGAGGTCCTACGACCCAAGAAACCGTCGCTTTGCCGCTCTTGTCACATCGCATCCGGGGCCCGAGGACGACAGAAGAGGCTGCTGGCATCGCGGCAAGGATAGCATCGCAGTGCAGGTGTGGATTTCGGCGTACGATTTCGTCCATATTATTGGGGTTCTTCGCATGTATAATGAATTCAACAGGCTTCTGTTTATTCAAGACTTGTGCCGCTTTTGCCATAATTCTCGCGAAATGAGTCGTGCTTGCTCGTGCTTCTGTGATATGGAACCTTTTCCATGCACCTTTAATTTCTTGCGTCTTCAAACTCCACAGGCCGACTAATGGCCTAAAAACAAATCTTCGTGGATCTTCGATGCTCTTTATAGGATTGAGGAGTTGAAGCAGAATGCCAGATCCGCCGTGTTCTCGCAGAGCGTTGATTAAGGGTTTTTCGCCGAGACTTTTCGCAGGTGAGTCTTGCCATACATCAATTAAATAGTCTTCTCGATTGGGAAAATTGTAACGCGCGAAGTTTAAGGCTTCGTGATGTGTCGCAGTCGCCTGTGGAGATTGTTGTTCGCTTTTGTCCTGTACTCCAAATGTTTCTTTCGCTGTGTGGTAAAGGGAGACTGCGCGGCATTGATGATTGATTAAAGATAGTCGCCGAAGGGAAATAGCGCTTCGTAGAACCGTGGCATGAGAAGTTAGCCTCATGGCATAATACGTGGTATCGAGAGTCGAGACATTGAAGAGACATTTGAAGATTTACGGATGGTGAGGTCGAGCCTTGCTTGTTTCTTGGATTTCGCGCTAGTCTATTCTTAGACAAGGCTGGCAAGGCTGACTACCCCTGACGCTTGCCGAGGTAGCTTAAACCGCCCTCGTAGTGGAAAGGGATGACTTTCTTAACAAGTTTCAAGAGATATGCACCGACCGAAGTCACAACGAAATGGCATTAAGTCTCGGAAGATAAAATTTCAAGGATGTTGCATGGCAGATCGCTTCACCGAGATGACAAACAAAGCTGCAGCTGAGGTCGCTTCAGTGTCTCTGACCCTACACACACGGGTTATTCGTGGTCATGAGCATTCCATACACCACATTCTCCATCACAGAACAACTTCTGTCTCTTCCTTCAATAGGTTGGCAAGACATCTCTGAGCAATCTCAATAGGCCTAGATCTTCCCATTCCCTCCCTTTCAGCTCCTCATCCGCACCTCTGATCTTCCCTACGGCAACATCCACTAAACCCTCTGCATACCTTGCCGGAAAAAGCGGAACAACAGTCAGTACTAACGCATAGAACAGTGCCCCTAACAGCATCTGGTCATCACCTATATTCGATTTTCTCAAATCCATCCAGAATAGCCAAGACCTGAGCCAAGCTAGCTGATGATATGTAGCAGCATCAGACTCTGCTGCCAGTGCGGCATCGACTGACTTAGTTAGCTTTTCGAGGTCCTCAAAACCTGTCTGTCTCCATTTCTGGAGACCAAATATACGACTTGCACCGAGAATGCAATCTAGAACGAGGTGCACGTGGGAGCGCATTATGGGCTTGTCGATAGGGAGTGGTGTTGTGGCGGGGTTTGCGCGGAGAGAAAATCGGCGAAGCTGCAGCGAGGAGCCACAGAAGTCGGGGTAGATCGTTTGGTGTTTGGAAAGGATGATTTGTGTGAGAGCCTAAATTGATAATCAGTACGGGACCTCTCACAAACATCAGACAATGCTCATATGACCTTGGAGTAGCCGTCTACAAAGACAGCCCATTGATCCCAGTCTTGAGCAGTCCCGGCTAAGAATATCGAGGCCGTTACCACAGCATCGGAATTCTGGGGACCAAACATTACAATATCTTTTTGCAGCTGTTTCAATGCAACGCCAATATGCTGGACGCACACTTCTTGTGAGATGAGACTTTTCGTGGCTTGAAAGTGCATATAGGCTGCAAAGCTAATTATCGAGTGTTTCACACACTCGAATTCTGTGGCTAGAAGATTGTACCTGCTATTTATTAGTAATTTTCTTCACTCACCTCTCACATTGACCTTACTTGGGGGTGTAGTGCTGGGCTATTGTCAGTTGACAGCTACGGGGCATAGGTCGCCTCCTTGAGATCTCGTGCGATTGTTGTATGATCGAGATGGTAGATGACGGAACATCCTTATGATGTGGAGGACAGTAATAAATCTGGAAATCCCTAGGCGAGATCTTGGTAAGCCATGCTTGCTGTGAAGCTTGGAGAATCTCGAGAGTTGGTTCCGCTGCCTCCACATCATTTCCACATGTCTGAGGAATGACCTCAGTGTAGCTGCATGTTCGTCCCAGTCGAAGACAATTACCACTGCAGAGTTATTAGAAATGGAACAACGTTTGGCGTGAAAAATTAGGTGAGGAGCCTCATGCTGCAGCCGTCGGTTAAGGAGAAGGGGGTCACGGCTGATTTACCAGAATGGGAGCCGCTCGTCACACCGAACGTGTCGTTCCTTGCAGGTCTGGCAACCTTTCTTTGACCTAGCATGGGTACGACGACGTATCATGGTAGAGGAAAGCCGGGTAAGGTAGAATGAAAGTCTGTATATATTTGGTTCTTTCCGTCTCCTGTGATCACTCAATCGAACGCAGACACTTTGCAGTCAATTCATGTCCATTGACCCCGAAGGGCGCTATATGATATCGAAGACTCGAGGATATTTGAAATTATAATGAAGCTTTCTTCACAGGGCTGAACTTTGAAATGTCGACGCCGCAGGAGCTAGACTTGAATGGGCACACGAGACAAGGGCTTTGGATTGAGCGTCTCTCTATCCTTGGAGCTGAAGGCTGAATAAGCCAGCCTCGAGGCAGCTTTCTATGAATTTGGATTTCTGGTCATTGCCACGCCGTCATACCGATGACCGTTAAGATTCGGGGTCCTTGAATTGGAATTCGAACGGTACTTGGCTCTGTCCCAGCCCCAGGTCGTGAGGCACCGTGCCTGGACGGAGGCGTACTCGGTTCGCAGCCAACAATGGAGCCGTACCAACTGCAGGTGGAGAAGCGTTGTCGCTTTGCGTTCTGTTGAACGTCTCGCGACTTGGTCCGTGTGCGTCTGGTTGTGCGACTTGTGATTCGCGAACATGCTGCACCACTGATTGGAGAGCTGGAATAAGATGCTTACACGACACACGCATGTCTTAGCGAGCGAATGGATAGTGAAGAACACTTGCCATGCCATCGCGCCAAGACGAAAATGGACGGCCACGCCGTGTGCGTGGGTTTCAGAGGGCCCAGGATTGATTCCGTAAGCTCGAAGGCGGTACCACCACCACGGGTGGCTGAGGGGGCGCTGCGATGTGATGACAGTAACCAAAAACTCAAAATATTTGTCAATTCGACGCCGATTGATTGATCCATTGTACGGAGGGACCTCCACAAATCAGATTCACATATGGCTTGCTTCGTCTTGACGCAGCCTCTCAATGACCTCTATGATTTCCTCTGCTACGAATTGCGGGTTATCTTTATGAACCAGATGCCCAGTGCCTTTTTTAGAAATTGGACCTTTGCTCAAGTGTTGTTTTGTGAGTCTCGCAAGCCCTTTGTGGTATTCATGCCACTGCGGTTCGAAGTAGACCTGAGTCATAATCTCCGGAAGCTTTGCTAGCTGTGTCGTGTGCCATCAGTTGAAAGAGCGTGCATATTAGACGGCCTTCATACCTTCCAATAATCACTGACGAATTTCTGCCGGTCGTGTTCGATAACTGTTATATAGGGAGTCCGAACCGAGGGGCCTACGATCTTTGGTTCATCTGAATGTGGGAGAAGAGCTGGAAGATTGCCCCTCCAGAGTCCTTCCTTGTTCGGAGACGTCGATTTGTAGTGGGCGCCAATGATTCTTCTCGCATCTTGACATAGCTGAGATGTGATACCGGAAGGTAGAGATCGCTCCTCGAATCCAGGTGCTTGCGAATCGGGAAAGATAGAGACTGTGTCAAAATTCGCGAGGGTGGAGTCAATGATAATCAGAGCAGACACGGTTTTAGGGTACGAGCCAGCATAGAGTCGACAGATCGCAGCACCAATTGAGCTCGCAACGAAGAAGATTCTCAGATCGTCAATATCCTTTGGACGAATCCCAAGTCGTTGACCAATCTGAGTGACGACATCTCGAATGTCGTGAGCTGCTTCTAAACAGTCTCGTCCATGTCTCTTTGGTCTGCCCGGGACGTCTGCATTCTTGCCAATTGAGTTGCCTTGTCCGACCCGATCATATATCAGCATTGGCGGTAAATTCTCAGAAGTGTCGAGGTCTAGTAAAGCGTGGACTGTTGGGAACCATATTGCTCCAGGGTTGTCAATCCCAGTCACGTAGACGATGAGAGTTTCACGAGGAAGACTTCGTCCTAGAGATGTAACCATTGTGCAGCTGAGTTGGATCGAGTTGTCTCTCGTGAGGGGAACGAAGAACTTCTCCATGTTGACTCTGACGTGAGACAATTTCGAACCGAGGTCGGACTCGAACTTCGAGTTTAAGAAATGAGGAAATGTAGACAGCGACGCAAACGACTAGTTGAGGAGATGCAGTAGATGGAGTCAATGATATATGAATATCCGAGAAAAGGCGGGTAACTCATTTTCCCCGAAGATGACCTTGGCGTTCGTAATACCCGATCCCTGGGGTTCTCTCCCATGTCAAATGCTTGTTCCCATCAGGATACCCACCAGAGCGGGCACCTATTCCAAAAAGGGGTCATGCTGGGAGCTTCCCAAAGTGACAGTCGTCCCTACATTCTGCATGTTGTGCCTGCCAAGGCGTGCCATGTTCAGCAGCCGGCATGGTCGAGATTCTACTGTAGATGAATGACGATCTTCTCTTCATCATCCTTGGTTTCAGGTAGCCCATCCGCTGTCAAAATGAAGATCACGCGAAGATCATGAAGGCCGTAGTGCTGCGTAGTGGACGAAGGTCGAAGGTAGCTATGTTTCGTGAAATCATTGCGCATCTTGACATGCCTCGGCTAACTTGAACGATGCGAAGGATAGAATTAGTCACGTGCAGATTTAGCGTGGAGCTAGTGTATTTATAACCTCCTGCTCTCTTCTAGCTTGCCAACAAACGAAACAACCTTGCAACACTTTGCCGCAAGTCCCTCCTTGCGTATAAGATCCTCATCAACGACATGCATTTTCCAGGCTACCTCGTAAGGCTTCTGGTTTACGCGAGTCTCACAAGTTCACAACGGTACAACCGCTACTCCTCTATGGCAACAAACTCACTTAGTATCTTCACCAGGGATGTAGAAGAAGAACAACAACCTCAAGGGATATACAGATATAATGTCTATATCTTCGCAAGACTATAGACGCTAGGCACCTGTAAAGTACCATCCCCCACTTTTATCCCTCTGTAGAACTACTCCTCTATCTCCTACCCCTTTCTCAGCCGCTCCTTCCTCATTTGGCCATCCGGTTTCGAGCATATCTTTCCGGATGACACCATCAACATCAAACAGAAGCAGAGTTAGCGGGCTTGCCTTCCAAGACTTCACCTCACTCCTTGCAGTCTGTATAATCACAAGAGTCAACAGCAGCATTGACATGGCGACCATGGCAACCGGCAGAGCCAACCACCACCAGCGCACTACTATGCCCAATTGAAATGCCGTCCCATCGTAAAGCACCTTCGAACCCGGTACCGCAGTCCGCACGTGGTTTGTAAGTGTCGTCGTAAACCTCTCGATCCATCCGTCCTGGAAGGTCGTGCTATTCCAGAGTGAGATCATCGTATCAAGATCGGATATGAATCCCTCAACACCGATGCTGACGCTTCCGGACAAATTTACCGTAAAAAGCCGAGTTTAAAGACTGGAACGTGAGTTGATCGACGAGAAAATCTGAGTTCGGGGATAAGTCGTTAGAGGGCAACGAAAATACGTACGCCTGACCTTCGACTATGGAGAGATTTGTTCGCGAATATGACGAGATAAGTTGTTGCTGGAACACACCAGATTGAACGGTAGTGCTGTAAGTGTTCACACACATCCACATGGCGCACTCAACGGCGTTCAGAGTGGAGTTAGGTGATTGTTTTGAAGTGATACCGTACGGAAAATACATCATATCCCAGTTGGCGAGGTATAGCGTATCAAGGCTTGATGCATTCCAGTGTTGGCCCAATGTTGTGGTTGAAAACATCCCAATTCCCTCTGCTGGAGTCGTAGCATTGTGGTCTAGTATAGAAAAGTTTGAACCTGATGGTGTAGTATAGTTGCAGAATTGCTTTTGTTGGTCGCATAACGTCTTTTGGGAAGTGATTGGCGCACACTCTCCACATATCGCTAAAGTCGGCGTGTTAGGATATGTACAATTCCCTGTTGGACATGTTGGAGCAACGGGTAACACGGCTTCGGCGAAGAATCCAGCGTTGACTGGAGCTAAAACATTCAACGGAGCCTCATAGAAGCTGTACGTTTGTCAATATACCATCTCAGAGGCTTAAACGTATGGCTCACCTTTCTTGCAAGTCGGATCCAGTGCCATTGTATATTTCACTGCGTGGAATATTCCCAGGATTTAACGGCGAACTGATGTTATTGACCGGAAGTCCTTGAATTGAGACTAACTGTTGGGTGAAAGTGTTTATTGAGAGAGATAGCACTGTAACGACGGCACCAAAGAGGGCAAGCCATCTGCAAAAGTCAAATATGTGATAAGTTTGAACTATTGTTGGACAGACTTACCGACGTCTGCAGAGAAAGATGAAAATGAAACTACCCCAGACTCCTCTAGATGCTGAGTCCGATAGCGTAAGGTCTTGAAGCCGACTTCGGGGATTTGATTGCCTGTTGTTCCTGGAAAACCATAGCCATGCCTCCTAACTAAGTGCTGAACCAACAGGTACCGTTAGGAATAAACGATCGAACGCGGAGAGCGCTGCTACCAAGCCGTTGAGAGTGAGTTCAAAGGGAAGATTCACATCGTTGAGGGATCTATTGGCGTAAACTCTTAGGACAATGACAATGGCTAGAAGCGCTGCTATTGAGAGGAAAGATGTAACAATCTCAGGTATCCACCATCTCAAAATTGATAGACCGGATCTCGTGCCCGTTGCTAGAATTATCGGATTAGGTGATGCATTTCGTGGCCTATCTGCCTTGCCCGTCGGTGATCCAATTGGTGGTGATAACATGGAGGAGTTTGACAGCATACTGCAAGATTTGAGAATGTTCCCGGCCCATTGACTGCTGTCTGCAACGCGTTGATAATCCACCACGAGCTGTGTTCGACCCAAATCAAGGGGTCGTGTTTAACAGAAGAGGGGCATAGACGTATATACTGGCAACATGTGCTCCTCTAGGTAGCTAAGGCTGATTAGAACAAAAGCCATTGGACAGAGAGATGAATTCCATTCTCAACATGATATCGAGGCTAAAAATAGCGAGTGCCGTATGGCAACAAACGATAGCTGATTAACCTAGAATCCTGAATCTGACCAGAAATAAATGCGAGGATACTGGGAGGGCCTCCTTGAAAACCAACGGGCTCCATTCTGAAACTAGGCTGCTTGATTGAGACCAAGGCTTAGGGGGTTGGTCTTTAGCGGTGTCCTGACATTTGCAGCAAGCTAGGGAATGAAAGCCCAAAACGTGACCGGGCGCCAGATGAACCATCTCGTGTTAGGGGATATCTAGATCACTGGAATAGCAACCGCGTCCTGAAACATAGAAGAAAGCCGGCGCTTAGGGACTTCAGGGACTGTTAAGCGAGCGTACGGAGTACCTAAGGTAGGTACTACCTATCAATAAGCCGAAAGACTATGAGCAGCAAGTTCAAAAGTTAGATAGGACAGTTCTATATCTGCAGATAATTTGTAACCCTTTTGATATAACGATGGAATAGAAATTTTCATGAAGAAAAAGGTATACCTTCGCAGCTGCTTCTCGACATTATCACGTGACACCCCTGATCTTTGGCAACAGTGGAGGTAGTGCACAGCTGTCAATGATTTCGATTTCGGGAGCTATGTTCATAAGTGCAATAGTTATAAGGAACTATCCGAGTATGCATACCAATTATAAGAAGCGCGAAGATATACATTAAGACCCGAGTTCGATACATTCAAGTCCTTCACCCAATTCTGTGGCACACACCAGGAATCCGCGGCTGCAAGTGGTTCACTTCTTTTTCAACATTTTTACTTTGCAACTTTCACTTGCCAAATATCTTAGGCAATATAACGCTAGCCGCTTTCGGCAAACCAAGTCACTTAAAAAATTATCTAAAAAAAATTGTTTGTAGTCAAGCAGTCTCAATGGGAGAGGAGACAACTCACAATTTACCCCGCGAAGAATATCGTCATCGGATTTCGATTAGAGTCGTGTCGGTGCATCTCTTGTTAATTGCATCTGGAGATCTTGGATCCACGGACACGGATGCTGCGAAGTGTGAGCTGAAGAGAGATGTAAAGGGTGATACTTCTTACTCGTTCGTCGTCCTTCTTGCTGTATTCTACGTGATCCGTCTTAACGGTCAATACCTTCAATAGACTATATCCTCATCCATCCACATTCTCTAACTCCAAGCCTCAACCATCAGTCTCCTCAGCCATCAACGTCCATCCTCAATTACCAACTCCCTTGCTCATTAAAAACTTCAATACCCAACCATCTCAAAATATACTAAACACCAAAGTGTTTCACTGCCTAGCTGATCTAAGTCGGCAAGAGAGAATACAACATCATCACTAGATGAACACCAAAACGGGAACAAACCGAAGACGTTCAGATATCTTGGCCAAGCGTTTTGCTGATCGAGCAGTATGCTCGTCAAATCTCTAAACATCCGTTGACCGGACTCACAATGTAGAGAGGAAATATGTGGATATTGGTGGGTAAGGTGTACGGACATTCAAGGAATGAATCTTTTAAAAATCGAGGATGGGCCTATACTTTCTGCAGAAGTCAGACTCGTAGCTTCGCGATTGAGATAGCATGATAATGACTTAGGAGTAGCACCTGCAGCTCGCAAATTGAGGGTATCGAAGTTAATGAATCTAAAAGCAGGGTACAGCATGCATAACAAGCAAAGCAAAGGAAAAGGAACACGGATCTGAAGCATTGCATTATGAATCGAGCATTCTATCTCTCATCCTACGCCCCTATTCATAGTTGTGCAATATGCATGCACGCCGCACGAGCATTAGACGGATGCATGACTTAGCACCATGCCCGTGCTTCCTTCGAAGATGCCATATCCTTTACAAAACCTATGTACAACACCCACGCTATGACCAATCTCACCTCGAAAAGGTGAGTCTCCGCTCCGAAAACGCCGAGTTTGTATGCAATGCTTCCGTGGTTCTGCGCCCCGCCCCGAGACCCGAGAACAAACGTCTGTATCGTATCATCATGCTGCACGCTGTCACGCAGCTATGTAGTTATATTCCAGAGATGAAGAGGATGGTGTCGTTGGCGATTCGAAGTCGGCGTGTAATAAGAATAGATATCTCAAGTTATGAGCACAATGGCTCAGCACGCCGCTTCATCGTCATGACAATTGAGTGTAAATTTGAGGCACGTATGGTCATTCAAGCCGTCATGCTGTTCTCATAGTCCTCATCATCTTCTTCAATACTTTCAATGGCTTCCTTGATTTGCTGGCTTGCCTGGACAAAGTGTGAGTAGGAATCTGAAGATGAATAATACATACACGTACCTTAGGGTCCAAATTCAATGCAATGGTGAAGTGATGCACAGCCAGCCCTCGTTCTCTCAGATTCTTGTACAACCTCCCGAGCAAGAAATGTACCATGGCCTCGTCAGGAGCCATATCTTTCAGGATATTCAGCTCAGTTAGAGCTGTATCAAAGTCACCTAAAGCCATCAATGTTCGTGCCTTCTTGAATCTGGTCAACGTTGATCGAGGAGCTAAGTCAGTAGCTTTCGTGTAGTAAGCGAGAGCTTGTCGTGGATCCTTTTGCTTTTCAAGAACCGTTCCAATACAGCAGATCAGGACAGCATTCGTAGGATTGATTTTTGAAGCGGCCTCGAAATGAGTAAAAGCCTTTTCATAGCTCCCAAGCTTTTCGTAAACCCGACCAACACCATACCATGCATTGTAGTGCCGCTTGTCAGCAGTGATGCCGTTGCGATAGGATTGGAGAGCTTTGTCATACTCCTCGTTAGCGACATATTCGTGACCTTGAAGTGTGAAGGCGTAGGCGAATTTAGGGTCAAGTTGAGTTGCACGTTTGAAAGAACGAAGTGCCTGTTCATGATCGCGAGCTAGTGACCACGAGTTTCCAAGAGCACACCAAGCTTGTGGAGACTTCCATGATGAATCAACAAGTTCATGGGCGAGGAATGCGAGATCAGTTTCGCGCTTCAGATGCCACAAGATAGTGGAGTAGATCTCCATATCCTCGAATCGAGTGGGCGCAACCTGCCTAATCCGTTTGTAATATTTCTCAGCTTCTACGTAAGCTGCTTGCTCATAATGAGCACGACCCATCTGAGCCATTACCCAAGGAGTCTCTTGGTGTTGTCGAGGGAGCTGGTTATAGAGCTGCAAGGCATCCGCACACTCAAATCTGGACAAGGCAAAATAACCGCTGCCAAAAGTCTTGAATAGATCGAGTAAGAACTTCAAGGCACCTTCTTGCTTTACTGAATCTGGTTCGGAACACTTGGGAGGAGGTATGTTTGTGACGGTGCCAATCCAAGATCGCGAACTAGTCTCTTTCTGGTCCACATCCATAGGCTCCTCCACTGGTTTCCTGTTACCGCTAACTTGACGACCAACGGTTGAGGCACTCGAGCTTGGTCGCATAATCTTGGATACGGGTTGTCTCGTCTTCTTCAATTCTCGCCCGGCTGGTAGCCCCACCGTTGGGACATGAGAGGAGGATTTCGTACTTGTTGGCCTAATCTGATTAAACAGCCTGATACTTCTCCTTTGGGGTGCTCCCGGATCTTCTGAGCTTTGCCTAGGCACAACTTGGCCTGAAACAGTTCTTTTCCGCTCACCCGTTAAATGTGAAACACTATTGGATCGAAGAGCGTGAGCAGCTGCTGATTCGTCAATGTGCTCTTCATATGGAATTGCACGTGGCATTGGGAGCTTCTGCGACCTCTTTGTTGAAATACCACGACTCATCTTTGGTGCATCGACAGAGAAATCCATCCCAAGTCCTTGTAATGTTCGGGTTTTTCGTGCCGGGGCGGGAGGTGCCTCCGTCGAGTACGCTGATACTACACCGGGATCTCTTCGATTTTGGGTCACGTCGATAGTTGCGCTTGGTCCCGTGGGTGTCTCCATAGCTTCTGGTCCAATGCCTCCGCCTCCCGCAGCTGGAAGGTTTGTTAGACTGGGATTGCTCTCATTCAATTTCTGTGAGATTCCCAATGTGCCAAACAATCCTCCAGCAAAACCTCGAGTTGGGACATTGTTGAAAGGGTCAGGGGCATCGTTGATGACAGAAGTAGGTCGTGTGCTGGGTCGATTTCGTTCTTGGTCCGGCATTGTTGACAATGTCGAGTCCTTAGATGACTGCGACTCCGATTGTTCTGGGTGGATAGCACTTATTGCAGCTTCCATCTCTGCATTCATTTTGAAGATATTCGAAACACGCATGTGAACGCCCATGTCACAAAGACTCGTGAATGCATCCCACATAAACGGGTTCAGCTTGAGCGACTCCTCGAAGCAGCGAATTGCTTTAACCTTATCATCATATCCGTGATAAAGCTTACCCAGCAAACAGCTGGCAGCAGCAGCGTCGGGTAGAAACTGTCTCGAGGTTGCCGTGTGCCGTCCGAAGTTGTTCTTTGCGCCCCAGAGTGCTCTGCTTTTCTCTAAAGCTGAAATGCCATCCTTATATCTATGTAGAGCGAAACAAGCCTGTGCAAAAACGTAGGCACATCCGAGTTGAGCTCCTCTTGACCCCGCGAGCTTTGAGTATTCGTAGGCAGAAGCATTATCGCCGAGACGCAAGTGGCACAATGAGAGTAGGTGAGCTGACTCTGTAGATCGGCTGTCGATGGCTGCGAGACGCTCAGCATAGAAGAGGGCATTCTTGAGGAGGTTGTTGTCGAGATGGTAGTAGATCAGCTGCCGCAGCTGGTTTACCACGCAGGTGTTTGACGGGGCCATGTTTGTTTGTGCGAAGGAAGGAAGATGCTTGGATCGTTTGTGAAGGGCGTTATGACGGTCTGGCCATGTAGCCGACGACCTGAGTTGCTCAGTGGTTGTGTTTCGATGTCGAGCCCGTTCTCTGTCCAAGCGCTTCGAGCTCTGGTTCCTTCTTCGGCGTGCGATCCTTTCGAAGGGAAATAATCACGATCTGCGAACAGTCGCTATTAGTCGTGGGAGATCATTACAATTATTTGTTAAGGTGGTGTCGAAGTGAATAGAGAATCGATGACAAGGCGTGGTCGAGTACTCGCGAGAACAACAAGACCGACCGTCGCCGGGGATAACGAGAGGAAGAAGTGAATCCGCCACACAATCCGCACGCCGAAAACAATGGCTGATATCTGCAAAAGCTGCAGATTTCAGAAGGAGAAAGTGGTATAATATTGAAGAGGTTGGCTATACGGGCTTCGTCAACAACGTTCCTGGTTCATAACGGATGCGCTTTCGCGATGTTATGGTTTGCTGCAAGCGGCGGGTAGAATCATTGGCTGCGAGCGTTGAATTTGGCGTGGCAACAGCAGCTTGGGGCACGGATTACCTAACAATCTCAGCGAGGGGCCACGCAGGACACATCGGATTTTCCAGCCGGGTTCAGCCTCGTCAATTATTTGCATCACTATCACGAATGAGGACACGAGCTTGGTATTTCTAGCAGATTGACGTTGACATTGCGAATTTCCAAATATCCGAATCCACAACTGAAGCGAAGTGATCGCGAACTCTACCTCTGCGACGAGGATACATCGCAGCAAATTGTGCTCCGAATCAAGTGCGCACACGACCAATTCTGCCATCTCGAATATCTCTCTACTATTCATCCGAACCTTTGCCTCCAAATAAATCACAACAAAATGGCACAGAAGGCGAAGAAAGATCGCGCGAAAGCCAACATCGCCTCGCTCAACAATCTCCATATCGGCACCCTCGCCGTAAACGTCATCTTTCTCCTCTTCAATCTTCTCTTCAAGCGCCGATCATTGGTAGCCTATTTGATCCTCTCAATTCCCTCCGTGGTAGCAGAATATATCCTCGAGACTACAGGTAGACCAAAGTACGACGCCAATACAAAGGCTCTGAAAAGCTCTGGAGAGGATCTTGCTGCTCCAGGATTGACGGAATATATGTTTGACATCATTTGGGTTACTTGGCTGAGTCTTGTGTGTGTCATTTTATTTGGAAATTGGGGCTGGCTTGTGTATAGCGTCGTACCGATATATGGGGCATATAAGGGATATGGATTGTTGGGTCTGGCTAGGGGAATGATGGGTGGTGCGCAAACAGGACAGATGCCCAATGAACAGGTGGCTATGGCCGGAAACAGGAAGCAAAGGAGAGCTGCGTGAGAATGATGTCTATACCTCGAGCACATACATAGACCAGTCTCAGCGCCCCAAGCAAGTACAAAGTCTAATTCTATTCGCATTTGCTCTACATACCTACTTCCCGCTACAACTTTTTGCCGGTCCAAAACTCTAAGTCTTCCTTCGTAGCATCTTTCACCAGAACGTGGACATGCTCCAGAGCCCTCACGCTCTGCAACGAAACCCAGTTTTTGAACCACATCACTCTATTCGCATCCCCCAACCTTTTTACAAATGCTCTCTCCACGAATCCTTCAATAACCTTCCTGCTCTCATCCGTGACATCTCCTCTCGTGCCATCCGTTGCAATAGGCGTCTTGCTCCAGACAACAATGTGAGTCACATCTGGAGTAAGGCCATATGGCCAATCGTTAAGCAAGACCTTGTAGTCCGATGGGTCCTCAAACGGGATAGGAGAGGTGTAAGTGAATGGTGGAGAGCCCCAAGGCAATCGATGTTGAATGAGGTAGTTGGTCATGCTTCCATATTGTGCTTTGATATCAACAGACCATGCCATATAGCGGCGAAGATTTGAAGGTTTCCGTTTGAGCGTCTCAAGCTTGTTTTCGGCTGGTGTTCCATCAGCAAAACTCAAAATGAACATGAATGAAGTTACAAGAGCAACATATGGAGCAGTCACGTGAAGTTCAACAGTGCCCCTGACTTGAAGTGCGAAGATGGGATGCACACTCGTCTGGTCCTTGAAGCCAGATACCGGAAATGCTTCATATGGTTCAGGGCATTGTCCCTTGCCGCGATCTGAAGAAGAGAACATCGACTTAAACAGAGTATTTCCATACCTATGATTACTTTCAACTCATCCCAATCCTGCAGATGGAATTCCTCATCCGTTTGTGACAAAACCCATCTATCGATATCGGTTAGAGGAAAAGGAGCCTCCTCCTGAGCAACTTTTGCGTTGTCAATAGAGATCGTGTTGTCCCCCATCTTATAGTCTTGAACATTCCCCCTCGATCATGGCGATGTGTTCCATTCGACGATTGACAAGAAGATCTAATCTAATCGCGATCCATGTCAGGAAACTACTTCCCAAAGGGTTGAGCGTTACCGAGATCTGTGCCGAAGCTTAGCTTTTTATGGCAAATCGAACCACAACATTTTGACATCCCCGGATTTTCCTTAAAGCCCACTTATCCAGCGACAACATTTCTTCTGCTGTCTGACATTTTGTCTTTGATATCTGTCTTGATCTGGCCCAAGAAATCTTGTCGCAGACTCAGGACGGCAGTAAACAGCTTGGACATCGCACCGGCAATCCCCCAACAAGATCGGACCAGAAAATCAAAATGTCGACAGACGCAAGCCCATTCCTGTCAAAGGAGTATATCAATGGTGTTTATATTCCATCCGGTCTTCTGATTGTCGGCTGCCTCATTGTCAAGCAAGAATGGCTTCCCTATGCCGTAGTTCTTGCGCTGGCTTTGGGAGGGTTCAAGATTTACAGTAGTGGTACGTACTTACCACATTGTCGCAGACCATGAAATGCCTTTAAGAGGCAAACTAACAATTCACACAGGAACTAAGAAGGTTCTAAGGCCTGATGCCTTCCAGGAGTTCGAGCTCAAGGAGAAGACGGTGATTTCACATAATGTAGCAATGTAAGATAAACATCAGCATCGCCGGCAGACCCATGCTAAACCCAGCAGTTACCGATTCAAACTTCCTTCTCTGAATTCTATACTCGGTCTGCCAATCGGCCAGCATATCTCCATCGCAGCGACCCTCCCTCAACCCGATGGCGCGTCCAAAGAAATCGTCAGATCCTATACTCCCATCTCTGGTGACCATCAGCCAGGCTACTTCGATCTCCTCATTAAGTCGTACCCAACTGGCAATATCTCGAAACATATGGCATCTCTGGTCGTTGGACAAACACTTAAGGTCAGAGGACCAAAGGGAGCTATGGTCTACACTCCAAATATGGTTCGCGCTTTCGGCATGATTGCTGGAGGAACTGGAATTACACCCATGCTACAAATCATCCGAGCTGTTATTCGAGGTCGTGCTGCTGGTGATAAGACCGAGATTGACCTCATATTTGCGAATGTCAACCAAGAAGATATTCTGTTGAAGGAGGATCTGGACCAGCTGGCAAAGGAGGATGTTGGATTCAGGGTACACTACGTTCTTAACAACCCACCCGAGAAGTGGGACGGTGGCGTTGGATTTGTTACCCCAGAAATGATCACCGTACGTTACTTCTCCAGTTTTTCCACGATGGGCTTCCGTCGATATCAAACTCGGTTGCTCTTGCAGATCTATTAGAGCAAAGCTAACGATATTTCTGATAGAAATGGCTTCCCAAGCCCGCCTCAGACATCAAGCTCCTCCTCTGTGGTCCTCCGCCTATGATCTCAGCCATGAAGAAGGCATCTGAAGGTCTCGGCTTCACAAAGGCTAGGCCTGTGAGCAAGTTGGAAGATCAAGTCTTCGCTTTCTAGAAGTTGCGACGATGCTAAGAAATAAAGAAGCAATGTTATTATAGAAAAAGTAGAATAATACATAAACGTCTGGACAACGATTGCTTTTACGAAACGTGCTCCCATAATACTGACTACTTTTTTGATTATCAAGGACGGGCGCTATGGTTTTGAGTAATTTAAATAGTTTTAATTAAGGCGTTGGATCTAATAAAATCTGCAAGAATTAAGTCGTAACACAAAAGACGCTTTTGCGTTTTGCGCTCATCTCTTGTCAGTCTTACCTCAATCTTCTAACTTATTTGCTGGATGGCTGAGCGAACTCACCTATCTGGTCGGAACCAGTTTCCAAGAGGGTCTTGCATCATCCGGACCCAGTCTCATCTAGTTGGGATCTCAAAGGTCCAAAGCTGCCTTTTTGTGCATCAACCGAGATTCTCATCGAGATATCGTATTGTCAGACCATTGACTCGATTCTTGGCTTCAAGGATTTGGAAGAAATATGGCCCAGTGAGATTGCAATGTTGAGGAGTAAATTGTTGAGTGGGGAGTATTTGGACTATGTAGAGAGTCACATGGATGATAACATGCACGCAGTCATCCACGCTTCCCTGCAAGGAGCGATTGCTTTTGGAATATCTGAAGAGGCCGATGAGATGGATGTTTCTTTTTAGGGCGAAGCTGCAATCAAAGTTCTATGAACTGGTTACCCAAAAATTGCACGATATCAAAGTGTAGGAGAGGTGGAGGAAGGAACACAGCGATGAAGCTAGTTAGAAAACGGACTTGAGGGACTGCTATGCGAGAAACTGAGTCAGAGAAGACAAAGGAGAAAGAAACGTGGAAAAGAAGTTGAAAAAAGAGGATACTTTCCCAGTTGGGTGGAAGGACAATATCACACGAATAATGCCAAGACTCAAAGCCCTCCATAAGGAATATACATAAAAAGCAGAACAACAAAGGTATCATTCCCAAGCCAATCCACCCACCGACCTTGAATGCGACGCTAAACATATCTAACCTCCCCAAACAATCCCGCACGAACTTGTACGAGCGCCGCCAACTCCAATAGAAATTCTTGCAGCACAATGACATTCGTCAAAACATGGTTCACGGTGATCAATTTCTGCCCTTCCCTATCCGCTTGTCTATCATCAGTGGGAGAAACACTACCATCGTCTGTCCCTTGAACACTGCCTTCTTTGCTCCCTTCATCTGCCGATGCTTTGAGGTTCGGGAAAGGGATAGGTGGGACTGTTCCTTTTGGGTTTGGCAGTCCGACTTTGCGCGCAAGAATGCTTTGGTCTATGGCTGCAAATGCTGCGGCTTGACTTGCAGGTACACCATTCTTAGGATCGGCGCCTCGTAACGGACTGGGCGAAAACGCACGAGAGTGGCCTCTCGAAGTACTATCTGTGTTCATCGGGAATTGTGGAGGTGGCACGGCGCTACGGGTGGTCGGTGTCGCGAAGCCATAGCCGCCACTGAGACCACTACTACTTCTTTCTGCGCTCCGCCGCCCGCGTGGCGAATTTGAACGGGATGGAGTGGCAAGCTCTGGAAAGATGCGTTGGGCCAACGAGTCCAATGCTGATGGTCTAGGTGGTGATGACGACCGAGATGTAGATTCAAAGCTTGATCGCGGAGGAGCGGCAGGACGAATTGGTATCGGGGTGGCTGTCGCTGATGAAGCCGCTTGGAAGGCCTCACGCCGTTGTTGGAGCAGGTCGTCAAATCGTGGTATTTCTGTTCGGTAAGTCAAGACTTGCTCAACCAGACTTTTCAATTGAGTAAGAAATGCGGGAATCTGAGACTCTGTCCATTTGAGTGTCCGTCTCGCTTTCTTTAGTTTCCGAAGCTGCACTTCTTCCTGCTTTTCTATGCTGTCGTCGATACCCAGCGAAATAGGTTCATCGGCATCCTCATCTTCGTCTTCATATACATATTTGGCAGGATCTGGAAGCAACCAACCATCGATACGCATAAAGCCACAAGTCGCCAGATCAGTAATAGTTCCAGTAAGAGACAAGTTCGTCTCAACGGAATTTATGAAGAATGTTGCCATAATACTTAGCAGCGTTTGGAGCATGGGATCTTCAGGCCGCAAAGTATGTGGTCTGATGTCTCGTGGAGCTCCTGGAATTGTGGCTGAGGAGCCTGGAAATTTTGTAGTGCCGACGGCGGATTTTGGCGCCACGAGAGTAAGTGAGCATGGATGACTCTCCAATATGCTCATGCAATCTTTGACGTGATTTTCGTAGACTTCGTCAAAGTTATCCTCACCTCCGACATTTCCAGCCAATGAAAGCAGGAAATCCATCTCCATTTCATGCGCACCGACAGGTCGCACTGGCCCGTCGGATAGCACTTGGCTCGTCCAGAGAAGGGTCGTTACGGCATACCGATGATGCCGCCTCAAAATAACTGACACTAGTTGTAAGGTGACGGATATCGTTTGCTCACTTGGTGAGCGGAGTCCACCTTGGATCAAATCAACCAAGTTGAATAGAGCAGGCGTTGAAGTTGTATCGACTTGTGTAGCCATCATCATAGTGGCTAGATCCATCGACTTCCTTTTCCTAGCAGCACTAACGGATGCTCGCGAGCCTGTAGGAGCAGGAGCAATATCTGGTAAAGCCAACAAGTAATGGAGGATGAGATGGATCATGTCTGGGTGATCGAGAGCTTCTAATATCCGCCGAAGGTATGTGAGTACTGCTACAGACGAACCTCCGTCAACATCGGATGATTCTAGCAAAGACGGATAGCTGATATTGTTAGTAGGTAAAACTTTTAACCAACACAAATGACTTACAGTAATTGCTGGAGGAAAATGACTTGAAAGTGTTCCAATAGCGTCGACTTGACCTCACCCGATTTACAATGATTGAGAACATCCTGCCAAAATACCAAATGCGAGAGAAAGGTTTCCATATGCATCTGAAAGTCGGGAGATGACGAGCTGATAATTTCTGATGTTGTATTGGGTTGTTGATAATCCGACAGGGCCAAGATTGGTGGCAGGTCATCGAGAGGATGATCGATGACTAGCTTCCGACTCAATTGGCTATACAAAGCCCCAAGCCCTGTCGCCATCAATGTTGCAAGATCACTCTCGACGATCCATTGCTCCAGCGCAACCGAGCTAGATGCTGCTTCAATGATATAGAGTAGGCCCGTCCTCGCAAAGTCGCCGATCCTTCCTTCGTGGTGAATATAGTCTATCAGAAGATAGAACAGTGGAAAATCTTCCTTTTGTGTTTTCCCAGTAAACTTCTCGTGCGAATCCTGACCTCCATCTTGCGAGTCTTCACGGTCCTGTGTAGTAAACCATGCAGGGAGAATCTCCGGGTCTAGTCGGATTTTGGTAGTGATGTTGAATGACAATTCCACCACTTCTACCTCAGTATCCGAACCTAGCCTTATGCTATTTGCACCTGTGATTCGAACCAACAGATTCATCAGACTCTTTGAGAAGGTCTCGTTCTCCACGAAATCCTCTTCCTCGCTATCGATCAGCGTCGCAAATAGTGCCACTCCTTCACGGATAATGCCTTCATTGTATGAGGTTGTAGCAATCTTGCCAATGGGAACGTATATCTGCTTCGACGATGCAAAGGTAATACACGGATGTGGTAAGGGCCGTCTCGACTCATCGCTGAGGATTGCTGTGAGATCTTGCAGACTATCCCGGATGTTCTCTGCTGCTTCATAGTCCCTTGCCAGATTCGACGCACCGCGCCATGTTTGCTATAGTCCTATCAGTGGTGATCATCTAGAATATGGTCCTGGAATGTACCTACCAGAAGTTGGCTGTATTCCCGTTTGAAGCGTGCCAGACGCTTCTCTGGGTCTTTGGCTGTACCCTTGTTGCCAGCTGGGGCAAGGGAGGTGCCCGCTATCAAGCGTGACCACTATGATAATTGTCAGCAGATCTACACAGACAAGTCTGATGATACTTACAAAGTCCATGGCTGGATGGGCATCATGACTCTCTTGGTCGCATTAATATAATCTGGAGCTCAAACGCGCGGATGGCGCTTGATAAATACTCCGTTATTTACAGGGTTACGAAGTTACGAAATTGTGGCTGTCCGGCAAATTTAAGATGCCGCACGGACCACAATAGCTTCAGCCACAGTGGTGCACCGCCACAACGGCATACTACTGTGATTGTCTTCAGCTTCGTCTTCATCAATCATGATCAACAAAATTCATTCTGCTCATTCTCGTTCACAAGAGAACATCGGAGATGAACATCTGGCTTCTTAACCTCGTTTCACTCAAGCAACTCTCAAATTCTAAACCCAGCCATCTTTCTAGGAGAGGAGGCGAATGAGAGTTGCCAAAAGCCGAAGATGTTGGTGGTCGAGGATGTTAAATGTCGGAGATGTCAAAAGTCGGGAATGTTGAAAACTAGTGATATGCTAGAAGTGACGGACACTAAATATAGTGGACCCTAAGAGTAGAGGATACTACGTTTAAGGAATAATAAAAGTGCGGGTTAGAAAGAATAAGTGAGATTAGGAGTAAGGGATACCACGAGTATACGATAAAAGCTTGCTCGTACACGTTATTAGACGCTACATGTATCGGAAAGTACCACACGTCTGAATTTTCAAGAGAAGAAAACACGCCAGCAAGGTTTGATTGAGACGGATATACGGATATACGGATATTGCTGTTCAATCTTTGTAAGAGGGAAAAAATCTCTTTCCTCAGCATCTCCCTGCGCTTTCAAATACTTTTCCCATGTCATAATAACTGCGGACTACCCTCGGGACGTGTCACGTGCCTCTCTGCTGCAGCAAATCCGCGAATCAAAGTACGACAACCCAATCCGGAAATTTCTCTTCCAGATCAGGCAATACTTCCAACATGCGATGTGATTACAGATACACCGACGAAACATATACTATTTATTTGGGTGCCTCTTGACAAATGATCTCATTGGTAATGCCTCTATGTCCCAATTGTTGTTGCGATAATATGATTCGAGCTTAATGGTGCAATTATGCGAACCTTGGCATCAAGATGAAATTTAGACGCTGTGTAACATAGCATTTTTAAATTGAGTTTCTAATCATCCTTATTGATACCTCAAGATATAAAGTGTCATTGAGATTTCTGCTTTGACCGTCCTTTCTCATCGTCTCTAACTCGCAACACCCTCGTACTATCTCCAGTATTCTCGTAACATGTCCCCCAAATTTCAAACAGTCTATTCATCCGGGATCCATCACGGTCTCCCAACCTTTCCTGAACATGATGGCAAGAAATACACCGCCATAGTCACGGGCGCAAATGGAATCTCTGGGTCTGAGATAGTCAATGCACTCGTCGCTGCACCTGAAAGGTGGGAGACAGTCTACGCTATGTCTCGTCGACCACCCCCAGCTGTAAATGAGCGTGTTAAGCCCATCTCCGCAGATTTCCTGGGCAGCACACCTGAGGAGCTAGCCGAACTGTTCAAAAAGGAAGGTGTGAAAGCCGATTATGTGTTTTTCACGTCGTACATCCAACCTCCCACGACAGAAGGTCAGGCGCTCTGGGATAACCACGATGAGCTGGAGACCGTAAACGGTAAGCATCATCGCTCTCGATATCTATCATGTGTCACTAATGCAAAATAGTCACTCTCCTCTCTAATTTCCTCGTCGCCCTTTCACTCACCAACATAATCCCCAAGCGTTTCCTGCTCCAAACAGGCGGAAAGCACTACGCACTCCACCTCGGTCCCGCCACCGTCCCCATGACGGAAGACACTCCCGCCGAGCGCGTCCCGCACCACAATTTCTATTTCCCACAAGAAGATATCCTATCTACATGGAGCGCCAAGCACTCCACACACTGGACCGTCACACGCCCCGCTTTCATCATCGGCGCCAACCCCACCGCAGCCATCAATCTCTCCTATGGCCTCGCCATCTATGCATCCGTGCAGAAAGAACTCGGCAAGAAACTCGAGTTCCCAGCTGATATTGGAGCTTGGGATATCAACAAAGACCAAACGGCTGCTTCCCTGATTGGGTATTTCTCCGAATGGGCCGTCCTAACGGATGAAGCGAAGAACGAGGCGTTTAATATCGTGGATGATTCGCCGTTTTCCTATGGAAAGTTCTGGCCTGAGTTGGCGAAATGGTATGGAATTGGGTATGAGACTCCGGAGGAGGATGAGGCGAAGTTTGCTGTGATCACTATGCCGACGAATCCGTCGCCGAGAGGGTTTGGTGGGCCCGGGATCGTGAAGGTGAAGTTTAGTTTTGGGGAGTGGGCTGGACGAGAGGAGGTTAAGGAGGCGTGGGAGAGGATTCAAGAGAGAGAGGGGTTGAGGAAGGATTTGGATCCATGGAAGGAGAAGAGTTCATTGGTGAATGTTTTTGGGACGGTGGATGCGGACTTGTTGGGGGGCTGGGCGAGGTGAGTTTCTATTATTCTAGTCTTCGCTTTTCCCGGAGGCAATAGGAGCGTGTACTAACTTTAGTAGGACTCAGACAATGGATAAGGCGAAGAAGTTGGGGTGGCATGGGCATGTGCAGACGGATGAGGGGCTGAAATTGACGATTGAGAAGATGGCGGAGATGAAAATGGTGCCGTCTTTCTAAGGCTGATCTTTCCGGTGTCCTAGATGTTCAAATGATATGATCGTTGTTTGAATTCCAATCATCAGCTTCGTAAATCTCAACATTGAGACCCCGCTTATTCCATACGAGCCTCTCTAGAACTCTTGCCCGAGGTTTAATGTTTTTGGCAAGACAAACCCATATCCCGAAACGCAGAGAATTACTGCAGCCAGTCTACTGGTCAGTTGACAGAGTTGAGGATTTAAACCTATTAGGTGTAGCCGTTGAGATAGGGCGCCGATAGCCCAATGCAGCCACAAGCCAAGCGAGCTTAGCCGAGCCCCTTTCCTTTAGTTGCATCTAAAACGGGTCAGCACCTTATCCTTCGTTCAAAATGAAATGCATTTCATCGATTGACGGATTTCAAGCACATTACTATTGCCTCGATGAGAGAAAGTAGGTGTACTGTACCATTGATGTCTCTTATTGAGTTTTGAGGGTGTCCTACAACCCGCTCCTACGGCGAAGTGCGTTCTCAGACTGTACCGGAAACTTGCGCTGAAAGATGGAATCATGTTGAGGAGTCAATCAATCTTGCGTTATAATACTGGTTGGTACTTGTCATGAGTTTGAAATTTGCTCCTCTAAATTTGCGAAGCTGGTCGTGCAAAATGATGCATACCAAAACTCAAGCCAAAAGCTGCGGCAAGAGGGTATACTCCGTCCAATTCCAAATCTGACTGGAATCATGCGCCTGCCACGTCGCTCCTGTCCAAAAAGTGCTCCTCTTCCCCTGCAACGCATTCAGCCTATCATAAAACCCACTCTTCACCTCATCCGTCGACACTGTAAGCTCGAACGGCGCATGGCTGTTAAATCCCACCAACTCCGTTGTCCCATTTGCGGGCGGATATCCCAGCGATTTCACGAGTCTGGCTGTCGTGGCCAAGATATCGGCTTTGACTTCATCGTCAGAGATGAAGTATGGACTGCTGTAGTATACGGTTTGCAATTTCGGGATTCCGGCGTAGCCTATATCGTAAATCCCGGGCATAGGTGGGATTGCGTACGGTGCGGAGAGATCGACGTTGGTGAGGGAAATGGAGTCTGGGATGCCAGTATTGCGGAGGACGCCGTCCCAATAATAGCTGTTGTTGAATCGGCTGAATAGACTCTTTTCTTCGGGGTCGAGATCGAGGAATTTGAGATTATTAAGTGAAGGCTGGATGGCGATTAATAACTTTGAGGACTTGATGAGTTTTGGGCCTGTGGGGGTTGATACGAAAATTTCGACACTGTCATTGTGTCGAGAAATGTGAGTTACTTTGCTGCTAATAAGTGCGTTGGCATCCAGCTTAGCGAGCGCCTTGTCGTATAGTTCTTGATTATCTTGGTGTGCCGTTGTAAGAAAGCCAAAGCCGAGAATATTTTCGACCGTCATCTTAGCAAGGTATTTCATCATGTAAAGGGTTGGCTGAGCGAGAATATTCCCAACGCCTTCGAGATACGTGAAAGCTGTAAAAGCCAAAGCACCCAGATCGTACTTCTCCAAGAACTCGGCCCAAGTAATGAGGAAATCCTCCGGCACAGGTGAGGGAAGATTAAATCCATTCGAAAGGTACGGATACTTGTCCCATTGGTCGAGATATCTAAGGAGTGCTGCTGTTGTGTTTCCTTGAGGGAGAGCCGTGTCTGGAACGATGCTTCCATTTGCGAAGTCGATATAAACTGTGGTAGTGTTACCGTAATTGAATGGTCCGATAGGGATGTCGAAATAATTGAAATAATTAGTGACAACGGAAATATTATCAAAGGTAATAACTCCATAGTCAAACGAACTTCCCGTGACCGGGTCGACATATGTGTTAACATGACCACCTAGACGCGACTCTTTTTCAATCAGAGTGACTGTCTTCCCTAGTTGCTGCAGTCGAATTGCGGCGTAGGTACCACTGGATCCGCCGCCGATAATGCAGTAGTCACTTGTGATGGCGGTTGAGGAAAGAGATGGGATGTCATGATTGTCTCCGTCTGCTCCGGTAACACCGAGGACTGCAAGACAGCAAAGGAGGAGGAGCGAATGCGAAAAGGCCATAGCAGTGCAAGTTATTATATCTGAGGAGAAAGATTGATGAATGGATGCGGGCCTCGAAGCAGGAAAGGAGGTCTTGGAATAGTGCCTTGAATCTTGACTAAGCCCTAGGCTCGAAATTGAATAGGAGATTGACCTACCCCGCCGAAGTTGTGATCGACATCATCTTGCTGATACTTCGAAGTAGCTGCATGTCATTCCTGCGGGCATGCCTGTAGTCTGTGCCAATCCGGCAACTCATTTAGTCGTCGGCAAATCAAATGAACCGCGTCGGTGTCGGCAACGGGGACCTGCAGCTCGTAAAGGAATATACTGGCCGTGCCCTAGTACGCACATCTAGTCTATTGGATGATTTATAGCCATCCCAGGTGGCTTTTGGCATTGGTACTTCTGCTAATTTCAGTGAAGAAATGGAAGGTCGGACAATTATGGTTTACTATCCGTTTTGTATTATTAGCGAGGACATTATTTTCGAATAATACCGTTTATCGAATTGATTTTGTACTTGAATGAATATTGAAAATCCGCTTATGTGAGATATTCATCTACCTCGGCTGATAGGTACCATTTATTAGGTATAATCGAGGGTGCACAGGTGTCACATGCATTAGGACACGTGACCATAGAACTAGGTAGGTACCCCCAACTTTGGTAGGTACTTACTTGCGTACCTAGGCAGGCAGGTAAATATCTATTGAGTCCTATGATATTAAGTGTGCACTCCGAACGCTTTAGTCTTTACTCTTTGGATTTCGGAGAACATGCTTACCTACCTAAGTACCTAACCTCTCAAAGATGAAGATACAAAATCGATAGCCTTTCGTCGTAGCTGCTCTCATGGCTTGTTATGAGGAACTCGGTGGGCTGAATCCGTGTTCTTCGAGGGACAGATGTCAAGTGTAGCCCTCGATTTAGCTATAATCGGGTGGCCTGTGTGTTACGCGCTATGGTGAATTTGGTATCCCGGGCTAGTATCAGCTTCCCTTCCCTGTTTTGATGTTCTCTGTCCCGTTGTCCTACAGAATTATCATTACGACAGAATTGATCACGTTCACATGCCCCTCGAAATTTTGTTGTCGAGATCCATCCTTCGTTGTCTTTAATGGCTTTTGAACAGTGTATCCGTACGAAGTGTAATGGATTACTGCAGTGCTCACGCCGCCGCCGCGACAGAGCGAATCAGAGCCAGCGTCAGCGCCATCAATACCGCTGTGCAATATCAATATGGGAGCAGCAGGAAGATGAATCTCCCGTTTCGACCGGGCAATGGGAGATGAGCCTCGAGACCGCGGGCAAGATCTTGCAAGCAGCAAAGCAGACACATTAGGTGCACCAGATAGCCAGAAGGCGGAGAAGTCGGCGTAGTCACGTTACACGAAGGACCGCCACGAGCACGGTTGGGGTTGACATACCGTTTTTGGGTAGCTATTTGAGGTGTTCATTTGGACGACCCCTCTAACTCTCGTGAGGGGGAAGGAGACCTCAAGAGCTCTTGCATCTGCACATGTCATTCTTGAAGGAGTGGTCCTTCAGCAATACTGTACGAGGCTTGCATCTGGTATTCTGCTTAAGGCTTAGGGACGATGCGTCATGGCCCCCTTGCATTACTCGAGCCAGATGTTGGAATCTGAAGCCACAGTCGGACATCGATAGTGAACCGGATTTCGAAGGATAGTGTCGGTCGCAAAATTGATATGAGGCATTTGAGGCATTTTTGTGCAATGGAAGAGCAGGCGAGTGCAAGCAAGTTTGCCGCCGCAAGCCTCATGTCAATATCAGAATCTCCACAGCGGGGAGGCGCAGTCACTTGGTTCTTCCGGCCAAAGTTCCCAGAATTTTGGCACTGTTACACAGCCAATTGCCGAGGAGTGCAGCGGATGCTTCATCCCTCCAATATTGTTGTGCCATTTGGGACCCTTTGTCGATCAAATGCCTCCCGAATATACTTTGGGCCAATCCCAAAAATGTATCAAGCCAATGCATCTTGCTGAGTGTAGCATGACTGCTGTTGCGGTGGTGAGGGATTTTCTCCCCTCCGCGCTTTTGCTTCAGGACGCTTGTCAAGCTGGCGGTGGCGTGGTTCATGGAAGGTGTATCGTACATCAAGACCAAGGTGTTGGGTAGATGACAAGCTTACGCGCTCTTGATAAAAGAACCAAGGGTCCCCCAGCAGGAATTCCTAGAAAATTGCGAGAGGAATTTCTTGCAGCGGAAACTGCGTGCTACCAAGTCACCACTTACAATTTTGTTTGCAGGCCCTGCTGTTTCTTAGCTGTGACAGCTATCTTCCAACTCCTCCGCTAAACGCATATCTCCATTTCTTTCACCGAGCCAACCATGGCTGAGTTCGAAGATGACAAGAATAAAATTCCCCGGATTCATTGGACGCAGGTTGATGTTGAAGCTGGAACATCGAGACCTCGACCTGCGCTCTATCGCTCGAACTCGAACATTTCTATCAATAGCGCTCATAGTAGAAGAGGGTCGATTGATCCTGCATCGGCACTCCCTATCCAGTATCGTACAGTCTCATATCAGATCGCTGAATCAAAAGAAAAGAATGCTGCAGAGTTACAGAAGGCCAAGGATACGGCAGCTAAAGGTACATATCAATCGTATTTCAATCGAAAGAGTGCGAATAGTCCATTGACGCTAGACAGAGCTTGCAAACCTCGACTGGCATATCATAACGCCTAACGAGGTCTATACACGCCTCTCCAGCTCTCCATCCCAAGGCCTCTCATCGGAACAAGCGAAACGACGTCTCATAGAATACGGCAGGAACGCCCCGTCTCCACCACCAACGCATTATTTCAAACATATCTTCGGATACTTCTTCAAGGGGTTTGGATCTGTCCTCCTCGTTGGTTCAATTCTTGTGTTCGTGTCATGGAAGCCTCTAGGAGAGCCACCAGCTCAGGCCAATCTGGCTCTTGCCATTGTTCTGCTAGCTGTGTTCTTTATCCAAGCTGCTTTCAATGCATGGCAGGACTGGTCTTCTTCAAGAGTCATGGCATCTATAACGACTATGCTTCCAGACAGCTGCTTGGTCCTTCGGGACGGTGGTAGATCTACAATTGTTGCAAGTGACATCGTTCCTGGCGACATCCTCTTTATCAAGGCTGGGAATAAGCTTCCAGCTGATGTGCGCTTCGTAGAGGTATCGTCTGATGTGAAGTTCGATAGGTCAATTCTCACCGGTAAGGCTTTCTCATCGAAGGCCACGTTAAATACGACTATTAATATGATATCCAGGCGAATCAGCACCTCTTCCGGGAACTGTAATGTCCACTGACAATAATTATCTGGAGACTAGATGTATTGGTCTTCAAGGAACTCACTGCATATCTGGCAGCGGCACAGGTGTTGTCGTCTCGACTGGAGACGCCACCGTTTTCGGGAAAATTGCCAAGATGACCAATACGCCCAAGACTGGCCTGACAACATTGGAACGAGAAGTCCTCAATTTCGTCTTCGTCATTTGCTCGATCATGTTCACCATGATAATCGTTGTCATCATCGTCTGGTATGGGCTATATCATTGCGTCGAGATGCGATGCTAATACAAATAGGGCCTCCTACTTGCGTAAAGACCATCCTGGATGGATCAACGTGCCAACACTTATTGTTGACTGTGTCTCAGTCGCTATTGCGTTTATTCCTGAAGGATTGCCCATTGCCTTGACAGCTTCACTTACTATCACGGCGAACCTTATGCGGAAGAATAAAATTCTTTGCAAGTCTCTTAAGACCGTCGAGACTCTGGGTGCTGTCAGTGTCATCTGTTCAGACAAGACTGGTACGCTCACTAAGGTATGCTCGTCGTGTTCGTAGCCAAGAGTCTCGAGTGCTAATTATGCCAGAATAAAATGTATGTCACTGACTGCAGCGTCAGTATGCACAACATGGATCCTCAAGCGGCTCGAGATGAGATGATGCAATATGGTCGACCACAAACCGAAGGCAAGAGATCCAACGCTGTTGCCCAATTGAGAGCTGTTGCAGGCCTGTGCAACTCCGGAGAATTTGACGCTGCAACATACGACCTCCCTCTCCACGAACGCAAGATCAACGGAGATGCGACGGACCAGGCCATTTTGCGATTCTCCGAGTCTTTGGGGGCAGTCTCGGAGCTTCGTGGACTATGGAAGAAAACTTTCGAGCTGGCATTCAACAGCAAAAATAAATATATGATCAGAACCTTCGAGCTTGCCAACGAAGAAGGTCTACATATTGCTTTGTCGGTCACCGAAGCTGCCTCATTTAGACCCCAAGACACGTAAGTCAACCTATCTAACGGCGTTGTGCTTTCCTAACCTTTTGCTAGACTTCTGACAATCAAAGGCGCCCCTGACGTGCTAATTGGCCGATGCACAAAATACACTGGTATAGATGGCGAGACGAAAGTCCTTGACAATGCCACAAAAGTCAAGTTCGAAGAGATCAAGAATAACTGGTCAGCGACCGGTAGACGTGTGCTTATCTTGGCTCGTAAGACCGTATGCAAGGAGCAGGTCAGATCCGTGGCATCCTCAACTGCATTTGAGGAAGAAGTCATGCACCATGCAAGGAACGACCTCACCCTTGTCGGAATCGTGGCTATCTTTGATCCTCCTCGTGATGAGATTCCTTCCGTGGTTTCTATTTTGCGAGGTGCTGGTATTCGTATATTCATGGTGGGTTCAGCCTTTCCTGTTTCTTCAAGAAGGTATGCTGATTTTCGTTAGGTGACTGGTGACTTTGCGTTAACTGCCCAAGCTATTGCAGCCGAATGTGGTATCATCTCAAATCCTCCTCATATGGTTCAGAATGTCTCCGCTCTATCTCGTGATTATGCAACTTCGATCTCGGAGTCTGATCCGGAAAAGAAGATAATTAACCAGGAACCCAACACCAAGACTTCGATCGTGCTCAGCGGACCCGAATTGCTCACCCTCAACGAGAACCAATGGGAGCGACTCTGTACGTATGATGAAATCGTCTTCGCTCGTACCACGCCCGAGCAAAAACTTCGTATAGTCCGCGAGTTCCAAGGCCGAGATGAGATAGTTGGTATGACAGGAGACGGAGTCAACGATGCTCCTTCCCTTAAAGCCGCAGATATTGGTATCGCTCTTGGAAGTGGCTCGGACATTGCTATCGAAGCTGCGGATATGGTGCTCTTGGATTCTTTCAGTGCTATCGTTGAGGCTGTGCAATATGGAAGGGTCGTCTTTGACAATTTGAAGAAAACGATTGCCTATCTTCTGCCTGCTGGATCCTTCTCCGAATTCTGGCCCGTCATGTAAGCTGCTCCTTATCTCTCATTATCTCGCCAAAGAATACTAACATTATCAGGACCAATGTTATTTTTGGGCTTCCTCAAGTCCTCTCATCCTTCTTGATGATTATCATCTGCTGCTTTACAGACTGCGCAGCAGCTACCGTCCTAGCATATGAAACTCCAGAAGCAGATGTGCTCCTTCGCAAACCGCGCAAGCCCAAGTTTGACCGTCTTGTTGATTGGAAGTTGATGCTGCAGTCATATGGCTTCATCGGTGTCCTCGAAACTTTGAGTTCGTTCTCTATGTCTTACTGGTATCTTGAGCGCAGTGGTATCCCATTTAATGCCCTTTGGTTCAAGTATGGGGCCTTGCCAGATAATATCGATCAGGACTACTACAACGCAAGACTGGCGGAGGCGTCAAGCGTCTACTTTGTCAACCTGGTTGTCATGTAAGTTTTTGTCCCAGCTATTACCCGTGTACTGCACGTGGAATAGAAACTTACAGCTCTTTCAGGCAGTGGTTCTGCTTAATGGCTATACGTACACGTCGTCTCAGCATTTTCCAGCATCCGCCGCTGTTCAACAAACAAACCCAGAACTGGTATTTGTTCCCTGCCATAGCCTTTGCCTTTGTTATGGCTATCTTCTGGCTTTATATCCCGCAACTACAAACCACGCTGCAGACTAGTAGAGTCCCCGCGGAGCACTTCTTCTTACCTGCTACCTTCGGTCTGGGTATCTTGTTCTTGGATGAGTTGAGGAAATGGGGTCTTCGAAAGTGGCCTGGAGGGCTGCTGGCGAGATGTGCATGGTAGGTCATCGCTATGACCTTTGTAGTGACAATGAGGAAGGGGTGAGAGAGACTCCTTAAGAGGATGGTATGAATGATTGTGTGTCTCATAGACTCGAAATTGGTGGTGATACTGAGAACTGGAAGGAAAGATTGTGTTTTGGGGAACCAATTTGTATCACCTATATCCAAGAGCAGTCATCAATCACACCCAACCACACCTCAGTAACTCGTCAAGCCTTTCACCCCTTGTGCTATCATGCCTTCCTTATCAATCTTCCGATTGCTTCGCTTTTGCCTACTATTCCCCGTCTTCTTTCGCACCCATTTTGACATAGCAGTCTCCCCGAGCCTCTCACCAGCCTCTCACCAACCCAGGCCTGCGGCTTGTAACTGCCGCACCGGTCTCAACGCCTTCCTCGAACAACTTTCTTGACCGTTCCTTTCCCGGCTTAGCTCATGAAAATTTGCCCACAAATCCTATTTAAACTTTCTCGTGCCTTTGTTTTTGCAAAATTTCCATCTTTCCTACAACTCTCCACCTCAACCCTCAACACCCAACCCTCCACCCTCTTCCTCCCTCCTCTTCTCTTTCCTCCTCTCCTCTACTCTCCTCTTCCAGACCGTCGAGACTTCTGAGAAGTTCAAGTCCTCGTAAGTTTCGTGTTTCTTGTTTTGTTGTTATTGTTGTGGTACTCGAGATCGAGCGCTAGCCTTCAACCCGCATCGCAGCAACAACATACACACACACACACACACACCACACCGCACCGCGCCTTTCTCTTCTCCTCATGGAGAAAGACAGAGGGCGGTACTGGATTGGCAAGCACGGGGTAAAATTATCCACCGTCGTATGTTTCCATCTTTGAAGATGGACGGTGGTTCTGCGCCGCCGGCACTGCCCTCTTGTCATCATCATATAAAGGTATGTCTTCACTTTTGCTTCCTGTGTTGGCCTTCCTGTCTCGGAGATTTTTTTTTCAAGATGTATCTGTTGTCTATCCTGTACCATCATCCACTCTTACCCCACCACACCCACACCCACATACACATACACATACACATACACATACACATACACATACACATACACATACACATACACATACACATACACATACACATACACATACACATACACATACACATACACATACACATACATACATACATCTATCCATGTATGCCTTAGGACGTAAGCTAACATACCTATTTTCATAGATCCATTCCCTCTCTCAGCAATCCAAGAGGACTCTCAAAGGCATTGCCTTCGTCCCTGTACAAACACACCTTTGGTGAGCGCCATCATTTCATAACTTTCACCATTACATTGTTGTTCTTCTTTTGGGATTTACCCTCTGCCCTTGGCGCTGGACTCTCATGGGTTTTAGCATGAGGGTGGAGGAGATGAACCTCAGCATGGACATTACTTGGAACGCAGGCAGTGTCTGCAACTATGTTCCTTGTAATGATAAAAAAAGTTGAGTACATTTCAACATCAGATACTCTCAGTTACGAGTGATGTGACCCTTTGCTTTCGACGCTGTACTCTTATGGGTTTCAGTATGGGAGTAGAGGAGATCAACCTCGATTTGCTTTTCTACCTGCGAAAGCGAGTGCTGTGTGCTTGTAGTGCAGTCGGTCGAGAACATTTGACACCCAGTACTTACAATTATTGTGACCAAAGATACTTGAAGGTCATTGGTTATAAAACTTGATAATTTAACCCTCTGCTCTTAACGCTGTGCTCATATGGGTTTCAGCATGAGAGTGGAGGATATTAACCTCGATTTTGCTTTCTACCTGCGAAAGCAAGTGCTGTGTGCTTGTAGTGCTATTGGTCGAGAACATTTGACACCTAATACTTATGGGCACCATAAACCATAGCTTTGGTCATGACCCATGGAACGGGTAGCTTGGCCCTCTGCTCTTAACGCTGGGTTCTTATGGGCTTCGGTATGAGAGTGGAGGAGATCAACCTCTGCCTTGCTAATCACTTGCGAGAGCAGTGCTCGTTTGTTTGTGATTTTTTTGGGCTGAGTACATTCCACAACAGAGTCTTCGAAAAGAAAATGACTTACGTGGTTTGAGATTTATCCCTTTGTCCTTAACGCTGTGCTCCTATGGGTTTCAGCATGGGGGTAGAGGATATTAACCTCGACTCCCACCAATACTTGTGAGAGAGAGCGAGTGCTCGATTTGCAGGTAATATTGTAGGAGCTGAGTACATCTATCAACAGTCTTTCGCTAAAAATGACTTAAGGTTTGTGATTCCACCCTCTGCCCTCAATGCTGTTTCCTTATGGGTTTCAGCATGGGGGTGGAGGATATTGACCTCGGCTTCGCCACATCACCTGTGAGGGCAGTGTTCTGTGAGCATGTGATGTTTTTGGAGCCGAGAACATTGACTGACGTTTTCTCGTAACTATTTGTGAAGTGAATTCGTTCTTGAAGATTGTTATAAATGTAATAGGAACATGAGTGCTGACTTAGTTTGAGGAAATAGACGCGAAAGATATCGGTCCTACGACACAATGTTCCTCCTCACGTATGAGCACGATGAAATATCAAGCAGGAGGACGGGGAATTATGGATGTCAGACGGAGAAACCGCGGTACTTCTGACACCAGAATCAAATATGAAAAACTTTTCAGGCATAGCCGTTTCCGCTTGCATTGTGAATTCTTTGCGAGATATGATATGTGACTCTTATGATCGGCGGTTAATGATAAGAAGTGTCGAGAGTTGAAATATGTGGTGTTTATTATTCGTGGTCTATCAGCGCTGTCAAACTCCCAGCCGGATTCGGCCTTGCCTTCTCCTTCTCGCGCCTCTCCTTGCGTAGCCTAAGCTTTTTAAAGTCAGCCTAGCCTCTTCCCAGCCTGTCGGATTGCTTTTCCTAGCCTTGCCTGTGGGTCGGCTAGGCTAGGCTGGGAAAGGGTAATTTACTAGGGGTTAAAAAAGGGGGTGTCTCGACGCACGTACCTATTTCTCGAAAGGATTTTTGCATAATTTCCGAGGTGGAGACAAATACCCCTAGCCTTTTCAGCCTTTTTGCTCCTACCTAAAATACATGTGCGCCTTTCCTAGCCTCGCCTAAAGCTTATTTGAAGTTGCCTGCCTTTGCCTAGCCTGTAAGTCCAGTTCTCCTTGCCTAGCCTAGGGCCTGGATTAGGCTGGGCAGGGAATTTGACAGCGCTGTGGTCTATTGCATTTGAGGCAATTGTGTTTGGAGCGATTATGGTAGAGGTTGAGGATTGTTCTGATTGAGAGTTGTGTGGTGGAGGTAAAGGTGTACAGTGAATCTCGTGGATATGATCTGGAGCCAAGCGGTTCTGAACAAAATGCCTCGCAATATCTGGCGCACCAGAAGTCTTCTTGCAACACTCTACGCCCTGAATTAAGACTTCTGGCGTCTTTCTCACCCACACCTCGCCTTGTAGCAAATAATCTCTATACTTTGTTGGCGCTTACTTTTGGGAGGACCCTTGCCACTCTGCCAAGTCTATCGCCCCGCAGGCCTGGTTGCTCTCCTAAATCCCCTGCAGATCTCCTCGTGCTGGATTATCTATTGTTTGTGGGCAGCGACCTATCCAACAGAGCGCAGATACTTCCTTGAAGAGGCAGATATGGACACCTAACTTCCATCATCTTGGCTGTGTAGATCGACTCTCATTGCAAGAGCATGAATGAGTATATAGCCAGTTGGATTGTGGACAGCAGCAAGAAAGATGTCCCTTGCGAACTGCTTGTTGTACGTCTCGACAGGTTGTGAGCTGAAAGTCTGTCGTGGTCACTCACACTCATGGAGACACAGTTTATGACCAGTTAATGCTCGTCGATGTGTTGGACTTCATGGCGGCAGCAAGTTCTGCTATCCTAGGCAGAGGTACTAGTTTTGCCATTCCGCCGAATTCGGGCTCCCTATACATGATGGCCCTGAGTCCTTTCCAGACATCTCGCTTTGAAGACGCGAGTGGATGTTTGGCACAGGCTCATCCTCCTTTCCTATGGTAGGAAGCTTGAACGTGCGAAGTGGGCCGGGGCCGCATGTGGTAGAAGCTAGGGACGATATTCTATTCTGCGATTCTTCGTTTCCACGCGAATATGAGCAGAAATAATGTAAAGTGGTCTGTGAGCAAACAAATCGAAAAGAAAGAAAGTGAATCGTGAGAAATTGTGAATTGAAATTATCGTCTTAATGGAAGAGCAGAAGCTTGACTTTCGTCGAAGCGATGCAGGATGAAATGTTCTCGCTGTGTCCATGTCAGCGTTATACAGCGTGATGCTTCTCGATGAGATAACTCAGTGCTCACGGAATTCTTCGTGGTGGAAGGAGACACCTCGATCGGTAAGGTAACAAGGAAAGGGGGAGAAACACGTGATCACAGACCACCTACGGAATCATCGACCCGACGTCTCGTATGCCAAGACAAACAGAACTACCGCTGCCACCCAGAATAGTGGCAATATTTTGCTCTGCGTTGATCGAATCGTGTGATTGCCGAATGCAAGCCCTAATCGCCGACATAGGCCCTTCACAGTTGTGAGCTTGAGAGGAGGATGCCAGCCTCTTCGGCCCTGCGGGAAGATAACCGCTAGCCCTCCATTAAGATGCACAGACGGAAGCCTTGAGGAGGCGAGAAAGGTGGAGCGGGTTCTTTTTTGTTTAATACTTGTTATGTATGGGAGCGAAGATTGGGAGGAGGAAATGGTGAGGATGTCCAAGGCCACACACTAAGTTGGGGAATGTGTCGGCTGCCTGCGTGGAAGAGTCGAAGTGAAGGAGAGGCCAGGATCCATGATACCCCATTCAATGAGTGAAGAAGTATTTCCAGTCATGTGGGTAGCGGTAAATCAATACCGTAAATATCGGGATATAAAGTGATACCCCAGGGTTGCTGATAGGTTCTTGAGTGCATTTGACGGTGGCTGCTTTCTTTTCCTCGATCAGTATTTTTAAGCATTTACACAGCATTAGTGGCATACAAGCGTAGCTTCTCTGAACATGGTTGACACGTGGGGAGACTGGGCTGCAATTCTAACGCATGACGTGCCAAGGGCGTGTCCTCACCGGTCAGGCTTCGAGGGAGACTTCTGCTCGAGATTCTAGATTCAACTAGGATTGAGATTCAGGATTGTTCTTTGATAAACCGAGAAGATTCCCGGTTGCTGGATCAACATCAGGGAGAATGGCAAGGTGATTTTCATTTGTTTCTTGCCAATTTCTGTGTTCATGTTGTCACCATATATATTCCGATAAGAGAAAATCCAGGAACTCAGGGACCATTGAGAAAATCTTGCCCATGGAAAGCGCAGTGCTCAAAGCTTTCCCAGGAACGCTCTAGCAATTTTTACATGATCGTCCATCCCTTTCGAGGAGAAGATTGTCTTCCGCGTGCCTGAGGATTGACGTAAGTATTGTCGTATATCCCAATCAATGTGGCGCTGGATGAATGGTACTAGCTTATCAAGGAGGCCTGTGATAGTCGTGAGTCAATATTTTTTTTAAAGGCGAATGGGGCACATCCTACTAGGGACTCTGATTGGAGTCTTGGCATCATTCGCGCGTAGAAATAATTACTTACCTAAGTCATCTTCCATGAATATATGTCGGATTCTATACCACTTGATTGGATTGTCGGCGTTAATATCCCCCCTGGCCTCACATGATCTCCTGCGCTCTTTGTCAGCTCAGGCTCAACTCGCATCAAGCTTTAATATATGTAACATACCCGCTTCCCCGCATTCTCCAGAGACCACTGTTCCACGACTCCTGGTAGTCACAACTTGTTTCAATGCAACTTCGAATAACCGATAGGTCACGAATGAACATTTAACCTCCACTCTCGGCAGTTACCACATTTGGCAGCACGAACCTCGATGTTACCCAATTGCTAGAAAATACAATTCCTTCCAGATTGCCATTAGATTAAACATCCATTTTCTCAATATGCGGCAGTTACGCTTCCAAATCTTGATAGAGTCTTGTGACTTTAGCATGGAATTACGCAGGAGTCGCCGCCCAGCTTGAATTTTTTGATATCTTAAAGGGTGCGACGCCATTCACAAATTCTCCTTCTCGCTTCTTCTTTTCTCATCTCTTCTTCGTCCCATCATTGTCGTTCCTGACATCGTCCAAGATGCAGTGGAAGTCCCTCGTTGCCGCCTTGGCGCTCCTCGCCCACGATGCCTCCGCCCAATCCATGATGCGTTTCTCATGCTCGCAACTCGTCATTGAGCGTTTGGATCCTCTAGTCAACCCAGCCATGGCACCAAGCCCGCATCTTCATCAAGTTGTTGGAGGCAATTCTTTCGTGGCGAACATGACACCCATCGCGTACGACCAAGTTACAGAATCCACTTGCACAACTTGCATCTTTGCCGAAGATTTCTCAAACTACTGGACCGCCAATGTGTACTTCAAAGCTCGTAATGGAAGTCTGAAGCGTGTTCCCCAGATGGCCAACCAAGGTCTCACAGCTAATGGTGGCGTGACCGTCTACTACATCCCACCCTATGATGGCAAGACAACTGTCACTGCCTTCAAGCCAGTAAGTGCAATGCTGAAGTTAATCTGCACGAGCTGACTTGATCAGGGTTTCCGAATGCTTGCTGGTGACCCAACTCTTCGTAGCGCAAAGGGTATGCAAAAACAGATCTGCCATCGTTGCTTCAGCACCATCAACCAAGTCCCATTCGGTGGAGCACCTTGTACTGGTGATGACACCGCTTCCTTCCCAACGAAGATGTGCAACGGAGGTATTCGATCGACCATTACCTTCCCAACGTAAGTACTCGATCTTTTTTTCACTAAGGAGAACTACTCACATATCATCTCAGCTGCTGGGACGGAAAGAACATCGACAGCGCCGATCACAAGAGCCACGTCGCCTATCCAAGCAGCGGTAGCTTTGAGTCGACCGGTCCCTGCCCATCCACTCATCCCGTCAGACTTCCTCAAGTGATGTACGAGGTCATGTGGGATACCCGACAGTTCAACACCAAGGAGCTCTGGCCCGCGGACACAAAGCAGCAGCCTTTGGTCTACAGCACTGGCGATCCGTAAGTCATCTACCGAGACAAGACTAAGAACGCTGTTATTGACTATGAACAGCACTGGCTACTCGCAACACGGTGATTACATGTTCGGCTGGAAGGGCGATGCTCTCCAAAGAGCTTTGAACGCAAGATGTGCCAACGCACAGTGCAAGGAGCTGAAGTCTCAGTCATCCGCAGACGCAGAGAAGTGCGCTGGCTTACAGACCGTCAAGGAGCAGACTGAAGGATGTGAGTTAAACTTTCTCATCGGAACCGTATAGATGACTGACCATGTATAATAGGGCTCTCCGAGCTTCCAGGTGGCATGCCCATTGCGTAATTTCGTTCAAGGTGCGGTGGAGTGAGAAATTGATGAAGTCTGAGATGTATTGTCGGACCGATTCTCTACTTTCGTTGATACCCATACAGGGTCCTTGGTGGCGTGCCAGATTGGAGCAATTTGTAGCTATATGTGTGAGAATGAATTAGTTCTAGTAGCAGATAGTATTATATGTGTCATCATATTAAATTATACACTTATTAGCATCATCTGAGCAAGCGATTCAAAAGATAAGGTGGCAGCTTTCACAAACCAGCCTCTTGGTACCTGGAGTCCAGTAAGTACTAGCACGTGACACGTTCTTCTGAGCTGACCTATGGGTAGGTATGCTTAAACGTTGCATGGAAAGTTTAACGAGTCTGGGGTTAAAACTTCGTGCATTTAGGGTATTTATCAGGCTGTAGAATGCCAAAGCTATTTAGTTCACTAAAAATCCTTTAAATAACTACGAAATATTATTGCTTGTACTTTGTTATTACAATCATGAAGAAACTCAAGTATATTTCTTAAATACCACTTTTAAGAGATCGTATAAAACTTTGAAAGTATGAAATCTTTCATATACCTCTTTAGTGTGTCAGTTGCTCATATTTTGGAAGAGTGACCCTTGACATACCTTGACTTGCCTCGCTTGCTGTCGTGGGCCGAACTTAGGGAAAAGCAACTTCGCACTCTGCAATATAGAGTTGCAGTCGAGGAACGGCACATCATAACGTCCAATCAATACAGGATAAACAGCTGAAAGGGAAAAAATTGTAAGTTGGAACGCTAGTCCCATCATCCTAAACACAGTATGCAAAGACCCAATCCCATCAGGAATCAACGCATACAATGCAAACAATACTCGTTAAGGACGTACAGAAATACAACCAGCAAGACGCAATACATAAACTCACACACTTCATCTAGCCCAGAACCATGCCAATATGCAAAGCACACAGCCCATATATGATATAATCAATGCCACGCCACGCAATGCATCAATCAAAAACTTCCAACTCCACCTGCAACATATACTCTCTCTTGCTATCCTACCAACTCATCATCCCCCCACTGATCCTTTCTCTAGCACCAGAAACTCGAAATCCGGTCATTAAACTGCACCGGAATCCTCATCATCTGAACTCCCCTTTCAACCTCGAAACTCTCCCCCTTACATCCCGCATCCATATACGCTAGGCAATTAGTCCGTTGATCGCCTGCTATCGAAGAGATAGCGTCGTTGAAATGGGCGGGTACGTCGGTGCAAGTATCGTATGCGTTATTGATTTCGACGCAGTTCCCTTCGAGGTTGAGGTCGATGCAGGTTTGGAGATTGTAATTGGAGCGGGTGCTGTTGAGGGTGTTTGATGGGAGGGCAAGGATGGTGGTGGTGAAAGCGAGTGAGAGAGAGAGGAAGGTGAGGGGTGAGAAGTGCATTTTGATAGTTGATGAGGGTAGAGTGGGTCGAGGGTTTTGAGTGTGATGTGTTTGTTCTAAGTGAAGATTGAAGCTTTAGCCAGTTGATTTCTTGATAGTACTTCTCTCTCAGGAGAGAAAGCACATCTATATATCCCCTCAAACACGCATCTTTCGGAGCCCGGAGGTCATTTTCTTCCTACCTTCCTACCTTCTTACCAACTTCTCACAACAAGGCTTCGCGAATTTTACGTGCAAACAATGCATTTGAGGCTGTTTGACAAAGTTTGGGAATGAAGTGGGCACAGCACATGACTACCTAGCTCAGGGTTAGCGAGCGCCGGACGCGAGTTTTAGTGCTGACCTACTATTCTCGTTCGTCCAAATGTGGCTTGTCCAAAATTCGTCTTCTTAATTTGCTGAATTAATTTTAAGCTTCATGGTTTATGTGGCTTAGATTCTTGCTCGGTCGTAAGGACCAATCGGACTTATTTACTGTGGTACAAGGCCAAAGAGGCGAATGCTACTTGAGGCAGGTACAAAAGGTTGATTTATTCGACTGGTCGGCCTTGTCGAATTGATTTCTATTTTCCGATGTCAATGCAATACGAGGACAATAAGTTACAAAGAACGTTTATTGTTACAACTCGCTGCGTCAAAAGCAAAGCCAAAAGCGCGCAGCAACTGCATGAAGCATGTCTGTCACGAAAGGAAGAATCGTCTTTCAGACTTGTGCCAAGACTAGATTAGTCAGCGGTTTTCAGTATTAAAGGCTATTAGGTGAGGGCGTTGCGAGTTATCAAAATGACCTCTATCTCGTGGAATGTACGTGTTGTTCCTTGAATTCACTCCACACCTTTTGGGAAGGAAACTTGAGTTCTTTTGAACAAAGATTGTGCTAAGGGATAGGGAAGAGCATCGTGCTTGATTTGGATATTTCTATTCCTTGTTTGTTTTCCGATAATAAAAGGGAAGATAATCAGATGAATGGTTTCTGAATTCTTTCGGATTGCTGGATGAGGAAGGAAACAATGGTAAGACGGCAGGAAACATCAGACTGCTGAAGACAGGGGCCAACATAGAGTCACTGTATACGTATGTGCATGAACGTTGTCAATGAAGATTGAATACGCAGCTTCTGTAGCAGAATCAGACGGAAGGAATCAGAAGGCATCGGGAAAGAAATTGATCTATACAGCTGCAAGTACCACATGGAATGCAATAAATGTTTCCATCCACAAAGCTAGAAACAGCAGACAATCGATTTGAGCGTGCCCTTGTTACTAGCAGTTCTTTGACGGCAATACTCTATATTGGACGAAAGTCGAGCTCGCTCCTCAGCATCGAAGAACCAAAGATGGCGGAGACACTCATTACGGAAGAGGCCACGAGGCTCTTGGCTATGAGCCCCAAGGAGATCATCCAGATGATCAAAGACATGGTATATAGGGCTTTGTGCGTGTCCGATAATCTCCCTCTCAAGCTAATATGAAATTAGAACGTACAACAACTTATTCCAGAACAGGAATTCAGGGCCCAGAAAGTCCACGACATACTCCTCGAACCGGTTATCTTCGTAATGAAGGCAAGTACACTCCTATCTCGAGAAATAACTTGGCTGTACTAACACTTTTAGCCGGAAGCCTGTGACCCTCAGGTTGCTGTCGACCTTCGGAACTCAAAGACCAGTCAAGGCGGACAAGATCCCGCCGAGGACGCAATATATGGCATAGTTCCACTGGTTTCTGAGAGAGTGGACACTGTTGGGGCTCGAGCAATGAACTTGCTGCTTCAGAGCATAGCACAACGCGGAATAGCTGACGACCTGGTGGAGCAGTTCGTGGCAGAATTGATGCAGCACATGCGCGCAAGCCTGTAATCACCTAGTTCTATCTGCTTAGGGGGCGATAGGACTACTCGGGAATAGCAAATATCTCTTGCTGGTCGAGGATAGGTCGTTCTAGGGGCATAGTGCTAGGAAAGACGAATGAATTGTCTACAATGACAAAAGCACTATAACAATTGCAGTGATTGGGACCTCGAGAATAAATACTAGGATATGATTTCGAAATATTTCACGACATAAATCAATTAGATTATGAGTGTAAAGTGTATGGCGTCTCAGATGTCCCCAACAACCTTTGCATTTCGATCGATGTGAAGTGGGAGGATCTTGCAGTAACCTGCCTCATTTGTTCCCGCAACTTGCAGAAACTTGGCAAAATGACAAGAATAAAAGAAAAGTAGTTTTGGTCTTTCGCAGATGTAGATTAGAGGAAAGACTTAGAAACATTGAATTCGCTATGCTTCGAAAGCAAAATGAGGCTAGTGTACACCACACTGTCTAAAATACTCTTAGAATGCCCTCATCTATTTGAGGTCGAGCGAGGAGACAAGAGACAAGACCTAAGGTTGCGATCGCGTTAAGATTAGAATATTGTCAAAGTTAATGGAGGGAGAGGCGAAGATGATGACAGGCGGAAGAATGGGATGGTTCAGGCACCATCTCAATCTGCCGGCAACCGGCCCTTGCAGCGGCGCATGCTCCCGCGCCTCACCCGATTCGGCAGCTCCCAGCCCGTCACGCCTTTGATCGTCATTCCGACCCAGGGACCTTCTTCTTCTCTGCTAGAGAGCGGGGAACAATATACGAAAGAGGATGAGTTTGGTTGCACGGCAGCATGAGGGTTATATAAGAGCTTAGTTCTGCTCTCTGCGAAATGTCCGCAAGAGTGACAGACTCTCAGCAATCGTGTGAGAAGGTCAGTTGATACCCCACGTTCGCGCTCAGTTCAAGCTGCCAAACCAGGCACCAAATTGCTTCAATATGCGAGCAACTAATGCTGACAAAATGCAGGTTCTGAAAACCCTCGTCCCATTCGTTTAGATAGACCTCTTTCCTTCGCAGGGTCGAAATGGTGAAGCTATTCATCGCATTATGTGCTCTGCTTGGGCTGGCGACGACCACGCTGGCAGCTACTTCTGAGCGTGCCATTGAGCGCAAAGTCCGAGTGAGTCGCGTTCTTGCAGCCTACAAATGTACGAAATTGACTGGACTATCAAGAGAAACACAATCTCCAGCAGAGCGATAGTCAAACGCGATACAGATCCTGCACTTCTGTACCCTGAATACAACCTCTCTGTCCCAATTGATCATTTCCACAATGATTCTCTGTACGAACCTCATTCGAACGGCAAGTTCAATTTGCGATACTGGTTCGATGCCACATATTATAAGCCTGGCGGACCTGTAATCGTTCTGCAGTCGGGAGAGACGAGCGGGACCGATCGTTTGGTATACTTGCAGAAGGGATTACTTCACGAGTTGGCTGTGGCGACACAAGGTATTGGTGTCGTGCTTGAACACCGATACTATGGAACCAGCTTTCCTACTCCGGATCTCTCGACCGAAAACTTGAGGTTCTTAACTACGGATCAAGCACTTGCAGACGAGGCATACTTTGCAAAGAATGTTGTATTCAAAGGACTAGAACACAAGAAACTTACTGCTCCGCATGTGGCGTATATTGGATACGGAGGAAGCTATGCTGGTGCCTTCAATGCCTTCTTGAGGAAATTATATCCCGATGTTTTCTGGGGCAAGTCACGCAACCATTAGCGGAATGTCAGAACTGACCGATGTACAGGTACAATCTCCTCAAGTGGTGTTGTTGAAGCCATCTGGGATTACTGGACGTATTGGGAGCCGATTCGTGTCTTTGCAGACCAGGACTGCATTTCCTACACCCAAAAAATTACTAACATGATTGACAACATTTTGATTGGTAAGAACGATTCTGCAACTACAGCGGAACTAAAAGGCGTTTTCGGTCTCCCAAACGTCACCCATGACAATGACTTCGCATCAGTTGTTGCCGAAGGAATCGGCGCTTGGCAAGGAAAGAATTGGGACCCAGAAGTCAATGACCCAAGTTTCGACCTCTACTGCGGGAACATCACCTCAGACGATATCATCTATCCCGACACCGAAAACTTGACCGACACAGTCCAAGACCTCCTTACAATAGGCGGTTACAAAGACGAAGTATCAGACCTCACTACACCCCTGCTAAACTGGATCGGCTGGCTCGCACAATACACCGTCTCCTCTTGCACTGGATCGCAGGACTCATGTTTCAGCCAGCACAACGCAACCTTCTACGAGCAAGACGACATCACCCAAGACTGGCGTTCATGGCCCTACCAATTTTGCACCCAATGGGGCTATCTCCAAACTGGTTCGGGCTTCCCAGCTTCCGAACTACCTCTCGTCTCCAGAACCCAAGACTTAGCCTATGAATCCCTAATCTGCAACTACGCATTCAACATCTCGTCTCCCCCCAACGTAACTGCCATCAACAAATACGGCGGCTTCAATATCTCGTACCCCCGTCTTGCCATCATCGACGGCGAACAAGACCCCTGGCGTCCCGCAACTCCTCATGCAAGTCCCTTTAATACCACAGCGGTAAATCGTACGAGCACGGCTGATGAGCCGTATTTCTTGATTAGTGGCGCGGTGCATCATTGGGATGAGAATGCACTGTTTCCGAATCAGACGGTGAACGATCCGCCAGATTATCTGCCTCCGGTTCCGGTCAGGGATACGCAGAGTCAGGAGGTGATTTTTGTATTGGAGTGGATGGCGGAATGGAGGCAGAAAGAAATGGATAGTTTGGGGTGGGGGAGGAGCGAGTTAGTTTGAGGTATTCCGAATCCATCCGCTATGATGGGAATACAATACGAGGAGAGGCAAGAGAGGAATGGTAATGCTTATGAATTTTGAAAGAGGGTTTCCGCTATTTTAGAGGGAAGCTTGAATGACTTTATATACACCTCATACACCGAGCTAGAAAAGAATACAATACGAAATTATAATGATCATGATAGATTCTCATATCACTGAGTCTGAGAGCGTGCTAGAGCTTTAGCTTCCGTTTGCGTTTGGGAGTAAGTCGTTAAGGGGGTTTGAACGAGTCCTAGTCCGAGTCCGAGTGGGCCTGGGGCGGAGACGCTGTGGTTATGTGCTAGACCTGGGATAATATATGTGGGACCGAGCGGTTGGAAAGGAAGAATTGCCATTTTGTGGATGCGGATCTGGCGGTGCGGAGTGGAGTTGGGGAAGGGAAAGGGAATTGGAATTGCTGCGAGAGGGAACATGGTGAGGGTGAGAAAGGGCCGTGTATTGGCTGATGTTGTAGAGAGGGGCATGGTTATGGAGAGCATGTAAGGGCGCAATAACGCGCAGCGTCGCTATGAGACTAGAGCAAGTATTGAGTGTGGAGATGAATGGATTATCATGACCTATTAATTCTACAGTGCGTGTTTTGGTTATTTCTCTTTTGAGGGTCGTATGGTTATTTGAGAGGCTGGGACTTCTCATTTCAAGTGTCGAGGATGATGAGATGTTGTGAGACATTACACTTGTGGGGTAATGCACATAAAACTCAGGGGGAAAAAGCAAAGTAAAGCAACTCCTTATCACGCATAACTTCATGTTCGGATATCTTTGATAGTGAACGTGAGAACGTGATCCAGCAAATCAAAAATTTCTCTAGTCTGTCGAGGACAGCAAGTACCTGACTTGCTACATTCGGGATTTTCTATGTAGAATCGTCGCTGACGCCTGGTAGAGTATGAGTACAAGACAATATAGACGAGAATGATCCGAGGGAAGATGCTTGCCTGATGGTTAGGGAAGAGAAGCGCGTCTGCCAAAACCATATTTTCCCTTCTTCCTGCAGCGAATACCACCACTTCGGCAATATCTTCAGGAGTGCAAGGCTCGACACCGGCATACACAGCGTCTGCTTTCGCTTGATCACCACCGAATCGCACAACTGAGAAATCGGTCTCAACTTGGCCGGCGGCGATCTCGATGACGCGTATCCTGGTGGCGATGAGCTCTTTGCGAAGAATCTCTGTGTAGCTTCGGACAGCAGCTTTGGTTGCGCAGCTATGCAAGAGGTAGGTAGGTTAGCAAGCAACGAGCTTTTAGTGTTTTTGGGCCAAACTTGTATCGACACGACCTACTATATACTTCCACCAACATAAGCTTCTCGACCTGCAATGCTGTTCATATTTATGATATCACCGTGTCCGCCGTCAGGACGTGCCAGGAAGATTGGTAGGACTGCTTGAGTCATATTCATGAGACCTGTGACGTTCGTGGCAAACATCTCATCGATATGCTCCCTCTGCAGATGTGGACTACCCACCATCCCTCCTTTTGCAAGTCCTCTACTTGGATCAGCAAGAATAGTGAGTTGCCAGACCATGTAGCATACGCATTGTTGAAAAGTATATTGATATCTCGAAATTGCTGAGGTAAGGATGGTATAAAAGCATCAACATCCTCGGGCTTGCCCACATCCATTGCATGACAGTATATCTGAACGCCCGATCCAACCTCTTTGTTTATCTCCGCGGCGATTTGTTGGAGTGCATCGAATCGACGTGCCGTCAGGATAAGTCGAAGATTCTTTGGAGAGGTCCGAGCAAACTCAAAAGCCGTACTGCGACCGATTCCTGAGGATGCGCCTGTAATTACAACGGTCTTGCCCTCGAGGCGTTTCGACATGACTGAAGACATGTTGAGCTGCTATCCGCAAGTGAGTTCTGAGAATGTTTGGTGTGATGAGAGTCATTGGGCCCCTCAAACATGGGCTGTGACACTGCATCATTACCCCACGTCTTGGGGCCGCTATCGTGCATGGCTAGCCTGGACCGGATGCAAGGGACAAAATGTTCACGAAAATATAAAACTAGGAGGAAAGAGAAACGTAGAACAAACTCGAATAGTAATGTGACTTCCGCAACGGATTGAGCTATCCTACGTATGGCTCAAACAGCGCTGAAAATGTCGTGTCCAGCTATCTCAAATGGGCGTTTGGTGCAGCAATGGGAAGACTGGGAAGACTGGGAAGACCTTGCCTCAAAGAAATCTCGATCATGAACCTTCAAAGGGCCGAAAACCCATAATCACTTGAATTGATCAACCTCAACTATACATACGATGCACCGGTATATGTAGTCGCCGCAATATCAAAATTCCAAAAAATTGATGTTGTAGAGAAGGAACTCGCGTCGCGTTGTTGATGTTCGGGTAGAGGGGCTTAGTCAGCCGCCATTCCCAATCACGCAACACACACACCTGCACCGAAGCTGCACCGACTTCCGAGCCCGCCTTTCCGCGCTAAAAAGTGCTCGCTCTTGCTCAACTTTCTGACGGCTTTTGGGAGAGCTTGAAACGCTCAATTACTCGTTTACCGATCCGGACTAGTGGCAATTTTCCAACTCAATCAACCACCAACCCAGCCACCCTACAAAACTATCGTCTTCCGCTCCATCTTCGCTTCTTTCTCTTTTCATACTCAAAATATCGACCCCACCGACAACCATTTCATCAAAAACACATCCACTTTCGTCGATAGACGCGTCATTTCATCTCCAAACAACTCTTACAACCTTCTAATACAACTTCATCATGACTGGACGTAAGTTAGTCTCTTGTTTATCGCGTTATTCTCTATTTTCGTGGTCGTCGTCGCCACTCCGGTCGCAGGTCGCGATGAGGTTTCAACCTGATCGGGCCTCGTCTTGGACCAATAGCAGTCGACATGGGCCTGAACAACCCTCAACCCCGATGCACTTCATACAACTTCATCACTTCAAGCTTGCCGTTGCATGGCCTTCTTGACTTGATAAAATTGTTACAGTCGCGTTGGGTGGCGACTTCAACCTCGCGTACATTTACAACGCGCCATGATACAACAATATTCATGAGCATTCACTAACGCGTTTACAGGCGGAAAGGGTGGCAAGGGTCTCGGAAAGGGTGGAGCCAAGAGACACAGAAAGATTCTTCGTGACAACATCCAGGGTATCACCAAGCCCGCCATCCGTCGTCTCGCTCGTCGTGGGTAAGCGTCATTTTCCAAGCATCTACATGAATCAAAGCTAACCAAATATGCAGTGGTGTCAAGCGTATCTCAGCCATGATCTACGAAGAGACCCGTGGTGTTCTGAAGACCTTCCTCGAAGGTGTTATCCGTGACGCCGTCACCTACACTGAGCACGCCAAGAGAAAGACCGTCACCTCCCTCGATGTTGTCTACGCACTCAAGCGCCAAGGCCGTACCCTCTATGGTTTCGGTGGATAGACATCTTCTCTTACCCATCTTCGTGGGCTCTTACCTTTCGACTTCTCATCTTCGATTACGATACCGGTGGATAAACTTGGGCAATATGGAACTTTTGATAGTCTTACTGCAAGACGGTCTAGCATGCTGTTTACGGCAGGGTTTCGCTCATCTCCTTTCATCTCGGCACTCATTCGACATCGACAGGACTCAATCTCTGATCTTGGCACAAAGTTCCTTAGCATACCTTTTGATAGTCTTTCGAGACAGTCTAGCAGCTTGTTTACGAGCGGGGTTTCTGGAATCTTTTGTGTTTCGGATGCATTACTCGCAGGATTGAGAAGGGTGGCGCTGGGATGGCTGCACATTTTCTATTTTAATGGATGGCGGTAAACACGTGTATTGCTCTTTTTATGGCGTTTAGGCATGGACTTATGGTCTGGACATGGGCGTCTGGATGGATGGGATGAGACATACGATGACTTTGTGCATAAGAGTGCAGAGAATCAATGGCCACAGGCCAAAAAAAATCCATAATTTCTTGATGGCTTATGATTGCTTCGTGACTCGACGTGTTACCCCTCGCATAACAACAATAGCTGTTGCCTGGGCTAACATCTGCTTCTAAGATCCCTTGGTAGGGCCTAGCATTGCAGATCCTATCAGGCATCTTTCCCCATATATCTCTCCTTGAGATAGCACCTTAACAATAATCAACAATTGGGCAGGCCGCAGGCAATACCGAGTCTCATTCTATCATTCCCCAACTCCGATATGAAAGTTGAAGTTTCCTCGTAGCTCCCAAAACTAAAGTAGAGCGAAGCTAGCGCCGGGGTATCATCATTCCAAGGACAGTTGACACTGTCCAATAAACTCTATTCGTTCCTGCCAGCGAATCCACGCATGAATCATCCATTGATTCCAACCACCTCGGTCGCTCACCTTGATTCGTGATTGCCCCGCCATCGCATCCCATTTGTCGATATAACCCAAACTCACACCCGTCCTCACAAATACTTCTTCCCAGCAGCAGCAACCCGACCTCTGAAAACTGGGCTTTTAACTTCCGCATTGACGTTGTAGAAAGGATTCATGATTGTCTTGACCCAGTTCTCATACACCTCGGTGAAGAATTGCTTGATTGCTTCCTCTGTTTGAGGGGATGTGGGGTTTGCACCGATGGATGTGCTGGCGCGGGTAGTAGTTGTTGTGGCGGGTTGGGAGGGTGAATGGAGGAGGAGGAATTTGACGTCTGCATCTATTAGCATAGGGTAGTAAGTAAGCTGGGGAGAGGGGTCGCACTTCCGCCTGTGATGAAGCAGGATACGTAGTTGTTGTAGAATCGGTCGATGCATTTGAGGTACCTGGTGACTGGTATTAGCAGGTATAGTGATAGTAGCATATAAGTAGAACATGCATTTGTCCGTTGCCCCATTGTACTTCCTCTACAATATCCAAGCTGCTGTGTACGATGAATTGGTTCATATGTCGTGCCTGCTCTGCGAAGCGCGCCATGCCATCTCCACCTTGTTTTGCGGTACCAAACTCATACTCGAATAGAGGATTGTCTTTGGTGCCAATGATGGCAAAATAGTAGGACATCTCCACTGTTGATGTAGAGTTGGTGTTTTGTTCCTGAATCGGGGTGAAGCTCGTGGTGGAAGCTGGCGCGGGGCGGGGCGGGAGCTAATGTAGTGTCTTGGCTTCTAAACTTTGCGAAGTCGATGCTCCTCAACACGAAAGTGTCTGCGGAAGTGTAACGTCGACGTAATGTTTGGAGCTTTCAGACCGACGAATTCTCTTGGGGGAGGTCTTCTATGGTATATTGAATCCTTCTCATCTAATTGCGCTTCAGTATTTCGGGTTGCTGACTCGATTGGTGTTGAAGGAAGATACCCTGGCGATTATCAAAGTTCCAGAAAGCACGACAAAGGAAACGGTTACGTGCAGTTGATACAGTCGTCGCGGTTCTGGATAAGGCGCTTGCTAAGAAGAGCATTACGACGAAGGCACTGGAGAGATGGAAGGAGGAGATGCCTGTTGAGCAGGAAATGGTGCCGAAGGACAAATACACGCTTTTCGATAGGAAGGAGAAGAAATATAGGAAGGGGATACACAGTGAGTTCTCCCAGTATATGGTGCATTATGAGAAAAGACTGATAAGTATTATAGAACTACCAAAATGGACGAGAGTATCTCAACGAGTCAACCCACCGGGATACTGATGATGAGAGCGCCGAGATAAAGCCCACCGTCGTGGATGGATAGGGAGGGACATAGATGTATTATATTGCTAGAAGCATAGGATGGCGTTTGGATTGGTTGTACACCAGACGAGGTCAATGGCATGTACTTTTGTACTGGTATCAGTCGATTCATGAATACATGCATACTCAATGGAGGCATGCCACTCGGTGGATAATAGACCCTCCCAAGCTTTTCCCAATACGCCGCCAAACGCCGCGGATGCAGGCGGAATCTACCTGCCCTTACCATATTCTTCTTCTTCCTTTAATCTTTCTGCCTGGATAGCTCGACCAAGCCCACCTCTACCCTCATCGTATTCTTCCCGGTACTCGTCGCGCACTTGGCCGCCAGACTTTCCCCTACCATATTGCCTTCCCTCTTGAAATCCAGGATCTAGATCTGTTCGAATGATTCTCTCATCAAGCTTCGTGCCGCCGATATATTTCATGCAGTCTAGAGCATCTTGATGCGTGTAATACTCAACAAAACAGAACCCGCAAGGTGTCTTATTGAATCGATCCAACCCCATTATCAACCGCTTGATCTCTCCGCATTTTGAGAAGAGTTCGTGTATTTGTTCTTCCGTGGTGTAAAAAGATCTGAAAGACCGTCAGCCTCAAGATCGCCCAGTCCATCGTCCCACGTACAAGTTGCCAACGTAAAGGGTCGTAGCGTCTTTTAATGGATCCTCTGTTGGCTCCTCCGGTGTCTTATCCCTGCCCTCCCTATCATCATCTCGGTCATACTTGCGCTTCTTGTTCTGCCATCGAGGGATGGGTTAGTAAAGGTCACGATTGCGACGGAAATCAAAAGCAATAATTGACTCACACGACTCTGGTAATAAGCACTGGGCTTATCCAGACGGTCAACGGTGTTCCGTACTGCTGCTGGCATGTTTGTGGTTATGTTGTATGAAACGCAAAGCGAAGCTGTGCCTCTCTTTGAAGTCGCGAAGCTTAGCGCGCATTCAAACACGTCCCTAGTTTTAAGCTGTTGGAATCTGCCTTAAATACAATACAACATTACACCACATCCTGCCCGTCGCACGACTTTTACCCATGAACTACGAAAATCACAGGTATCTTTAAAGCTCCTCCAGCTCTTCTCGGAGCTCAAGCTTTATTCAAAATGCCAAAGGTTATCAACTTCACCCCCGAGTGGCTCTCACCACAAACCCCAGGCCACAAACTCTTCGAACCAGCTCCAGCGAACGGTGCTGATACCTCTTTCAACTCTTCAAATGGCTTCTATAGAAGCAATAAAAGAGCTGCGAAACCTGGGCCTCGTCGAACGATTGCGCGCCGTGGTACGGAAGTTTTTATAGCTGTGGGGAAGGAGATACGATGGGCGGATCTAAGTTACCTGAAGGAGACTCACGAGGACAAGAAGGCCGCTAGAGATCACGGGAGGAGTAGAAGGAGAGATAGCAATGACAGTCAAGACGAACAAGGTCGTGCCCAAGGATATCGAGTAGGTTTCGCTTGTCACTTTTGCAACACCAGCTAACGTTCACAGACCATCAAAACGCAAGTCGCCGAGGATATTCGACAACTCATTATATCACCTCATGCAAACTATATTGCCATTTTGACGACCCATACCGTCCATATTGCGCTTCTCCCTGAGCCAGTACAGCTTACATCCCGCGATACTGGACCTCTGAAGATGAAGACATATACTCTGGGTCCTACAACACATGTCACCTCACAAGCTGGAATTGCATCCGCCCTTTGGCATCCCTTGGGCGTGAACGGTACATGCTTAGTGACAGTGACTGAAGACGCCATTGTGCGGGTATGGGAGCTTTCTACGGCAGACCGATGGTCTTTCGACAGGCCAACACTGGCCATTGATTTGAAGAAGCTAGCGGATGGAACTTCCGTGGATCAAGACTTTGGCGCTTCTATCTCTGGAGCGAGTAAAGGGTTCTCTCCAGACTCATTCGAAATGGAAGTAGCATCTGCATGTTTCGCTGGGCGAGGAAGTGGGGGTTGGTCCCCTATGACCTTATGGATTGCCATGAGAGAAGGTGATATCTATGCGCTGTGCCCATTGTTACCAGAAAAATGGTCACCACCATCAACTCTGATCCCGTCATTATCTGTCTCTATTGTCGCCAATGTGGCTGCAATGGAAGACGATCCAACAATCTCCCAGCAGAGCAAAATGTTAGCTCAACAGCAACTGGCCTGGATGTCTGAGATTGATGCTCAGGAACCTGTCCATATTGAAAGCCCTGCCGGCGAACCACCGGCGGAAGTTTACACAAGGCCGTCCAAACCTGGTAGGGTACCGAAGCTGCAAGGACCCTTTGAGATTGATCTCGCACCTGAAGAATCAAACGACGAGCTTGACGGATTTTTGAGTGATATATTTGTATCGGGGGCGAAAATCGATGCCGATGACCTGATGTTCGGAGAGGAAGACGATCTAGAGGAGGACATCGATCACGAGGGTCTTTCAGTCGGAGTAGTATGTTTCGTGACAAGTAGTGGCCGACTAAGTATTTGTCTGGATCTGGATGGTATCGAGGCACAGTGGTTGCCGAAATCGAAATCGAAAGCATTGCGACTTATGGAAGAGCCCGAACCTCCATCCCTTCTGACATTTGAAGTCATGGACCTCTTAAAGGGTGGTGAACCCTGGGATGGAAACTGGCCGGTCTTCAGTCCCGACTACAACTCACGATACTCGTTCTTCATCACAGACACATCCAGTATTACATTTGTATCACTTACACCCTGGGTGTTCCGTCTGGACGCCGAGTTGAATGAGGCCTCTGCTGGTAGCGACTTTCGACTGGATCTTTTAGCCAAAGGGCAAAACTCAACCCGAGAGCGAATTTACACTCAAAAATCCGAGGATCACTCGTCTCCACTTGCTGCCTGCACTGTTGTTCGAGACCCCGATCTTGGATATTTCTTGCTTTCGGCGACTCCATATGGCCCCCTTGCTATCAACTTTGAAGCTCCCCCGTCAGATTCTAGCTTTGAGTTTCGCCGCTCGATGACTCGATCCCCTACTTATGATCCAGAGCCCGATAAGCCTTTGATTCTGTGCGAACCACGCCCAGCATATGAACCATCTCATACCCTTGCAGAGAATTCCACCATACCTGCATTCCTTGAGCAAATTGGACGTTCGAAGTACTCAAGATTACTGAAGGAGGAGATACGATTATCACCAGCCACCCTTCAAATCATGACAGAGGCACACAAGGTCTTGAGCGAAGAGACCCACCGTATCAGTGCCGCAGCAGCTGAACTTTTCAGACGCTGCGAGAGGCTACAGATAGATCTGCGAAGTCAGATCAAGAAAGTGAACGACGTCGCTGCCCGCGTGGAACAAGTTACAGGCGACGATAATGACGAGGGACCTGTGATCTACATGGACGAACTCGTTGAGAAACGCATGAAAGATGCATCGGAGAGGCAGGCACAACTTACAGAACGAATCGAGAAGCTTAGGCGGAAAGTGACGAAGGGTTCGAGTAGAGAATTAAGCGACAAAGAGAAGGCTTGGATTGAAGAAGTCCAAGTGCTGGGCAATAAAGTCCTTGGCGAGGGAGAAGGGGAGGTGACAGAGACGAATGCGAAGGAGCCGTGGGCACGATACGAAGAAGTCCAGCTGCTGAAGGAAAATCTCCTTGCGCAAGCCAAGAACGTGGAAAAAGAGAAAGATGAGGGCATGATGAAGTCGCCTAATGTGAAGGTGCCATCTGAGATTCGGAAGAAGAAACTGGAGCAAATTATGTCGTTGCTGGATCGAGAAACGGCACTTGTAGAAGCTACGAAGGGAAGGTTAGAGAGGTTGAGCTTGTCTTAGAAGTAAGAGTGTATGAATAGAACGAAAAATAATACCCATTGACCTAAGCTGCCCGTCTCTTATTTCGACGAGGCTACGTGAGTGGTGGCTGAACCCTTTTGCTCACCGGTGTTGAACAGGGGTCTTAGTGGGCTGAAACCAACTTTATTGAGCGGGAAAAACTCTTCTCTTCCTTTCACAAACAAGGTCAAATATCCTTTCGCATTCCTAACGTTTATTGCTAGCTCTCGTGTTATGAAAGGAAGCTCAGCCTAGGATACCCTGCGGCTCGATTGTGCGGAAGTCACGGGACCTCTATAACGAGGCTGTCCACCATGGCTGAACCCTTCATCACCCTTTCTTCGGGTAACACTTCAGATGCCAGTGTTTCCGACTCATATGTTAGTTTTGATAAGTCCACTCCGTTGTGGCTTTTCTAATATAAGAAAATAGGATGATAGCACGCCCCTCTCTACACCGCCATCAACGACACATGACACCAGCCGCGCAGAGTTCCACATAAAGGACTTGGAAACATTTGCTAAGGATCTCCAAAATGTTCGTTCTATAATCACACTCTGAAAGAAGCAACTCACAGAATTGTCAGGCTGCAGACCGAGCATTCCCGAACTCGTCGCTCGCGAAGCCTCGTTATGGGGACGTATCGGTCCTGCTCTTACGGTGGGAGGATGACGAGATGAACGTCGAGTGGGAGCTTGATGATCTCGAGAAAATATTCAGGGAATATGGTTTTGGTACTGAGAGATGGTTGATCCCACGGAAGAACGCCCATCTCAAGCTTATGAGTAAGGCTGTGGAGATCGTGGAGGAGCATGAGGGGAAGGAGGATCTTGTAATTGTTTATTATGCTGGCCATGCATTTATCAATACTGCAAGACAAGCTACATGGTGCTGGTAAGTGACTTCTGGTGAAGTATGGTGATCTGTTGGTTAATATTCTCACAGCAAGTCCGACCCATCCTACGCTTCTCTCGAATGGTCAGCGATCCAGACATTGTTTGAGAAAGCACACTTTGAGGTGCTCCTCCTCCTTGACTGCTGTGCCGCAGCAAGTGCAGCAGCAAGCGCAGCAATTGGAGTTGGCTCGGCGGTCACCGAGACCATAGCTGCCTGCGGATTCGAATCTATTGCCCCGCAACCTGGAAGATTCTCCTTCACGAATTCACTAATCGAGGTCCTCGAGGAATGGATTGATAGCCCACCATTCTCTGCTGCGATGCTACATAACAGAGTCTTATCAGTATTGAAACACGAGAGGCCCGAACGAGCACAAAATGGTAAGAGAAGGAAGATGGAATGTCGCAGAACCCCGATTCACATCGTCGCCACCGCGGACCCAACTCTGCCTAGCATCGAGCTTGGAAGGAGGGCTCGGCCAAGCCTGCAATGTCCAGTTACTCCACGTCTCGAGGAAAATCCAGCTGTGATAGAGCAGATCAATGAAGCGGCTGTTGAAAACACGGACGATGCCAAACATGGTGAATCTTCTGTACAAAGAGAGTCTGCAAATACTAGGAGCACCGAAGGTAACGAACCTCATGCGTCATCCACAACCACAGAAAGCAGCAAGCATGACACATCTTCTGCTCACATGCCGCCATCCACCAAGCGCAAACCTTACCAACCAGGCTCCGTACACGAGATAAACGGAGATGACTATGAGATTCCACGAGTCATCATCCCACTTGCTCTCGAGAAGCACCAAACCTTGAATTCGGAGTCTTGTCAAAAATGGCTGAGTTGTTGTCCAACATTGGTCAAGTATGCTAAAGTCGAAGCAGTCTATAAAAGCTTTTCTGCTCTTGTTTTGTTGTCAATTCCCGTCTTTCTCTGGGACTTACTACCAGAAAATCCGGCGTGTTCGTTTGTCGGATATACTACCTCGCCAAACCTTCAGCATCTTGAAGATTATAATATCTCCTGTAGTGTAACTCCCTCTGTGGGCATTTGCCAGCAGGAGATGCTTCAATCGACAGAGTTTTCATCCAATTGGTCAAGGCTTGAGCGGGGCGACGTTGAAGTGCTAGAGGCAATCTTCCAAAAGCTCCCCAAGCCCTCAATCTCAATAAAGCGCAAACTCGCAGAGGGGTTTAGCGTAGACCTCGCAAGAATCAATGTACGCTGATGCGTGAAGTCTCGCATCCCATATCCGCTAACCCCGTGTACAGAATTGGTTTCAAAACCGCAGAGCCAAACGGAAGCAGGAGATGAAGCAGCTAACGTATGAAGCAAGACAACGGGCTGATCCGAGCAGTGATTATGGAGACGATATGACTATTTCTTCCTTCAGCCACGGTTCAATCATAACAACACAAGCACAGTCCCTTGCAGATAGGATTCAGTCGATCGAGGAACATAAGTGTAACTTCGGGGAGGATGATGGCTACTGGTCAGCTGGTGAACTGACCGCGATGAGATTAGACGAGATACCCTGTGACGATGCAGAAGACAGCGATGCAACTCCTGAGCTTCCAGATGAGAAGCTCGACTATGATAACGGACTCACAGGGTCTCAAATTAAATGGGGTCATGGTACCCTGAGCCAACCAGTTCCTGTGAACCTGCCACCTAAGCTTCCGTCGCCATCATGGCTGAAATCATTGCGAAGGCATTACCCAGAAGACTATTTTCGTGAGCATCATATTTCCCTTTTCGCTCTGAAGGTAGAGATGACGCTAACGGTCAATAGCTCAAGAAAGAAGCTCTGGATTAGCGTCTGTATCCAGAAATTCATCACATCAGATTGAATCTTCTTTGATTACCCCAGAAACCACCCCTAGAATGAGTGACTGGAACCTGGAGCTGCCTTCGTTTACTTTGGAGGAATACAATAGTAGTTCCGGGCCACCTCGCTGGCATACGAAAGGGGAATTTGATGCTCAAGCAATTATCAACACCGCTTGTCTTGCGGAAGTAAAGGATGATGAAGCTGTGCATCACACCATGCGGAGGCACGGGCTTCCAATTGCAACCATAGCCTATGCGGCAGAAGAACATCGCAAAGACAACACAGTTGGGGACAATCCGGCACTTCAACCACCAAGGTTCAGCGGCGTTGAAAGTCTACCTAAACAGGATGCGCAGACCGAAATCCAGAGACTGAGAGGAATTAGACAACCCCGAATTACATCCAAACCTCCCCACGTGCGCAAGAAGCGAAAGGACTATCCCTCATCATGGGGCATGCCACCTTCGCAGATGAAGATGAAAAAACGCGTTCTGGCCGTCTTTGATGGGCCTCGCCGTCTCCAGAAAGATGATTTGATGCTTGATACGGACTATGAAGTCCGTATGAAGCTCGGCGACGAGAAGGCATATGTCACCGACTTAGATATCCAGACGATACGACGAGCGGAAGCCTTTCACCAACATGCTACAGAAGAGGAAAAGACCCCCTGGGTCGCAGACGATTTGACGGCCATGGATTTGGAGAAACTGATGGAAGTCAAGAGAGAATAGTGACTTCGTAATTTGCTACTCTTTTTCGCTCACATTCCGCTCACGCCTCAATGTGGAAGGATAAGAGCCCAAGCACGGCAAGAAATGAAACTTAGTTCCCATCAAGGTTGCCGCCATTGTTTCATTTAGCCAATATAGCGCCATTTGGAGCAATAAAATTATGAAGACCGCAAGGTGGACAAGACCCTTTGCCAAACACAGGTCATCTCGTATAAATCCCGTACAAAAGAGACGCACAACGTCGTTTGATTTGATTATGCCTGATTTGGATGTTGAGCTCAGCCCAGTTAGTGAAAAGATGTAATCAGAAAAGATTCTAGAGGAAGGATTGAAGGTTGGTGAGTTCAAGGAGGATGTGCAACGAATTAGCAAAGATGAGAAATCGAAAGGAGGAGGCGAATGGCGGGAGTTATATGTTTAGAGCAGTGAGGCTTTATCTTTTGTGAAGGATATTTGGGTCGAGTGTCCTATAATTATGAACTCTGGCAGATAAAATACATTTACTGCACAATATTCAATATGTTGAAATGTTGGTTAAAAGACTTCAAATGCTCTAAGGGTGCTAATATATTCAAATGATATGGCATCAAACCAAAAAATTTTATCAGCATCTGAATTTCTCTTCACTACCCAATGCAGCATCCCCCCAACATCCAGACAAAGCCACTTGGAGGTACCTAACTTATCAAACGAATACCTCCAACCTTACCCAAACAGTTGCCAAGATCTCAAGGTTCTTCAACAGCTCTCCAAGTGCACACAGTAACTAGCTGAACGGTGTGCATCATGTAGGCAGTGAAATATAAATCTAGTCACGTGAGCATTACTTTACGGCTGGCGCATTCATGTCCTACTGCTCGCTTCTACCACTTCAAGAAACGAATCATCCTTATCCTTAACCAGATTTGCCGGCTTACTTTACTTGCTTACCATGAACTCCCTCTACATCGGTTCGCTGAGTTTTGTGACCGAGATGCCCCGATGGCCGCGCACCATCGCTAAGCGAACCCCTATCTCTAAGAGTCCACTCGAGTTGGCGTCCCCATGGCAGCCTTCATCGAGAAATTAATGTCTGTGATCGTAGAAAAGTATATTGCCATGAACTAGGCTTGAGAATTTGGGTTTGAAGATTTACAGACGTCGTAAATTAATAACATTCATTTAAAAATTATCCAAACTTACGCCAACATTTCCTTCTTCAAACATCATCACGCTTCCATACATCCCTCATTCAACCCCAACTTCACACCTTAAATTCCTTTCCTCTTTCTAAACTCCATAACGGCCCCCATATCCGGCGTACACGACAAATCTGCCCACACATTCTCCGGCCGCCCTTTCCCATCCCCTGAAAACCTAAACTCCCAAGATCTCAAAACCTCAATCATCACCACCTTAATCTCATTGCTAGCAAAAAATCTCCCGGGACAGGCATGGTTCCCGTGTCCAAAATTCAGGGAGTCGGGGGACGTGGTGACGTATTGGTATTTGTTTTCATTTCCGGGGATTCGGCGGAGCTTGGAATAGCGGAAACCGTCAAAGGTTGAGGGTGAGAGGGGTGTATGTGCTGGTGTGGAAGGAGTAGAGGGGATGGGAGTGAATGTGGAGGTCGACGGCGAGTTGTGGATTGCCCAGGCGGAGAACCCGAAGCGGGAACCAGTTGGAAGGTTGTGGCCGGTTGACAAGGTGATGGGAGAGGTTGTGACGCGAACGTTGGATGCTAATCGTTAATCTTAGTAGAGATGCGATTTATGAGTTAAGACAGGAGAAAGAAAAGGGTGTGTACGTAGTTGTGGTGGTGTGAAGCGTTGGCTTTCTTTTAGAAAGCTGTCGAGCTTCCAGAGTTTCGGCATGCTGGATTTCTTGAGGTTTTTAAATCCGTCTCCATCGACTTCTTGACCATCTTCGTCAATGACTTGCTGTATTTCATCCCGGAGTGGTTGGATATGTTCTGGGTGCGCAGCGAGATCGTATATCGCAGCTGTGGTGGCCATTGAGGTCGTGTGAATGGCTGCCATAGAGAGGCCCATCTGGTTGTTTCCTAGCACCAAAGGGTTGGAACGCTCATTCTCCTTGGTGTGCTTTAAAATCCAGGAGATCATTGTGCCTTGTTCATCTATACTGTCATCCCGATGAAGTTTCTCATTCCCCTCCTTGGTCATCTGAGCATCAAGGATCGGTTTCAAAAGCTCTCCTCCCCGCTTCTTGAATTGATGCAATTTTCTGACTTCGGAGAGAAATGGCGCCACAATGGGTCGAAGGTATCCTGGATAATTGTTGATAGCATTCTTGGCCTTAACGCAGAATAAGGTGTACATGATCGTGGCCTGGATCCATTCTTCCTCGCGGCTCAGAGGTCGTCCAACAAACACGCGCCCACTTAGCAGTGCGACGATACGCGTCATTTTGTGATACAATGAGAAGGGTGTCCAGTCCTCGCATGCTCCGAATTCTTTGTCGAACCCATATCTGATCTCATCTTGTAGATCATCTAATGTGCTTGCGATATGTCTCGTGAGGTCGACCTTGACTACATTTACAAGTTCCGATCCTTCCTCTCCAACTCCCGTATACTTAGAAGAGAAGGCTCGGCGGACATCTTTCATGAATGATGCCTTGTTTTCAGGCAGGTTTCGAACCTCGTTGATGATTGATATGGGAAGGATGACAAGAGGAGGGGCAATCGCAGTCTTTATTATGAATGGGCTGTCGGGGTACTGGTGTGACATCAGTAAAGTGACTTGGCTGACGCATTTTTAATCTTACTTTCCTGTGTCCTTCCACCAACGCTTGTCTGTGATCCTTGCAGTTATCATCACCAACCACAGGTAAATCTAGCTTCTTGGAACGAGAAAGTAGGAAACGAATGAACGAGATTACGATGAGAAGTGTTGCAGCGCTGAGAAGTAACGGTGAGCTCAAGGAGAACTCTGTCAAATCGCTGAAAGCCAGCTTTGATTGAGTAGCCATAGTGGGCAGTGATATATGGTACAGAGAATTAGAAGTAAATGTTCTACGAGAATATACACTTCAAAAAGATGGCTTGAACTTCGAGGAAGAGGTTGAACGACTGAAGGAGGGGCAATCAACAGAAAAGAAATAATGACCGTCCTGCCTAACTTCAGATAACTGGATGCCCGGAATTATATTTGAGCCTGTCACTGAGACGTTGAAACGGGAGTGACCCTTCCGTTCTCACAGCGCCGTCACATCCAAGGATGATTCTGACCAGCAATCATCTCCATTATGTGAGACGGATCACGTATAGACGAGTTCTGATTCGTCACGTCGGACCTTTCACGTCGGCCGATCTGAACCTATTGCGTCTTCGAGGAACGAGCGAATCGTATTCGGTTTATTCCTCGTATTTCTAGCCTCTTGATTCGACGTTTGAGTTCACCGGCAGTGAGTCAATTGGATATGCATCGGTACTGGATGATTCCGACGGCACTTGTGCAAGGGCATTTGAAGCATCAGATATACCATGTGCGATTGGAGTGCCGGGAAATGAAGAGAAAGTGTCCACGAGTCGAGCCGTTGCAGCTTGCATACGAACACGAAAGGTAGGATAGAAGAAGTGGGAAGGGAAAATAAATGCGATTTTATCCAAGCCGTGCTAACCTCATTCGTCCTAGTACGTTCATGGCCAAGTGGTGTTTCAAGTTGCAAGCCAATGGCCTTCGGGAAAAGGCTCCGGTCCTGTAAATTCTTTAACAATTTCCTCTGGTTTCATTTGCTTGAGATGTGCAATTGGGAAAGCAAGTTTCGCTGCTGCAAGATTAGGCCCTGGCGAACGCCACTTCCGGAACCTTATTGAGACAGCAGACCTTTATCCAGAGGCAAGCCCTCCAAATCCTAGGAGTACTGTATCTCTCCTTCTATTTAAGTTGCCCCTGGCTTTGGACTCACAGATCTTCGTTGCACTGCATACGAACACGAAAACATAATTGCAGAAACTCATGAAATCTGCATAAAGTTATGCATAGAGTAAATGACTCTTTGCGTTCCGAGGGTCAAGAGTTGGAGGCTGTTCTACATCTCTGTCATCCAACCTCCTTCTTCCTCCGTTGGTTTCGCTCGCCGACATTCTGACGAGTTTTAACATTCGAGGATAGTCACGTGTCACATAATAGTCATTGTCATGTCTCAACGTTATGATCATATTTCATGCAATTCGTTTTTGAAAGCCACGTTTCAAGTCTTTGAAGTCACTACGCTCTTTCCTAAACCTTTTTTATACATCTTTTCGTTCGACAACTCCTTGAACAGTGTCACGTGCAAGAAGTCAACGCAGTACTCCTATTGCTGCAAGAGGTTCAAATGCTCATCAATATCTCTGGGCCTCAAGACCATTGGTTTCAAGCTTGATACTTAAGACTTTAGAGGTATCAGTCAATATCATTGACCGCTCCCTCTCTTATTTGCAGATGATTACTGAAAAACCCTTCTCTCATATCTCGCTTATAATATTTAGCATCGAGTAGTTATCAACACTTTGCTGAGGATACCAATTACAACATTTGCGGTAACAAATACCATTAGATCCACTCTGTTTAGATGCTTTGCAGATTAATTTGCTTGTATTTTGCGTCCGCAATTGGCCTTGAAAAGCAAGCAAAGAATTGCACTTGAACAGAAAAGTTTTTAACTCCAAGCATCAAATTTCAACGCTCACCAAGGGTTACAATAACTCGCTACTAATACCAGCGAAGTCATCAATGGTATGGTACCAAGGAAGACTCTTTCAGTCATAGTCTCGTTGTCCTGATCAAATATAAAGACTAAGAAACTTTTGTCTTTGGAAATCCATACTAAGTATTCAGGAGCTGGTTGCAATGAAGGTGCAAAAAAAGAGCCAAAATAAACATACAACAGTAGGTATTCGCTGGTGGTCACCCACCCAACTACTAATCTACCGATCTGAGGCTTATGTATGGCAGAGCGGACGGGATGCCCAGTTTTCCTCAGTCTATGGTCGTATGTGACAGTCATTCCATTATCTTATACTATATCTCGGGCTATGCTCACCAAACTTGTTCCTAGTATTCTCGACCTGAGCCTCGAGTGATCGTGCTGCAAGTGCAATCTAGCTCCGATTGTGATTCTTTCTTGGGATGTTGGAATTGAGGAATTAATCACCTCCTTTTTAACTTTTATAATGATCATGATAGTCTTGAGTGAAATCAGTGCAGAAGTCTCGTCTCATCCCCCCTAAATTCCTTCTTGGACCGCGCTATGCCTCTTAGGGTGTAGTATCAACGTTCACCTTACGCACGGTCCACCGAGACAAGGACATACAAACTCGCTCGAAACAACTCATCGAGCTGATTGGTATTGGCTGGAGACAAACTTACGGTCTTCCGATGGGAAGATTCCTGGTAATTTCCATGCTCGATGTCACAATATGTGATAAGAGGCCGCCAGTCATTGAGACTACTTCGTCCTAGCCCAGCCCAGACCAGCCTCGATCTGCGCTGAGACGGTAGATCCATCTTGTTCTCCTATCGTTCCTTCTTCGAAGTTGTCCTGACTCCCGACCAATGCATAGAGTACTCTATCGCCAGATTTTACCGAGTACAATAAATCTCGGCGAGTTCACAAGGAGCTGTAGTCTAAGATCTAGTTCCATGTAACGAGATGGAAGATATTACGCTGTTTCGTCTGTTTCTTTCCCACGTTGCGAAAGCACCGACGGGCGGTGCGCTGTGGGGTTGCGATTGTGCAGAACAAATCAGCTCAAAAACACTCATCGGCATCCTTGCTACCTTTGATAGCAGTGCAGCAGCACTGTTCCGCCACTTCGGTAGAGACGCAAAACATATAATAAGATAGACTGGCTGGCTGGCAATACTAGGTCTTCCCGATTAAATACGACTGCCTCTCTACCTTCTCTTATCCCTTCATTCAGAAGACTTTCGGCTTCAGACCATAGGCTCCATTATGAAGGCTCCTTCATCTTCCATCCTTTTGTCAGCATGTCTACTGGCCACGTCCGTCCTTGGTGAGGGCGAACTCAATGGCTTTCCCGCAAATCCCTACGACCCATACTGCGCCATGTCCTGCTTGCGGTCTCTGTACTCCTTGATACTGAGCTGCTCCACTATGGGTGATAGGGTCGGAATGATGACCAGTATGACAACCTCGTCATGCTGGGCTAGCAACACGCCTTACCTCACAAGTCTAGCATGGTGCATGCATACCAAGTGCGCCGAATTCGATGTTCCGAATTCGAAACTCGAGTATTTCTGGGAACAGGAAGCCACCGGACAGAGCACAGCGGGCGTCAAGATTGTTCCCCCAAAATGGTCCTACGCTGAGGCGCTTGAAACTTTGACTCAGCCACCGACGAAACAACTCACGGCAGCTGACACGGACCTAAACACTACCTCCCTTGTTGCTCCGGATGTTTACCAGCAGCAATGGAATGTCTTGACGAGCGTCCAACGTGAAACAAAGACAGAAAATGGCTACGGGTAAGACGTTGAACCGACTCCACAACAAGCTGAAGATATGTGTACCTAGAATACTAACTACTCCATAATGCAGCATCGCAATGCTTGTCACTGGCTTTGGTACACCGATAGTACTTACTATGCTTGGATATGTGCCGTTCCTTTCTAGACTTTTAAGAAAGCTTAAACCGTATCTCGTCTGGCCAAGCACAATTGGCACGTATCAAGCCCGTCCGCTTCCTTACCTTCTTGGAAATGCTCCTACCGTCGGCCAAGGCCTCTATGTTATCATGTTTGTCATTCTCAATGTCGTACTGACTTCGGTCAACTATCAGTCTCGGCAGCCTAACGCGTGGTACTCGAATAGATGGAGGGAGATTATGGCGTACGTTCTTTACCGGACTGGAAACTTTGCGTATATTACAGCTCCCCTTATTTTCCTCTTTGCTGGGCGGAACAACATTCTTCTTTGGTTTACAAATTGGTCGCACTCCACATTCCTCGTGCTGCACCGTTGGGTAGCCCGCGTCTTTACTGTACAGGTCCTTCTTCACTCTATCGTTGCTGTCGTATTGTACAAGAATGAAGGAACTTATGATGCTGCAGTAAGCCAGCCGTACTGGATCTGGGGTATCGTCGCTACTCTTTGTGTGGTCATTCTCACGTTCGGTAGCGGGCTCTATGTGCGGAATTTTGCGTATGAGTTCTTCCTGATTACGCATATTGTCCTGTCTGTTATTCTGATCGTTGGCTGCTGGTACCATGCCTATGACTTGTACAACTTCCTTGGAGGGTACGAGGATTGGATCTACGCTATGTCAGCTGTTTGGGTCTTCGACCGGCTGGCCCGTGTTGCGCGCGTAGCCATGGTTGGTTTACGTCGAGCGAAAGTCACAGAAATTGGGGAAGACTACCTTCGGATCGAGGTCCCTGGAATTCGATGGGGTTCTGAGCCCGGCAAGCATGTCTACGTCTACTTTCCGACACTTACTCCACTCCGGCCCTGGGAAAACCATCCATTCTCGGTTCTGCCAACGGCTTTGCAACAGCCATCTCAGCGGAATCGGAGTCGGGAACCGACTGATAGGACAGAGGAGCACTCCGATATCGAGAAGCACGACACGCTCAAGCCTCAAGTCACAGTGGTAGCTCAAAACAGCCGTCTCACTGTCGGCCTGACGCTCTACGTCAAGAAGTCGACTGGTATGACGAAGTCTCTACGTGCAGACGACAACCTCCTCACGCTTCTCGAAGGTCCTTACCCAAACAACCCAGCCACAGCGGTCCTCCGTTGTGACCGACTGTTGCTCATCAGCGGCGGTATCGGCATCACGGGCCTTCTCCCGTTTGTCAATAACCACTGGAATGTCAAGCTGGCGTGGAGCGTCAAGGAATCTGCTCAGTGCTTGGTCGATGATTTGGATGGGGCTCTTAGCGGACTTGCTGACTCGGATAAAGATGTGCGGATTGGCAAGAGACTCGATGTTGGGCAGTTACTCGCCGAGGAGATGGAAGCTGGGTGGGAAAAGGTTGGAGTGGTCGTGTCTGGGCGGGGAGGCCTTTGCGACGACGTGAGAGCCGTGGTTGCGGCGGCCGCCAAGCTGGGTCGGACTGAGTTTGAACTTGAGGTGGAAGCATATTCTTGGTAGAGGATTGTTGAGATGTCCCAAATTTCTTTAGTATATAGTCGTAATTGACCGCGACAGCTATCAGCAAGGATGCTCTGTAGCACGGAAATAAATGCTTGGTTTTGGCCTGTGCACTATGATAAATCTCTCATTTTCAAACTTTGTGGTGCTGGGTGAAAGTGCCGAAATCGGCCACTTTTCTCGATGCTGGATAGTCTGTATTGGTAACCTGCTGAGTGGAATAGGGGAGAGATTTGTCGCTTAGGTCACGTGACTCATCCGGCGTTGCGTACTTCCATTTTTGGTTCTTATAATAATAAACGTACTCTCTAATACGATCCTCGCCGCTCACCGATTTGAGATAATTATTTTATTCTCCGTCGCCTTCGTCTGCACACTTCGTACAAACTACCAATGATACTTGCGAGCAGACCTCCCTGTGCATCTGACCAGTCGTGATCGACATGGCATGCAAGCATCCCACAGGGCTGACAGTCGATCAAGTTGACGATCAAGCTTGTCAAGTGACGACGCAATTAGCCAAAAGTTTAGTTCGCAGCACGTACGACCTTTGAGATCAAATTTTCGAAATGAAAAGAGAAGGGGTTTAGCCCTTTCAATTATGAACTGTTGAACACAATGTTTAAGTGTAACGCCGCGAGTCAACATATCCTACTAACATTATCCTGTTACACAGAGTGATGGTACGGGCAGGGACGTTACAACCATCTATAGGGTACCATTGATGCAATGCATATGTAAATCACGTATTCTCAGCCTATCAAAGTCTCGAGCAAAATGAAGTTATAGAGATCGTCGAGTGAGGCTGTCAGCTCCTCCCCGCTTCCCGTTCTTTCCAGCGAGCTGTTGTCAGCAGCTATACCTGTCGTCGCACATGTTTTAGGAAGTACGATATAGTCTTTCGTATTTTCATTTCCAATGCGGTTTTCATCACTTTATGCTATCTTCGAAGTTCTGATTTTACCAGCTCTGTCATTATGGCGTTCCGAGAAGAAGGCATTGGCTCGTCAAGATTGTCCTCTGAGAAGTCGGACATGAGCCACAATGATCAGCTTAACATTGACCCTCCCCCGAACCTCGATGCAGAGTTCATTTTCGACGCAGATCTTGAGCGACGAATTACTTGGAAGTGCGATCTCAAACTCTTACCCCCGCTTATTGTGCTTTTCGTCGTTACATTTATCGACCGTACCAACATTGCCAATGCCAAGATCGAAGGCATGACTACAGAACTAAAGATGAAGAACAATGATTATAACATGTCATTGTGGATTTTGAACATCCCGTACATCTGTCTTGCTTTGCCGAGTAACATGCTCATGAAAAAGGAGTTCGTCAAACCAGCAGTTTACCTGTCTGGTCAGATGTTCTGTTGGTGTGAGTATATCAGTTTTCCTAAGGAAAGGAAGCTTATTTTTTACAGCACTCTGTACCATTGGCTTGGGCCTTACGAGGACTTTCAAGGGTGTCCTTGTGTGTAGATTTCTCATGGGCTGCTTCGAGGCTGGATTTGTTCCTGGTAAGCAACCATCAAACGGATTTCTTATTCTTATATTAAACACCGTAGGCTGTGCATATCTCATTAGTAGATATTATAAGCGTCGAGACTTCACTGTCAGATACGCTCTGTTCTTCAGTGCGTCTGTGCTGGCGGGAGCATTTGGTGGGGTATGTCATCGTATTGATTATCCGAAGCAGTGTGAGAACAGATCTAATTCAAAGATAGCTTCTTGCATTTGCCATCCAAAACATGAAAGGAGTTGGAGGTTACTCAGGCTGGCGATGGATCTTCATTATTGAAGGTCTTGTGACTGTCGTGACAACTGTCCTTGGGCTCTTCTGCATCCCGGATTATCCTGAGAAGTCCACTTTTCTGAAATTAGACGAGAAGAAATATCTTTTGGATATGCTCAAGGTAATAATCTATCATGCTCTCTCTAGAACAGTAGTGCATAACTTACCATATTTAGATTGATGCTGGTCCATCCCGGCCCGATCATTACAACTTCACGGTCATGAGGGAATGTCTCTCGGATCCAAAGATCTGGCTTGGGTATTGTCTCCAACATCTTCCCTAAAAACTCAATTGATGATTTCTAGAACCATCTCGTACTTCGGTGCCGACACAGCCGCATCCTCAATCGTGTCTTTCCAGCCCACCATCCTAAACGGACTTGGTTATTCAAGCGCGCAAGCGCAAGTTCACACAATCCCCGTCTATATAGTTGCTCTCATCCTCTTCAATATCACGTCTTACATCTCCGGCAAAATACGCCATCGCTACAGCTTTCTCGTCTTCGCCGCTATACTAGGCATTATCGGATGGTCCGTCGAGCTCGCTGTTCCCATCACCTCCATCGGCGCTCGTTACTTTGGAATGTTTGCTATCACAGCATGCGCTTACATCCAAATGCCCATCTTAGTTGTGTGGATTTCTAACAACATGGGCGGCAATGCGAAAGCGGCTTTTGCTACTGGATTCGTGATCGGATTTGGAAATTGTGGAAATTTGGTTTCGAGTAATGTGTTCATCACGAATCAAGCGCCTGGATTTAGAACTGGATTTGGAACAGGTCTTGCGTTGACTGTTGTGGGTCTTTTGTCTTCCACTTTTATGGAGATATGGCTTTTTGTGAAGAATAGGAGGAGAGATGCAGGGAGGGAAGATGGAAAGCTCGATGAGAACCGCTATATTGTGGGGGATTTGGGAGATGATCATCCTGGCTTCAGATACATTCTTTAGTATGGATGAGGACGATTGAGATATAAAACAAAAGGGTACTAGCAGTTCTATACGCAATGATCATCTTTGTTGCACCTGGTTTCCTGGTACCCCTACCCCGCAACTTTCCTCCCCGAGATAGCGGGGTCGATCAACACCCCTAAACCATCAGACTTTTAGCGAACACTAACTTCGAGCCCGACCCCACCATGCAATCTCACACCTTTCACGTAATGAAGACAGCTCTCTTTGTATAATATCTTTTGACTTATGTTTGACTATTTCATCAAGTTTGAGCAGCCAATATGTCTTCCTCAAACTCAAACGATCCTATATCAATCGCCATAGTCGGCGCAGGCATAGCAGGAATAACACTTGCCATCGCCCTCTCAAAACACAATCCCAGCTTGCAGCTCACAATTTACGAATCCCGACCTGGATTCTCAGAAATTGGAGCAGGAGTAGGTATGTCAACAATTTATCTTTCTATTCATCCCATTCCTACGCCAATTCTCTTTTTTCACCTGCCCCTATTTAACGAAACTTAGGATTCGGACCCAACGCCATCCAGGCCATGGGGCTCATCTCCCCAGAATTAAAAGCCGCACACAACCGCGTTGCGACGCCTAATGCCAGTCCAGAAAAAGCACACATTTGGTTCGATGTCCGACACGGCACGGGTCCTAAAGCTGGAGAACTGATAGCTGAGATTGAGACGAAGGGTGGATTTGTGCATTGTGGGGCTTCGCGAGCGCATTTCTTAGATGAGATCGTTGCGCTCATTCCTAAAAGAGTCAAAACAGAGTTTGGGAAAAAAGTCGTTGATGTTATTGAAGATGAGACAAGTGGGAAAATGAAGGTTAGATTTCATGATGGGACGGAAATTGAAGTCGATGTTGTGGTGGGTTGTGATGGGATTCGATCAGCTTGTAGGAAAATCCTACTGGGACCGGGAGATGAGAGTGCGAATGCGGTTTATAGTGGGAAATATGCTTATAGAAAAGTGGTGGATATGGAGAAAGCGATTGAGGTTGCGGGAAATGTGATTGAGAATAGACAGGTGTTTGTGGGGCACGGGGGACATTTATTGATGTTTCCGATTCGGGGTGGGAAGGGGTTGAATATCGTTGCCTTTGTGGATGCGAAGGGGAAGCCGTGGACGGATAGACAGTGGGTGGTTCCTGCGAGTAGGGAAGATGTTTTGGAGGATTATAAAGGGTGGGGAAAGATACCGACAGCGTTACTTGAGGTCAGTCTATTATTTAGAGAGTCCATACTTTCCAAAATCACTGGAACTAATAACCATTTCTATAGTTGATCGATGAACCTGATAAGTGGGCGCTATTTGACCATCTTCCAGCTCCGACATACGTCAAAGGAAATTTTTGCCTAGTTGGAGATGCAGCTCATGCAACGACCCCTCACTCCGGTTCCGGGGCTGGCTTTGCTGTCGAGGACGCTCATCTTCTGTCAGGCCTTCTTACACCGGGTATCGTAAAGTCCCGCTCAGACATCAAATACGCGCTCAAAGCATACGATGCAATACGACGGCCTAGATCCCAATCACTAGTCACACGATCAAGGCAGAATGGTAGAACGCTTGAATTGCAAAGTGACGATAGTGGCATTATGGATCCAAAAGATTTGGCGAGACGAATGGAGGAGAATATGGAATGGGCTTGGGAAGTTGATCTTTCTGCGATGCTGGAAGAAGCGAGACGTCTCGTAGGAAGCTATAGAAACATAAACGGGGTATGATAGATAATTTTATGAGCATGAAAACCCTCCTCGCAAGACCAATGTTGTGTCTTTGCATGTCAAGCATAATGTGACTAATCGACACTATTCTGACTCACATCTGCGTCGACACCCGCACACCAAATATTCGTGCAGTTGCAGCTCAAATGAAAGTATCATCAGTCAGATCCTTCTACCTAATACTTGCCAAAATGAAAATAGTATACTATCAATGTGTACAGAGCAAGTGAAGTAAATAAAATTTCACGTCTAACTAGTTTTTCAATCTTCACAAAACAAATTTGATCCCCAATAAGTAAGCCATACCAAAAGGCCGAACTCATCGAATTGAAAATGACTCGAGATCATTCTCATCCTCCGGCCAAGTTTCGCCATTCATTATCCCATGCACATAACAGGGACCAACCAATCGATAATAGTCTCCCATAGGCCTTAGCACAAAGGGTAAATATCCACCGGCTAGAACAGAGATGCAATCCCCAGCCTCTGCTGTCCACGGCACTGCTGCTAAGAACCCTTTCGAGGTGACACATACCGGTGTCGTGTTGTTGACAAGTCTGGAGAACAAGAGATTTCCTAAAGCAGGTCGAGCGTGGTTGTGAGCCTGATCATTTATTAGGGTGCGGTGCCAGTCCTCGAATTGCTGTGAAGTCTTTATGGAGGCTGGGTTATGGCCTCGGGGATCGTAGTTCCAGCAAAGAGTTCTCCACAGAGCTTCTTGTACATTTTCCGCTGTGGGACATGCCTTTAATAAAGAAGCAGTATTACATGAGGCTTGCCATCCTAGGACTCTCTTTTCTACAGGAGCAGGGCTATAGCTGTAGGCTTCCAGTGCAGCAAGTGAGATTCTCTCCACATAATCAACTTTTACTCCTTTCACATATAATTCTTTCTGGTCCTCCGATATGGCGAACGTGCTCTCTGATTTCCTATCTGCTCCGAATACTTTATCTATATTCCATACGGCCATCATTCGGGGTTTAGACCAATCTACAACCCAAGAAGGACATTGATCCATTGAATTATCGATGCTGGCAGCCAGGAAAAGGATATAGAGAGACTTTGAGAGCTTCAAAAAGCGTGTGGTCACCTCAGTAAAAAGCTGAGATGAAGATTGGCTATAATCTGGGGATGGAAGGGTAGCCTTACAATGATCCGAAAGTCCAAGTATCTCGAATACTCGATCGAGGGGATTGCTTGCTTGGAGCTCGCGAACGCTTAGGAGAAGGTTAAGAACGGAGAGATAGTTATCTGAATGACTGGTAATCCTTTTGGCAAAAAAAACTGCATAGAGATGGTGATCGTTATCGAATGAACTCAAGGCTTTATAACATCGAGGGTCATGGCGTGATTCAATCAAGTCGTAAAAAGCGTGAAAATCGGCATAGTTGGCAGTCTGTGGCCCGCATATCAAAGTGGCTGATTTCGCCAGGGCTACCTCTTGCACAACCCACAGGCGTTTCCACCACCGTCGTCTCGCTATGCTCCAAAGCCCTCGACGCAGCGAAAAAGACGTTGGAGATGGGTCCTTGGAGCCAACATCTATCTGATGAAGGAATTTCTGATATTGAGCAGAAGAAGTTGGGTCCTTGTTTGTATCCTTCAGGTCTCTGATCTCCGAGGCCATTTGACCTAAGAATTCCAGAAATACGGTAGAGACAGGTAAATTTGTTTCTTTATTCCTGCCTTTAGACGCTTCACCCAGCCAGATCAGCGTTTGAGTAGCGTGGCTATAGATATCCCGCATGATTCCGACTTGGTGGCCTCTCTCTCCATCATTGCCTTGATTGATACAAATAGCATCAACCCATAAAGTCCGTTCTGAATTGAGATCACGAAGCCGTCGAAGGGCAGCTTCGCAGTTTTTCGTGATATAAATAGACGCACCACTGCATATTATCTGACTTGAACGCTCGCAGTCGCCGTCTTCTGTGGCCCAAGAATATGATAAAGCCTCGTATGATCCGGCATCTTGCAACCTGACTTCGGAAAGACTTATATGTATCGGTGACTGCTCCTCGGCAGGGTGCAAGGATAGTAATCTTATAGAGTTTGGATGTTGCAGTGGAAAGTATTGGTATTCGCTGAGAGGCTCCATATCTGCTTATTCGTTAGCTAGGGAGGCAGTGTGCTATAATCATAGGCGAAATACCGAAAGAAATTAGCTTTCTGTTTTAGAACATACCGCCTAGCTTGCCAGCCTTACATGCGACTTTGGCTGAATCGAAAGTATCCGGCAGACTCTCGCAAGCAACTCTCGCCTGGTCCGAATAGAGTTGCTCGCTGCTGTTTCACAAAGCTCTGGAGACCCCCAAATACCTGATAGAAGATGACGGCTCCAAAGGAATTTCAAAGGGAGGGTGGAGTGTATGGAAAGCAGATACACGATCTGGGGCTGAGCGGAAGGCCATGCTACATCGTGCATGAAGGGTAGCCGCCAGCCTCGTTTTAGATCCAATCACTTCAATTCATGAATGCCCTGACATGCACGACCTCGGAAGATTTGTCACCAATCTTTTTCTTTGAGAACTATTTTCTGTGAATATCGGACTTGATGATATATACATGCCAATCTCAAATCGTGTCTTCATTATCAAATCATTGCGAAGTTCATCCTCTGGACCTAGATCGAGTATCTGAAATGCAAATTCTCCTTATCAGTCAGATCTCCGAAGCCCTCTAATGCCTCAGCCTCCTCATCTGCATGCAACCCTCTCGCATCTCTCTTCTTGTTCTCCATCCAGCAAAGACTAGTATATATGACCTGCAAGAAAGCGGCAACGCAGTAAGCAATAAGTAGACCTTTGATGGCGGATAAGTATCTTGGAGCTTCTTTGGGAAAGAAGAGGTGGGGTCCTGCGATGTTTCCTGCGCAGTAAAACCTACAAATCTTGTCAGCTCACTCTGAACGTCTACGCTCTTGAGGAAGATTGGAGGGAAGAAATTGGTGAGACAATATGACAGAAGAGAAATTACGCACACGAAGAAGAGACCAAGTACGGTAGCGCGCTTAGTATGCCCAGCTACGTTCAGAGCCGGCAGCGTCCACATCAAGACGATGGGCGAGCCGAGGATACCTTGGAGCCAGGTCATCGCTACGAGGGCATAACGATGGTCGAGGCTTATTTTCATGATGCCTACTAGACCAGCGATACCGGGAATGCAAGCAACTGTTCCGAAGTGTTAGCCCTGAACACCCGAGGGAGGAACGTGACACGTACTAATGATCGTTGCCCCGAGCATGTTCTTGACGGTTGCAAGATAGCCGAGTAAAATGACAAATACCAATTCGAATGCGCCACCAGGCGTCTGCAGCAGGCTTGTCTTAAGAGCATTGAAGCCAAAACCTTTGATCAAAGCGCTAGCAAAGTTGGTAACGCCACCATTGAGGATGCCAACGCAGGCACCACTGAGAAGAAGAAGCCAAGTCTTCACATCGAGTAGGGCTTCTTTAATCTGGTAGGGTTGGATTTTTGGATCTTTGACACCTGTTCGATTCTTGGAGACTCGCCAGACGGCTACAACTCGTTCATATTCGGTGAGCATCTTGGCATTGTGAGGTCCGTCCGGGAGGTACAAAAGGATGACAAATCCCCATACAAATGTTATCGCCCCAACCACCTGAAAGATCGTTAGTCGAGTATTGAAGTACTGGATGTTTTTCCACTCACGAGATAAATTAATTTCCAATTTTGTACCGATAGATTGTCAACGTGACCGAGGCCGAAGGATAGTAATGCTCCGATGATCGAGGAGACGCCATTGACGGACAACCAGAAAGATGTCCGCAATGGCTGCTCTTCTCTCGTCCACAACATGGATGTCAGAAGAACCCACGCTGGAGAAATACAAGCTTCTAATGCGCCCAGAAAGAATCGAACGGCAAAGAAGCCCGAGAAGTTGAATACGGTAGCCTGCAACATGCAGACTGCACCCCAGGCGAAGAGCATGAAACCCATCAGCCTTCCTATGGGCCAGCGTTGAAGCGCAACATTCCAGGGGTATGCTCCGACTAGCCATCCGAAGAACAGGGCAGAAGAAACCCAAGAGTAGTCGTCTCCTGTCAAGTGCGTATCTGCTTGGAGGCCGTATGCATTTGAATAGTTCAATCTAGGTCGAGTTAGAAAGCTCTCATAGGAATAGGAATCGGACATACGTCTGCTTGTCCAAGAAGCTCAGCATATATGTCATCATCATCTATGACATTATCAGCTAGCGCGTAAATTGAATTTAGAAGTTTCACCCACCATCGGTAGGACAATGAAGTCCAACTTCCTTCGGACCTTGACAGCATCTATTGCTAGCTGAGCAGGATCATATTGATGAGATTGCTGGAAGAGGCCAAAACCAATATCTGCGTGTTTCTCCGTGTCCGAAAAGTCGTTGGTTTCCCCTCTCTCGATTGGCGAGATATTCATATCGGTACCAGAAAGTGGCACTGCTTTCTTCTCGTAGTCTGCCATTGGCACCAAGATTGTTTGACTCGAGTAGGAAACAAAAGTAAATGAGACAGCGACAGTCCTTCAACCAAAAATGCGGCCAAGCTTGAGGATAAATAGTCCTGTTCACACAGCTGCTAGATAACGCTGCTGTTGGAATCCTGTCCTATCTTTTCGGCAACAACTTCCTTAGAAGGTTGTGATGCAAGGCTACCAGATTGATGGGTCGGCTGGGGATAGCTTCCGCGCTGGAGATGCGTTTGTGTTCCTGAAAATTGAACCTGCAGTCTTCATAAACTTATTCATGACGGAGACTATACGCTATCTGTAGCCGAACGGCATCTTTTCCGTACTCGTGGAAGATCAGCTCCTTAGGCCGAGGCCATTCAAGACCATTGAGATAACCCCAGAGCCAGCAGCGATCGCCCAAGACAGTCAACCCCATTTTTGCCATGAGCAACAGGACATATCTCGGAAATAAACATCCGTCGCGAACAGTTCCATACCAGAAAGACGACAGCAATTTTCCGTAACTTCGGATCTAGAATCTACCCCTTGTACTATGAGAGTGGAAGAGTGGGATGCTTAAGCGATTTAGAAAAGGAGGGGGAAGAGTTACTAGGAGCTGATAGCATAGATAAACACGGATTAGTCTGGTGGACTTTTACCTTTCCCGATATAGTTAGTCAATTTATAATACCCAAAAATACCCCAAAGTACGACTTCAGTGGACTCCTTATTCATCTCCAACCTGCATCCTGGACACGACGTGCAGCTATCACGGAATGCCTCTGGTTCCATTCGATGTGATGCTATCTATGCGATACCATCCGAGGTACCGGTACCTCTTCCATCTCTCCTAGACTCCGATAGTTCGTTTCCAAGCTTCACTGACAGTCCTGCTCTTACCTAATTCTTTTTTTCGCATTGGGTCTCTCAACGACACCCGTTTGTGTTATAAGAAATACTGTTATAATGGAGAGATTGCTGGGTGTTTCTTTTGAATAAAATCGTTGCCTCGTTTTGGTTCTATACAAACAGCCATCTTCTCCTGCAAATCTTAACTTCAATTTCAAGCTCTACCCCTCAAGCCCCTTCTAACATGCAGGCAACTGAAGATCTCACGATGCCTCAGCCGGCAAAGATATGGCAGAATATTCGCGATGCAAAGAAGGCTGAGCAAGCAGCGCGAATACCTGCAGAATGGAAGTTACAACCATCAGACTACCCCTTAGTTGGAACGGTAGATGTTCGACCTGTGGCCAGCTCCTGCGGCATCCTCTCAGGACGGGAATTGGAGATTACAGGCGACTCTTATGATGCGACTTCTCTAGCAGCGGCGATTGCCAGTGGCACATATACGGCAGAAGAAGTGGCTATTGCTTTCTGCAAACGGGCAGCTATCGGTCATCAGCTGTGCAACAACCTAACAGAGATCATGTTCATGGACGCAATAGAGGATGCGAAGAAGTTGGATGCATATTTCAAGGAGAATAGCAAGACTGTTGGCCCTTTGCATGGTCTGCCGATGACTTTCAAGGTAGCCCAATCATCTCCTAACAATGATAGGGTTTGTGTTGACATCTCACCAGGAATGCTTTCATGTCAAAGGCTACGATGCATCCAATGGCTATATCTCGAGAACTTTCGACCCCTCTACGAAAACAACATATGCCATCGAACTCGTGAAAGCTGCCGGAGCTGTTATAATTGCGAAAACGAATGTTCCTCAAACGATGCTGGTCGCAGATGCGGATAACAATGTGTTTGGACAGACCAAGAACCCAGTGGTACACCACCTCACATGCGGCGGAAGTAGTGGAGGTGAAGGCTCGAATATGGCGTTTCGAGGATCTGCCATTGGGATTGGCACCGATGTTGGTGGATCTATACGAGTGCCAGCTGCGGCGAACGGAGTCTACGGATTCAAGCCAACCTGCGGTATTCTGCCGTTCTATGGTTATGCAGCATCGGGCTATACGGGAGTCAATACCGGAATACCGGCCACACTGGGACCATTAACCAACTCTGCACGGGACTTGGCATTGTTGACTCGAGTTCTCAGAGATGCGAAGCCGTGGCAGGTCGACCCAGCAGTTGTGCCAGGCATATGCGAGCAAGCTACAGTCTCAAGGAAGCCAGTGATTGGAGTAATTCATAAGAGTGGCCTTACCCCTCACCCTCCGATCCAACGAGCAGTCAAAGAAGCCGTCGCTAAACTCCAAGCCGCTGGATTCGAAGTGAAGGATTTCACCCCACCAGATTTTGGTGAGATTCGGAATGTTACGAAAGAACTATTCACATTGGATGCACTCTCATATCAAAAGGGCGAATTGCAGAAGGCTGGCGAGCCGGTCGTTCGTTCGGTTGAAGAGATTGGATTCTGGCAGCTTCCTTCAAAGACACAAGAACAGACTTGGGAATTGAATACTAAGAGACTGGGGATCTGCAAGCAGACACTGGATGCATGGCAAGAAGCGAAGATTGACGTGGTCCTGTGTCCTACGGGCCCGCATACGGCTGTGCTGCCAGGGGAATGGTCGAATGATATGTATACGGTGGCTTGGAATGCTGTTGATGTATGTCGTGTTTTCTGTTCACGCTGTGCTGTGACAGTATCGCTGATAATGCGTAGTACCCCGCTGTCATCATCCCATTCACGAAGGCAGATCCAGCACTCGACCCCAAAGACGCCAATTTTGTGCCCATGAACGAGATTGATGTTATCAACGAAGCAAAATGTGGGTTTCTATTTCTGTCTTTTGTCTTATGGTATCACAACTGACCAGAACCAGACGAACCTGAACTCATCGCAGGTGCACCAGCCGCACTCCAAATCGTGGGCCCCAAATGGGGAGATGCACAACTCCTGAAAGACGTAGAGGTTATCGACGCAGTGTTGAATCCTAAAGCTGAAGGAAATGCGACCTTGAAGTCAGAACAACCGAAACTATAGTTTTTCATCTGATATCTATCTACATCCCTCCTACCCGAACCCTGCTCCCGCAGGCCATTTCATCACCACGTCTGCAGTGTACTGTACGTTAAACTTCACAACCCTCAAAACATCCAGCATATGCATCTTGCCACAAATTCTAGATACAGAAAATAAAACTCTATTGCATTATCTATCACATTTCCTCGCATTCAAGCAAATAAAAACGAAACATTCCCCTCTTCAAACGAGAAGCCATCGCATTCCTCCATCCAGCCATCCGTCCATCCCGTTCCGTCCCATCCCGTCCCAACCCCTGGGTCCAGCCCAGCCCGAGCCTGAGCCCCAGCGCTAAGATAGCTTACCCCTGCCTATCTACGCAGTGGGTTGGGTGGGGCATTGGGGGTCCTCATTCGCTATCTGCAACCTGGAATCTTGAATCTTGAACTTCCGCACTGCATCATTTATTGATTTTCGTCGGAGCCTCATCCCTAATCTTCGTTCGAGCTGCTCCTTACTCTGAGTTTCTGAATAGGAAGAGGAGAAAGAAAGAGGAGAGAGAAAGAGGAAGAGAGAGCCGAGGGAGAGGATTGCGCCCCCCACTTTGCTGAGGATTAAGGTTACCCCACTATCTTTCACAAGCATAAGGACGAGCATAACACCAGAGCAGGTCAGCTCAGCTCAGCTCAGAATATTAGAGCTCGTGCTCTCATCTCATCTTCTCATCCTCATCCTCATCATCACTCTCCCGATCTGTAACCTACAACACAACCAAAGCACAATGCCAACCCACCTCTCACCACCCGGCACCGTTCCCACCTCCCCAACTACGGCAGCTCAAGAAAAGGAATTCAACATCGCACTCATAGGCGCCGGAGGTGTAGGCACGATCGCCGCCCTAGTTCTAGAGAAGAGTGGACGCGCGAGAGTTACTGCTGTGCTGAGAGGGAGCTATGGAGTGGTGAAGGAGAAGGGGTGGAATGTGGAGAGTGTAGATCATGGATGGAAGGAGGGGTGGAAATGTTGGCGAGGTAAGTGGGTTATTTTCTAGTTTTGGGTTTCTGGATATGAGAATTGTGAAGATTGCGGGTAAGAGATGAAGATTGACATAAATACAGTTGTCCAAACAATAGAAGACGCCGTCTTTCCCGCCCCGCAACCTAGTCCCTTCACCCCAACTGGCGCGCCAACACCCATGGAAGCCTCGAAAGAACGATACGACTTCATCGTCATCTGCACAAAACAACTTCCCGACAAATACGATCTTGCGGAAATGGTAAAACCAATCGTCACTCCTGGGTTGACTTCTATCGTTCTGATCCAAAATGGGCTGAATATTCATCTTCCGTTTGTTAAGGCTTTTCCATCCAATGTTACGATGTCGGCTGTTTCGATGATTGGATCGTTCACGGAACCGCCGAATAAGATAAAGCATATCGGTCCCGATATATTGCAAATTGGACCGCATTATCATCCTGGTGTACCTGATGCGATAAGTTTGGAAAGAACAAAAATGTTTGTTAAGATGTATAGCGAAGGTGGAGCGAAGAGCTGTACGCTAGTGGAGGATATGCCGAAAGCGAGATGGGCGAAGGTGTTGTGGAATGGAACTTATAATCCAATTTGTGCGCTGATAGAAGTTGCGTGTGGAGAGGTGCAGAAGAGTGGTGCGAGGGAAGGGTTGGTGTTGCCGATTATGAGGGAGCTGCAGGCTGTGGCGGCGAAGGATGGTGTGGTGCTGGAGGATGAGGTGGTGACGCATATGGCGTTTAGGAGTCCGGAGACTAGTCGGTATCGGCCGAGTATGTTGCTGGATAAGGAGCAGGGCAGGCCTATGGAGTTTGAGGCAATTCTTGGAGATCCTATCAAGAGGGGGAAGGAGTTAGGAGTTCCAACTCCAGTGACTACCACAATATATGAATTGTTGAAGTTGACGAGGTGGAAAGTGGAGCATCCAGATGAGGGCGGTGAGCAGCATATTGGATAGAAGGATATCTGAAGGGTCTGTTTACGATTAAAATCTGCCAAAAGTCTTTCAAGCAAACTCACTTTTAGAATTATACCTCATAGACCAATAGATCGCCGATTCGGTTCCTCGGATATATTGAATGATCGCTTCTAATCCCAAGTTCAGATAGGCAGGCATTCTCCAGGAAAACGATGCACAAGATCCATCCACAAATAATGAAATCCAGAATCACGTGCCGCCCAAACACGATGGACGCAAAAGTTTCTCGTTCGTAACGAAGTGATTGTCTTTCGTTGTCTGTAAATCTCATCGAACATCTGCATAACAGTATTTCTGTCTTCTTCAGCCACTAGCTCGGTACCTGCAAGAAACGCAGGCCACAAAGCTGTCTTGAGCTGATCGGTCATGGCGCTAAGATGCAGTAGCACTTCATGTGCCATACTAAGAGCAATCTGATCGGCTTGCTCCGAGCTACCTGGTGGTTCTAAAAGCCGATGGAGATAAAGGAGAGCAGCTGCTTTATGGGCGTGTGCGTGCAAGAGAAGATTTCTTGAAGACTGGAAGGAGAAGTTGGGTGCAGCTACGGGTCGCCATGAGTTGAGACGGGCGCGAATATCCATTGCCTTTTGGAGTATGCTAGAATTATCCATGGTGTTTAATACGAAGGCAGCTTCTGACCAAGTATCCTCATTCTGAGAAATGCAAGAGGTCATCTGGGAATTCGGACCTCGAATCTCTTCCGCTAGAGCACCTAGGTCGGCTAGGATGGGCATCAAAGATCCGGTATAGCCCATGAAGCGATCAGCTTGTCGATAAGACTCATCCTCAAGCCATACTTGAGTAGAAATGAGAGGTTTTCGAGCGTATGTTAGAGAGATCATCATATCCTGACGGGCCAAAGCACGAATAAAGTACTTTGCAATAGAGCTGAAAACACCACCTGTTTCGTAGCTGTGTTTTATGATGATTGCAGCATTGGTGACGAGCGCTGGAAGTCCTGTGTCTGCTGGTTGAGTCCTGGCGTCAATCAACTTTTTTTTGAGGAGATATATTAGTCTGAAGTCGAAGGGTATAGGATATAGCATCAACCTACCTCTAACGCGCACAATCCTAACAACATGACTAGCATCTGTTCAACCTCAGTCTTCGCTCGCAGTCGTGCTAGAATGCGCGCTTTTCTGTCTAGGACTGGCACAATCGACATCCCACCTTCACCGAGATAGATATATCCAATGGCAGAGAGCGATTCAGCGACAGCAGCGGGGTCTTCATGAAGGATTTGCAAAACGTTGGAATTCATTTCATCGACGAACTCGGCACTCATGACTAACTCAGATGGGTGACGATTGAAGTAGAGTTCGATTCCGGGCTCATCTGCGCTCTGGATAGTCCCTGGAGGTATGATATGAAGGTTGAGACAAAGAGGATACGGACTTGGATAGCTAACGCTATTTCTTGATACTGTCGAGAGTCGCCTATCTGTAACACTCGTAGCGGGAGTAGAAACTTTCAGACACAAGGATCTCTCGAGCTCTGCAGCAGTCGTCGCGCTTTCAGCATCAGAGTCGCTCCCTGATGAATGGCACTCACGTGCATTCGAATATCTTCGCGGCGATCTTGTCTTGCGCTCATCCCGACGTCGGACAGGTCCACCCTGCGGCTCAGGATCTACTCCCTTCGAAGGGTCCCTAAGATGCGGCTTGGGGTAGCCCTGACAGACATATCCACGACGGTAGCATGTCCCGCAAGCTGGTCGGACCTCGTCGCATTTTATCTTAGCCTTCTTGCAATCAATGCATCCCTTCCTCGAGCGACGGTTCATGCTTCGACATGCACTGGGAGCTGGGGGTTTGATGATTGGGTTCCGAGAAAGTTTTGAAGAGGATCAGGGTCCGATCAACACTGATGAGTGGATCTTGGCGGGCACTTGCGCCGCGGTTGTCTGCTGCGGGGAACTTCCTGCAGTGGGGGCACGTGATATAGTAAATACCAAACAAAGTGCTAGTCCCAAGACCGCTATATAATATATAATATAGTGAGGGGCGATGAATATCAAAAAAGAGATACGACTCTAATTGTCTGTGCTCTTCGATGTACCTTGTCACCCCCTGGTTGAGCTGTGCCGCCTGACCACGTGTAAGCACGCACTGTAACCACACTTTGTTACATGAACCTTCTCCAAACTTTTCCCAAGACATATACTCGACTGTATTTGCCTGATTCTTTTCAAAATCCACGAAAGCACGGTTTCCGAAAATGGCGCAATCAATCAAGCAGAAGACTATCCCAACACTATACAACATGTCTTCTTCCCAAGCCTTTGTGGTCCTGTGGGCGCTCGAGGAAGTCGCTGAATCCCACGGAATCAAATACAATGTGAAGAACCTTCCCCGCCGGGGTAAAAACACTACAAAAGAACTGAAGGCCATATATCCCTTGGGCAAGTCGCCAATCGTGACGCTAGAGTCCGTTGACGGTGAACCAGCGCAAATATATCAGACCCTGCCGAACGTCTTGACTGAGAGCCGCCTCATCCTCCAATTCATCTCCGACAACTATTCCACGGGCGAGTGGGTCCCAGAGACAGAGCAAGAGAAGAAGCGAGAGGTTTTCTTCCAGGAACTTGCAAAATGCAGCCTAATAGCCAAAGTCGACTACGCCGTCGTATTCGAAGTCATCCCCACGTTCCTACCGTTCGGACTCCGACACTTCCTCTTGCTCTGCGTAAAACCGATTGTCAATCACTTTATTGAAGATATGCGGGACATCTTTCAGGTTATGGAGGATGGCTTTCGGAGGATCTCCCGTGGTTTTCGGGCAAGAAGATAGGTCTTGCCGATTTCAATATGAGCTTTGCTATGGATATGGCGGCGCAGAGGGGATATTTTGAGCCGGAGAAGTATCCAAAAGTTGCGAAATGGCATGCTTCTACCCTTGAGCGGCCTGCTTATAAAAGAGCGTTAGAGAGAGGAGAAGTGTACGAACTTGCTACCTTCGCGTAGAGGGCCGAATCGCAAACTTTCTAATTCGAATTCAAGTAGTGATATTAGGAGATTATTATATGCCAATTCTAATACGAAGAAAATTAATTTTTGTTCGGAACGATGAGTAGAGCTACTTTACTAGCGATTTTGGGTGAATTAATATTCATGCCCGGAATCGCTATATTTTACTTACCTTGGTAGCCACGATTCCCAGGCTTAATCATGTGTCTGGGGTACAGTGGTCACGCGCATGGTGTAAGAGCAACTTTCTAGAACTTTTTATCGGCAGGTGGCCAGCTGTGCGGCAACTGTACTTTATATCTTTAGGGCCTTATCATGCTTACTGTACGGCGCCAAGAACTTGATAATATTTTCTGCTTACGTAAGCCAAGTTGAACCATTTGAAGTTGGTAAGCAGCTGGCAGAATGCGCTTTTCGAAGCCGGAGCTTGCCTCAATAAAGCGTAGCTCTCATAGGCATCAAGGACAAGGCGTAGAGTAGCGCGACTGTACTTCGTACGGAGCTTAGCCCTATCACCCATGATACACAGAGGAACGTATTTGACTAGTGATATTCTTTATTCTTTTAAAGCACCTTTACCACCCTTTTTGTTGATTGTGAGTTCTATACTTTCGAATTTCTCACCCGAAATGACTGACAACATGAGTCAAACCGTCCCAAATGACGAGGCGCCTCTTGCTAATAATCTTTTTACCCCGCTATGGAATTGGCAGCCACCTGCGCACTATAAACGCGTGGTCACTATCGATGCCCATACCGGCGGCGAACCACTCCGCATAATCGTCTCCGGTCTCCCACCAATCTACGGCTCCAACGTGCTTGAGAAACGTCGCTTTTTTAAGCAGCACTATGATACCCTCCGATGCGGAATCTTACTAGAACCAAGAGGTCATGCCGATATGTACGGTGCAATCTTGACAACCCCAAGTAATCCTCTCGAGGCAGACCTGGACGTAATCTTTATCAATACTGAGGGTTACAGTAACATGTGTGGGCATGGCATTCTCGCTATTGCCAAAGTAGTCTTTGAAACTGGAGTACTGGGAAAGGAGAAGCACGACACCCAGGTGGTCAGAATGAACAGTCCATCGGGGATGGTCTATGCTCGCGCGACCTTTGATAAGGAGACGGGCGAAGTAACGCAAACGTCGTTCAGAAATGTCCCATCTTTCGTATACCTGCAGCATCAAACAGTGGCAGTTCCAGGCCTGGGAAATGTAACCTTTGACATCTCCTTCGGCGGCTTATTCTTTGCAATTGTTTCGGTTGGGATGCTCCCTGTCTCACAGCAGTTAGACATAACTTCCGAAAATTATGGCGCATTCATATCCCTTGGTCGGAAGATCCGGGCAGCCATTCTTCAAGACTCAAGCATAAAGATTGAGCATCCGTTCGAGTCTGACTTAAGTGGTCTCTTCGGCGTCATATTCACGAGTCCTCCGCATGATCCGAAGAATCACAGCAGGAACGTGAATGTGTTTGAGGATGGAGAGATCGATCGAAGCGCAACGGGCACTGGCGTGAGTGCGCGCTCCGCGTTGCATTTTGCGAGGGGTGAAATAAGCGTAGGGCAGAAGTTTACTGTGGAGAGTATTATCGGGAGTACATTGACTAGCATGGTGGTTGAGGAGGTGCAATTTGGTAATTTCAAGGCTGTGGTGCCGGAAGTGAGTGGCGTGGCCCATATCATGTCTCGGAGCGAGCTTATGTATGATCCTGGTGATCCCTTCCAGAATGGGTTTCTGCTGCATTGAATAGAGCAGACACGGACAGATGGCTCATGTAGTTTGATTAGGAAGATCTCATTAGCACTGTCTCTACTTGAGCCAAGATATAATGCTTATAGTCTTATGAACAACAATAACTGGGTATACGTATAGGCCTTAGCTTAAGAAGAGGCCAAGTGCGACCAGAGGAAAGGTATTTCCGAACTTCTGGCGTCGCTTGCCTTTCGTTGTTGCGACACTTGCACTTGAGTTCGGAGGCTGTTGGCATCAGCATCAGATCGCAAAGTGAGATGACAATTGGCGTGAAACAACTGCACATATTTCGATATTCCATGCACCTTTTTCGTTACTTACGTTCCTACTTCATCAACCTGCCACTTTCACATAGTACCTAACCAAGAAAAAGCTGCTGCGATTCCGAAATTTGAGTGCGGAATTTCTTCAAGCTAAGGACAGTGTATAGAGTACGATATTGAGCTAGAAGGATAAGATTGAGGTCGATTAATCTCGGATTAGAAGATCATCCTCTTGGAAGGATATACAAAGACTAGATACGGTATAAGGTGGTGCAAACACAAGGCACATAAGCACCTAATGCACTAAAATCCAGTAGATAGGCGCTAAAAGGCCACGGTAAATACGAATTTAAGAAATTCTAGCAAACTCCGAATCGTTAAAATATCTCGTAGGCCTTTTTATTATATAAATGTCCCTGAAAAGCACAGGCTTTTAGTCGTAGGCTCGTAAGGCCCTGTAGTGTGCTATGTTTTCAGGCAGCATGCGCTAGAACGTTGCGAATGTGGGAGATCATTCGCTAAGATTCACCTTGTCATGCAGATAAGAGGCGAGGCGGTCGGGCTCCCCAGCCTCGTGGACTTCTATTGTGAGCCCCTCTCTTGCTCATTCCACCGTGTATTCTAAGATTGCCATTTGAAACAATTCACCAGTACAGTAATGAGTTCGTTATTTGCATATCAGCCTCTGAATGGCGAGAACCCTGTCCGGTTCCTCAGCCTCCTACCTTCCGAGCTTGATGGTGCCATTCGTTGCGAGATCCACCACGACGATCTCTCAAACCATCAGCCTTACCACGCCGTATCATATACTTGGGGTGCTCCAAAACCCACTGCCTTGATACAAGTCAGCGGCAAACAGCTACCAGTCCGTAAAAACCTGTTCCTATTTCTGAAGGCCATGGCAGAGGCAAACTCAGATGGCCTCCAAAGACTCTGGATCGATGCTCTCTGTATTGACCAGAGCAATATCGAAGAGAAGAACCAGCAAGTTCCACAAATGGGACGCATCTACAGTGGTGCGCAAAGTGTCCTCATCTGGCTTGGACCCGCTAGCAGCAAAACCGATTTTGCTTTTGATGCATTTGAGAGGGTTCGAAAGCAATTTGAAGATATTCAAGACAGCGATTTTCTACTGAAGCCTACTGCATTTATCAATGCCATGCCAACCGGCGAGGAGTGGGAGCATTCAATACTTGATCTACTTAATCGCGAATATTGGACACGAGTTTGGATCGTCCAGGAACTGTTTCTCACAGCTCGGGGACGTGTGATCTGCGGCTCCAGAATTATGCACTTGGAAGATCTGGAGACATACTGCAGCAATATGAGGTTTCTTAACATGCTGTCATGTCAAAAGCTTCAGACCTCACCTGGTTTCAAGATATGTTGTCGAGCAGCTAGATACAAGACGGACAGGCGTTTCGGGGGAGCGCTTTCGAGCAAAGAAAAGACTGCCTCCACTCAGCACGCTTGGGCGTTGGTGAATTGGGTCGTCGATCAACACTGTAGCGACATTCGTGACAAGTTGTATGGCCTACTGGGAATCGCTGCTGATGGTCCTGGTTTTGTCGTGGATTATTCCTCCTGTTGCGCGTCGCTGTTGTTTAAAGCTATCAGACACTTTCCCTTGCTCAATTCCCTTCACAGTGTAGATCATTTGCGAAAACTACTTGGCCTTGCCATAGAAGATCTCGCCGAGTATATTAGGACCTACCACGGTCCGCAAGAGGAAGAGGTCTGGATTAGTGTCTTCATGGAGCCTTTTTCTAGCTATGTTGGTGACCGGGACCAGGACCAGGTATTCGACTGTCGTCTACGGAACAAAGGAGTTGAGCTGCAAGCTGATGACATTATCTTCGACTTTGATGGAAGGGATGACGTTCCCAAGGAAGTCTTGCTATTCCGCAAGGAGGCATCGAGCTATGTCTGCCTGGCAGTAATTTCAGTTTACCCAGCGGAGCTTAAAGAGCCACCCATTTGCAGAGACGAGGAAGTCCCACAGCCCCGACAAATTCTCATAGGTCTGGTTGATAACCCGGTATTTCGGTCTCTTACGTTTTCCGAAATACGACAACGCTCTCATGGTGAGCCTTCGTCCGAGAACGTCGAGATTCTTATACCGCCAGACGTAATTTTATTCCTCATGTGGTGCCAAACACCCTTTGAGTCAACGAAAGGTCTTCCTCCAGAAGCAATTCGTGGGAATCCGCTTCAAGCTGCGTCGTGGTGTCGAAGTCGTAGAGACGCAACTCGGCGGTCTTTGGCGTGGCACAATTTCATGAGGTACGACGGTTCGGGAAACTCGGGGCAGGAGGAGAGAGAGGGAAAGTCTATATACTGGTCCTAAACCTAATGGCACATGAAATCCAGAATTTCAACGGAAATAGAGAGGTACCAACATGGGTCGTGTCTCTATCAACAAGAGAATAGACCTAAATAAGTAGAGATTCATAGATTATACACGAAACTTGAGCAAACTCGAAAGTATAACAACAACTACCACTATAAAAGCAATAACAAAGCTCTATATACAATGTATACCCCTGTCATGGACATTTTGTAGCCCTCCTCCCTTTAGAATCAGGGAGTATCCGACGTGGCCCGTGTTTTTGTGTTACCGCCCTTTCTCGATGCCTGTTCCCTGCTCTTTGTTCCCGTATGTCTTGCCATCACCAGTGAGAACACTTCTTCGAAACTTTTGCGTGGGGGTCGCTCTGAGGGGTTTGCAGTAGACATGTCCAGCCCTCGTGCCTACAGTGCTTCGCAATTGCGATCAATATTCTTTCGTTCGTCGGATCTGCTGAATTTGTGTACACGATCTAACACGCCACATCCTTGTCTTCCTGCTAATTGCTTTTTGTGGCTTGCATGCGCCACATAGTCGAGGATGCCGAAGAACTTTTTGACAGCCACACTGGGGTAGTTCGAATTAATGTCCGCATTTCGCCGTCGTCGCTGTTTTTGCATAGTAAGCCATCTGATTTGATATAGTTGGAGTTCTTCGGGCATTCCCTCAACCAGTTCGCGGGCTGAATGCACCGTATTGCCAGGAATATAGAAAATAACTCCACAGACACGACTCATGTCGGTGATCGGAATGAAAGGGTTTCGAATTGACACGCCAATTCAGACTTCCTGTGCTACCATATGTCCTCTACGTCATGATGTTTGAGCTCTCCTATTTTCGAGAGTGCGTTCAGCAGACTTTGCGACTTGCATATGCTTTCTCGGATTTGAACGATAGTCTAGACTCGCTGATCGCATTTAAGGTTAGTGTGGTTAAAGAAATGTGCTCAATCCTGTCGTTGCACCACCGTCTCTCGCCCATCACGACGTCCTGGGATCTTCAGATGCGCCGAACGGTTTGTATGTATCTCATACGGTGGTTCAAGAACGATTTCAACGCACCTCAGAGTCCATCTTCTCGCAATATCATGCCACTGGGAAACAGTCGAGCTGACATTCTGTCTCAGCCCTATTCGTCAAATATCCCGGCATCCTCGGTAACCGGAAGGCCTCCAAGGAAGAACATGTACTGATCTGCGATACCCCACGACAGAACAGGAAGCAACAGGTTTCTCTTCTGTGGCCAATGGTAGCCTCGGAAAAGCCGAAAACCCCGGTGCCTCGACCAGGCACTAGGAATACCGCGAAAGGGGCACGCTAGACAAGCGAGTCGGGTCAACTTCGTATCGAGCAGGAAAGGGGGGCGTACTCCTTTCAGTCAACGTTCACCGTTGCCACTGATGGCCGCGACTGTCTGTTGAGTTTGTTCCCGGGGATAAAGTAAAAGCAAGTTTTTGTGTTTGCCTTGCTGACCAATGATTGTGTCACAATTCTCGCTTCGCCGAAAAAGAATCCACGATCTCTCGATTTTAACCTCGCGCACCTTCCTCGAATCCATAACAACACATCACAACCTTCAGAACATCTCTGCTCCGCCCCCCGCGTTCGACTCCTAGCGAGTATGGCGTCCAGTCATATGGATTCGAATGCTCTACACAGCGCCCTTCAATTGCCCACGCTTGAAGAGTTCGTTACCAATTACCCCTCCTATGCCGTCTTGCTCGACTCAACCGCCCGCATACTCTTGGCCTCCGACAGCTTCCTACGATACTACGGCCTAGTCTCGCTAGAAGTCATTGGTGCAAATCTCCTCGAAGTGGTCACTCAGTTCAATCTCATTCCGGATGCCGAGTCCTGGCGGACAGTTATCGATATGGCACGTGCCACGGGAAAGATCTACGTCACAAACGACATCAAAGGTGAAGAGAATTCGCTTTGGACTCTCCGATCCAACCCCATCATCAACCAAGGCATTTTGGTTTGCATGCTTGTTTCCATCAAAGAGAGCACGCACGACTATGAGATGCGCCAATCAATCAACGACCAACTCGATGGCAATGACTCCTATCGCGTCCTTGTTGAGCAAGTCAAAGACTATGCGATCTTCATGATCGACCCAGTCGGCAATGTCAAGACCTGGAACGCGGGCGCACAACTTCTGAAGGGATACACCAAGGAGGAGATTGTCGGGCAACATTTCTCGATCTTCTACGGCGACGAGGACAAGGCCGCAGGCAAGCCACAAAAGGAACTCGCTATCGCTCTTCGAGACGGCCGAGTGGAGGACGAATCCTTTCGCTATCGCAAGGATGGCACCAAGTTTATCGCAAACGTTATCATCACTGCGATGTATCGCAACGGCATACACGTTGGATTCAGCAAGGTCACACGTGATCTCACCGAGCGCAGAGCCTCAGAAGCTCGACTCATTGAAGCTTACAAGGAGAATGATAAGATCAAGTCAGCTTTTCTTGCTAACATGTCTCACGAGATACGCACTCCATTAAATGGCTTGATGATGTCCTTGGACCTACTCTTAGACACCAATCTCAACGATGAGGCACGCGAGAATGCTTCCGATATGAAGCAATCGGCTACACTACTCGCAGAAACCATCAACGGCGTCCTTGACTATTCAAAATTAGAATCTGGAGGCTTTACCATCTCTCACTCGGTTATCAACATTCGCGCTATTACAACTGCGCTTGTTCGCGGCTTCAGGACCACTGTCAAGCCTGGTGTCCTCCTTGAGGCAACCTTTGCTGATGACCTGCCTTCATCTATTAAGGGAGATGCTCTTCGTTTCCGACAAGTACTCCAAAATTTGGTTTCTAATGCCATGAAGTTTACTCATGCCGGCTCTGTGTCAGTCCACGTCTCAGTCAAGAGTAGCGATGAGCACTCCTATATGATACTCACTGAAGTCACCGATACCGGCATAGGTATTGCTGACACCGATGTTCGCTCCCTCTTCAACCGCTTCAGCCAAATCGACACATCTGCCACGAAGAAATACCAAGGCACCGGTCTCGGTTTGGCAATCAGCAAGGGTTTAGCAGAGTTGATGGGCGGCGCAGTGGGCTATCATCCTAACCCTAATGCTAAGGGTTCCGTCTTTTGGTTCTCGATCCAAGCTGGCAAGGCTTTCATCACTACTCCGCCTGATGAGCCTGAGAAGCAACTAGAAGTCCTGTCTCTCAACGCTCAACCACCACTAGCTGTCAGTCAACTTCGAGCCGTCGCCCCGACCAAGCGCATTCTGCTCGTGGAGGATAACATGGTCAATCAGAAGGTTCAATTGAAGATGCTCAAGAATTTGGGCTTCATTAGTATTGATCTATGTAAGAACGGTGCTGAGGCAGTTCAGTTGGTCAAGGATAAGCGATTATTGTACGATGCGATTCTCATGGACATTAGCATGCCTATCATGGACGGAATCACCGCTACGGTCGAGATCAGACGGGCTGGCATCGGCATTCCGATTATCGCAATGACGGCCAACGCCCTCAAGGGGGATGTCGAAGGCTATTTAGAGAAGGGAATGAACGCATACGTTTCCAAGCCGGTCAACAAGGACCTTTTGGTTGAGACTCTGGCAGCATGGTTGAACTGAATGACCGACAGCGGCTGGGAGATTGAGACCACACAAACTACATATGTACAGTAGATAGACTCATAATCGCAATAAATAGTGAATCGACCCGGGGAGGAAGAAGAAGAAGATAAACGTATACGAAAGGGTTTAGATAGATTCACTAGCGATGAGCAATACGATGCATAGCCCTCGGCTACGGCCGCTTTGGGCTGAATGTCCGTCCTCCGGACAGAGATTCTCCGACTCGATTGTCAGGACCTGACTGTTCCGGAGGATGGACATTCTGCCCTGTCGACGCTTGAGGGCTGAGACTCGAGAAAGGCAGATATTGTAATACTTTAATACAAAGAAATAAAAACTTCAAAACCACAAACATTCTCCGATCTCGAAGTGTGGATCTGATGTTTTGGAAGTACGTTCTTAGAATAGGGGTTCTCTAATTTGATTCTTAGGATCTGAGGATTAGGAGAGACAGACATTCTACTAACGCAATGCCCAAGAATCGAGGATTAAGGAAGGCAAGCATTTAATATCCTAAGCACCTTACTTTCCCCTTGGACATTTATCTACCTATCTAATTTGCCGCCGCACTAAGTTGGGCTCGAATCTTCTCAATATTCTCCGTGTCGAAACCCAACTCCTTTCTCAAATACCCTTCAACACCAGGATAAGATGGCAGCAGTATCGGGTCATCCCCTTCCTCAGGCGCCCATTTCTCATCCATCCAATCCAGCAGCCAAAGTAGGTTCGACCCTTTGATTGCGGATAATGCTTCCATTCCTGGCTCTTTGAGTAAATCATCATTGCTATCCTTTCCCATCTGCTGCAGCAAGACTCCCATTAGATGCAGCCGGAATGGCTCCGCTCCAATCCTAGTGAGAGCGTAGTCTTCCGCAATCGCTTCACGTGAAGCATCCATCAAAGCGAGGATCAGAGCCGAGAGAACACCAGTACGATCTTTGCCCGCTGTTTTCTCGAATAATAATATAAGCACTTGTACCAAGCTACGAAACAGAGATCACTCAAATTTCACACGTGGGGACGTATTGGAGACGAACCTGTGCAATGGAACAAAACTCCACCTTGGCCATCTCTCAATCTCTCAAACACAGCTCTATATGCATCTCGATGGCTGTCCAAAATCTCTCCATACATCTTTAGGTAGCCATCTTTCCCATCATTCGCCACAAAGTCCGCGGGTTTTATCCTCACCGCCGCTAATTTTGGCTTTTCTGGTTGTATTTTCTCATCTACAAGTGTAGCTGCAGCCCCAGCTCCAAGGAAGCGCGCATCAACGTCGACTGTACTAGGTATCCATACCGTCTCAATACCAGGAATCTCTGGACTGGGAGACTTCTCTCTCTCTCGTGCGCTTCGCAAATCGAATATCGTCGTAATCTTATACGTATCTTTGAGAGGGGCAAGTGCAGTTAGAGGGAGATGCGAGAGAGCGCCGGAGCGAAAGATACGGTTTGGAGGGAGAGATGGGGATGAGATTGTGCGGAGATTCAATGCGACCGGAATAGGTATGAAGGGATCTGAGTTCAGGACCCGAGTGAGTTCGGGTTCGGGAAGACCATAGCGAATGGATGTGTTGTAGAGAGCGGCGAGGGAAGAAGTTTGGCTTTGAGGATGAGACATTGTGGATTTGACGACGTTGTGAAAAGGGGTAAAAAAGGTACGCGACTTCGCATGTGGCGTAGCTACTGCGTACCTATTGATATGCTAGCCCTCGGGATAACGTTAGCCCGGCCTGATAGGACTTCTTCCTGAGGGTTCGGACTCCCCAAATGGATCTCATGCACGTGATAAATTCTTATATCTAGATACCAGCTTAGAATATAAGAAACTTATAGGTGCTTATTTAGATAGCATTTGCAACATTAGTAATGAAATAGGTTTAGGGCGATACTCACCTAATTAGCTCTGGTGGCTGGATCATGTGATGTATTATGCCAAAGAAACAGGCAGAAACGGGCAATGCTCCGGAATTTGAAACTTCACGAAAACCTGTTTCGAAGCTTTTTATTCAAGCAAATCCATAATTTACGGAGGAGGGGACACTGGCTAATATATATCTATTCCTCAGGGTCTTGGCGCTTCTTAGATTAACTCAATTTCTAACTCACAATCGACTCGGATCTGGGAGACTAGCCCTGTCAATAACCTTCGGGCACAACACTGCAAGCAAGCCACCAAGCAACCAAACCACTAGAACCAACCTTTCTTGATTTCCAAATCCAGGCTTTCATCTATCCTCCATCATGGCATCTCATCCACAATTCTTCCTCAAAACCGCTCCACTCCCCGGCGAGCCCCCCTCCTCCTTCACAAACCTCTACCTCCGCCACCACGGCTCTGGAATAGATTCCATCGTGCTCACCACCTCCCCACCAAAATTCATAAAAGCTCACCTTCTCGATAAACGCATCTTCTTCACCTCTGCTTCCCACCCTGGTCGAGAATGGGGACTGACGCTCCGCACGGATGGAGGGCAGCGCGCGGGGTGGGAGAAGGTGGAGATTGTTGAAGATGGTGGTAGTGATGGGTTAGTGTTTTCTAAAGGAACTGCAGGTGAGGGTGATGGAAAGGGGGAAGAGGAGGTGTTGGAGTTTGAGGAAGAGGTGGAGGGGGAGAAGGTATGGAAGGGTTGGATGGCTTGTGATTGGAACCATGGGTATCCGCAGTTGTTTTGGGTGACGGATATGTTGAAGAGTGAATTGCCGCCGTTTTGTCAGCGCGTGCGGATTGTGAGGGAGATGCTTTGAGGGTTTCTGTCTTCGGTATTGGTAATGGTGATGGATATTGGTCCACCTAGTGAAGATATACTTGCATTCTCTGAGAATCGAAAAGGTATCCATTTGTATAAAAGAATGAAAGCAAATTTATGCCTGTCGCGTCACGTGCGTGGTTGCTTGCTCCCTCTGCCTGTAGACAAACATAGCTGCGTCCGCATAACGCCGACTCCAATTCATAGCGCCCAAAGCCATAACCATAATATGCCTCCCATACTTCGGCAAACACCGCGAATGGCGATCCAGGGTGCTCTGCCATCTTTGCCAAGACTGAAATTGTCTACTAGAAACCTCTCAGAATTGAATACCTTAGTTGGTTGGATCTGCGGGCCTCGCTGTGTTGTTTCGTGTGACTCGTAGACATGTCATCCTGCAGCCCAGTCCAGGCCGCAGACGTGGTGCACGCAGCCTCATCCCACCTCCTCATGCCCCGCCCTAAAGGCTATCTTTCCTCTCTCAGAAATATTATCTTCCATTTTATCTTACTTCCCATCACCGCCGCTTCCGACAGATTCGCCACCAGCTCGCTTACTCAGGAGTGCTCAAGCACGTGCATGGTTAATTGCAGCCAACTGCAGCGGGCTGAGGATGTCTGTGATCGCTCTTGATAGTACACTTCGCGATAATGGATCCGCGACAAGATCGCTCGAAATTGCCCTCTCAGAGTTCGGGAGCGTCCTCACTGACGATGAGAGGAAGCAGCTACAGCAGATTAAGGGTGTGCCCGATGCTTCCGCTGCACTCGTCTTCACTGCCAAGCTAGATGCATCGAATTCGACTCGACGAGGAAAGAGTATTGGTGCTCGAGCGTACTCCATGCTGCAATCAATCCAGCAGTTCTCTGCAATCGTTGACACCTTCATTTCGGCCAATCCTACTATTGCAGCACTTGTTTGGGGCAGTATAAAGCTTACAGTTCTTGTCAGTCATACGTCAAGACTTAAGACCGTAGACGGTGTTTGGGCTGAAGCTAACGATACCTCCAGATTGCAGCCAACATGACCTCGTACTTCGAATCCCTTGCCGACTTATTCATGAGTCTCAATAGATATTTTCCCCAATTCGATGAATATAAACTTCTCTTTCCGAAGTCGCTCGCACTTCAGGAGTCAATATGCATATTCCATGCTTCCATTGTTCAACTGTGCAAGCAGAGTATTCTGCTGACACGGCAGCCATGCAAGTGGCCATAACCCATCATAGCGAGCTTTGCTAATCTAGAAATTGAAGGGGTAAAAAAGATGACAATTGGTTTGCACGCCAAGCTTAGTCCCCACGTCGATAATATCCGCGTCTGTGCCAAAAATGTCAAGAACGCTATTGCTCTAGCCAAAGCTATATCTGATCGAAAAGAACAAGAGTCTCAAGAGCAAGAACGAGAGCTTGCGGCTGAGCACAGAAATCAATTCTCGATTTTCGCATCCCGATCTCAAAAAAAGCATGAACGTGTTAGAGAATGGCAAATCCAAAGAGCGCAAGAACTCTTAAGTAAGTTTCGCGGCCATTTTCTCGATCTTGCATTAATAAAGGCAGGAGAAAAAAAGATAAAACTTTTGGACTCCTTGTCAACGTACGCATATCAAAAGAACTTTCATCAGACACGCAAAAAGCGGCAGATTAACACGGCCATGTGGCTGTTTTCAACTCCTGAATTTGCCAAGTGGAAGGATGGTGACTCGTCGGTATTTATCTTGACCGGGAAGCGTAAGTTCACTGTTATGCTTCGAGAGCGATGCTAATCTGCTCGCAGTTGGTTCCGGGAAGACCGTGCTTACGCTAGTACTCCTCTGCTTTCTGCAGATCGTTTGCTAACAAGGACTTTAGATCGAGCGTCATTGATTACCTTCACTACGAGAGAACAAGAGCTGATGAGCTCATCACATTTGTCTTTCCTCGCTTTGACGATTCTACATCACTTGACGCCGCAGCTGTACTAAAGTCTATCATCCGTCAAACCCTCGAGCCCGACAACGTAACTGAAGAAATTGAGGGGCAGCTAAGCATACTCAAGAACTCTGACGCAGATATGGATACAATCGAGACCTTACTTCAGTACTGCATTAGCAGATTGTCTAAGCTATACATCGTTATCGATGCTTTGGATGAATTCGAAAAGGAGCAGCGCGACATCCTACTTCGAAGTCTCTCGCCTGTCATATCACTTCCCAATTCTAAAGCGAAGCTTTTCCTTGTCGGCCGAAGCAGCGTGTTAATGGACATCCGAAGGTTGTTCCCAGCCTCTCAAGAGAAGTCTGGCAATTGTCGTGAAATCCAGGCTGATATTGAGACATACATACGGGAGACTATAACTCTCAGGCAGGAAGAACAACTCAGTCCAGAAGAACAACTCGTTTTACAGGACCCTACTTTGGCTCAGGAAATTATTGAAGTGTTGATCAATGGCGCGGATGGCATGTGCGTGCCCACTTTCTGAATATCGAATAGATTTGCTAAGTTGCGCAGGTTTCTCTGGGTCGACTACCAAATCACCGAAATTTGCGCATGCACTTGCGACGATGAGGTCCGAGAAGTGCTTAGAACCCTTCCTAGGAATTTGGGAGAAACATTCGACCGTGCCATAAAACGGATTATGAGGCGTGGCTCTGCCAAAATTGCCGGCCGCATTTTTCAATGGGTTGCAGCAGCCAAACGAGCGCTAACACTTGATGAGCTGAGGGAAGCTCTCTCATACGAGCCTGGCACACCCTACTCCATCGCAGGCAAGAGACCAAATGGTCTGGAACGTATCACCACCTGGTGTGAGAATTTGGTCCAGCTAGATAAGGAATTACAAATTGTTCAATTTGCTCATCGCAGCGTCCTCCTGCATTTCCTTCAACAACCATCAGACTCGAGCCTCCAGAGCTTTCACATCAACCTGGAAGAAGCAGATCACTTCGCTGGCGAGATATGTATAACATACCTCAACTCGAATGAATTTAAAACCGGTTTAATCCGAAACCCTCCAGCGCTACCAACTCAGCTTCCAGACTATATTATTGACAAAGCTCTGGAAGGTAGAGAAGCCACGACACGCATGATGGGCATGATGCGGGGGCTAAAAGCCCAGAGACAGCGAAAATCTGCAGAGAATAAGGAAAGCATGGTGATGATCCAGAACCTTCTCGAACACTCGCAGGCTACGCTACAGTCAGCACACCCTTTCCTCGAGTATGCTTCATGTCACTGGCTACCTCATACCCGCAATTTCGAAGAGGGCAAATCTGTAACTTGGAATCTTTGGAAGCAAATGATACGCGGCCAGCACAGCCTGGCGAGAACTGCATGGTCACCGGAAGAGTTTCACAACCGGGCCCCTCTCGTTTATGGATGGCTTGATAGGCACGATCATCTAGCTGTGTTTCGACAAGTTGTACTTGTTACTCAGCTGAAGCCCGAAGAGGTATTTGACTTGATCTGTCGCTATGTAGAACTTGGCTGCTTGAATTATATAAGATTCTTGATTTCCTCAATTGGTCGTGGGATAGACTTCGAAAGAGGATTTGTGTATGCTGCTGGAGGCGGCTATTTAGAGGGTGTTGAGTGCTTCCTCGATGCTAAGGCTGACGTTAATGCTACTGGCGTTGAGTACGGTGGCTGTACGGCGTTACAAGCAGCCGCTGGGAGTGGTCACTTAGAGGTTGTTCAAAGACTCCTCGATGCTAAGGCTGATGTTAATGCTGCTAATGCGTACGGTGGCTTGACGGCGTTGCACGTAGCCGCTAAGGGTGGTTATTTGGAGATTGTTCAAAAACTCCTCGATGCTAAGGCTGATGTTAATGCTGTTAATGAGTACGATGGCAAGGTGGCGTTACACGTAGCCGCTGGGGGTGGCTACTTAGAGGTTGTTCAAAGACTGCTCGATGCTAAGGCTGATGTTAATGCTGCTAATAAGTACGGTGGCTTGACGGCGTTGCACGTAGCCGCTAAGGGTGGTTATTTGGAGATTGTTCAAAAACTCCTCGATGCTAAGGCTGATGTTAATGCTGTTAATGAGTACGATGGCAGGGTGGCGTTACACGTAGCCGCTGAGGGTGGCTACTTAGAGGTTGTTCAAAGACTGCTCGATGCTAAGGCTGATGTTAATGCTGTTAATAAGTACGATGGCAAGGTGGCGTTACACGTAGCCGCTGGGGGTGGTTACTTGGAGATTGTTCAAAGACTCCTCGATGCTAAGGCTGATGTTAATGCTACTACTGCTAAGTACGGTGGCAGGACGGCGTTACAAGCAGCCGCTGAGAACGGCTACTTGGGGATTGTGGCACTATTAAAATCTTTTGGTGCACACAAATAATGTTATAACTGCGCTAGCACCTTTATTAGTACCAAAATTACCTTCATAAGTATTCCTTTATTAATTAGCCATAAAAGAATCTATTATTACCATTGTTTATTATGTGAAACGGCAATGATGAAGGTATGAATTCTTGATTGATTATGATATTATTTTACAGTGCGAGGTCCCCTATTTATAATGTTCCTGCCGATCTATGAAATATAAGTGGAGCATCAACCCCTTACTTTCAACATATTATTCGGATTTCCTTTACTAAGGTTATATGAAGGCATTTAGACACCGTCCCTTTGGAGAGTTTTAGTAGTTACTGTGAATATACACTTGATCATCGAGCTTCAGGATGGTTCTAGTGTTTACTCTGTTAGACGTCGTGTCACGTAAACCCAGGGATTCTCCCAGAGCGAAGATAATATTGCTCAAGGCTTACAGACTGTTGTTGCAGAACATCAACATTCGTCGAAGCCCCGCGAACAGTCTTCTTCGTTTACTTTCTTTTCTCTATTATGGAGCAAGCGGACTCGAACATTTGCGGGAACGAGGGGATGGCCGTTCATTTATTACAACTCCCTTTGTACTCCTATTTGAACTCCTCAAAAATAGGCTTGGTAAATAAGGCGGCATCCCCAAGTGGGTACGCTAAACTCAAGGATGCAGGGCACTTGGACGTAGCTACTTAGACCTGCTCAAAGTGCTAAAGCAGCTTAGGTGAGCTAGCTGAGCCGATGGTGAGTCAAAGGCGAATCGCACCTAAAAAGAAGCCGGCTACGCCTACTAATCGAAGATTGAAGGATTTGAGTTAAACTACCGCAAGGGTTAATATCAATGATTCCGACAACTTCATAACTACGCCGTCTTTGATATCTTCTTATTTTATTCATCTTTTAGGAGCTCTATTGACTTGAAGATTACGGATAAGCCGAATTACGTATTCTCCACTAAAATGAAACACCATTCAGTGCCAACGAATGCTCAGATATTCAAACGACTTTTGCTAGATAGACTCAAATAGCCCTGCTCTTGAAGCGAAATATCTAGGAAAGTTCGCCCAAAGCTCTAGTTTTCCTCATGAGGGAAGAACAACAGGAGTCCAGCCACCTAGCACAAATGCCGGATCTTGGTATTTCGCAAGTATACCCGCATCTCCCGGCAACGTCAACTGTCTGGAAACATTCAGCCTCTGAGAAATATCGATCGGATTTCCCTCCAAATCCGTCGTATTATACTCCCAGAGATGGAGGTGACTGGGATCAAACACCGGCGGTCCAGCAACAGGTCCCCAGCCCACCGGTGCAATGCCCGCTGTCTTCGTGTTAAGCAATACCATCTCCGCATATGGCCAATTAGGCATGACGCCTCCAGGATTCTCAGGCAGGCGCGTAAAAGTCGAGTTCCCTTGGTCACCAATGATCGTGCAATTAACGAAGATGTTGCCATGGATGCCTTGTACCGTCCGGGTCCAAGTCACAGCTCCTGCCGTGGTTTCGATCTCGCTGCGCGCCCAATATACTGATCCGTAGCCCAGCACGGAGTCACCATCACCGTATAGCTTGGTATCGGCGACGTAAATGGTGCCATAAGTCGTGAAAGCGTCTCCTGAGCCGTTCAGAGTCATGTGATCGACGATGACACGCACTCCCTCAACTAGTAGGGATTCGGCTTGACCTCGATAGTAGTTGTTGATGCTGAAATTGCTAAGCTGGACGTCGCTGACGCCATGGAAAGAGAATGCAGGACGGCGAGATGGGCCTTGCCGATTGGGAGGATTGAAAGCACTGTTGTTGGGGTAGCCGACAATTGTATTGTTGCGACTTTCGCCGCGTATGGTGAGGTTCGTCTTGTATTGCCAATAGACTAGCTCTTCATAATTACCATCCTTGATAAGAATGGTAATGCGCGTAGTTGGATTTGCAGGTGCCCTACACTCCGAAAATTCTAGGTTAGTACACTCTGTATTGCCTAGGAAATAAATAGAACGTGTTTTGGAATCAAGGGGGCTGGATCAATTCCACTATACTGCGACAAATGTAACTCCTGAAGAGGGGAAATTATACTCCGAAAAACTGAGACTTACCAATCGATAGCACCCTGCACAGTGCTGAAATCAGCAGAGCCATCTGCTGCTACCACCACTTGCGTTGCATTTGCACTTGGACCATGGGACTTGGTGGAGAATGTCCAGGAGCAGTTTGTCGTGAAGCCTTCGAAAGTACTGTCAGCTGACTTGAGCACTTCAGGATCGATTTCGACTGAATATGTGTGCCCGTAGTCAAGCTGATTATTGTGCAGATAAATAGTTGCCACATTGCCTCGGACAATGATGGGATAGAAGTAGAAGTCCATCCCGCCAACGATGTTGGTCTGGTAAGTTGTGGTATCGCTGTAATTGGCTTTTGTCGAGCCATTCCCGTATGGACTCGGAGACGATGGGATAGAGAGATCCAGCATATCGATAAGTTTGTTATTTGCAGTATCGTAGACGCGAATGGTACCATTCGTACCTATTATCGGCGGAGAAGAAAATGTGAGGGCCAGTTGCGCGTCTGGATTGACGTTCTGTTGACCATTTGCTGGAGACAATTGAGGTCCACTGTCACGACGATTCAACTCAGTGCCACTCGCCGTAAGGAGGAACGCACATGAAATGGCGAGAACCCTCATGATGCCCCTACACATGTTTGAATGTTCCAAGAAGCTGAGTAGTTGCAGCCTCTTATTGTCCTGTTCGATACCACCTTTCCTGGCAATGTGAAGGTATTTTCAATATCTTTATGCGACTTTTCAATGTTCGACCCAGTTGACGGAATAATTAACCACGCCGAGATGATGATTTCCAGATGATCTCATCGGAGAAACTTATCATTTCTTACCATTCTCGTGTCATGAACGAAACGGGACGTATCCCACTACTGATCCTTCTGATATTCAGTCAAGTGAGGGGAGATTGATGGACAACACACCTGGTTGGATACCGAGTGGTGACTGTATAACGTGCTGTATATTTTGAGTTCAGCGTCTTCGCCGCTTTGACAAGTAGTTTCCGAGACCGGTGAGCTTACAAGCCATCGAGAAAACAGTGTTGGAGTCTTGAAACACGATGCCTGCCGAAAATTTAGATATAGATCTTTCGATTGGTTTTGCTTCCCGCTATTCAGGAACCGGCGAGATGCGTTTTGACATGGGGTTGATAAATTGGCTTGCTAGTGGTGGATATTTAGATTTTGAGCAGGGAGATTTGTGGGGGCTGTCCCGGGAAAACGTGGAGTTGCGGGGTAAAAGTAAGGAAGATCATCACCCCGCATCTTTCCGACGGCAATATTATTTTCCCCCGTCGATCTGATAATTATGCTAGCGATGTGTTTATACAGCATTAATATGGCGTGCTTCTGATACTTTTCTCCATTTCATAGGTCCGTCAATACTTTGCTTTTTGGTGCTCTAACGGCAGGTCTATTCCTATGGTCATAACCTCAAAGCTATCGAGTCAAGTGAGCTTAAGCTTTCGACGAAATACTCTAATCGTTTTTCTGCTCGATAGGGCCCATTGCGCTTTACATATGGTTAGTTATTTCTTGGTCATTCACGAAGGGCGGGCCCAGCCTTCGGGAAGACGAGATGAAACTTTTCATAACAACCTTATCTACGAAGGACTTCATTCCTATTAAAATAAGCGATTACAAGTCCCGAGATGTAACGAAAGATAATTTTATACCCATTTCCCAAGCAAAGAATTCCTCCGTCTTTCGCCCGAATGATCAAAATAAACTAACTAGAAAGCAACGAACAATATAAAGCAATAGCATGATGATTGCCAATTGATGTGATCAAGGCCTCATAGGAACCTGCCCAACCAATTTTCCAGGACGTAAAACAAATTCGTTCAGTTCAAGAGATGTAGCCTTGATGGCTGAATCTTGGCTGAATACAGGTATGTTGCAGACACTAGTCTGGATACCGGTCGCCATATCGATTGAAATTGGTTGCATGTCTAGTTTTTGTCCTCGGGCATTGATGATGTTTGAGAAGACAAAGCGGTGCAGATTGTCGATAGCTCGGGGCGGGAGAATGATTCGCCGCGGCCCTACCAGTCCAGGTCCTCGACACCCAACAAATCAACCAAGAACATGAAGATTCGTATTCTAACTCCTTCAAATATGTAAAGACTGAAGATCTTGTTCCGTATTCATGACATAGCTGCTGCCATATGTAACTGACAGTGGATTCGCTACGTGACTGTATTTATGCTTCTGCAACGTCGTGCTCCTACCGAAGACCTCAACCTATTCAAGTACTTAATTGGTATTTAACAATTTGACTGAAGCACAGTTGTCTTGACAAGTAATTCCCTTATTCAATAGACCCAGTGAGTGCGAAGTTTATCCCAAACAGCAAGGAGAAAGCAATGACAGCCACTACACAGCTGAAGCGCGAGAAATGCAAAAAATAAAATAAGTAAATAAATCAAACCCATTCTTTTTAAAAGGACCTGCAAATACAAGCTCCTCTCTCCCAAGCTCCCAATCTCTCAAGCATCGCTCTCTCGTCACCCACATACCGTGCATCCACCCACCTCGCTTAAGGCAGCAACGCTCACATTCACCTGCCAACCCCTTCCGGCCCCTTCCTTAATAAATTCCAATAAGCGAAATCCTCTCAGCAAAGGCACAAATCAAACACGTAAGTTCTCCTCTAGCTCAAGTGTCAAACACAACTAACAAGTAAACAGCATACCTTAGCCGGTGCCTGCAACTTGGGTTCAAATCCCATGCTCGCCATTCCGACCGTCGAGACGAGACGACTTAAAAAATCCGCACGCCAGCGGGTTTTCTAAGCGCCACCCTACCAGCTCCCGAGCTGGTAGGTTGGCGCGGAGTTTTTGTTTTTGTTTTTTTATTTGAGGTTTTTGTTTTTGGGTGATGCGTTTGAAAGGCGGTGCCGGGAAGCGAGGGGTGGGCTCGCTTATCGTTTATGAATGGGGTTCACTTCCAAGTTGCTATTTTGCCATTTTGCATTTACATTTCTCCTGTGCTAGGCTCGAATCTCTCGTGGATATGGCTTAATTCTTTGAAGACGGAGCTGAGTTAGCATCTGTCAAACCAATCACAGGCGCCGCGATCAATCTCTTTCAACACTATTCTCGCTGCTCGTCACCACTCCCACACCCACCTCACGCCCATCACTATCACCATCCACGCCTAATTCCTCCCACCTCAATTCCCTCTCCTCCCTCCTTCTCCTCCACCCATTCGTCGCCTCCAACACCTCTCCACAACCCCTCAACATCAGCCCTCCCCATCTCCTCCAGAAACCCTTACTAATCTCCCACCCCCTAACATCCCACGGCGTCTCCCACGCCACCACACCTCTATCCGTACACGCCTTATCGCCATCTGGAAAGCCTTCCCACAAGCCTCCCATCATGTCGCAACACAGCGCGTCCTCGTCATACATGCCTTGGGCTAGGATAGCGTTGTCGCGCCACTTTGGGTGAGGGATGACGTCGATCCAGGGTGGGTGAGGGGTTGAGAGCTGGAGGAGCGTGGGTTGGAGAGAGGGAGGGATGGCGGTTGGGAGAATGGTGGAAGGTATGATGTTTAGGGCGAGGGAACATTCGTAGGGGAGTGTGTGGAGAAGGGAGAGGAGGCGGAAGTTTACGAGGGTGGCGCGTAAGACGTTGAATTGGATGAGGGTGATGAGGTGGTCGGATGAGAGCGGGAAGATGATCCTTGGTGCTGGGACGGGGAAGGGTTGGTTTGGTGAGAGGGGGAGATAGGGAATTAGTGGGGCGAGAGGGTTCGTGCGGGTAGTTGGCATGAGAGAGACGGTTTGTTGGTCTTCGATCCAGCATGCGAGCTGCGTTTCGGGCGCAGTTGGGACGAGCGTAAATGCGTTGGGTTCTGATGCTTGTGACTGGAGGGCTTTACGTCGTCCTGTGGTAATGTCAGTCGTTGTTGGTTAAAAGGAGATTTGGAAGGCATGTGTGCTCAAAAGAAACACTCCCAACCTGGAAACAGGATGGATGAATCTACGGCCAAGACGTCTTCCGAGGTACACGCAAAATACGAATCACTTACGGTGAGCTCTAACATTAAGCCTGTTCTGTTTCTTCCTCCTCGCGGCTGCATCAGTCAACCCAGTCCAGTCGTCCTCCTTATTTACCGCCTTCCACAAGTCAGCCACTCTCCTAGAAACAACCTCAGATACTCAGGCTACCAACCTCAGCCAGTTGCGGCATCTGAGCCAGCTGTAACTGGGTATCAACACCATCTGCAACCATCATGGTTCATGTAATATCTATCCAAGAGGCTTAAGGCGAGATAGGTATACAGTGTCCAAGAGCGAAAGAGGTAAGTTCGAACGCGTGGTAGAGATATGCACTCCGCTTACACCCAACAGGGGACCGAAGATAATATAAATGCAGCTTGCTTACAGCCACCCCGCCTTAAATTCAAAACAAAGTTCCACGATAAAGTTGTGGAAAACTCATTCCTCTCATTTCTATACCTCAGCTTGAAGGAAGTCGTGCCGCACTGGCGAATCACCTGCAACCTAGTCCTACCATTCCATAAGCCGTTAGCACCATGCAGCCTGCTTACAGCGCTTGACCCATTCGGGACATCTAGTTCAGGGGCTTGTTAGCCGAGCATCGCAATTTCTGATCGCTTCCTGCTACCAAGAATAATTCAGGTATCAGTTGCAAACGTATACATTGATCATGATCGGAATCGGGGGAATGGCTAGGTACCGGGAGAAGAGACTAGGGACAGTAGGAGGTGTCAGAATCAAGATGCAGCTAGGCTTGCTGCGTCCTGGGGTGCTTAAAGCTCCGAAGGTATCCTCTTTCCATTATCAATCTCTATTTTCTTTTGAAGCACTTTATACACCAATATCAAAGCACTCTACCTGCTACCTTTATATCTACATATATCTAAATCATGACTTTCCACCCTGATTCCTTGCCTGACCTGACTGGAAAAGTATACATCGTCACTGGCGGAAATGCAGGAATGTTCGTTTCGTCTCCTCTCCTCTCCTCTCCCTTTCCCTCCTCACTTATCCACAACCTCCACTTCTGCCAGCTAACAGCAACACAGAGGATACTACACCGTCGCACGCCTCGCCCAACACGGCGCACACGTCTACATGGGCGCTCGCTCCTCCGCCAAAGCCACCACCGCCATAACCTCGATCAAAAAACTCTACCCCAACGCCAACATTACCTTCCTAGAAATGGACCACAAAGTCCTCTCCTCCGTCGTCTCCGCCGCCAAACTCTTCCTCTCAAAAGAAAGCTTTCTGCACGCCCTAATCAACAATGCCGGCATAATGAGTACACCCTTTGAGCTCACGCAAGACGGCTACGAAGCGCAATGGCAAACCAACTACCTCGCGCACTGGGTGTTCACCACTCACTTGCTACCGCTCTTACTGTCGACATCGAAGACGCTGCCTTCGGGTAGTGTAAGACTTGTGAATGTCACCTCGGGAGGGCATTTCCTAGCGCCGAAAGGCGGGATAAACTTTGCCGACACCTCGCTCGTGAAAAAGCCATCAAATCGCTACGGGCAGAGTAAACTCGCCAACATCCTACACGCGCGAACCATTAACATCCTCTACGGGCCCGGATCTGCGAGCGCTAAAGCCGGGACGGGAGAGATCTGGACGTCGGCCGTGCATCCGGGACTCGTGGATAGCCAGCTCGCGGGGCGGGTTGAGGGTACGGCTGAGAAGGCGCTGCTGAGTGTATTTAAGTTTGTGGGCGCGTATACCGATGGGGATACGGGGGCGTGGACGTCGGTTTTTTGTGCGGCGAGTCCGGAGATGAAGAGGGAGCAGAGTGGGTGGTATTTTGAGAGGATTGCTAAGAAGGGGATGCAGAGTCGGGCGGCGAAGGATATGGAATTGGCCAAGAGGTTGGAGGAGTGGACGAAGGGTGAGATGGAGAAGGGGGGTTGGGCTTGAGTTGATTTGATAGGGTGGTGTAGGGCAGTGAGTGTGCCTGAGTGACTTTGTTCTTTAATCCTAATATGAGAATCGAATACGAGAATGAAATATGAGAGTAAATATGAGAATATTTGAAATCCAAAGAAGTTCCAAACGTAGATAACTTGTGTTGCTGGGTGCTGTAGGTTTCGAAGTATAGAAAATAGTTGGATTGTTGAGATTATGCTTGATAACAAGGTCTTCAAGACAGCTTCTTGAGATAACCGACATTAGGCCATTTACTAGCTTGATGGTTTACATGTGAAAAAGGGAGTACAAGAACAAAATATGAATGATGGATAACAATATTGGTCGAACTTAGTTCTAGTATTCGCTAGTAGAATATATTATTTCATCGGCTGAGAGGGGTTTTTGTGATAGCCAGCAATGTCCGTCCGCGATAAAGCATTTGAAAGTAAACCAAATTTTCCAGTTCCCATCTCCTACATTATCGAACACCCAACATCAGGCAAATGTTCCAATGGGTCTTTCGATTTCATGCCCCCGTGATCGTCCAAATCTTCCCAATAAATATGCTGCATGAAGCCTGATCTTGGGTTTTCAAATTCTTCTGCCATCACTTGCAGGCATTCCTCGTCATCTCCTGCTAAAGCTAACACCGTCAGAGAAGCTCTCTTCTCTCTCATCATCGTGGAATCCTCATCATATGCGCGCACCCAAAGAGGGTTGCGCAACTCCTTCAGCCTGTCTTCGATCTGCATAAATAGCATCATGAATCGAACAGTGACCCAAACATAGTTCAAGCTAGAGAGGGGTCGGGCACTAGCGATATCACTGACAATGTCCATTTTTAGGATGGACAACAAGTCGCGGTCACTGGAAATAGGCTTTGTTCCTGCATTGCTGCGGCCGAATTCCAGAGGTCGCCCTCTCCTGTAGCCTTCGGGCAGTGGCGGTAAAAGAGCTTCTGGTATACCATCGACATCGGTATTGCTGTTTCTCTCTTGCAGCATCGATTTTACTTTCATCAAAGTTTCGTCATCGACTCCTTGAGCAAGGGCTTGGTTGACCAGGAAGGTACGTTCCAGAACCTTCTTACCCGTCGCAGCATCGGTCACTTCTTTCGTCTGTCCAATACGAAGTGATCCTAAGCTTGATGTGGGGGGAAGTTGCTCATCAGGTATGCGCTCGTGGTTCCAGTCAGCGTCGCGATAGAGCCTGATGAACGACTTCTGTTTGTAGAAACGATTCGCGCTCGGATCCAAGAGTCCATGGATATCGGTTGCTGTCCGCGCGAGTGCTCGTCGGACAGCTCGTCTGTCGTATACCAAACGTCGAGAAGAGGGATTGATGACAGCAAGCAATGCACCCGTGAAGTCTGAGGTTGGCGCTTTGCCTTCGGCAAAAAATGCTGTCGGAAATAGATCCTGAAGGCTTGAAAAGAGTCCAATGGGTTGGTCGATGTAGCCTTTTGCTACCAACATGTTGTGCAAGTGTATTAGGCAGAAAGGTTCTGGTATGCCATCCCACACCACAAGATTCAAACCGTATGCAAGCTCCAGAGCTTCCATCAAACCAACACCACAGAGGAATGGGGAATATTCCTGAAGACCATTGGAATCCGAGTTCGAGAATCGAGAGGGAGGGATAGTTTTTAAGCCAGACATGTATATTGACTCCCCAAGGAAGTCTACAAAGTCTTGTTGAAGCTCTTTCAATAGAGTTGCCATTTTTTCATGACGGTTGAAGTCCCCATGAAGCATCGCATCTTTCTCAAAGAATTGTTTTAGTATATCCACTGCATGACAATATCCATGGCCAATTCTCTCATTGTTTCGGTCAAGGAAAAGGTCGACATCTCGCCTTGAACGAAATCCTGGAGCCGGTGGAATGAGAATATGACCTTGGAGACTGCTGATTGACCATCCTCTGGAGACCATCAAGGAATCTACAATACACTGTAGCTGGAAGACGCAACTCGGAGGAATTCTTGATCGAACGTCTGTTCCAGGCTTCTGCATAGCCAGAGTAGTGATAACACCAGCAAATTCGTTCAATCCAAATAGCCTTCGATGCACATTCCATGGTCCGTTGACTGACCAGTCGACGTTCTCTAACACCCATTTCTGGCCTTTCATGGTATTTCGCTGTACCACGATAGATGAGAAAAGGTTGACTAGATCGTACAGCCAATTTATCGTATATGATCTGCGCCACTTGATACGCTGTTCTTTGGTAGCTCGTTGCAGATTGAATCTGGGGTCCCAATCGCGGATTTCAGCCATCATAGGCTTAGTTGGTTTGCCGCTGCGCGTCTTTTGGAAATCCAAGACGAAATCAAGCAGGTCTCGATACCCATGTATCATGATTTGCTCCTTGGCATCCACATCGGTCTCATGAACCTGTTCAGGCGGCTCGCCGTTGGGTCCTACTCTCAACAAACTCATGTGAAATCTGCCTTGTCTTTCCGGATCTCCACGTGTTATCGTGTTCATAACAGTTTCGTAAGAGTCATGACCAGGGAATTCAACAAAGATGGCAGCTTCGGTTTTTTTGACCATTGCGATGGCGATGTTGGACATGGTTCCAGCAGCAGCGCTGTTGAGGCCGCCATAAGCTACCTCGCGCCAAATTCCTTGCATGTAGCTCCGAAGTTCGATCCATTGCGTAGCAAGTGAGTAAACAGCCATCAGATAATCGGTCACGAGCCCATCTCCATCCTCGATGATACGGTAACTCTCCAGTGGTACATCCTCGAGACTGGCCTGTTTGACAGGTGTTTTTGATTTTCCTTTCCCTTTTTTCCCCTTCTTGCCCTTCTTCTTTTTGCCTCTTGGTTTCGTCTGACGGGCCGGTTGAGCTGGCTTTGAATGTCCGTCGGCATCATCTGCATCTTCTTCCTCCTCATCATCACTGGCTTCTCCGGTATTGAGATTCGAGAACTTGTTCGCAAATATGACATCATCTGAGTCTTCTTCATCGGATCTTATGGTTTCAGACTGTTGTTCTGAAATCCATGACTTTCCTCCCAAGACTTCAAATGCTCGCGTGAAAGCATCGATGAAATGCCTGTGGGTGACATTGCTTCTTTCAATCTCAGGGTCTGGCTGCTGCGCAACGATTTGCTGGAATACCGAGTGAGTAGCCGTCCGAGCCGCTATGACCGATTGGAACAGACGATATATTGTTGATGGGATCGGGCTGATGTGCTTGGCGATGAGGGTCGATGTAGGCACGATAGCCGACACTGGAATCTGACCTGTCGTATTCACACTAGTGGATACACCGTCTAGAATTGGCAACGAGGATGAAGAGTTGATGATAGTATTGGAGGCATGAATCATCCAATAAAGCAAGTATCTCGTGTCTCGTTTGTACGCTAGATAGGAATTCCGGTCCGCCATCTGGTCTTCCTCAATCAAACAAACGCAAATGCTCGTCGTTTGCTCTGCTCGCTCGGGCTCCAAACTTGACTCATTAACATAAACACACCAGCGCAGTAGACAGACAATTGAAAAGGATGAAAATGAATAAGGTACGACCTGGTCGATCGAGATATTCTTTGGGGTAGAGAATATGTTTTTGAGGATTACATTTTAAAGCATGGAAAAGTGTGAATTGTGTGAACTGTGAAGTCGTGTTTGACGCTATATAGCTTGGGAGCGTGCGCTAACCGATTTCCACGGTCAGTGCACACCCCAACCGAAGTACGGAGGTCGCGGTCTAAAGTATGGAGATATCACGGCCTTCCCCACTATAATATGCTATAATCTCAGCATCCACCTACTGTAAAGCCCCGTAATTATAGACATTAATACCCGAAAGGTAATTTGCGCTACAATTGGACAATAGCAGAAATCTAGGGCAAGGTTTCTTTTACTTAAACGAGCCTGTAGATCAGCGTCTGAGCCCGGTGATTACCTTGCCAGCACCCTTTATCCTGTAAATTATGGAAAAGCCTTGATGTCTCTATACTTTTGACCGCGACCTCCGTACACCTTAGAAAATCATTACTACTACTACTTTAAAAATCAAGTATTAATCAACTATAGAAAGTAAAAAATTTATATAAATATAATATTCAAATAACTTCATAAACTATTAGAAATATATATTCTTTATACTTTTAATAAATTTAATAAAGTCTTGCTAAGTATTATAGCTAATACGCTCGATAAAGTGCGAAAATTAACTTATGAAACTTATTTTCATATTGTATTTGCGGGGTGTTTGGGCTGGAAAATAAAAAGATCTGGATTTTGGTGTGTTTTCCTATATAAATCTCACCAGTCCATTTCGCTTCCACTGACTGGGAGAGAATACAGTCAGTGGAAGTGTACAGCGACAACAGTCCGCACAAGCGAGGCTAACGATTAGATGTTATTCCGTACACATGCAAAATATGATACTCCAAACAGAGCCTTTCACGGAGTTACATTTTGGCACAATTCTAATTCCTTAATTCGGCTTCATGAGGCTCGAATGGCCGATCGCAGCCTGCTGTGCAAAGCTTGACCTGGCCAACGCATCAAGCCCATCTGCACAGGGACCCAATCCAGCCTCGCGGGGCTGAGCACAAAAGATTTTTCTGCAAAGCCAGCAAGGCAACCATCTTTCATTTTCTGCTTTTTTCCATTCTCCTCTTTCTCAACTTGCCTTCCCGTGCGCACAATACAGCCGTGCTCGACATCACTTTGAGCTAGCTTGCAACGACGAAATTATTCGCGACACCGCTGCGAATGACTTAAACCAATGGGATCAGATTGACTCAGAGCCGAAATCTTCCGTCGAAATTCTTCCTCTCGGGCGTCAAAGGAAGCCTCGTGAAGCTCACCTACTGACGACAAGTGCTGTCCTCGACGACACTCTTACGTCCTCAACCTTGTCTTCCCACTATAACAATAAGATTGTGTCTAACATCATCGACAAGACTTAGGTTAGTATAACTTAAACCCATCGGTCACGCCAAACTAGCATTTGTCCTGATAACTCTCTTAGAAATATAGAGATGGCCGTGTACAAATACCAATCAATCGATTTTGATAGACCTGCTATTCGGCTCCTCCGACTTTTCAAGGGAAAATTTGACGACAACATTCAAGGCGAGCTTTTCGAGGGATGGATCAACCAATCGGACGGAGGCATCCCCTATAATGCTTTGTCGTATACATGGGGAAGCAGGGTAAAAGTAGCCCAGATGATAGTTAATGGCAGCCAAATGAACATTACCTCAAACTTACTTGCGGCACTTCGACATTTACGCTTTGAGGACGAGGATCGAATCTTATGGATGAACGCTATTTGCATCAACCAGGACGACGACCGAGAGAGGACACATCAGGTTCGACAAATGAGTTCCATATATAAGGAGGCTGAGCAAGTTGTCATTTGGTTGGGCGAGGGTACCGAAGAAAGCGACTCTCTTATGGATTCTATGAGGCGGGTACAAGAACATAGTGTTAAGGTCAACGGAGATTGGAGAGGTTTGTGGCGACTGTGGATGCTTCCGCGTCCAGAACAAATCGCCACGTGGCGTAAAGGAATGGAGTCAATGCTAGATCACCCATGGTTTCGGAGGGTTTGGATAGTGCAAGAAGTAGCCAACGCTCGGGTCGCTATAATCTTCTGCGGCAAGAAGTCCGTCTCGGCGCAAATTTTCAGTCAAATCCCATCGTTGATAAGATTACAGCCCAAACTACATTGTCAGGCTATTCTCGATATTATGCCAGGACTCTCAAGAAAGGAATCTTGGTGGGGGCAAAACCGGAATCTTCATACTCTATTACGAATGTTTCGCCAAAGCCAAGCAACTGAAGAGCGGGATATTATCTACGCATTACTAGGTATAGCATCGGATACCTGTCAGGGCGATACCTTCCTTCCAGATTACAAAGAATCTCTGCAGCAGGTCATACAAGATACCACGTCATTTATCCTATTTCACAAAAATCAGGATAAGTCGCTCCTTGAGTTTCTCCAGTGGACATTGCCGGAGCTCCTACAAAATTTAGATTCTTTAGGCAACATCGTCCTGGGAAGTACATCTGAGAATGGGCAGGAAGCAGTAGTTCAGATGCTGCTTAAGACAGACGGAATTAACGCAGACTGGAAAGACAACGACAACCGGACACCGCTACAGCTAGCATCCCGGAATAGGCACGAGACTATAGTCAAGCTTCTACTTAAACACCAAGTTAAGGTTGATATAAAGGATACGAATGGTCGCACGCCACTATCGTGGGCTGCTGAAAGCGGGCACGAGACTATCGTTAAGCTGCTACTCAAAACCCGCAAAATCGAGGTTAACTCGAAGGATAAAGACGTCCAGACACCTCTGTGGTGGGCTGCTCGGGCCGGGCATGAGGCTATTGTCAAGCTGCTGCTTGCGACTGATAGAGTCGACGTTGATGCAAAGAATAGCGGCGGCTGGACGCCGCTATGTTGCGCTGCCGGGAACGGGCATGAGACTATCGTCAAATTGCTGCTTGCCACTAATAGGGTCGATGTTAACACAAAGGATGGCGACGGCCGGACGCCGCTATGGTGGGCTGTTCGGGGCGGGCACGAGACCATCGTCGAGCTATTGCTCGCCGCGAGCCAAGGCGAGGCAGTGCTCTAAATAGTATTCCCGTATACTACGATACGCCCCACTTCGTAATACCGTAGGGGTTTTTCTGTACGGCAGTGAGATCCGTATGCCCTTTCGAAATACGGTGTAATATACTCTAATACGAGTCACCACTGGCCGTATACGGATATACGGCTTATATAACTCTCACATAACTTGAACAAGGATAAAATACCCCCTTTTTAGCATTTATAAGGGATAAATAGCACTATTGAAAGATCGTTCACGGAATTTCCGTATGCTCGGACGTAGAATGCTCGTATATTAACCGCTTATATCGATACTTGACGAATACTTGACGATTGGTGAAGGCTAAAACTTGAGAATAGCTTCACTATTTCCTAATTGGAAATGCTTATTTAGCTTTTTGTAATCATGCCCGTACGGTAGTATACTACCCGTATAGTAATACTATATAATGTTCTTATTCGTACGTATTCTTAATGAAATATACTACTTCGTACGTGCAATAGGCCTCTCATACGGCGCTAAAAATACCACTGAATACTATTTAGAGCACTGAGGCGAGGTTAACTTAAAGGATAATGGCGAACAAAGTGGCGAACAACGGTCCGGACTTGTTGAACAAAAAGTTGATTCAAGGAAAAAGATACGGTTTTTGCACTTTCTGAAGGTTACATGGCAGAAGATAAAAGAGTTGGAGTTGTGAAGTCGTATTTAACACCAGCTCGGGAGCGTACGCTAGCGTTTCGTCTGCATCACGTGTGCGTGCTTGACTCCTTCCAAGGTTCCTTTATACATTCTAAAAAGGATCATGATGAAAATCATGGAATGGATGTAGTAATAACCGAGGGATATCAAGAAAGAGTCAATGAAATGGCAACGGTCCTAAGCAAGATCAATATCAAGCGAGAAGCAGCGAAGCCTTTGAAGAACAAACTGGATCTAGAAAATGGTAATGCAGGCGCCAGGGCGTACGGTATCTTTTGAGGTGGTTATGCGAGTTGACAAAAAGGAGAATTAGAAGAAGGAAGGGAAGTCTCAGATAGATCATGATTTTCTTATGTATTGTTTCCTCAAATACAACCAGGATCTAGCTCCCATGCTTAGTAAGACTCATCCCATCCATGAGCCATCAACCACCGTATAATCAGAGGTGACCATCACCTCTCAATGTCTGTAACGCCAGAACTATGCAACACACATTACATACAGCACGCATGCAAAAACCGCCTTTCGAAAAAATCAACTATGCCACTCCACGCTGAACCAATATCTCATTATCATCGTCGGCTCTTGGCCGCTTCTGCTTCTCGCATATCATCCATCATCATTCGTTCACTCAGACTTCGCGGTGTTCCCGAGAAGCTACCCATCCCGCCGGACAACCTGAAATTCTTCGCATCGCTCTCGTCGACCCCGCTTCGTCCATCAACACTACCCACGAATGTGTTCACATCTCCCAAAGAAGCTGCTCGCGCGTGGACATCCGGGCTCACAATGGGCAAGCTAAACGGATGGCCTTTATACGAGCCGACAACGCCTTTGGTAGTAGGAACGACGGTTCTTGGAGGGGAAGGACGAATGATATCACGGGCTGGTGAAGAAGAGAACTTGCTTAGAGGCTCCTTGGTGATGGGAGAGGTGGGTGCCTCGGTGTCGAAGTCATCGTACTCTTCGTCTTCAGGGCCTACTGTTGAGATTTGCCGCTCGGTGTTCTCGTCGAAGTTGAACATTTCATCGTCGTCCCCAGCATCAAACTGTAGATCCTCACCTTTGAATTCAACGTTCGGGTGACCAAGATTCTCCAAATCTTGCCAAGCCCTACTTGGTCTTGTTGATGCTGTTGGCGATTTGTTATTACTGATGTCTGGTGGACTGGCGGGCGAAAGCATCTGTGCTGCTGTGCTTGATGCTGATGGGCCTTGGCGTCGTAAAGGAGGCATGTCGAGCAAGTCGTCATCTGAAGGAGTTTCTGCATCGTCATTGGCCTCATCCGAAACATTATTTGTAGTTTGGTAACCCGAGCCGTTGTCCGCGCCTAGCGGACCCAGAGCATCACTAGAGCCCAATTGTGAGATTCCATTGCCCATCCGCTGGCCTTCATCTTCATCATCTAATGAGAATCCATTGCTCGTTGCCACGGATGCCGAGCCATCTGGAGGAGCAGTAACAGTAGTCCATGTAGTTCCATCATCCACTAATGGTGATCTTGACAATGCCCTTAATGCCTGCGAAGACGAGATCCGCTTTGGTGGAGGTTCTTCATCAACATCTTCGATTTGTTCAGAACCAGGCTCCTCATCGATGTCTTCGCCAAAAGTGGTGGCAGGTATTTCTTCTGTGAGTACAGACTGTGTGCTTCTTGGAGATGCCGTGGGTAGAACCTCCTCGCCTGCAACATCGAAACGAACTCGGCGTGGGCTTGTTCTTGAAGAGCTGGAAGATCGTCGAAGAGCACTGCGTCGAGCTGTGCCCTCGCTCAAATCCGATGTCACGGATACCTCGTCTGTATTTCTTCGTTTCGGGGTCGTGGGCCGTGAAACTTCTGGTGACGACAGCAACGATCTTGTATCTGTACTTGCATCAACATGCAATGGATCCATTGCTTTCGGTTGTGGACTGATGTTCTCGGGAGGTGGTGAAACTGGAGTTATGCTCGATCTGCGTTCGTTGCGGTTTGTACTGTCGAGGAGTGGGAGATAGCTAGGCGTAAACAGTCCTCGAAATTCTCGATCTCGCTCGTGCGGACTCCGCGGACTGTCTTCGTCGACGTGTGCAGGCGGCAAGAAGGAAATCGGCATTGAGGATATTGGAGGCTGAGGTGGTTTATCGCCATTTGGGAGAATGTGGGTGCCTGTCGCGCATGACTCAAGAGGAGCTTCGACCTCGGGATAGAGTGACCTGTAACCCTTCATTGACTCTGCAATGGTCCTGGAGACTGTCTCGGAGACATCTTTAGGGACATCCCGCAGCAACCCTTCCGCGTACTTGTCGAATTCTGAGGCCATGTCTCGTCGGTACTTCCAGACGGCGCGGTCGAGATCCGCAAGCTTGGATTGGAGCTCTGACACCAGCTTGCTCGCCTCATCCATGGCGTCGAGGCGGAGGAATTGGGCTGCGAGATGCGAGTCGGCCGGCGTCAATAGCGAGGCATATCAGAAAAAGATCACGACACGGTGCAGAAGTGTTTTGAAGAGGTTGTTGTGGACGCGGATTTCACCTTGACTTGGAGGTTTGCGACCTAGCTGCTGTCGGCTAGTAGCGGTCAAAGACCCATATATCCTGCTAGGGAGGTTATCAGACGGTCTGGAACGTCAAAAAATCTCAAACAATACTGGAGCCTCACGAAGCCGTATTGCGCGTCAATTTCTATTTTGATATCTCTCGCAGCGGTGCGACCGACGCTGGGTCAGCAGCTAGGAAGAAAGGCACAACGGTGGACATCAATTGATGGGGAACGACGAGGACGAGGACGAGCGATGAGCGATGAGCGATGAGCTGTCCCGTCAAGTCATGTTCATTTCGTCATGCTGCTGTCCCACCTCAGCAGCAGCGCATGTGAGCACCCGACACCGGCGGAGCAGCCCTGCCACTGCCACCGCCAAGGGCCAGGATCTCTGCTTCCAGAACTCGAGGAGCCAAGGTTCAGAAGGCCTAGAACCGTGAGACTATCACGTGTTTCGTATCAAAGTGAGTGCGGTCATGCGCAAGAAGCGTCTTTGATCTTTGTGGAGAACGCCTTTGCGACGGAGTTTCAGCAGACTGCTTCAAGAGCAAAGGAAACATAGTCCGCCTTGTGCCGAAGTTGGAGGTCGAAGGAGAGACTGGTGGCAATGCAGCTTGCATGCAGCCAGTTGGCCCCCACGTGGGATGCGAAGGTTACACAAAGGCTCTTGCACGAGGGCAAGAACGGCAGCCCGAGGTTGAACAAGACCTGCCGTGATATTGCAAATCATTTTATTGCCGAATCCCGTATCACCATGTTCTGCAGCAACGGCTTCATGTTCCAGCAAATGACAAGCAGTACTGCAGTGTCGGCATGTGCAAGTGCTCGACTCTCATCAACTAAAGGCATGGCATATTCACCAGGTGATACAGAAACACCGGTTCGACCGAACTATCGTGGCTGCTAGTGGCAGGAACTGCAAGCCACCAGTAATGGTTTAATATCAAGGAGTCGATGTCAATTTATTCTTACAGTTTCCATGCCTGTTGTCTTGCTCATCCATGAAAATGCTTGTCACATGTGTTTAGCCTCTTTCTGAATAAGCATCGTCATTTCGAGTCTCATGTCGCCTGCCTTCTGTCCATTTCATGTTATCTATTATTATATAGTAAACCTGTTTTTGAGATTAGAATCACAAAGATTTCGTCTCATATCAGAGCAGAAGCCCATCAAATGGTTGTCGATCTATGCAATAGGGTTGTGAATAGGCGAAGAGCTATAATGAAAGCGCAATGCATAATCCCCATAATAATGTTTCATAGGTTAAGAAGAATGCATTTGAAATCTTTCCATGAAGTGCGCTGCATTTCGAAAACGTGCTCATGCAGAACCGTACCCTAGCAGTGTTCTTATGAAAGTCTGTCCCATAATGGTCTATGCGCCTCGCACGATAATTGTAACATTACTTATGATCTGCGAAACGTTAAGAGAGAATTGAAAGACCTCCAGCTCCAGAGTCCACATGCGAGATAAGTCTTATACAGCCCGGTGATACGGGTCACGTGTATGGCGACTCTGGGACCCAAACCACAATAAGTGTTGGTCATTCCTCCAAAATGATTGATTGTAAGGATTAGGTTCCTTGCACAGCATAAATCTGGACTTCGTCTCGGTTCTCCTGATCATCTTAGCAGCCTACAAGCGAAGCTCGCTAATCCTTCGTAAGCGACTACCTACAGCAAAAGGGGAAGCCTCGGGAAAGAGAATGCTCAAAAAAAGAGAAATAAAAAATAAAATGGCAAAAACTCAGTTGCAGCCCGTTGCGGGGTGAACCTAGAAAACCTAATTGAATAGGTTATTAGCTCGAATTGGCGACCATTACACTCCAGCATACAAGGATCACAATTTGACCTGAAAACATCACGCCGGATATTCCGCCTGTTGTGTCCGTTGAGACGAAAATTGCTTATTTAAATCTATACAGTTATCTTTAGCGAGTGCTTCTGAGGCCGTTGATGCCTCGCTCAACGCTAGCCGATGTGAGTGAATGCCCTTCACGTGGACATTATCTGGATTCCGCCCGGAAGCTCCTCCCGCAGAGTCCTTAATTCCGAAGTTTCTATTCTATCTCATTCCTCAATGCTCTGAGTATGTTAATCATCAGAGCCTTCACCACTCCACCCAAAATAGCAAGTGCCTCTCACCAACCTAACCCGACCATAGCCAAACCCTCCTGCCTTCTAAGAAATACTCATGCACTCTTTCCTCTATACCGCCACGCTAGTCATATAGCTGTATTTGCACTCGCGTTCTACAGTATCTCTTTTGTTTCTTCTTTCCATATCATTCATCAACATCAATCGACTATCATCAACGACTATCATCAATTGTCCCGCCACTCATCGTGCATTACTGATTCTGCCAATACATACTTTCAAGTATAGATTCTCCGAACGTCGCTATGAGGTACTTCATTTTTGCTGCTACTGCGTTTGGTAGGCTTGTTGCTGCTGGCGAGCTCGACTCCAGAGATAGTCCTTATTGCAACGACAATTGTGTCTCGATTGCTGGTGCCAGGATTTCGGACTGTGAAAGCATTCTGCGAACAACATTTGCATCGACAGTTGTAACGTAAGTTTTTGCTCCTCGATTCCAATAACCACCAATTAGGGCAGGCTGATAACAATATCAATAGCGCTACCATCACTTCTACTTACACAAACTTCATAAACAACTTGCCAACCAAAGTTATTGCGCCCACGATGTTAGCAGATCCTACGTCTAATAAATTGGGTCTATATACGCTCATGCCTACACAGCTTCCGGACTACATCAAGGCAGGGGAATGTGCTGAACCTGGACCAGCAAACGGTGCTGGCCGGTCCCTTTTTGCAAGGTACAGGTCAGCTTGCAATTGTGCACTCCAAACCGGGAATCTGCGGGAGAAAGAATCGAAAACCACAGTTGCAACAGCCGTAGGTCTCTCCCCGACATCCGCTTTCTCGGTCAAAGGCTGACTTCATAGACCGTCACGAGCGTTGAGATGCTGCCGACAGCAATCTCTGATTTCAGGCTGCGAGTAATGTCCGAAAATGGGTCGAATAGTTACATAACCGAAGACCCAATTAATAGGAAACTTTGGACCGAGGAGGCCTATATCAGACTTGGTCAAAACACTTCGAATCCCGCGCTCTTTTCCTTCGGGCCAGACCACCTACTGAGACTTGAGCCGCAGAGCAAAATATCTGTCGTGAGTGCTAATCATAACAATGGGTTACCGGTTCCCTTAAGGTTTGTGAACGTGAACACACATTCGTCGTCTCGGCCAGTTCCATTCGCGATTACTGAGATCAATACTGGCGACAATAGTACGTTCTTCTCAGTTTATATCCTCCCAAACCAGCATAACGTCATGGAAGTTATACTTGGAGAGTCTCGGTCTCCACAAACGGCGATAGTGACCTGCGACCAAGGTATTTGCATCGGTACTGTGGCCTGGAGGCGCCAAGCGTTTAAAAGTCCGTTTGACAAGACAAGTAAGGACGGTCGTTATCACTTGGTGCAGCTTCATGCAGTTCCGATGTACTGAATTATGATTTTGGTTCTCTGGGCGTACAATGGTGTTTGGGACTGAAATGAAATGGAAATGGGATTGTCAGGTTTCTGCAGACTTCGCAGTGTGTTGGAACCCTTTTTGTAGTGTATATGGCAATGGATTGCACTAGATTGAGTTGGGTTTCATGGTTAGGGATTACGGTTGTTCGAGCAGAGTTTGTATCCTTGTTAAACCACCAAGTAACAATCATTTCTGAGACCGAACGTCCGAAGAACCTGCAAACTGCTCTCACTTCGAGACAAGCACTTTTAAGGGTAATGAATGTTGTTGGTTCAATAGAATACCTTGTATCACGAAAAGAACGAACGCCTCTACCATTATTTTCCTCAAGGAGAGGTAGCTCTAATCCAAGCGGTGTCCCGTCGCCACCCTTTTCTCTTTTGTGACCAAGAATGTTCATCTCTACTTCTTTCCTTGCCAATTATATACCAACCTCGCCTTCAGTACTGTATCTCCCTTAGTAACCACCACTCTCCGTACATAGAATCTCTGCTCCTGCAATACCGCAAATCCCCAGATCTGATCCGCTGTCCATCCCCTCTCCGCATTCTCAACAAAACTCTCAATATGTTTCTCTCCCGCGGGACCCGCGGACTCTTCATCGTTTTCTAGCCACTAATTCTCACATCAGCTCTCTCTCCTTCCCAAAACCTAACCAGAAAAGAAAGAAAAGAAAAAAGAAAAAAAGAAGGCAACTCACCCCATCCTTCAAAAACTCATCCTCCACCCCATCTAAATTCAACCACCTACTCTGCCCCTTCAAATTCCCAAACAGATGATCCGTATGTTCCCTCGCAACCCAATCCAGCTCCCGGTTCTCGGTCGTGCCTTTGATGCCACCGGTAGCGGTCTGCTCGATGTCGATGTGCGTGTGCCCGTCGTCGGTGGTGTATTGTTTTGTGTGTAGGGTGATGGTCGCGAGGGAGATGGCTTTGCGGGTCCACCAGCCGATGCCTTGGAGGGCGAGGATGGCGTCGGTGTCGTCGGATAGGGATTTGTTCTGTGGGGGTGGGTTAGTGAGGAATTGGGAAAGGAGTAGAGGGAAGAGGAGCTGAGTATAGGATGGGATGAGAGGGAGGGAGGGGTGGTGTGATGTGACGGATTGAGGATTGGAGCTCACCATGACCCATTCACCACTGAGATCCTTCAATGTGACATCTCCGGGAGAAGCCATGTCGAAATCCAAGGTCTGGGTATTCGGTGGTAAAAGTTTAGATAATGGTGTGCTGGGCTTGGAGCTTGGAGCTTCGATGCGGGGTGAGATCAGGTACAAATTAATGCAAAAAGGAACAATGATTCAGGTACGAGCACGGGGTCTTTATCGTCAGTTTTTCAATTTAATTTCTCCACACTCGAGAAGAAGAAGCCGAGGTGATTTGCAAGGGAATGGTAGTTGATAGCCTTCGCTGGCATGTGTCGTTGAACAACGGTCGGTTTGAGGTCTAGCGTCGTTTGCTTGTTTGGTCTGGGGTAGCTGATGACGACTTGGCTGGAAAAGGAAGCTTTGGCGAGGCTGAGAGCGGAGTGGTGGTCCAATTGGAGCTAGGTGGAAAACGATAGTGCAAGGCTGAGGGTGAGTAACTGTGAGCTTGTGAGTGGTGGAGATAGTGTGGCATGAAACCGAGGTCCAGGTGTGGGGCTGCAATTGGAGTGAGGATGGGAAGGCGGTGAAGAAATGGCAAAATGTCACAGGGACTCGTTTATTTTTTGGTGCCGTCCGATGTACGGAAAACTTTATGACTGTTGGCTTGGAGGTGTGAGTAATACTCTGCGAACCGCGCGAGAAGGACGAGGTGAAGCACCACTTGAAGCTGAATTGGTTTCAATCTCTGGACTTTGGTGCACAGATTGAGAAGGGTCAAGTCCTTAATCTCAATTGAGCTATCGCAGCTATGCTTCCCCAATTGAGAGCCGGTGCAAACATGACTTCCAGAACAGCTTCAAAATACATGTGAGCACCCCTCTCCTATCTGCAAGCAATTCTAACACAGTGATAGTCGTGGCATGTCCTCGTCCGCTGCCCGAGCTGCCCAGAATGACGAACCAAGACTCAACAAGGTCTCTGCCCACATCACACAACCCAAATCCCAAGGAGCCTCCCAAGCTATGCTCTATGCCACTGGCATGACCGAGGAAGGATTGAATAAAGCACAAGTTGGTATCTCGTCAGTATGGTACTCTGGAAATCCTTGTAATATGCACTTGATGGATCTCAACAATCGAGTGAAGAAAGGCGTTGAGGAAGCGGGCTTGATTGGATACCAATTCAACACCATTGGAGTCTCGGACGGTATCTCAATGGGCACAAAGGGTATGCGATATAGTTTGCAATCGAGAGATTTGATTGCAGACTCCATTGAGACAGTGATGGGTGGACAATGGTACGATGCCAATATCTCTATTCCGGGTTGCGACAAGAACATGCCTGGCGTAATGATGGCTATGGGAAGAGTCAATCGCCCTTCCCTGATGGTCTACGGTGGCTCCATCAAGCCAGGATGTGCTGCGACCCAAAACAATGCAGACATCGACATCGTCTCCGCATTCCAAGTCTACGGACAATATATTACAGGCGAGATCACCGAGGAACAAAGATTTGATGTCATCCGTCACGCTTGTCCCGGAGGAGGAGCGTGTGGTGGAATGTACACCGCGAATACCATGGCGACCGCTATCGAAGTCATGGGCATGTCTCTCCCTGGCTCATCCTCCAACCCCGCCGAGTCACAAGCCAAGTACGACGAGTGTCACGCGGCCGGGGCAGCGATTCGAAACTTGCTTGTTCATGACATCCGTCCTAGAGACATCATGACCAGACAAGCTTTCGAGAACGCCATGGTCCTCGTAAACATTACTGGAGGTTCCACCAACGCCGTCCTGCATCTCATCGCCATCGCCGACTCCGTAGGTGTAAAATTAACCATCGATGATTTCCAATCCGTATCCGACAGAATTCCCTTCCTGGCAGATCTCAAACCATCCGGAAAATACGTAATGCACGACCTGTTCAAAATCGGCGGAACGCCTTCTCTCCTCAAGTTCCTGCTGAAGGAAGGGATTATCGACGGATCTGGCATGACAGTCACCGGCAAGACCCTAAAAGAAAACCTAGAAGACTTCCCCGATTTCCCAGCCGATCAAAAAATCATCCGTCCGTTCTCGGACCCCATCAAGAAAACGGGCCATATCCAAATCCTGCGCGGCTCTCTCGCTCCAGGCGGTTCCGTTGGAAAGATCACAGGAAAAGAAGGCTTGAGATTTGAAGGTCTTGCGAAATGCTACGATGCGGAAGATGATTTCATCGCCGCTCTCGAACAAGGTGAGATCAAGAAGGGTGAGAAAACCGTCGTGGTGATCCGGTACGAAGGCCCCAAGGGCGGACCCGGTATGCCTGAGATGCTGAAACCTTCTTCTGCGATAATGGGCGCTGGTCTAGGAAAGGACGTTGCGTTGATCACAGATGGGCGATTCAGTGGTGGAAGTCACGGTTTCTTGATTGGGCATATTGTTCCAGAAGCGCAAGAGGGTGGCCCGATTGGATTGGTGAGAGATGGGGATAAGGTTGTTATTGATGCTGAAAAGAGAGTGTTGGATCTAGAGGTAGAGGAAGAGGAGTTGGAGAGGCGGAGGAAGGAGTTTGTGCCCAAGCCGTTGAAGTATAAGAAGGGGACATTGGCGAAATATGCGATGTTGGTGCAAGATGCTAGCCATGGGTGTATCACGGATGGTGGGATCGAGGAGGCGTGAACTGGGGTGGAAAATGGAGGAACGGGAGTCAGTAAGGCGTGAATAGAAAGAAAGGATTTGGGAGGAAAGCCAATTGAGGATCTGTGTATATGCTATGCTGTATGTTGAACGAAAAGTGCTTTCTCTTGATCGAACTCCTGTCCCAAAGTACCGCCCATTTAAAACACCATTTTCACGAAACCGCCCAACTTTAATTTTTTAGCCAATATTTCATAAAAGCTAAGCTTTTCAACCTTCGAATATAAAATCTACAGTACATCAAGACAAAACTCCTTTAAACAAAGTATAAATATAGAATAAAAAAATTCTCTTGAACAAATTCAACCACATGATGAATTTCTCTCCTCGCCTACACTCAGATCGTGGTTATTCTTCAAGGGATCGCGAGTATGATCGATCGAGAGCCTGGAGTCCAGGAGTGAGACCCTATAACCCCGGGACTTTGGCTGGGGTCGTCGTATGGAGATGTGATAGGGACCAGTGAAGGGAGCTGGGTTCTTTAGCTCATCTCGTGATGGTGGCTGCGCCGTAAATAACCTGACCAGATCCAAAACAACTCGATTTAACGTATCCGATTCAGGGACAGTGCCCAATGTCGCCTAGCTCCCAATTATTTTTTATGTAGCTCTAGAATTTAGAGAATGCTATCAAGAGCTTTGAGCTGGTAGGGCTTGGATGCTGTAAGGTGGTATAATGTAGTGATTTGGCAGTATTTCACTGCCTTCAATGGCCTGTGGCGTTGGGCTTCATCCCCTGGTACTGTAGCACTTTGGCCCCCACACTAATTTTAGCGCCTGTATGCACAAGGGTGTCGAGTATTCGCCTCAGTAACTTGTCCAATCCCAGATCCTCAGCACTTGCTCTATTAGCAAAGTTACATCGATGAGGCGCAGGTGTACTCATGAGTCACAGCCTTATGGCGAGAGGGGCTAAGCGGATGATCTCCAGACTTTTAACCCCACTCCCCTTACGAACTTCCTTCATTTCACTCCTCACGACAAAGTGTTTGTTTCGAGCTAGTATATATTTCATCTCCACTGCTGACAAGCCTCGCCATGACCAAGTCTGATATAAACAAACATTCCGTCGAGTACCAGCTGAAACCGTTCTCGCCAGTTCAGAGGAAACCTGTACCGATCCCACAAGTAACGCCATCCAAGTCTCCTGAGGAAACGGTTGATGAAAACAGCTCCTTCGTGCGCGGTCATATCGTTACGAATCGAGCCTACATTCCAAGATGGATGTCCAACGATAGCTGGACAATAGAGGTAGCAAGTCAAGTGTTCAGCATTTTGTGCATGGTCGCTATAATAGCCCTCCTCGCCAAAATCGAGGGCAGCCTTCTGGAATCCTGGCCTTCTCCTGTCTCCCCTAATGCAGTCGTCTCTATCGCATCTACCGCTGCCAAGGCTGCTTTGATTCTACCTGTAGCGGAGGCTATCAGCCAGCTGAAATGGCTCCATTTTAGAACCGAAGGACGGACGTAAGTTCAAAAGACTTTCCGCTTCAGTCTTGCAACAAACACAAGCTATAAAGTATCAAGCTTATACTTACTAGTCTGGGTGATCTACAAACATACGATGATGCAAGCCGAGGGCCTATGGGTGCCTTCACGTTCTTCTGGCGATGTCGAAGGTCCTCACTTGTTGCTTATATCGGCTGTGCCATCACCATTGTAGCACTTACTGTAGACCCATTTTCCCAACAAATTCTCAGCTATCATACAATGCCGACGTTGTCGCCTGGATCAGTAGCAACTACCAGCCGATCGCTAATCTACGACTATGGAAGCCAAGGTCAAGGGGACAATGGAGTCAGTGGAGACGGAGGTAAGTTCAAGCATCTAGCAAGATAGATTGAGCATGATTTGGCTAATCGAATGGTGTGACAAGTTTACGCTAGAGACAATGGTATGGCAGCCGCTGTCATGACAGGCGTATATGGTTTCCAAACACCTGTCCAGTTTCAATGTACTAGCAGCAACTGCACATTCCCCGATTTCACCTCCCTCGGTGTCTGTAGCGAGTGCACAGATGTAACTGCCTCGACAATCCAGACCTGCAACTCCACCGGATTTGAGCACGTCTGCTTCTATCAGCTCCCCAGCGGCGCCATCCTATCCGGGGCCGCTCAAAATGACGCACACAACGGCTTTACGCACTCACAAGTCAACACGACCGTGACGACGACTAATGACTACGCTTTCAACACCCTCAACCTCACCAAGCATGGAGCTCCCATCATCTACCTCGGCCTCGTGAGATTTCCCTATAGCGGAGGTCTTGATTTCGACAACTGGCAATCAGGACACCAACTATACCAATGCGACCTCTATTTCTGCGCGCAAAAGTTCCACGGCACGACCGTGCAAAACAGCACCGTGACCACACAATCCATCCTGCAGCGCGAGATGAACGACACCGTCAGCCCGGGCGAGCTCATTGGAATGACTGCCCTCCAACCCTGGTCGGGCGACAGTAACTTCACCATCAATTTCTACGACACGCAAAACATCGCCGGCTTTCTGCAATCCGTGCTCGATTTTAGTAATCCGCTTTTCGTCGATGGCATGATTAGTACGAGTATCCAGGGCGCGCTGACGGGTAGTACTAATATCCCGGATACGATCTCGGGCATCGCGACGGGGCTCACGAATCATATTCGTGCGGGGCCGAATGCGACGGATGTGGTGGGAGAGGTCTGGGTGCCGAAGACGTATATTCATGTGGGATGGGTGTGGTTGACGGTTCCGATTTTGCTGGTTATTGCGGCGTCGGTGCTGCTAGGGACGGTTATTATGCTTACACATCGAGCACGGCAAGCTGTGTGGAAGTCGTCGCTGTTACCGTTGGTGTTGTTGCCTCTTGGAAGCGAGCGTGAGGGTGAACTCGGGCGTGAATTTGTGGGTGAGGAATACAGCGGGGACAATTCATGGACACGGTCAAAGATGGAGAATAGAGCGAGAGAATTGAAAAGTCGGTTGCTGGTTCAGGACGGGAATAGACCGGTCTGGAAGTTCAATTGAAGCTTTTGAAGATATTACAGTTGTCAAGAATGCCATGACTATGTAAATGAAACCGTTTAATTTCTTGGATATTCGAACATCGTTTCTCGCAAGCTTATGCAATCTCTAGCTATACGCCGAAGAACTACTCCGTTTTTATCTATAATTACAGTAACTAATAATCCCATCCTACTAACGTCGAATTAGCTTACATACTATTAAAACCTTCTAATCTTCCAAAACTTAAAATTAAGCAACTCTACACTAGTAGTTCGATCTTAACGCTTTCTCCCTTTTTATTCCTATTTTAAAAACTTTAAAAGTAATAAGAATATACTTTTTAAAATCGTAATAATTATTATAATATATAGTTTCTTCAATAATAGCCAATCCTTTTACAAGAATTTTATAAAGCATCTTTAATATTCCGCTTAATTATTACAACTTTTATATAGCTATCCCCATGATCCCCGTACGTCGCTCCATCCTGCTGCTGTTTCTGACGTTGGCCTCGATAGCGGAAGCAGAAGAAGATTGCCAGGGCAATAGCAACGATGAAGAGGATGCTTCCAACTGCGATGCCAGCTTTGACGCCAGTTGTAATCCCGCTCTGGACAGTGGACGCAGACGATGGAGAGGGTGCTGGAGACGGCGGTGCAGAGGTGGGCGATACGTATACGCTAGATCCGAGGTTCGGGGGCAGAGTGGACTGTAAGCAAGCAAGTCAGCGAAAAGCGGGGGATATTTTTGAGCTGACTGACTTACATAAATCTAGCCTCTTAGCTGACTTGCTTTGCTAACTTATAAGCTGCTGATAAGTGAAAATTGAAGATATATTATAAGGTAAGATTCAAGATTACAGCATTATGGCATGACTCCATCCGTATCGCACCCCTTCTCTGCCAATTATTCAAGCACTCTTGATGCTACAGTAGCGTTCCTGTCAACCTAGAACTCTCTGGTGTAGTTTGCTTTGCGCAAGAGGAAAATATACGCTCGCACTCTGAGCTCATCGCCGGTATCGCCATGAAATCAAACGCCAGGCCACTCAGCCTCCCTTTCCTTCCAATACGCTATAGTGCCGACTCTGCTTGTAGGGATTGTAATTCGAGTTATATATTATAGGTGGTCGAGAGCATCGATCTCGCTGAACGTTCGAACTGTCCGGAGTATCCGTACGCCCTAGGAGATCGAAGGCATTGCGTGGGGCGTTTGTAGAATCTATGTTATCTGTTTGTGAGTTTGTAAGATCAATTTGCTCAAGTATTTGAGGCGTTGATTGTCTTGAAGCTATGATTCAGATCAAAACGATTATTAATTAGATAGAAATCATGATGTTTCAGCGTGGTGTTTTCATTTAGTGTGATTATTCGGTTAAATCCAGCCAATCACAGGCCTTCCATTGAGTTTTTCCGGCCCGAATCCCCCACCAAAACACTAAAATATCTACTAAAACAGACTCCAAAATCATGAAAATTAAATCTAATAGCTTATAAGTTGCTTTTAAGCTTGAAATATCTCCGCTTGTCGACTTATTACTTTTCAAATATCTAGCTGACTGACTTAAGCAGTTAGCTTTTAAGTCAGCTAGTAAGCTAGCTTGCTTATGGACCACTCTGTTCGGGGGTGAGGCTCTCACTCTACTGCTTGAAGTCGAAACAGCAATCGAAGCAAGTAAACTTCCTATAACTGTATCTGTAGCTTCCCAGGCTACCAAGACGGCCTGTGCATAAAGGATATTTGCTTCGGATAATATGGAGATGGAAACCATACTGAACCCATTACCGCCTGTTTGTTCGAGCTGAATACTAGTGAGGGTGTCTCGGATGGATAGGTCTGTACATTGAATGAATGAATCGGCCTTCCTTAATTTATTATTCGTATTCATGAAGTTGGAATAATTCGTATTTAAATTTAGAGGAAATTCTTAAATTCATAAATAATTCATGAATAATTCATATTCATAGATAAAACCTTAAACATGCGCCCGACTACATTCCGATCGCATTTTGAGCTGTTTTCGACTACGTAAGCAAAATTTGACGCTAGTCTAGAAAGGGCCTAGCTAAGATTACTAAGCTTGGCCGATGTCGAGAAGTGAAAAGTGGTGCAAAAATAGGGGTTCGAACTTACATTAAAAATAAGAGTGAATTATAAATGATTCATGAATTGAACCTATAAATTCACTATTCATGCCCCTCTAATTTATATTCAATCCATACAGCCTAAATTCAGAGTTATTCATGAATTATTCATGAATTATTTGTATTCATAATTCAATGTACAGACCTACGGATGGATAGACTACTCTCGCACCGCTGCGCCGTGTTCAAGGTGAGACTCCTAATGGATCTCTTTAGAAACCCACACAATCTTCCGCCTTAGGGGTACAATATTGAGAACTTACGAGGGACAACAGAAGGATGCCGTTGTTGCACTGGGGAGATTTGGAACCGAGCCAGCTGAAGTGTATCCGCTTGGGCATATACCAGGAGAATAGTACTGAACGGGAGTAGTGCGTGTCAAAACGCCATATGGAAGACAGTCGGATTCAGTATAGATATTGAAATTCCGTAGTATAAGAGAAGTTGTCGAGTAGCAGCTGGTCTGTGGGGTATATATTGACGTGACTGGACCAAGATTGATGCATGTCAAAGTGCCGACGACTGTCGTTGAAGGGATGGGGGTTGCCATCATATAGCAAACTGTAGTGGTTCTCGTTGATAAAGAGATGCTGGTGTCTATGCTCGAGAAGCAACTAGTAGTGATGGATGGGATCGAGAAAGGCCATTGTCAAGTGTATATACCTAGTTTCCCTGCATGCTGCAAGCCCTTAGAACTCGCTACCATTGAAAGCCATCGTTCAGCCTCAGCTGGCCAGAATGCCAACTAAAGCCATCCACTCGCTCCCTCTGCACGCACCCGGCGCTAAGTGAGACTGAGCTCTAATTTGAGTAACCTTACGAGCCTCGCGGCGGTAATCTGTGCAACCAGGGCTTTTTGCTTACCTGCGACCCCTATAACAAAATATCGACTTTTGGTAATATTTATGGATTTCTCCAAATTAGAGCTATAATACATTTTGGTTAAAATGATATCCTAAATCAAGGCTCGAATTATTAAATCCTTGTTGAGAATTACTCAAGTCAAAAGGGAGACTTTGGTTTTCTGGGAGAGTTAACAGCCTAAAGAAGCAGCCTAGGCGCACAGACTACCGCCATAAGGCTCGTTAGCGACTTCCATTGTTTTGGAAGTGGGCTACTTAGCTGAACAGAAGAGTTGGGATTATGCCTAAATACGCAGATCTCTTCCACGCTACTCTGCTGAGAGAGTGCGGTACGGGCACCTAGGGTATTGTCACCCGGGCAAGAAGATTATTATATACTGACGATAAACTACCTACCTAGGGGCCCTTCCTCCTCGTCCCTATGTACACGGTTGCGTATATGGATGGATATATATTCGCTCTTCCAATGATGAATAATGGTATGAGAGGAGAGAGGAAAGGATTTGGAGAAATTATTTGTTTTGCAGGAAGTTGCCTCTATCCATTTCTATTTAAATCTAGGATGAAGTTTATTCGGTAATCCTTACGCCTAACACATATCGTGACATCTAGTAAGATCTTACCTATCATCCTTTCTAATATCTGTAATTGATCAGATGACCTATCCTTTCACGGAAGTAATTCCCATCCTCATCCTAGAATAATAATACTGTTACACACCGCATCCCATAATCCAAACAACCAAAACACCAAAATGACCCACACCCACATCTACTTAGGTAAATACCTAATGCCCCTTCTCGGACAACTTCCCCTGCCACCCTTCCCCGCTGGTGGCGTGGGTACAAAACTCCCCGTCTGCAGACTCCCCTGAACATTAAAACTATACCACGCCTGGTTCAATCTTCCTCTATAACAACCCAACACGACCGCGCTGCCGGTGATAGAAGTGAGTGCTTCTTCAATTTCATGATAGGTGTAGGTCTTATGATACGAGGGCTCGATGCCAGCTGATTTGAGGGCTTTGTGGGTGTCAAGTCCCTATGATATATGATTAGAATACATTCTAACTCATATGTAGATAGAGTAGAGCGAAAACGAAAAAAAAAAAAAAAAACGAGGAGAAATAAAGAAAGGAGGAAAGGAGTATACCTTGAAGAGTTCAACCGCCTTTTCAAAAAAATCCACCACCTCCTGCCCGGGCGCATACCCCTCTCCATAGCATCCCGGACTTAACGTGTTAATACATGTTCCATGTTTATTCCACTCATGCTGCCAGAAATGCTCCAGCGTGCCCGCGTTCGGGAGCCAGTACTTCTCCATGTCGGCTAGCAGGTCGAAGTTGCCCGAGGATTCGATGATGGAGGTTATGTTGTGGTATTGGGGCGCGGAGGTACAGAATTGATCGTAGCTGCCATCGCAGAGGTCGGGCCTGGGGAATGGTGTTAGCTTGTTTGTCTGTTTGTTTTGGTTCTGCTGAACGAGGGGCAGGGAAGGGAGGAGTACCATAAACCATGCAAAGTCCAGCTATTTTCCGGCCCAACACTCGGACTCGTATCCCAGAATTGTGTCTGCAGAAGCTGTCCACCGGGATATATAAAGCAGCAAGTAGGTTCGCTATCGCTTTGGCATGAGACTGGGCTGTCGATGGGACACGATGGTGCGTTGCCGAATGGTTGGTAGCTGATTTCTTTGCTGGATTGCGGTTGAGAGAAGAGGGGAAGCTGGGACAAGAGACTTCCGGCAAAGGTTGCGAGGTTGTAGATGGAGGGGAGCTCGAATGCCATGGTTGCTGTCTGCTTTTCGAGCTGTTTGGCGGTTGGGTGGGGTGAGCTTTTAGCTCTTGGTTGAAGCTTTCTTGAGCTGATATTTAGCAAGAGAGTGTTGGTGGAGAAGGAGAAGAAAGGTAAAGAATGGAAGGGAGGGGGGAGGCAGGTTGTGATATGGAGGTCAGACACAGCTAGGCTGACTACCAGAGCTCACTCAGAGCTTACAGCCCCATTCCAGCGCGTCAGAGCTGCAGGTGACTGATCGTGCCTGAAACTCGGCTCTCCCCGCACACCCCTGATCCCTGCAGACATCCCCTAAGCGATCGAGCCAACGACCACTGCTTTCTTCACGTGTGTGATGCGAGAGATATTGTTCACGATGTTGGAGGTGTAAGCAAGTCAGCCTCACCCCTTCGATATCACGTTGATATGGCGACCAGTTTGAGTATAGAGTAAGCGAGGAGGGCTATTTTGAGGTGTCATCAAGTCGGTGATAGCTTCCTCTTCAGAAGAGGGGTATGGGTTATTGCTTTTTCGTCTACCATATCGTTGCAACGGCATGTTCATATCAGGTTCAGGACGTCTTGTTTTGTGCAATGCATATGGAGTCATCACAGCAGTAGTTCTGCTATCTACGAAGAACACTTTGTTTGCGTCAAGACATCGTTATGTTCAATTCGATCGAAAGTCATGGGTTTTCGAACTACAATCTATTTCATTCACACATTAACTCTTCCAAATCCTCCAGCCCTCTAAGCCCTCAAAGACCACATCCTTCCTCTCAATCCAATCAACCTCTCCTCGAAATCGACAATACCCATACAGCCCTAAGCAAAGTTCTTAGTTTGCCTAACATCTACTGCTCTGTTTCAAGCTGAGAGACCATGCTCAGCGCTGCCAAAATCCCAGCCTAGCCTTAGCCTGGACCTAGGCTAGGTAAGGAGAGGTGAACTTACGGGCTAGGCAAAGGAAGGCAACTTAAAACAAGCTTCAGGCGAGGTCAAGCAAGGCTCACATGTAATTTAGGAAGGAGTAGAAAAGCTAACGAGGCAATGTTTAAGAAATAGATACGTGCGTCGTAAAGCACGTGTACCCGTCTTCTTTTACCCCCTAGTCAATTATCCCTTCTCGACCTAGCTTAGCCGACTTACAAGTAAGGCTAGGAGGCTTATTCCGACTGGCTAGGAGAAGGCCAGGCTACTATTAAAAAGCTCAGGCTACGCATAGGCAGGCAAGGTTAGGCGGAGGGGAGGCGGAGGATAGGTCGGGAAAGTGGCAGCGCCAACCATGCTCGAAACTTTATCGTATGAGTTGTCGAATCTAAGGTGTTGGATATCCACTTCCACCGTCTTTGTTATCTGGTGGCGCCTCTTCCCCTTTTGCAGTTGATCTGGCTGCTCCTGATCTTCTCCGTCCGATTTGTGATAGGGATAGTGGATCGATTCATCCAGTTCTCCCACTTCGTCACCATTCTTACGAATGATCTTAGCATCCTCATTCTTCTTTTCCTCGAGGATATAAAACGGCGTGCACAAGCCCTCGATGTCTTCGGGCAAATCTTCAGGATCCCATTCATCAACTCCCAACAAGTCACGCACGTCTGGCTCAAACTCGAAATTCAGAACCAATCTCTTGAGCTCCTTTGGAGCGCGTCCGGGAGCAAAGATCTCGGCGAGCCGCTGAAGACCCTTTGCATGTTCCATCAGATAGCTGAGATGATGGCTCATGATTAGAATCCGTAAGTGTAGGGTTTTGACTTGGTCGAAGCTCCACGGGTATTCTTTCTGGTTGGGCGAGATGGCGACACGGTGCCAGCGCAAAACGGGCTCGGGTACTGTCCCCATCTCATCCGCCCTTCCCAATTCGATGATGGCCGAGAAGGCAGCTTGGCCGAAGTACGTCCCGGTGAGATTGATATTCCACTCTTTGCAGACAGCCAGCACCTGTGGTGCGACTTTTTGGTGGTCGTGGCGATAGGGTCGGTGGGTCTTTTTGCATTGACAGTCGCCGTCTCTATTTTCGCAGGATTCAGGAAGTACATCTGCGACTAGGTGTAACTGTGGGCTACACTTGCAGTAGACCTGGGGTGAGAGGTAGGAGAAAATCCTTTGCTGAACTTCGAGTGGGAGCGTGAGGATAGGAGAGCGGAGAAGGACAGGGCCTGGCATTTTTGCGAGTGAGTTATCATAGTTGTTGTCGAAGATTGAGTCGTCCCACATGGCCTCGTCGTCATCGTCACAGCCGAAGTCGCTAGGACATTCATTGTCGGAGCTCATTTCGACGTCTGTATCAGTTGCATTGTCTGATCCGGACATCTTGATTTCGGGGTTGTCAATATCCATGTTTTCGATTTGAGTTTCGGTGGCTGAGACTTTAGTATCAACATTTTTCATGACGTCCGACATTTCTATGATGTCGGACATTTCTATAATGTCGGACATTTCCACATTTTGGGACATGGTGTTAAGAATCTAGCAAGTATTAGTCATAGCCTGAGTTGCAGGAAGGAAGAAACTACTTACCGCTAAGGCAGCGTTGGCGATTTCGACTTGAGACATGTTTTGATACTCCATTGTATCGGTTGTCTGTTTCGTTGTCGGAGGTTTTGTTTAAATGATCTTTGTTAAGAGTTCGATGAGTGTGTCAGACTTTAGTCTTGAGTGTCTTGAGTGTGTGTGTGTCTGTTGTTGTCTGAAGAGGAAAGAAGCAGTGGAGAGAAGCCTACTATATACGGATTTAAATTCAAATATCGACTATGCGTGGAGCACTAGAGTGTTTACTAGGCTACCAGTTCAGATGAAAACATGGGATGAAAGATAAGCTTAAACTTAGATACGGAAGCTACTTGATCGGTCCCAGAAAGTAGGTCTTGCACGTGATTCTGACTTTTTGAAAAATGGGATGCCACTAACTGGATTCTCTAAAAAGCTGTTGCAGATCAATTTGCAATAGTACGTGTATTGCTATTTGTTAGAAATGTTTGTGATAAAGTATCTTCCTTTGCTATATCAGGATAGCTGAGACGAAGACGGCCCTCCCCACGTGACAACGACCTGACAGCAAATTTCTTGGTTACCCACACCTTTCTTGGGCCATACACTCCTCCAACTCACCCACATTCCCGATTCTAATCCTAAACCACAATAGCACGACACCGAACTTCCAAGAATATAGCTAAAAAAGTACGCCAACTTTTCACAAAGTCTGTTTTCCTCTTTAATATTTCTAAACCATTCCCACATCAGCAATGTCCTCCAGATGGTAAGATGGTGAGGTCATTATCCGCCAACTTACCAGCTAAACCCACCTCAGACATTTACTAAATAATATCGTCCATTTCCAACCTAGAATCACTAGACCAGACGAGAAATTGAGAGAAGGAAGCTCGGAACGTGAAAGTCAAAATCCTGCTCCTCGAACCCCAGATCCTCAAACTCTTCTTCGGTACAAAACTCAGATCCAGATCCTTGCACGAACATAAATAAGACATAATTCCAGGCCTGGCAATTCATATTAAGGCAGGTTCCTAGTTCCCTCCCACGAATGCCGGATCTTCTTCGACATATCAAGAATTCTCGAACTGCACGAAAAAGAATCCGAGCTCTTAAAAGTGACCCGTCTGCATTACCTGAAAAACAATCCATGATTCTAGGTCATGAATTGCATGCATCATGTATGCTGTAAACAACCCTTTCCAGGAAGGCATATCAGAAACAAAAAGAAACATTTTCTAAGCCCGGATCTTTACCTACCTGCAAAACTCTACGTCATAATATAAACTTTAGTCCAAGCTGAAGATGACCTGCCCACCATGGCACATCTGATTTCATCCTCTCTGACTGCTCTTTGAATCATAGTTTAAAAGTACAGCTGTTATGCGTCCATCCCCGACCTTAAAACGGCTCAGTCTCAACAGCTTACAATATACGAAGTAAGGTTCGCATATATAATGTGTCCAGAACCTCATTTCTCTCTTTTCTGTCTCAAAGATGTTGGACTTTGACTTAAAGAACCTGACTATTAGAAGAAAAATATCTTTGGGTATCGTCAAACAGTGAGACGGGGTTATTAATTCAAATCCAAAGGTATTCGCATCGTGCAAGGGAATTAGGTTTCAAAGTCATGAGGCAAATTTTCAACCTACAGCCTTTAGTTCTATTCAAAAGCACAAGAATTTGCAAGAGAAAATCTGCTTGAATTCCCAATTTGCGTAGCTTAACAGATTTTCACCGAACTCTCGTTCGGAAGTCCGGCCACAAGCACATGTGAACGGCTGATGAAGTGCAATCATCATGGTATTCAATTCATACCTCACCAGACTAAGCCTTCCAATGGCGGCCATGCCTAAACCAACACCAGATGTATACAGTCACCCTGCCTTACAACAAACAATACTCCGTACACCCCTTGACACAAATGTGGGGACGGAGAAGACGATGCTTCAACGTCCAACGCTAATAGAACAAAACCCAACTGCCCTATGACTCACCCGCGCGGTCACGGACCTTTGTCGATTTCTTCGCCGTCCCAATGTGAGTGTTGTGCACCTGAAATGATTAGCTAGGTCGTTGCTGTAAAGCTTTCAAGCATACCTTAGTAGCAAACTTGAGACTGGTAAGAGTCTCACTCAGATGCGCCTCAAGCGGACTCGCCATTACAAACATCAGTGTCTTTGAGTTCCCACCAAGTGAGTATTGAAGTAAGTAGGTTAACTATGTTGTCAGCATACTTCAGAAGCTAGAAGTGGATGTTCTTACCTTCGAGTTCCTGTACGGGATGTGAGCACCTTCCTTGCCTTGACCCAAGGCGCCGATAACATCTCCGAGACAGCTCAAACTCTTGTTGATGTTCTGGGTTTCCTTCATTCTGTCCCCTTCTGCACCTGATGATTTTAGTCTCTCGGATCCAGCGAGATCGACTAGATTCAGGGTTCCTTCTGAGGTTTCATTGGTTGTACTATTGCGGCCGATCAGCTTTAGGATGAAAACTGAATGAGAGCGTGATGATCGCTCGTTTGACTTTGTTGCTGCAACACTTCGATTGTTGGCGGCTTGCTTCAAGATCGTCTCAACGGTGTCCGGTGAGTCGAGTGTGACCGTCTTCAACCCAGTCACTGTAGTTTGCTTCTTCTGATCATCATGGCGAATTTCATGTTTCTTCTTGTCAAAGTCTTTCGAGCTCCCGAGCAAATCGTGAATGTCCTCGTTGTAGACTTCCACGAAGCTTCCTTCCATGGTATAAGTCCAGCCCTTCTCCTTCAAATTTGTTGCTGTCTCATAAATCTGGTGTGTTGCCCGAGGTATCATTCCATCCGCCGAAGACATAGTGTGTGTTTTCCCGGACCCAGTCTGACCATAGCAGAATATACAAACATTGTAGCCATCCAACGCACTTTGCACAAGTTGTGAGATTTCTTCGAATACCTCCTGATTTTGACTTTCAGGTCCGAACACACGATCGAACGTGAACGAATGAGTTTTTCTGGTGATATTTCCAAGACTGCTCTTCTCTTCTTTGCCAAGAACTTCAAGCTCCTTGCCCTCCTTGTCGGTGTCCGGGAATGTCAGCTTGGCAGCATCTCCTTCAGCAGTATCAAACACTGGCCGCACTCTGCACATGACTCGGATGTTTCCTTTCAGTTCTTGGACTTGGTTGAACAGGATACGACGAAGAGTTTCCTCCTTGACCAGCTTTTGCTTCGATGTTTCGGCCGATCTCACGGCTTCCTGCAGTCTGGATTCCATTTCCGCAAAGCTGTCGGATTGTGCTTTGCTTCCAGATTCGAGGAAATGAATGCGGGCACGAAGACTTGCCACTGTACTTTCAAGACTCTGCATAGTGGAGGAAGTCTCGATGCCAGTTTTCTGGAAGGTTTCTTTAAGGGCCGCAAGGTCTCTTTGAGCGTTACCTTTCAAAGTTTGCTCACGGTCCAATTCTCCTCGGACATCCTCCAGCTCGCCCCTCATGTTCTGAATCTCTCGATCCTTCTTTTGCAAAGCTAGATCAAGACTTTGACCCTCCGCTGCAATGCGCGATTCAAGATCTTGGACTTCACGAACTCTTCGGCTACGCTCATCCTCGAGTTTTGAATCATTCCGCCGTTCGAGTTCTCGAAGCCTGTCTTCAAGGTCAACGGCCGCTCGACGCTCAAGGTCTCGGAGTTCTTCTCGGTGTGAGCGAAGGAGGCGGTCGACTTCATCCGTATTGTCCCTTCGAAGTTGGTCAACCTCATTACGATGCTCTCGTCTTACCTCATCCATCGTAATGCGGCTTGTTCTTATCTGATCGTCAAGGCTAGTAGTAGCCGTTAGTAGTCTATCTTGAAGCGTGCTGGCCTTTTGCCGCATAGCATCCAAATCGCTTTCTAGCGTCTTGTTCGATGAAGATAGCTGCGTCCTGAGTGCCTCGAGTTCAGCAACTATAGAAAGGTCAGCCAATACCCCACGCCGAATGTTGTGAGCCATACTCCTTGCTTTATAGACTGCGACAGCTTCTTCAAGACCGTTTCGTTCTAAGCTGGTTCCGTTAAGCGTTTCTTGAATCTTGGAGTACATGGCCTCCATGTCCTCCAGACGACCACGAACGTCCCATGCTGTAAATCCAGTCATATTAGAATCTTTGTTCAAGAATGGGGTTTTTTGGGGGGATGGTTTAGGAGTTCGTCGTGTAGGAGAAGCATTCAATGCCTCCGCCTTGGAAGGCACCGGAATTTGAGATGGGGTCTTAGGAGCCACTTCTCCAGGAGCTTGGTACAGCACAACTGCACTCTCTGCGCTCTCAATTCTCATATTCCGCAAGCCTGTACAGATGGATGGCTTGTGAGATAATGATTTTGACGGTGATTTAGTCCTCGAGGATATCGCTTGATGCTCTTGCGGTCCGCTAGACTTTACTTCTTCATCAATACGTAGCCTACTCATGGCTGTAGTGACGGAGACATCTCGGATTCTTGCGATGGATCGCGAAGGCCTCAATGAGGACATGGAGTGCGGTGTGCGCAATTTCTTGTTTTGAAGCGTAGAACGACCGCCAGGTACTGCGTAAGAAGATGGGATTGAAGTCAAAGGCTGCATACCCTTTCGCTTCCCTTGGGACGGCATGTCTTCGTCATCGTCCGAGTGATTATCCATCGAGGTGACTGGCCGTGATTTGGGTAGCGCTGTGGTTGGGCGTGTTGTCGTTGACTGACTGAAGGCCATTGAAGTCTGCGGTCGGTTGCCATAGGCTGAGGCAGGACGGCCAGCAGGACCGACACTGCTTGCGAAGCTGCTATTTGATGTATTCCGAGAGTTGACTGATGGCGTTCGTGATGAGGATATTGACGAGGTGAAAGAAGGGTTTCGGCTATGCGCTGGCTTCTAAAGAAGAGAGTTAGCTTCACTTGAGTGCATGCTGCATACGGTGTGTGGTAACAGTCACAGTCTGTGGAGGCCGGAGACGTTGCATTCGTGCTTTCAGCTCGTTTGACGGAGCTACCCTCTGAGAACGAATGACGAGTGGTTGGTTTCGTATAGGCTTGCTGAAATCGCGAGCAGACTTTGGGGACTCGAGCTCCCAAAGCCGCCGCTTTTCCATGGCGGAATAGGATTCTTTGTGGAGTATAGGGCTATTTCGGAGGATACTCACACTCGCACCAACAAGAGAAGTTCCCTTCACAGATGACCTTGCACTCGGTGTGGCAGCTGCGATCGATCGTGGCTCTCCTGCCCTTTCTGCAAGTGTTTTTCGTTTAGGTTCCGGCTCGTTGTCTACACCTCTCCTATCAGTTCCGCAAAGACTTTTCCTTCAATGGCCACTTACACGTCGGGCCCAACTTGTGCTTGAGGTTGATCATTGGTGGAGGCATCCTCGAGACCATCTTCGAGCGCGCGTTGTTTTCGGATTCCGACATTTCTATCAAGCTTTTTCCTGGAGACAGTATTTGGCTCGGAGGCCGCAGCCGTGACGTTCGCATACTCTGAGAGTTGGCTCGTCAGTATATAGGAAAGGCAATCTATCAATGGAGCATACCGAATTCTCCTCTGCATATTCCATTTTGAAGGCTAATCGTAGCAATTGCTACCAGCGTAAGCAAGCTATTGCGTGCATATAATGATGAAGATAGAGGGCTTCGAAGTGCGTTGAGCAATGGCGAGTCGCGCTGTTTGTCAATCGATGTTTGGACGTTGACATCACAGTCGTCAAATCCTGTGTTTACTTGCTCGGATCGAGGTGTTGACTTCATCACGTGCAAGCCCGCTCCCAGCAACGAGACCACCACACCGTCCTAACTATCTTCGGCAAAGGCGCCACCATCCTTGTCGATGTCACAGGCCCGATCCGATCTCAGACTTTCACAAGCCAGCGCATCTCGCGGAGAGAAGATGACCGAAGTACAAATCGCCCGGGACAGATGAGCTCACTGATGCAACTGATGCAACTGACGTTGTGACCTTTGGCAACATTATTGACAGGCTGGAGTGTTCTCTGCCATACCGCCTCATAACTCCGTGGGGTCATGCGATGATAATCACCACCTTCTTGTTCCTTACCAACATTTCTTGAGCTTGGGACCTTTGCGCGCAAAGCAGCTGCCATGGAAAAGTACTCGCAGTTCCGTGATCGCGGTTTGTACTCCTCAGCCCGCGCCATGAGATCAACCGTAGACCCTTGCTGATGCACAAAGTATAGGATCTGGAATAGCTCCTTTCTTCCCGATCTCATCGACGCCCGCAGGAATCTATTTGCCTGTCCACATCTTCCTATTCCTCTTCAAGCTACCGTTTTTTGCCACCGTTTCGACCACCTACTTTCTGTTCCTACAATGGTTTCCTCTAGGATCGCTGTTGAAGAAGGCTATTCTGTGGATGATATTAGGAACACCGGGCATATGGTGGATTGATTTGCAGATCGATGGAGTCAAGAAAGGCTCTCTAGCTAAGAAGCATGAGGGTAGGATACCTCAACCGTCTAGCATTATCGCGTCCTCCTTTACCTCTCCGATCGACTCGCTATATCTAGCCGCAATTTTCGACCCAATTTTTACGGTATCATACCCACATACACGCCAGGTTCGGCGTATCTCACTGCTAGGAGCCATTCTTCGGGCCTTAGCAAGCCCACAAGACCAGCCGCCCAAGGGCACAAAGCTTACGGACCTGAAGGCTCTACTTGCGGAGAACCCGCAGAGCGTGATAGTAGTCTTTCCGGAATGCACAACGACAAATGGAAAGGGAATTTTACCTTTCAGTCCGAGTCTCCTGACGACCCCGCCAGAAATAAAAATATTCCCAATCAGCCTTCGATACAGCCCACCAGATATCACAACTCCTGTTCCGGGTCACTACTTCTCATTCCTTTGGAATCTTCTGTCACAGCCGACCCACTGTATCAAAGTCCGCATTGCAGAAGTTGTCTACAATACCTCTAAGCCAACAGAACCCGCGAGCGAGAAGAAAGATCGATATTTGACCAACTTTCTGGATACTTTGGGAGAAGACTCGGCTATGACGAGTAGTACGGACACTTTGACAAGTTTAAGCGATCAACCAGCAGAGGCTAACGCAGAAGAGAAGAGAGTTCTAGATAAAGTAGCCGAAGCTCTAGCACGGCTAGGAAGAGTCAAGAGAGTCGGCTTGACAGTGAAGGACAAGGCTGCATTTGTGGAAGCATGGTCTAAGAAGAGACGGTAGATAGGGTGGGAACTATGATGGCGTTTAGGGCATTGGACTGACGATGGGTCAAGGGAGTCCAGAAAGCGATAGCATTTCCTGCATTTTGCGGTCGGATCTAGCCTCAATTTATTTTGATGGAATACATTCCTCTACATACCTTACTTGTCTTGTGACATTCACATCACCCAGATCTGCCTACATGGTTACTTGAATCCATCTCCTTTCCTATTATGTCAAAGTAAGAACACTCTACAGAGCTTAGATTCTGGACCCAGGAGTCCCTAAGGCGCAACAAGTCGAATCTGCCGTTCTGATCACCTAGTTTGGGTACTTAAGTGTCCCATTTTCCCCGTGATTCATATGAAATACATTTCCTTGTCGAGTCTGAGCTGGATATCGAGCCACGTTCTTTCATCGTTTCATCTATGCATTGTTGTCTATTATCAAGGTCGCTGCCGATACCTCGCAGCTGCGTCTTTAACGTAGAAAGGCTAAAGATCAGATATCTATTCTGCCTTCCGCGCTGTGATCCAAGAAGGCCAAATATACTTTCTATCAAATAATATTCCGGATTATTACGATTTTCTTGATCTCATTTGCTCGTAATAATGTCCGCTTTTTTGGGGTTCTTCGCAAAGTGAGACGACCTTTGGTGAAGGTAGTAAGTTTAGGTAGACTACCATACGAATTAGAGAGTAATGTATATGTAGCAATCTAACCATATTTAGTGCTAAAGTAGAGCAGGCAGCCGCTCTGCAAAGTGCCTCAACCCCATCTTTCTAGAATTCGAAGAGTGAGAATCAATAGTATTTGTAAGACGAAGTCTATTACGCTTTACAAGCAATCGTCCTCAAGCCAAAGCTCTCCTTGTAGCGTCTTTTCGACTAGGGCTTCCAATCGGGTTAGACCAAAACCTGCGCTTCACTAATTCCTCTAGTAGAAGTCTTCCTTTGATTTTGATCTGAATGACTTGCCTTTTCGCTGGCGCCAAAATTTAATAGCCAGTCCTTTCTATCCCTCCACTAGTAACTCCTCTCATAACATAAATTTGACGGGGCATCAACTTCAATGTATTGGCGATGGATGTCTTACATTATATGCGTAAAGCAGCGAACAAAACTTCAGCCGAGTGGAGGAATGGAGGGCCCGGCGATTGGTCGAGATGTAATAACAAAGCAAGTTATCTGGAAACGCACAACATTTAGCGTGCTCAGCTCTACACCTGGTTCTTTGTGTTACTCGTTACTTGATGTCCCTGCCACCCTCTCACACCTCAGCTCAGCCCACTGGATGATGCACGGCAAATGACCTTGCGAAACCTCGCACGGCTGATGAGATGACACACACCCTGTGGCGAAGTTTGTTGTTTTCATTATTGTGCAGTGCGCCTCAGTGGGTGGGCTGATTGCCACCTTCAAATTTCTTATCTCCAAATGTTCTCTGGGCCTACATGGTAATCCAAAGGCTGGACCCTGCTTTTCACCTGGAATATATCTTCACTCTACTCTCTCTTGAACATCACCAACTTTGATGGAGGTTCCTACTGCCCTTCCAGGCGTCGCATCGCTGGGACTCGGATTTCCGTTACTGATCGGGGCACCAACGACTCTCGTGGCAATTACGCGCGCGGTGCTAGGCAAAACTAACGGCCTTGCTATAGTGTCTGAAGATGAAAAACCACAGGTCGAGTATTTCTCTCGAAATCCTTCCCCAAATCTCTCGGTTTGCTAATACTTTTAGCATTGTATTCGTTCACGGATTGGCGGGTGACCCATGGAAGACGTGGTCGGGGCGAGAGGGGAAGAAAAAAGTCAACTGGATGACGGATTTACTGCCTGATGACATACGTGAGACAGGAACCCGCGCTCGAATTTTAACCTTCGGCTACTCAAACAATCTCTTTTTGACTCAACCCCGGCGATCTTGGAGGACGGACAAAGCGCCTCCACCAGAGAATGACAAGATCCTCCAATATGTCCCACAGTCGCTCTATCTTCACTCAAGGACCTTGGTAAAAGAATTAACAAAGTTCCGGAGTGGTTCGGCACGTGAGAGACCAATCATCTTCATTGCTCATAGCTTTGGAGGGTTGGTAGTCAAAGGCTGTCTCGTCCAATCCAGCGTTGCTATTGGGGATAATAGTCGGTTCAAAGCAATCCAGCTGTGTACCACCGGCGTTCTCTTCTTCGGAACACCACAGCGAGAGACATTGCTAAATACATGGAGCAGGCTCTTGACCAAAATTATATCATTTTCCCTCGACACGACAATGGCCTCCAGTCTGAAACCCCTGGTGAATCAAGATGAGCTTTTTGACCTACAAGTTCAAAGGTACAAAAGCATAGATATGAATTTTGAGAACTACTCTTTTTGCGAGAAGGAAAAGAGAAAGAAACAAAATATCGAGTCTGATTGTGTAGGATAACGTCTCTTCATATTTCGTACATCTCTAACGAGCCTAGGTTGTTCCCGGAGAATCTGCTGTACCACAGGATCCTCCTGAATGGTGGCACAAAATTGAGCTTGCGAAATCACATCAAAACATGGTGAAATTCAGCAGCCGGGATGATGACTATCAGAAAGTCTTCTTGCGCATCGAACGTTGTCTTGCACTTCTAACCAAGGCTAAGGCTAGATGTTCAACATTCTATCAAACGCTTGGTATTCAATTCAGCCCCATTAAGACGTGATCATTTGCTAATTTGTACAAGTTCCATCTACGGAGGAAATCTCTTCTGCCAAACAACAAAATCAACACCCATCCGGTCTAATCGAGGACCCCCATGTCAATAATTTTATCGTTAGCATGAGTTCGTGGGATGGGGACGAGCGCCGGCAAGCCGAGGGAAAATTGAAGTCAGAACTTGCTCGGAGTGAGAAAGTTAATGGATCTTTATCGCCTTCTACTCTCGAGCTTTTGAGACGATTAGCGCAGTATTACGTCGAAGCTGGAGCATACGCGAAGGCTGAGCTTTCATACAAACGTCTCTTCGTCGCGATCCAAGAGAATCAGGGACCTTGGAGCCTTAAAACCGCAGATATATTGCAACGCCTGGCCGAAGTGGAGGTTGAACAGGGCAATTACGCCGAGGCTACAGAATTTCTGCTCCGTGCAGAAGCTATCCAAAAGGCGATGCTAGGTGATAATGCTTTGGAGGCTCTGAGTACTTGCGCGAGCATTGCGATCTTGTATGACAAACAGAAACTATGGCAGGAGGCGGAGAAGAGATACTGCTATGTCATTGAAGCAAGAGAGGAGTTCCTTAGTAAAAGACACGAGGATACACTCATAGTCATGGAAAACTTAGCGCTAAATTACAGAATGCGGGGGACAAAGACTTTGCATCTAGCGGCTGATCAGTATCAAAGGGTTCTTCAGCGTCGAGCAGAGAATCTAGAACGGAGCGTCGATGATGGGGAAGACGAAGAGAAGGAAGCAGCGCTCGCGCAAATTGCCGCGAACGTGCAGAGATTAGGTGATGTGTATTTGGAAATGGGCAAGCCTGAAGAGAGGCGAAAGTTGCTTGAGGAATGGTCTCCTCGTCTGAATCGAGGCGCTTGCTCTGGACAAGGAAGAAAACAAGGGGAAATGGAGAATCGAGAGAAAAGGGGAGAAACTTTGGCTAGGGAACGCAAAGCGAGGAAATGAACTAAGAACCTATAGTTTGCGAAATCAAGTTGCCATATTTGATCAATCTTTGGGCATAATAACATTTTGTAAACATCCTCTTTTTTTTCAATATCAAATCCATTATTTCTCACACCAGATGATACTTCTGCATTTGAAGTTTAGGAACACTGAAGTTAAATTATTGTTCAGTATTTTTACGCAAACTGCTTATGTTCGAGATAACATCCAGAATGGAAAAGGCAGACAATTTTGACGTCCACCTTCAACACTTTCACTTAACTGTCCATTCACCATTATGCTCAAAACTGTTCATTACAACCAAGACCGAGGCGGCAAAGGCTTTTCAGGATTGTGTGGAAAATTCCGAGGATTGGTATACTCCGTGATGGCGGTGGCATCTAAAGCAGCACACGTGTCTAGTGTTTTGTTGACCCATGCCCGCTGCCCTTCTCCGACTATGACAAGGTACCAAGATATCGTCTCCATTTCATTTGTTGTAAAGTATTTCTCCAACCAAGCAATGAATCGTTGCTGAGCCAGCAAATGGTAGTTTTGCAACATGAAGTCCTCAGGATACAGCGAGTTGACGTTGTAAATCACCACAACCGTTCTTGCTCGATTTTCACCGGCAGAGGATAAGAGGTGCCTCATCCCAGGCGAGAGATAGACCTTCGACATCATCAACATATGAGCGAACGATTTTAGCCAAGCGATCCCGGTGATCATGGCTAGCACATTGTCTGCCTCGAAGTGTCGGATAAACCATTTCGCATCAATTAGAACACGGTGCTCGACAAGGTGCGTTCGGCGCCAGATATCCGTCAAACTATCAAGTAACTGTTGCGCTGAATTGTCCATATCGTTCGAGGTATGGAGAAAGATCTTCCGAGAGCGCTTTAGCTCGACCTCAATGCGGAGTATGTTCTTTCGGTCATGGTCTATGGTCTTGAGCCGATTGTTGAATCTCCATTGTTTCCATTGTCCGAAAGGGAAATTGAAATAGTAGGCCATGAATAGACAATTTAGGACTATTGACAAAAAGCATTGGATGGATTTTGAGTCGAGGAGATCGATAATTGAACGGCGTGGCGTCAGAATAGTGGCCCGGTGGAAGATGGTATACTTTGGTGCGTACATTGCTTTCAGATTTAGGGCAAGCCATGGTGCCAATAAGAGCATTGCGAGCCATATGAGTTGAATAGTAGATCGCATGCCTTCTCCGTGCTCAATTTTCCAAGGTTTGCCATTTGAGTAAACCACCGGGATGAACCAGTCCTGCAATGGTACCCAATCCTTGCTATGGTATGACCAGCGAAGGGGATTCTTCCGCAATTCAATCCTGGCTTTGGTTGCTGCGCTTGCGAATTCCTCCTCTCTGATGAAAAGTTCGTAATAGAAACGACCGCAAAATATTTTAGACATGCTGTCAGGCATGTTATATGACATAGCTAGCACGCTCGACATCCCCGCATCCAGAAAGCTCCAACTTAGGTTTGCACCCACTTTTGCGTCTGCTTTCGCAGATTTACAAGCACTCAACACGGCGCAGTCAACACCGTATTTCAAGAGTAACTTTGCAAGTTCACCAGAATCCACCTCTGTGACGTCGTCTTGGATGGACCGTTCTATCAAATTGTCGCTGTTGAACATAAGAGACGCCTTGTCTCCACCGGGTCTAAGGCTGTTCATTAGACTTCTTGCTTCATTCCGTAACGAAGATATATAGGAGGAAAAACGTACGATACTGTGCCGTGCATGTCAAAATGAACAACGTGGAATGGATGGTCTCCATTTTCATGTCTCCTCTTGAGATGAGATTCTAACTCCTCGAAGCTACCAGGTCGTACAACCTCTAATCGAATGCGCTGATAAGAGCCACGACTCTCTAGTGCTTCCTTGGACAGTAGAAGAGCACTCTGTACGCTTGTTGGGTTGAAATAGTCGACTTTAATCGTGTTATAAAGATGTTTTCTTGCCACTACAAGAAGCACATTGAATATCTCAATTTTCTTGTTGGGGACTAGTTCTGATGTCCTTCGGTGGGCTGGTGAAGTTTGTCGAATTTCTTGAACCATGCGTCGGACGGTGACAGAGGCTGGACCTGTTCGTCTTGGCCAACATGAACTTGTCCAAAGATTAATATCTTCCAAATGTTCCCAGTGTATGCTGTGAAAGGACAAATCTTCTTCTGCTGGTGCAAGTTGACGAATTTGAATCTCGACATTGAATCCTTCAAGCCTCTTGAGATATCCCGACACCAATCTGAGCGAGTTAAACAATGTTTTCCGATATTTATCAATCTTTTGCCAAGTTTCTTGAGCGCTAGTCTCTTCGAGATCTCTCTCCAAAGTTTTATCTAGGTATTGGGCGACTTCTTTTCGATCTCTCTCACTTTCAAAAGGATCTTTGATGAAATGCTCCAAGGGGTTAAGATAAGGGATGGTATCTTTAAGTTTAATCCGTACATTCCATTGCCGCCGTCTGCTTACAATAGTCCCAGGTTTGGTGTTTTCGATTGTCAACACTATTTTCCTGCTATTTAAAAAAAACATGTCTGTCACTCGAGGGCTAGAGCAGACATGTTAAAGCAGGAGACTTCGTGTGCGTGTTCGTGTATACCTATGTGTGGGGTGGTGGGACAGGGGTTGGTTCAAGAAAGAGAATCAAGTGCAAAACGCAAATGAAGGAAATCTATCATGGACATAGAAATTCTCAGCCGCAAGCAAATCATGAACTGATCACCCTCTAGGGTTACGTTAGGGCTATGCACAATGCTGGAACGAAACAATAGATGCATGCCAGCCTCTGCCTGAAAATTGGCTTGCCACTTTTAGTTTGCAGGTATTGATTGGCTTTTTAGCAGGCAATGACGACAAAAACAAACTCGGGCGTTAAACTCCATGCATGCGTACAAATTAGTGCACATACGAAGCCCCCACACCGGAGAAGAGGCCTCCAGTGTGCTACTCGCCGGTTCCTATTGGCCAACAGCCTGGAACGATAAATGCGCATTGGTGAAAAAAAAAAGGAAACGATACGCCCGAGCAGTCCGGTGGCTGAAAAGCCTCAGGCTGTGCGCATTCATAATGATGGAAAAGATGCAGCTTGGCCGGAAATGCGACATAACAGCTGCATATAGTTGACGGTCCTCTACTCACTGTCGCTGAAACGTTACGGGCTCTTTCTATGTCGCACATTCCAGAGAACAACATGTCGTCCGAAGTAGGTTGTTTCCAAGTTCTCGAGATCCCTCAAAATGTCGAACGAAAGTCTCGAATCCTAGGATGCGTCATCCCATCGGCTTCTTGCACAAACCCATTCGACACTTATGCACCATACTGGGATGATCCACGGTGGGAAAAGGACAAAGCGAACTTCAAAGAGCTAGAAGACGCAATAGATTTCTTTTGGCAGCCGAGCAAGAAAGATGGAGGGAAAGCAGAAGGGGTTGAGCTCATGAATGTCATCGCAAGCCGAGGAGCGAACCAAGAAGATGAAGGGAAATCGCAAGCCACTAAGATGCTTAAGGCACACGCAAGCAGGGTTCTAAACAAGGACGTTGTGATTGAGGCAGGGAAAGCCTTTGAGTATACTATAGACAACCCAAATCGAGCTGTTGCGACGCGGCTGGATGTTTGTAAGCCTTGGAGAGAAGAGTTGCAGCGACTTTACGACGACGACCCGCGCGATGATTCAAAGCGCACTTTTTACCTTGTGACAGGCGTTTACACATGCAAAGACATGAAAGTCGATTGGAGCACGGACAAGATAACCAAAGCTGGGTTCAAAGCTGAGCTGCCTGGAGAGGCTCTGGCTGCTGCTGCAACTGGTGGAGCTCCAGTTCCCGATGGAGTTGCAAAAGCTTTGGACTCGAACGCCGAATATGAACACAGCAGGACAACCGAGACCGAGACCTCGGCGCGTATCAAGGAAGAAATCATCTTCGCCCTACGGTACCATAACCTTGATCTCAAGTTCGAAGATCAGCATCAAAAGTCCCTTATTTCAAGGGTGGCCCACAAGACTTTTGGGAAATCTGGACAAACAGCAGAAGCACCTAAGAAGATCAAGAGTGTGGCATTGGGTTTGCCAGTTCGGCGAATAGGATTCATATCATCATATGGCGGCGATGATCAGGGTGTTCAGTCTATATTCTATTGGCTGGAGCCACGTTACATCGAGCCTGATAGTCGTAAGGAAGTTGACTAGAGATCCTGCAGATTATAGAATGCAAACAGGTGCGGAACATCTGATACTCAAACTTGAGAAGAGAACAGTTTTTTTCGATGAGAATGTAGACACAACCAAACATGCCTCTCTTTATGATCTTGAGATGGCTGACTTAATCCACGATAAATGTGGAAAGTATATATACTGGACAATTTAGGAAACTCATATAAATAGATTATTATTTTGCTGCCATACACACATTATTAATGTCATGAAAGGAATAGAAGGGCGTGCTCTCATTCTAAAAGGTTCGAAGAAAATTGGAAAAGTGGGAGCAAAAGCGCCTGTGTTAAAAGCCGACAGAATCAGATCGAAAAGAAAGGTTAATTGGCCCATTTCGCATTCCAGCCCAATTTCTAAGTTTTCAACTTGACCAGAGAGTGTTTGAAGTTTGAATTGATGGGTATTAGCATCTTTCGCACCTCAAGTTGACCCTTGCACTTGTTGACTTGGCTTCCTCGGTATCTCGCTTCAGTGACTGTAGCCACGCTGATGAGCCTCATTTGATGTCTCTATATGAATTCTAGGTGTGCTAAAAGAAAGACTTGGTGGTAGCATTGTAGTGCGTGGGGTGGTTCTGATACGCTGATGAAGGGCAGGCGCCGTGGTTCGACCCTAAGAATTCATGCTCCAGGGAGTGAGTTACCTGCAAGGTCGACTGAACGGTTGGTAATTCATTCATACTGCAAACACCTTGCTTTCGACTGAGACTTTGAGTCCGACTGCATTGTGCAGTTCAAAAACTGCTTGCTAAACAACTCAACACCATGCCCGATTTGGTCTGATGGCAGCCACCAAAATAAAACAAATGGGAGATAAATTGGTTATTGATGCTCAATCAAAGCATAGAAGCTATGGAAGCTCTAAATCCTTTCTCCGCTTGATCATCTTCTCGATCAACTCATCGATGCTAACAACGAGGGCGACTTCCACAGAAATACTAGTGACTAGCCTCCGCTTAAGACGAAACAGAGCCGAGTCAGAGCGAACAGCTGCTGTCATCTGTTTCTCGAGGATGCGACAAGACTCCTCCTGTATACCTTTGAAATCATATTGGCCAAATCCTGCGAAAGCGAAACATGGTTTTCTCTCAATCAGAACGAACAAGACGTCTAGTCCCGGGACATCTAGCAATATGTCCGCAGTTCCATTATTCCATAGATCCATCGTTATTGCTATATATTTTATTCGTTCGTCGAGTTTATACTCGTGCCTACGATTCGGCATGGAGTTGCAGATGGAGGTACTGTCGCAGAGGTAGGGTTCTTCTCCGTGTTCCAGGACAACGATGTCATTTCCAGGCGCCCAATATGTCCTCCGGCCTGCTTCTTGTAGCCCTGCATCGTATGGGCATTCGCGATATTCATCGTCACTGAAGTGCGCAGCACGCCAGCTCCAGGCATTCTTCGCCTCGATGTTCAAGCCCAAGGTATAGTGCTCCAAAGCCGCTGCACGAGAGTCATGGCAGGCATAGAGCAGTGACGGACATGATAGCTCTGAGGCGAACAGGTGTTTGCGGCGTTCGAATGGGTTGTCTTCCCAGGCTTCTTTGGGATTCGTGATTGAGAAATGAATGTCTTGGGTCCAGCCTGCCGCTGCAAAGCCCCAGATGACTCGGCGGAGCTCGAGAGGAAGAAGTGCGAACTGAGGGAAGTCTTGTGCCGTCTTGAAGGTATCTGTCTCTTCTGCCATTGCCGCTTTGTTGAATACTTGTGTGTGAAGGAAATAAGGAGCATTGAAGAGAGACCCTGGTAGGTTCTATTAGGTTGATAGTCTGATTATGTAATGTTGATGATGGAGTCAGCATGGAGTGGCATTGAAACCACAGTCTGTCATCATACATCCTATGTGCAACGTTGTAACCTTCATTCTGCAGGTTGGTCATCATAGTTGTGGTGAAGTCGAAACGAAGCCATATAGAATCATCCTATGACTGATGATAATGAGAATTGAGATTCCGCGATTCTGCTTTCGGCGTAGGCAAGGCAGGTTGAACCATCTAGCAGTAGCTTTCATGCGATGACCACAAAGGCATGAGGCTCAATCATGCTGCTGATCGTAGCTATTTCATTAATTTCCTTGAAGAGAGATGTTGTTGAGCTTTTGTGTATGCTCAATTACCCTAATGTTCATCTTCGGGAGCTGGCTACTTTTTTGACGAGCGAGCAACTGTCGCATAGATTGATCCTGGGATCGCAACAATGTCAACTTTTTCTTTGAAAAACGATTGAAGAAGCTCTTCGTTGACGCCATGGCTTCTATTTAATTCGCAATGCTCCTCTCCATGAGCGAAGCATTATTACCTCATTTCCTTAATTGGATGTTGCGGTTGCTCTGACCCAGCGTCATCCAGGGCAGCATTGCTTCATCGCCCTCATCCCGTCAATCTCGAGTCAATTTAATCCTACCCACCAATCACATACCCGCCCCAAACCACTTCCCTCTGTCACAGAAATTAAGCCTTGCTTTGAGTGTTGAGGTTTCGAGCTTCGTTTGCGAGCGTATTCATCTGACCGCCGAACTCGGTACATCTTCGATTCCATTCAAAGGTCGCGCTCTCACTGCTTGCGAATCATCTCAGCTATCGGTATTGAACATCTTCCGCCTCGAGACTGGTCGAACTCCTACGATATGTTAACCTCGATCACCAGCACCGAAGTTCTTTCCAAATCCTCTCCGATCCCACTTACTCCGCAGCCTCTTGCCGCCTTCGCACCCTTTCCACGTCTACCGCTCGAGCTCCGTCATATCATATGGAGTCATATTCTCCCTCCAGGCCGTCGCGTGCTCCGTGTGATGCTCATCCAGCAAGAGGACCCACAGATCTTCAACTTCCTCTGGTTTAATGGAAGTCCCCTTCCACAACTACCTATGTACACGTCTGCGACCGATGTCCGGATGCTTCAAATCTGTCACGAATCGAGGACCGAATATCTCAAGGCCAATCCCAAGTTCCTTCCAGGGATCTACGGCGACAAGCTTTACTACCACCCCGAAACCACAATCATCCACATTGTAAATTTGCATGGTTCAACTTGGTTCAACAACCTCGTGCGATTAGCTGGCGGCAAAGATCTTAAGATTCAGAGCTGGTTTACGGACATCAAAATCTTAGCTACGTACGTTGTTCATCTGGAGCTGGTGGCGGAACACGAAATGCCATTGTGTATGGATCAATTTAGCAACCTCAAGGAGTTATGCATTGTGGATGTTCCTGATTACGGTCGTTTGCAATGGTGCAAACGAACTTGCCAGGAGGTATGCACGGATATTGAGCAGGCTTTGGCTAGATACAAGGAGAAGGTGAACCCATCCTACAATGTTCCACGGATCTTGGTCTTAGAATGAGCTGCGATAAGGCTGCAATTGGGGTTGAATGGGCATGACAGGATGGATTGGTATCTTAGCCCTAGGGAAGCACTTTCTTTAAAGAAGCCAATGGTAACTCGAGGATGCCAGCAATGATAGGTCTGCATGCGAATGATTTACTTGAATACCGTTCTGTTTGCTATGTCCTGTGTTCTCTCCATCTGCTCTGTCAATTGTGACACACTAATACACAGCTATTCCTTACTTTCGTGCTACAAAATACTCCTCATATCTGGAACGCCCTTCGAATTTTCTCTGCAAAATTTAGTTTCTCTTGGCGTTCATAAATGCCTTCTCAGTACTATAGATATCCGTGATATGAGTTTACATGGGAAGTATTTCACAGATATGGACCAATGAGAGTTCACCTAGAGGGAAGTTCATTGGGAAGAGATAGGTCAAAGGATGCACAGCGTCCTGGAAATTGTTATGATATTCAAAGGGGCAGCTATACGAGCAACTTGTGAGTGGTCTGAGGATCTCTGTTAGTAAGCCTTCAGAATATCTCGAGTGCTTGGAGACATTGGCATTGCATTATCATGGTGCCGTGTACACAATAAGCATGTGTGATGTCGCTTTTCATTCAAAGTCTGCTCTTAACCGCTATCCAGTATTAATATCCAGAACTACTAGAATCGGCCATTAGCTTGTGCGTACCATGGTGCACTCTTGATGTCTTTCTTACCTCTTTTCATGTATTGAGTGTCTCCTCCGCAACCCGAACCATTCTTACAATTCGTTTACCACCGCTCTGGCTTTTCAATCTTCCATCGTCATTCTAGACATTGCCTCCTTCAAAACTGAGTCTTTCATCTCCACATCCATCTCAGCTTGCAAAACGTCCTTAACTTCCTCAATGACAGCTTGAACTTCATTCTCCATTTGAACACCTTTGCCTTTCTTTTCAATCCTCACCTCCTTCTCTTTCCCTCCGTCCTGTCCAACCTCATCCTTATCCCTATGCTCAACAAAACTAACATCTGTCCGCTTGCTACCCATTGTCGCCACTGTTCCGGCAACCGCTTCACGCCACACCTTCAACTCATTATGCAGCACTTCCTTCTCCGATTCAATCCAAGCCATTTCCTCCTTGCACGACTCTAAAATACCCGGATTCCCTTTGACAGTCTCCAATCGCATCAATCGCTTTTGTTTCCTCGTGATGCAGTTATTGCACGGAACTATCACCTCGAGAGGGTCAGTGTCGTGGTCATGCTCACAGGAACGGCCAGCCATGACGTGGTAGCAGCGGTGGATGTGGAGAATGTCGTGTCCACAATCGTGGACGTGGACCCAGGCGACGCACATTTTGCAATTGATACTGTTGTTTAATGATATCCTGATGATGCTATGATAATATTTGGTTATGATGGAAATGTGAAGAGTTCGACAATGGTTCTGGGGATTTGGTGGGTGCTGCTTCCAAGGTAGTTCTTTCCATTTTTTAATCTTTGAAGGTGAAGATGGAAAGCGCTCTCAAAAAGAATACCGTTTCGAGAATCTGCTCACGTATTTTGCGAAAGGAGATCTAGACGTCCAATTTCTAGTCTCGACTTTCTGAACCTAGAATGCTTGCCTTTGATACTGTACATTCAGAAATTTCCATCTGCGATCCTCAACCAAAACAATAGCTTCTTTATCACCAAAATACATTATATATACTAGAACACCATGGCATCAGCTAATCTTCAAATCCCTCAAAACCCACCTTGAACTCCTCAGCACGAACCTCAGAAACCCGAACCAGAACACAAAATTCATCAGCCCCTCATGAGTTCCTCATCAAGAAGCTCCGAAGAGACCATTCGGGCCCCACCACGACAGAGACGACTTCTCATCCAACAAATATTCCTGACCGGTGACAATTCTCTCAATGTCCCGAGACTCACGCTGTATCTTCGAACCCTCTACGGCCGCGACTTCAGGATCGGAGTGAGGACTTTCCCCAATAATCGGGAGCCTGCGACGATGGAGATCTGGGTCCCGTATCCGTTATTGAGGTGCGAGATTGAGAGGTTGTATCTTCCGTCGCTCAGAAGTGGTTGAGATATGAGGAGGAAGGATGTGGGAGAGTTGAGTTGAGGTGATTGAGGATTTCGGACGAAGTTTCGGGACTCTTGAAAGTGTGCGGGTCTCCGACCTCTTGAATGTATTGGTGGGAGTCTGCTGAGATTGGGGAAATGGAAATTAGGGCCTCATAGAAAGTTGAGAGAGTTTCTGAGGATGTGTCAGTGCCTGGGTTCTTGAATGTTTTGGTGATCTTGGGAGATCGGTCTTGAGTTATGCGCAGGTAGTATTGTGCGAGGATATTAGGAACTTCATAGCTCGTTTACTGTGAATCTTAGCAGAATGCTTCCATGTTGTGAATCACTTTATTTTGATATAAATAAGGTACTTTCGTAATAATACTGGACATCTTCTTTTTTGAGAACCCAAGGACATTTTTCAGCTTCACTAATGCTTAGCTAGAGCAAGCAAGCAAGAATCAAAGAGTCAAAGACCCTGCCTCTACTGTCAATACATTGCCTATCTCCAAGATTTGTGCACTTTAAGATTTTGAAAGCAGTCAACTACGCAAACTTATGACACCTAGACAATTACCAATTATTACCATAGTCCGTCAAACCTACGTACTCAGCATGGCTTCGCAACCTCAGGATTCCCAAGAGAACAATGCTTCATCCACCAAAAGCACAACCATCATCCCACCAGCATCAGAGAGCGCTACCTCTAGTTCTACCTCCACCATCAATTCCAACCTCGTAGAACAAGAAGTAGTCTGCCGCGACTCTGTCGACGAAGTGAGACTCGCCGAAAAGATGCTGGCCCGTTTCGGTAGGAACGGAGATGGCAAACGCAACTTTCAAACACTTCTTCGACGCAGCACATACGTTGTCATGGTTCCGGAGCTGTTGACTGACGCTGAGATCAAAGATTTCTTTCGGAATGAGAAACTTCCTAAATCAGAGAATCAGGTTGGAGGGGATGGGAAGAAGTGCTGAGACTCTGAGAGGCGGATTGTGAAAGTCGTGCAAGGGGAAGAGAGATATGCAATGAATGATATCGATGATTTCAAGTTTACACCACACCCTGCAAAGAAATGACGGTCTATGATTTCATTCTAGTCTATTTCTGAATGACGAGCAGTGCTTTTGTGAGACTAATCTTAAACAGTGAAAAGAAAGTAATTAGGTATGTGACTCCCGCTATGAGTGACGCTCAGTACACCCGAGAAGTACAAAGTAAAAGCAGAAAAAGCAGACCAATTTTTGCAAGGGAAAGTGACAACCTATAAGATATAATTTTCTCCGTTCTGACATGTCTCCCCAATCATGATATCCATCTGCGCAGTACCTCGTGACAAAGTCCAAGCAGTTATGATATTCCTTCATTGAACACCAGAATGAGTCGAGGTCAAGTTGGCGACAGTAGCGTTGGGATGGTAGGTGTCATGGGATTTGTGGCAACTCGGGTGGCTTTGACATTTACCCCATTGAACGGCTCTACATATGGCGAATATGGCTCCTACAAGGAGGCCAATGACGGTGATCAAGATCGCTAGGATGAAGAAAACTTGAAAACACCAGAAGAATCGTTCCAAGTGACGGTTTGCTTTCTTGGGCCGTTCAACAGTTGGCAGCTTCTCTGCATCTCTGCAGCGTTGTATAAAAGTCTTGCGAACCGGGACAGGGACTGGTTTCTTGGCCGTTGTCTTGGAGAGGATGGCGTGGAAATGCTGTTATAACATATACATTAGTCTGGAAGGACTTGGGCAGGAACAAGTGTTTGCTTACCTTCATGATGAATTGATCTAGAGCCGGGATTTTCCTCTGCGCAAAGAGGGTTACTCGAAGCAAGTTAACGTAGCCCTTGAAGGCCCAACGATAGTAATGGCCAGGTCGATCATATCCAAGAGCATTGCAGTAATCCACGCCGTTCAACGCGTACAATCCTGCGATCAAAAACTTATCTGACAGAAACAATGGAGACTTGTTCCCCATCATTTGAATGAGGTTATCTGATATCAAAATCTTCTGACGATGATTTGGCTCCAGGTCAAACAAATCGCAACTTTCCATCATGGCTTCGGCCTTATCGGCTGTCTCAAAGTTGCGATGTGGGATACCGAGGAGGTAGGCAATGTAGCGGAACAGCGCAATATAGTCTTCTTTCTCCCGTTCGGTGAAAGAGATTCCAATTCTTGGCAGAGCATCACAGCTTGGGCTCGAAGAGAGGAGGCTAATTGTGTGCATCGAGCGGAAAGAATTGAGTGGTGGACCGGATTTCTTGATATAGGAGTACATAGCATGAGTTTCGCCAAGCTCCTGAAGGCGCTTCCGAGTGAAACCATGAGCAAGGCGGACACGGATTAACTCTGCGTGGCCTTCACCGCCCGGCTACAATAAATTAGGGCTATGTTTTCCAAGAGAGAGAAAGAATCAGGAGCTCTAAGACATCAAGGAGCAAAAATAAAAAGAAGGGTTGTTACCTGGATTGATTTGAGCGAACCAGTGACTCTGGCGAGCCAGGCGAATGTCCCGACTAAGTGAGTAAGGAGGGCTTTCGAGGAGATCGGAGCGCTGTGAGATTGAACTTTGGCCATGCAGTCAACCTATTAAGTTAGTTCGCGCTAATATAGGATCGAGTTTAGGAATACTTACGTTGATACCATGAACGAAGCTTTGAAGGATAATTGCCGTGGTAATGCCAGCCCCATATCGGGAGAACACCTTCTGACCACGCTCTATTTGATCCCAGTCTACCCAGCTAGGGACCCTGTGGAGTTGATCCCACAGATTTTCCAAAACTACTTCCCCCCGGCGATATTCTTCTAGGATAAGAAACAAGTCTAGGAGGTCGTGATCCTGGCCTGGATGCAAGAAATCAATTATAGGCTGGAGTATCACGCATGAAGCAGATCCATAGACATCATGCATTGTTTGTAGGGCTCCCATCTCCTCGCTGGTTAAATGCTTGTTGGTCCATTTAAGGGTGCGACCCCATCGGACCTGAAGTCGTGCAAACCGATCATAGGGGTCACGCGGAACGCGAGCTAGAATGCAATTGCGCAATGAAGGCATGTTTGTCGCGACTTGTTATAGGTTATTAGAAGTTATCTTTCAAGATTGATTGCATGAACTTACTTCCTTGATCTTATAGTTAGCGTAGACCGAACTGTTGTCACAACAGTGTTGTGAAAAGAAGATTGTTTGGCACAGATCGAGGTAGGAATAGGCGAATATCTCAAAGCCGAACCGCATCAACAACTCCGGCATATTGAACCAACGCTACGGAAAATAGTATTGCCGGCTAACGTATGAGATACAACTTAGGAAGCCAGCCATGGAAGCTGTGTCCCATTGAATCTCCCTCTAGTGGACAGCACACCCACCTTTCATCTATAACTAAACACAAATGAAACAGACTTCACTTATAGCACACGTTCAAATTAAGAGCTAAGTAATAGAAGTGTCTAAAAGACTAAAGTTTACAGCTCAAAGCAGATATAGAAGAAGAAGAAAAGAGTCTAGAAGGTGTGAAGTATTACATTACAGTTTAATATAGAAAGCCCCCGGATCATTTATCTAGAGGATAAAGACATCGTGAATATGGAGATATATTGTCTCTAAGTCATACTATAGACCATAAGCTAGATGTTTTCATGTGCCTCTTAGCTGTAACACTGAGCGTCCATCTATTTTCTGCCGAAGCTGACCGACAGAAAAGCATGGATCACGAGATGAATTTCTAGCTCTTCCGTATATGACATGCCTATTGTCTATAGCTGATTAAGACAAACTCCTGAGTGCAGATGGCAATTCGAGCAATAAAAATCGGAATAATAGAAACCTTCTTAGTTTAGTGCTGTGGCTACTACACAGTGCAAGCAGGCAAGAATGGTATGTGTTGTGGCATAAGTGAGATTATTGATAATTGACAAACAGATAAACCAATACCGGAGCCCTACATTGAAAACAGTAAAGAAAAAACAGACATAAGCACAGAAATGCATGAGCCGATAAGGCATGTTTGAGGCAGTGTGACAAAATAGACTGTTGGCTATTAAGGACATTGTGTCGGCTGTGCGTGATGTTGCCCCGGGGCTTTTCTCAAAATTTGGTTCGGGTGCAATCTATTATGTCGCTGCTCATAAAAGGCATTCGCAATCAATTTTCATTGCTGTAGTCTGATGTGATATACTTTGTTGAGAAGTGGCCTCGCGGGAATCCGTCGCCGCTTTTGTGGGGGTGGGCGGACAAAGCGGTCTAAGCCCAATGTGGGAAGGCTGACTGTTAGAATCGTCTAACTTCTGCGCTTTCCTCATTGCTTCACTATATTCTTGTCCACATCTTCAATCATTCACCAAACCCTACCTATATTTCATTTTGATAGACGATTACTTGGAACAGCACTTTCAAGCAACCTTCCTTCCATTGACTCTTTGTGTTTCGCATCAAAAGCATTCTGCAAAAGAGCAACAACTTGCTGCCATAGGAAGATAATTAAAAACAATTTCAGACCTGGAAGATAACCCCTTCATTTAATCCCGCTAATATCTAGCAGATGTAGGATTTTCACTAATGATCAGAGTGCAGCTCACCTGCTTCACGCCTCCTTTCCAATCTTTTGGATGACAAGTTGAGTCACGTGCTCATGGGCCCGATGATAACCTGACTTTACGGCAGCAACAGGATGCAGATCTGTTCCAGACATCTTTAACGACTTATTAGAGACTCACTTGCCCCGATGACCTACTCGGACCTTCACTCCACCTACCCCACTCGACTTTTAACGGGCACGCCAGCACGGGACCAAAGTTCTTGCGTAATCCCGGCAATCTCAGCAAAGTCAACACAATGTTATGCACGGACAAAGCGGGATGATCATGATCGAACTTCCTACAGGGATTATAAGGAGGAGCGAACAGGATATCTGACAATCCGTCAGGGGGTGCATTGGCCAAGGGCAGACATCACCTTGCGATCAGCAATGGCGCATAGTATTTTAAGGCGCAGTTCAGATATCGAGAACCCTGAATTTACCTCCGCGGACGAATTATCCATTTCCGACCAACATTTGTGGACTGGGAAAGAGGGCCATCATTCAAGCTTAACTGCAAGATTTCGCTTGTGCTTTTGGAGGTTGCTGTTAGAGGCGTCTCGCAGACAATGTTCCCGCTCTTTGACAGCGACAAATTCAGGGATGTGATATCGTATTACTAGTATCAGTCACGTCCAGACCCAATTTCTCTTCCAACGGCTTCACATCTGGTATAGCTGCTGTTACACCACCGAGGTATAACCGTGCTTTTCTTCCGACGGCCATTGAAACGTTTTACCAAGGAGGTTGAGGAAACGAGCATGACTAGGAGCTAATCCCCGCATTCTAGCTTTCGGTGTTGAGGATGTTGCGGCCAACTCACCTGGACGCCTTCTCGCAAGCTTTACCATTTGGGGAATTCCGCACACATCACCACGATGAAAGATAACTTGATCAGCAGCCAGTACCAACACCATGATCAACAATGGCATTTCTACTCTCGATACGATGGATTGTTGACGGACTGCTGCAGAATTTTCCGATGCCGATAACAATGACTGCAGCTGTCAATCGTGCTTGATCTGCAAGGCGGATCGATTTATCCAACGCTCCAATCATACTTTGCTACTGCGCTAGTTGATAGTCGAGAGTCCGAGGCCATGGTCGAAAGACAACCGCGGTTGCTGTCAGTTCAGCTCTACTTTGATACGAGTGCTAGCAGCTTCGTTCTGATCTTACCACTTAGCGATCTTGGATACAACAAAGAAATGCAGTACTGCCTCACAAAGATCTCGTATGCGCCCATACCTAAATCTCACCCAGGTTCGGACCTCTTGAATCCTTCCCCGCCTCCCATCTCGTTCCACTTCTATCGTACCCCTCACCCGCCTCCTCTCATATGAATTCGGCTTGCCTACGGGCCCCCGGCGTGACCGCGCCACATCCTTTCTCGTCACATGCACAAGTGCCAGTCTCTCACTCCGCTAGATTCGGCACCTGTCAAAATCGACCCTAAATCAAATGCCGGTTGTCAATCCTCACTAACATTAACTAAACAACCTTAGTCTACGGCCCCACAAATGAGAACCACTCGGATGGAAAGAAGATGCTGGGTGTAGCCAGAACTTTGGAAACGCCAAGTATATCCGGTCTTATCGTTGGACTCTAGAACGAAGAGCCTGACACATCTGTGTAGAACTTCCGAGCCACGGTTTGGCATGCCTCCCCTCGTTACCAAGCCAAGAAACAGCATTGACAAACTTGACAAATATTTCCCTCTCGCTACCAGACGAAATGTGTGGGGTAAAGGTGGGTACGTTCCTCAGTACTCTTGGAAACAGAACCGTCACACTTGGCACCAAGCTCGGTTCACAGCTTAACCTCAACTAACAACTTAGGAGTATCTCTCCTCAATTCCTCAAACATGATTCGCCTGCTTTGCGAGTGGACTCGGAGAGTTCCAGAGCTTGGCATCCCGCGATTTAAGGCTTAGACCGTCTAGCTCAACGGCTCTGCAGTTCTCGACTCTGCAGATCCCCCATGCCCCATACATTCGCGACGATATCTCGATCCGGCAACGCTCTTCACGTGTTCAACGACCGTTGTTCGCACCGTTGTGGTGGCGTTCTGCTCCCCTCTATCATCTGACCTTCGACTGTCGTACGAGTGACCTGACTATCTTGATAGTGTATTTCGTCAGCCACACCGAGATCGAAGCTGTTACCACGCCAAGATTCATTCACGTATAGAAAGCCGTAGGACCTCAGCTCCGGGTCCAGATCTTACTGTGCCACTTTTGACTGCCATCTTTGGTATGGATTCTATCTTTTGCAAACTGACGTTTTGTGGGCTGAGTTAGAGTTGCGAACTTGCGAGTTGTATCACCTTCGATGCGAGAGGTCCAAATAGAAGTTTCATGAAACTGAGTTAGATTCCCCAACGTACGATTCATGCCCTCTTCAATGCGAGAGGAGCTTTCCGTTGTCGATAGTTGATCTATCAGGCTTGGCTTGAGCCGTTCACCAACGAGTCAGGAATTGGTTGTGAACTGCGTGAATTAAGGTTTGATTCTTGTACAAAGTATCTCGAGTTGAAAGACTGGTATACTAGCTATGTTATACTACGATGTAAAGCGATCGCCGAAATCTCGTCATGAGATCCGACCACCTGATTGCTGAAGTTGATCCATGGTGATCGTGACTCGGGCTGCAAATCCAATGCGATTGTAGGCCTGTTACCCCCTCTGCCGTTAATTCGTAACTGGCCAACTTCATACCTACTTCTGAGAAATTTATCCCTCGCATCTCTGTGCGCTGCAGGTAAATTCCTGAGTCAGTGTTCTCCTATCCCTTCGCTTATTTCCCCATATCAGCCAAACTTCCTCAACCAATACCATCCTCTAGATACATCATATACTGCCTCTCTTCTTGTTCATTGCTTGCCGTAACTCGAATTCATCATCATTATCACTCCCCATCCCATCACTCTCACTGCCCCTCTTCTCCCTATCATCACCGAAATCGCTCAGACTCTCACCCGTCAGTGCCGACTCTCTACGCCCGGCGACTCTTGCATCGTACTCTACTCTCGCCTGATTGATTAACTCAGGAAGCTGGCGTCGACGTGCGTTGATGAACCAATTGGAAATTTGATCTGCTTGTAATTAGCGTAGTTCAACTATATTACAATCTAACGAAGACGTACTCATCTGCAAACCTGTTTGCCGCATCAAGTCCTGCTTCTCGTCTTCTGTCGGATACGGATGTGTCAGATGTGCAAAGAACCATGCTCGTAACTTGTCCGTTGTCTCTTTTGGCAAGTTTCCTCTCCGCTTCCTTTGCTTGCCGTCGTTGGATCCATCATTTCCATCGGAACCACCATACGGGTAGCCACTTCCGGTGTACCGGGATTGATGGCCGAAAGGGAATGGTGTTCGCTCATGCGTTGTTGAGTACGTAGGTGGCCCTGAAAAGGACTGGCAGCGAGGTTGCTGATACCCGTATGTAGAGCTTGGATGAGGATACACAGACATTGGGGTTGGAGGATCGAAAGGGGAAATTGGCTGTTGCGGATATGCTAGCGGCTCGCGTCGTGAAGGATCGAGGGCGTATCCACCGCAAACACTTCTTCTGCGAGAACTCGCACCGCTAACATCAACAAGAGCCAAAGATGGAATCCTTGGTAATGTCCTTCCATTGAATCGTGAGACGGTTGGTGCATTAGAGGTCTGGCCGGCCACGTAAGTGCGATTTCTGTCCGCTTCATTTAGAGGGTCGGCCGGAAAAGCTACCTGTTGTTGCGCAAAAGAAGTTGGCGAGATGGGCACATCCAAAGGTCTTGTTGTTGTTCTAGGGGGAGTTACATATAGCCTTGGAATGCTCTGGTCTCTTGAATCTTCATAGTCATTCTCACAAGACAGTCTCCTTCGCTTTTGTATTGACGGTGGCTGCGCATAATCTGAAGAATTTTGTTGTGGACTGGATCTGGATGTAGGTGAATAGGAACCAATGCTATATTCTGATTCCGTTCGTCTTGGTCGAGTCTGGTGGAAGTCTGGAATAATCTAAACGCCTGGTAAGCAAAGGAGAGATTTCAGAGCTGGAAGGAGCGTACTTGTCGAATTGAAGGAAGTGCCTCTCGACTGGCCTGGGACCTTGGTCTTAATGGGAAATCCAATGGTCGTCTGTCAGCCCATGGAGAGGAAAGCATCGATGGTGCTCTTATAGTAAGTGTCGACATGGCTGCAGACTCTTGGCCTGGTTGATTCAAAGATGACTGACTCGAGTGGACAGAAGTATGTGGCTCGATTTCAAGAGGAGAAATTGAACTCGATCTCGACTTGGCGGTAAGTTGTTCACGATGAAGGTAGCCAGAGTCTGTGTTGCCTTTGTTATTAGCCATTCGATGATATTAATATTGGTTCTGTAGTGGTGAGGCAATAATGGTAACCACGATGATGAACCAACGAGATGATATGGAGATATTGAATGGAGGAGGGACATCGAAAGTAGCATGCTAGATTTAAGAAGAAACTGGTATAGCAGGGCGTCAGACTGCCTCTTACTTACAATTACAAAATGTACCTTCCGCAATCCAATTTGGGAAGGGGCGACCAAAAGATAGTGGAGTCAAGACTGCGGCTGCCAGCGTTGCGACTATGAGGATGGGCTTGATGAACTGTGTGCCCGTGGAAGATCTGAAATTCCGTCCAGTGATGCGCTACCGATGTCGTTCGAGTACAATTCTTGGATAAAATAAAGGGCAGGCTATGCTTAAGGTTTACTCGGATATCGGTGGCGGACGGTTCGAAAGTCGGAACACTCAGGTATTGGAAGTTGTGTACTGAGAGAACGATGTCTACTCGGTTACGCTTGACAGTTGAAGGTGTTGTTGTGTGCAGATTCTGTTTGGATTGATATATGTGAGGGGTGAAGTCTTAAGTATATCAATGCTTGGACCCTGGGGTGGAAGAAACAGATCATCGGGCCGCCGACTGCAGATGCCGCACGCTGGGAATCGCTAGAGGTGCCTGGCCGATTCCGTGCCCAGGGACGCTGTTGAAAACAGACGAAGATAATGCGTGGAACAGGCGTGGTAGTCCCAGCAGGGCAGTCGGTAGATCGAATCAAGGTCCCTGCTGGTCCAGAACGGTGGATGGCAAGCCGAGGAGAATTGATCAGAGCATCAACAGTTGCGGCTCTGGCACCGAGAGATAGTGGAGGTGGTATCTTCAAGGGCAGGGGACGTCCACTCCGTCTCCATCTCCACTCAAACTATGACATGAGGGTACCAGCGGCAAGTAACCTGTGGTACCGGGACTGGGACTGGGGCTGGGGCTGGAGCTGGGGCGAGTACCAGAAGCGTCTTGGCTCTCCAGTGAGAGAGCGAGTAGTAACGAAGGAGGCATCGGGGTATGCTGTTGAAGTGCTACCGTTAGTTAATCGGGGCCATCGGCCACGGTGAGGCGAGATGGGCGAGATGGGCGAGGGGGACGAGGGACGATGGGGACGATGATGACGGGCGTACGTTAGCGGAGGTTAGTGGTGCTGGCACTGACTTAGCGCGGGGACAGGGAAGACAGGGAAGACAGGCAAGTCTCCAGAGATGCTGCGATTCCGACCCAGGCCTGTGCCAGACTGCCAGTGGCCAGCCACTTTCTCCGGCTAGGATGGACTCTAGTGTCTCTAGGGGTCCTTAAAAACCCCCGATGGAATCAATCGATGCCGAGCAGGGCTGTGTTTGAAAATGCAACCTGCCGAACGGGAGTCGTGACCGGGTGCTGTAGAAGTCTTGCGATTGATTCAGCACTACTGTATCTGAACACTCTCGCAGCTGGCGATTGGGTGCAGCATTATCAGACTGTCAACGGTTGGGTACTTGGCGACATGTTGCGGCAATGAGGGTTGGGAACTCTTGGTAACTGCGCATCCCATCGTGGCTGCTGGCTGAGCCAGAGATGGAGTTGTCGGATAAAAGATGGAGGAACTTAAACTCGTGCTCCAAAGCTAAACTATACGTGGTTCGCGTGGGCAAAAAGATCTAGGCATATTCGTATTTCGTGTCCGTTCGACGACGCATTTGCCCATTGCACTTAAATGTCCCTCTCACACTTTCCTTCGCTATTAGAAATAGAAATCAGTTTCCCAAACATACAGAATCTGAGCAAATAGCGATACAATTTGGCAGTCCTTTACTTGCCCCTGCATTCGATCCTGGTTTTTGCACCACCAAACTCATTCTGCTGTCAATATACCTTCGAAACTATATTGGAGGATGGCAATATTGCTCAACATATACTCGGCTGGGTGGTCTTTCGAAGCAAAGTCACTGACGTTGTTGGCTTCACGATCATCTTGAGGCCCTGTCACCTCCCAGCTTATCAATTTGTTGACAGAGCGTTGGCTTAGAAAACCTCAATAGTGGTAGGCCCTTAACGTAGCTATCTTGGCAATGCGTTGGATTTCTCCTTTGCATCCATAAACTTTTGCAATTTTGCAATTTTGCAGATAGCCGAGCGACTCATCTCGTTCTGTAGGGTAATCGTCGAATATTTATCCCTTATGCCTCTAGAATTATCCAGAACTTAGGTGTATGGCAAGTGAATTAGATATGAAGGCGAGGTTGTGAAGATCATGGGATTCAGAAACAATCGCTGTCAAACAGAATGGAGGGCATGCGATTGGTCCGTCAGGGTTCATCCTCTGTATGTTTCGCTCTCGGCCCTTCGCAAGCCACCGGATCCTTTGACACACTTGGAACAAACAAGCAGACGAGGGTTGTGTTAGCTGGACATGGAGCAGGCACATTGATCGACGCTGGGAGGTGGCTTCGTGATGCTGGTGTCAAGGTCATCCTTGCCGGGGATAAAGGGATGATGCATGTTAAAGAAGGCAAGCCGGCTCGGGTAGCGCTCGGACCGTGGACAGTGCGTAGAATCCGTACAGGACTGATTATTTTCACGTGAATAGCGACCGCCACTGATAGATGGATGCATGGACTGCAAATGAGGTTCGTAAAAACTTCCCGGATGAAGCAGATCAAATATACTGCATTTCAGCTGGCTTTGGAAACAAGAGCATTGCGTAGTGGGATGTTGCTGATATTCGAAGGATCATGAGGCTGTGGATCTTGCTTTTGATGGCTGTTGGAGTGACTTCACAAGTATTGAGAACCTCCAATCGGTGACCATGTTAGTGTCGAGCTTGAGATTAGCAGCATGCAAGCTTCAGCCATCTTTTGCGGCCAGACGGTGTCGCCATGGCTTATGGTGATGGCTCTATTAGAACCTCGACCCTTTCGAACTGCAGATTCGCACAAACAACGGACAGAGGTGCTCTCTATTTCCTGAGGCGCTGAGAAGCAATTGTATGGCACGCCGTCCGTTTGACGTCGCATACCCAATGCGACTGACTGTACGCCACTAGTGACATCGTTGTCGAGGCTCCAAAAGAAACAAGGGTAACGCTGAAAGCTGTAGATGTCAAGGAGGATCCCTACAGCGTATTTTGTAACCACCAACAGGAACGGCGAATGCATGTATCAGCTAGGGAGACTGGTTACTACAGTACACCGTGTACTGCTGGCAACCGCTGGTTCGATTCTTTCGAAGTTGCTTTGCGTCCTGGGTATGCGTTGCTTTGTTTGCTAAGGCCCAAGAATTCGGTATTGGATGAGAGCACAGTGTTTCCCCACAGATAGCGTCGCTGACATATGGTCATAAGGCTCCGAAAAGGTGAATCATAGTTTTCGAGGCTTGGGGTTTTCGCTCTGCCCCTAAAAACGGGCAATGGGATCTGGATCTCTGCAGGTGATGGCGTCTACATTCTGGAGGATATATGCCTATATTGCATGCCATCAGGACATCCTTTCTCCGTATTGACAGTCCTTCGGAGTAAGTTTCTGCTGGCAGATGAAAATGGTTGAGGTACCACATATCACTTTTTCATGTACGAGCCCCAGATAATAGTCGAGCTCCCATATGCACGCATTTTGCATGCCTCTGTCGCGAGGCAAAACGGGCCTCTTAGGATTGCAACTCGCTTCAGTGAAGTTGGTACAGTTCTCGCACTGTGTGACGTAGAGATCCTCGTCTCCCTAAGACGAAATATGGACTTCTCGTCCTGCAGCCATCCTTTTCTCTGACGCGGTGATCCTCGAGAAGGAGTGCAAGTAAGATGCGAACGGTCGTGCTTCGGAGAATACAGAGGTGATCAGACGAAATTGTTCCTCGGCATGGCACTGTAAGTTAGGTGTTCTGGCTAGTGCACCGCGGCATGGATCGCCATGCGGAAAGACGTTTGTGACTTGCTTTAGAACAAGTGTTGCTATTGCCTAGACTGGAGAGGATGGAGTTGGGCGATGACTCAATTGAGGCTTTGGCAAGAGAACGGTATTTTGACAGACGTTCACAAGCATCGAGCCATTGGCAGCAGCTTACGCTCCCTCGAAACTCCCATGTTGATTAAAGCTTTTGACAGCTGTGTCTCTGAGAGGAGAGGTGCCATCGACCCCGGCTGGGCTGACGGGCGAGTCATGATTGTCCACAGGGATTGCACGGAAGATGTTCCTGCCCGAACGTGCGTTATGTCGAATGCGGAGCGGCCTGCATGAAGGGCATTGGTTTCAGCCGTCGATCTTGTTTGGCAGGCGGGTGTGTATTGGTGCAGCTCTTCTCAGTGGGCAGGATGAATCAAGCTGTGCAACATGACATGTGCGCGGCTGGCACGTCGTGGTGATCGTGGTGGTGTGTAATCTGTGTGTAGTGTAGTGTAGTGTTTCGTTGTTGTGGACTTGTTGTGTTGTGCAAGAGAGGTGGAGGAGGAGGAGTGGGGGGGGGGGGGAAAGCTGCCGCAAGCTCGGACCCAGATGTTCAACATTCTTCTTCTTGTTTGTACCATCACCACCACTCACGAAACAACCTGACAACCTGACAACCAAACACCCACCCACAATCCCAGCTGCGTTCATCCTTCGCGCTTCGATCCGTGCATCGCTCGAACGTCAGATATCCTGTGCACTCGCAAGATTTGCCTTCTCGGGCATGTCCCATGCTTCTTCCTGGCCTGACGTGCAGCTACGAACGGGCCCGCCCGTGGCCGGAAGCATGACCGATGGGCCCCAGTGAGTTGCACCTTGCAATGCCATGGATCGTGGAGCAAGAAGACCCATCTGCAATCGAGGGCAGAGGAAGACTGTTGAACTTCCCGAATATAGGTGCTACCAGAGCTTTCAGCTAGCAGGATTCACGGCCGCGGGCAGATAGACACGGCAGACGAACCAACACGAACGCTCATCACGATCTATCGTCCTTGCGCAACATCGCCAATCTAACGGACGGAAACTAACATGGCATTTGGAAATAGCGCAGGCTGGGTTTCTGGCATGGACGGCTGCTGGAATGCTGCCTCTCTTCCAAGCTGCCAATGTCCCCCAAACGGCTGGCCACATATCGATGGTCAAATCCACGACCTGCAATCTGCGACAGTGACACATGAGAATTCAAGTCATCGACCCATACCGTCGATGCATGCCGCCGTCTACTTTCATCTCTTCGGGGTTCATCCACCTTGTCGGTCTTCTCTCCAAATGTCAAGTTTCATGACTCGAGCCGGGAAGACTAGACAGCGGCACACCTGGCACAGAGAAACGGGGACGGGCAGGGCCCCACGATCTTCCATTCAAGACATGCAATAATACACTTGTTGATGCGAGAAACAGGTATGACGGCTTGTCAATTTGATCGAGAGCGCGTCCACAAAGTTCAAGCCCTGCTGGAACACAGAAGCAACGCAAGAGACTCGTGGGAGATTGCATACTGCATACTGCACTGTCGCGAGGAACAATGCTTTTTTTGTCTGCCAAATCCAGATGCATTAATGGAGCCCGGACTGCCCCTCAGAATGATTGACTGATTTCCTTCTCTGGAAGCTGTAATCACATCATCTGTGTCCGTGGTTTCCGTAACTTCCACGTCCAGGAGCGTGTACAGTACAATGTATGTGACGGCCCGTCGTGACAGTCATCTTACGGCTCCTGGCATAGCTGAGTTCGGGCAAGGTACCACTATAATGGCATGGGCTTACCGAGTCTGTGCTTCTCCCAGTGACCCACTGACATACACGAGAGCTGTCCCAAGTGGACCCCTGGTCACCTGAGGGTTGCGAGGTTTCGAGGACAACACCTAGAGCTTCCGCATTGTCACCTACTATTCTCAGCCCCTTTAAAGACACCAGAAATCGGATCTACGAAAGTCGACCTTGTATGCAGACTTGCAGTCAAGTGAGGCAAAGTCGGAAATGCGTTCAGCGTCTCGCTACGATTTGCCGCATATGGAAGGTGTTAGAGAAGACGGAGGAACTGGTCTGCTCCGATCTGGTCACAACTGCTTCCCAGTGAGTCCAGATTCACTGTGTTTAGTATGACAGACGCTTTCGACCTTTCACTTTTAATAATTCTCATGAATTGCGATGTCACGGGAAGCTCCGGGGCTTCAGTTCCACCGCTGTTAGCTCTACACGGCGCCGGCGCTATGAATAAGATAGCTGCGGGAGCAACTATTCAAAGCGCACGGAAGCCAGAGGGCAAGTGGACGCACTGATGCCTTCAGTTGCCGTCGGCTCGAGGAGACTGCTATTCTATATTTGGCGATAGCTATACTATGTAGCCACGACGCCTTTTGAATGAGATAGTGTTCAACGCTTCCTAGGCCAACCGTAAGTCACATGTTAGTTTCGCACATTTTGCGGGCTCTTTGATTGTTCTCAGCAGAGAAGGTAGTTGGCCGTTTGCGTGCACAAACCTCAAAGCTTGTAGTTTCCATTACGCTGCAACAGATCTAGACACTTTTCCCCGCCTTCACAGTCACTAGCACCATTCAGCCTGGAACAAGCTTTGTACTAAAGACCCAAGGCCATGGTTCTCTCACCTGCTGATGCTCAAAAGCTCTATAGCTTAGCTGAAAACCCGACCAACATGATCGGACCCCTAAGATCGATAGAAAACACGAACGGAAGACATCTCCGCCGAATCAAAACTACTGCCGTGAATATTTCCCTCGAGAAACCAAATACAGTCAGGATTGTCTTGCAGATGGTTTCCACAGTTGCCGTCTAAATCTATCGTCGTCCCTTCACGAGCCTACATCCGATGTCCTTCGCCGACAACACACTATTTTCGAAGCGTGTACCGATATTCCAAATCGTCCTTCTCCGCAAGAACCACCAGCTTGGGATGGCAGTATCCACTTTCTGACGCCTTAGGCGTAATTCGCCATCGTCATCGTCGGACATCGACTCGCTCCAATTCACGCCACTATCCTAGCTAAACGCTTCCCTAGGGCTCGGATCCGACTGGGCCATCACGCTACAGTACTTGACGTCGAGCACCTTCCCCTCAACAAATTCGACCCAGGAGCTCAGAACGTGATTGCCGATGGATACTTGGCGCCGGCTTCTGCCTCCACTTGAGGTCCCCGTTAGCCCTGTCGCCAGGCGGCACATTATCGGATATCAAACGACTACACTAGGAACAGGAAGCTATCGTGGTAGACCACGGCCACAGCGCTTTTCCGCACGTTACCAGGACTACCGGTACCCGCCACGCCCAGACTGATCGCCTGATATTTGAATTGAGTCCTGGGACGGTCACTTAGATCCTTTGCGGAACTTCCCTTTTAGAACCGAGTCCCCGGTTTGTGGATCTTCGCGCGACTTATAGAGGAGTGGGGAAGGAGGAGAAGTTGCTCCTCTGCAGTCCTCATTGCACCGATGACTTATCCGAAGAGGCTAGAGTCGCAATGCACTTCGATTTTTAGTAAGTTCAGTCCTCGGTGAGTCCTAACCTTTTCCAGTATACTGGCTCTTGGAGTTTGAAGCAGGAACTGCTTGGCTGTGAGAAAATGTTTGGTCTTCTCATGTTTCGTCCAAAATCTGTCTTATTTGACAAGGCAATTTTTGCAAAATTTCCCACGAATGGTAGGTCAGACGAAGTCGCTTTCAGAGAAGGATCGCCACACAGGGCGGTTGAGTATCTAGGAATGAGTTGAGATGACATCCATTGAGATGCCCGCAAATCTGCCACGGCATTAAACAAAGCCTAATTCATTTAGTTTTATTTTCAGAAGTTTTATGTCTGATTAACGTGTGCCTCTTATGCTCAAGCTCCAGCCTCCTTCACGCACGGGTTTTTCGAAGAGCTGATCTCGTCTCCGACGCATCTCCTCTCACCCGCTTGCTCGAGGAATTCCACTTCTATATCCCTTTCCTTGCTTTTGCTCTCCTGCTGGGCCGGGAATGTTGTGTTACTAGTGACATTTATCAATCCATAAGTCAAAACAATTCCCTGCTTCTACAATGTCGAAAGGTCATCATTAGCATATTTCCTCCAACGATTCAGAGAACGAGGGATACATATCACCGCTCGTGACCTAAACGCAAGTATGCCCAGCGACTCAAACTTCCTCAGGTCTCCAAGGAAGAAACACGAAAAGCAGTCCCATCTCTCCCCAACAAAGAAACCATATACTCACCCAACTATCTGCCCCCTCCATCACAGGCGGCCCCGTAATATTCCCCCTCTGCTCCCGAATCTCCGTACTATTCACGCCAAACAACTTATCCCTCTTCGTCACAAAGTCCGGCGTAATCTGTCCATCCTCCGTATACCCCATTACCAGCTCCGGAATCCCCTCCGGCACCGTCTTATTCACCGCGTCGAAGCGCCACGTGTGGGCTGTCTTACCGTACGTACCGACGAGAACCTCGCCCATGATGGCGAGATCGATGGAGGCGGGGAGGTGCGGTTCGATTAGGAAGCCGGAGGTCACTTCGTAGGAATGTGAGTGCCAGAGTTGGCGCTCGGTGAGGGAGAGCGTGGAGAAGAGGGTGGGGGATATTATGTATTCGATTCCGGCGAGGTGGGCTGGGGTGGTGGAGGTGGTGTAGACGGTGCATTGGAGGACTAGGGTTGTAAGTTTGTAAGTGCTTTGCTTTGGGGGATGGTGGAGAAGTGGATGAAGTATCAGAAGAAGAAAAAGAAGAAAAAGAAGAAGAAAGCATCAATGTCCGGAGTGGGAGAAAGTGGAAATGCGTCTTACAGTCGTCGGAGAGAATCGTACAGTAGTGGTTGGCAGAGATTTCTGCAGAGGAGTTTCCGGACAGGAAATGGAAGCCGTTGAGGAAGAGGACGGTGCCGTCTGGACCAAGATTACCAAATGGCAATGCGGCGGATGAGAGATGGGTGAAGAGTCCTAGGACCAGGAGGAGAGCGAAGGAGTGCATTTTGAGTCGATTGAGGGGTGGGGAGGGAATGTGAGAGGAATGTACTGTGATAATGCTTCTTTGCCAATGGTAGATAACTCAATTGGAGAGGGATGGCTGGATTCTTATACTCGACATCAATTGTCCTCTCTCTTCGTATCATGCAGATATTGACCTCCAGCATGATCGGATGCCCCTCGCGCGCCTCGGTCCTGCTAATTTCAAGGTCTCAGTACCCGACCTTTATTCCTCTGGCCGTATATACCATATAATCGCTGCAGACTCAATCCTGCTCTTCCTCATTCATCCATATTTCCTATCAAATTTCCATCATTTGTCGAGACATCTCCACCAGCTCCATGCCGAATCAGCAGCTAGAAAATGCAATCCTAGGACTTCCACGCAAAATTTGTTCAGCAAAACTTTTCCTCCGTCTTACTCGTGTCCACTCATTCAATCACCGTGCTGCAGAAAACTTGCTCGTCCACCCTGCATTCAAACAGTCATCGGCGACCTGCCCTGTCATCGGTGACCTCGAGCCCTATATTTGATGGCTATCGCTCTTGCCATGAGCTAGTTTCCGTTCCCGGCTTCCATATCCACATAGAGCTAGGAGGAAAGCAGAGGACGCGTAGTCGATGCGGAGAAATCGGAGGTGCTGAGCATGTCGGTAGATCCCGGGTCCAGGGGTAAAAGAAAAATATATGCGGAGAGCTTACGTGACAGCCCAGTGCCGACGATCAGGAGATACTTACGAAGCAGAATGGAGTAGAGATTGGGATTACAGGTGAAAGAATATGACAGTACCGCATGAAAAATACTGTTAATAAGAGGACAGCGAGTGAGGGACGGCCGGCGTCGCGCTGAAGTGGGGAGAAAGATGGAATTTTATACGGGAGGCGATAGCGTCTGGATGTGCAGAGATGACAGAAGATGATGATGTCTATGACAATGCCTTGCATCAAAAGACAACATTAACAAACGCAGGAGCTTCCAAATCTAAAAGAACAGCTCCAGCCTTGCTCCCCTTCCCTTCGCTTAAACACAAGTAAAGGAGACAGAAATGCCTCGTATCCAACGAACGACGAATGATGAATCGCTCTCTCGAGACATCTTGAGAAGAGCAGAGATTTTCAACTTGAAAGCATACATGTACCATCACTATTTAGAAGCTGGAATTTTATGTGAGAAGGAAGTTTGAGGTTGTTGGAGGAGCTGAAGTTATATGGTTGCTCCTTCCTCTCGCTAAAGCAGGTTGGGGCGGTGGTGCAATTGCACGTGATCGTCATCGACTTTACCCCTGCCCTCAAGGAAGTAATCTCATATAGGGGTCACTAAATAATACTCAAAATCTATTCATAAGGATATAATTCATTTTTTTCTTCTAAGCAATAGACTAAACAGGTACTTGCATACTTGCTACTTAGTACGCAAAACAGTCACGACATCCTTTCGTGGAGTGCCCGCAGTGCGTGCACCATCCCGCCTTGGGGACACTTGCTCCGCGGTGAGTACCGTCGCATTTGCAGCAGCACCACATTCTGTTTCTTGTATTGAAGGAGTGGTTTGACGGGTAAATGAGTTTTGCTTGTGCTTGGTGGATTAGTAGGTTTGTTGTAAGTGTTGAATGTGTGTTGGTTGTGTGTTGGTTGTGTATTGGTTGTGTGTCGAGAGATTGACGAGGAAAGAGAAGAAGGCGATTTGAAAGGCAGAGAGTTGAGTTGTTTTTATTGGGAAATAGTGGGATTGAAATGGAAATTGATAAGGTTAAGAGACCGGTGAAAAGAGGCTTTGTTTCAGAGGGAACGTAGAGTGAGTAGGTAAGTGACTCAGGGATAAAGGATGCGTAGAAATAAAGAATATTGGAAAGAGATATGAAGAAATCATTGTTCAAGGAGAACAATAGAGTAAGAGATAAATCCTTTGTTTTCGTATTGTTTGGACTGAGTAGAGTGGTTTTTAACATTGACTGAGGTTTGAGGTTGACGTCTTCGAACGTTGCATAAAGCTCTTGGTCGAATTTCTTTATTCTCTGCTCTAAATATGCTGCTCAAGCGAGGCGCGCAAGGCAACCGCGAGAGTTAGTTGACATGATAATACTCGATCAACTGCCCTCGTTTTCTCATGACTCGACATCTTGCTCATCACCGTCATCTCGATCATTTTCCCGAATGGCTTTGTTGATATTGAAGGTGATCGCATTTCTGCTTTGATGTAGCTATCTGCATAGTCTTAAGCCATTGACGACATCAATGATTCGGGTGAAACTCAGTATTCAGAATACCTAGAGTATTGGTGTCCAGGAATGCAAGCATTGGATCAAATTGCAATCTTTTCCCGGCAATAAGCCATTGAGAACCTGACTCAGAATGCATCGAGCTTGTTTGCATACCTAGAGAGCGGCACGGGTTGCGGCTGACCAAGGGTAGCCACATGGGTGGGCGCCTATAGGGAGGGTATTCGAGATTTTATTACCCGTTGGGTAAGGAGGGCAGCCTTAAAAGAGCTTAGGATATCCGCGGGTTACTCTATCACGTGAAATAAGCTCTTCTTATTGGCTAAACTAGCTTTAGTAGGGCTAGGAAAAGTAAATTTTATCACGTGCAGTTCTAATTAGGCAATTATCTAACTTAATTAAGTATACACGTGGCAAAAATGCACGTGCCGGGTATGCTATTGGTACCTACGGCTTTAGTGGGTAGACCTCTTGAAATTATACCCCTTACCCTACCCACCCATGGCTAGTTTGTTTTGCCAAATGGGTACCCAAACCCACCCGCGCCGCACTCTATGCATACCCAACTAAATGTTGATAACTTTCATTGATAAAGCGATTAGAATATAGATAGACATTCATCTAGTGAAGGATCACCAGAACCTATTAAGTTGGCAGCAAACATTTCTGCCAAGAACTTTTCTCATTCATCTCATTGTTGTATATACATAACGTCCATGGGAATGCTGACGACTATCGCTCCCTCAGTCGTCCGGACATAGATGCACATTTGTTAGATCAAAAAGCACAAAACGTACCTACTTGACAGCAATATTTGCCATCAAGGTATGTTCTCATCCGCCGCATTATTGCCAAATTTGCAAAAGGACACATCCCCGAAAACTTGTATACCTTTATTTTTCTGAGCGTGATTGAGAGATATATCAATGAAACATGTCCAAGTCCGGCATTCGGCAGCTGTCCAGAGGTCTATCGCCCATAGCCTTTGTACTATGTGTTTTGATGTAGGAGAAGTGTCAATCAGCTTGCTTCCTATACCTACCTACGTAGAAAAGGGGGCACGTGGCATCAACTTGCATCTTCTTGCAATTTTCAAATGACGCAATATCTTGCAAATTGTCTGTAATAAAATGCATACTGCAGTATGAGGAGATTTGAGAATATTACTAACAATAAAAGAACTTCTAGGCATCTATGGATCTTTGGTCATTGAATGAAGCTCAGCAAGCCTATCACGTGGATGTTGCTCTTATTTGTTTGGATGTAGCTCGAGGCCTTCACCCTAGAAATTTCACGAGCACATGGAACATTGCAAAAAAAGTCACTGAAGAAGTTATAATTGAAGTATAATACATGGAGAGACCTGAGGCTATTGCCACAGACTTCCCCGAACTGAAGTCAACTAATGCCAGTCTTTCCATGACCCTGGAAATGCACATTCCACGATGCTCGTTGTAGAAGAAAACTGAGAGCCTTCCCTTTCGTATCATCAAGAGCTTCGAAAATGAAAACCTTAGTCCAACATATTACCCGAGCCCTTTTATTCTTCTGTCTGCCGAGTGTGATTGGAATGCCCCCCATAATTCAGGACTTGATGAGATCCACTTCAAAATTATAAACAGCAGCGCCGAAACGAGCTCTCTGGCTACTATAAGAAGTAAGTTTTTGTTTTCTTGAGTCCAGGATATTACGAACCGCTTAACCATCCGTCAATCTCACGGCATAGAATGTTCCATCCATAGCATACCAGCGACAGTCACCAATATCACCACTTTCAATGGTTAAGCGGTTACGTTGAGTCCAAGTACCATCCAACTCTCTACACCAGTACATACGGAAGGGGTCATCGTCAGCCGGCTTCATCTCCTGCTTTTTGTTGATGTCTGATGCCTGGGCTAGATTCAGTTGACCTGCAAGAATTTCGCTGCCTGTCTGACCATAGGCTGGTATCTGACCCTGGCCAATATTGAAAGCGGGGTAGCCGTTAACGTAGGGTTGTGGAGAGATTGCATACGGAGCTTGATAGGGGGCTTGGTAGGGGGCTTGATATGGAGCTTGATGCGGAGCTTGGTATGGCATTTGATATGTGGGCTGATAGATAGGCTGAGGAGGAGGGACGTAGGGTTGTTGGTAGATGCCATTTTGTGGTGGATAGACCTGGAAGTAGATGTTAGAAAATGTAAAAGTATCGAGATACCCGCAAAACAAGAAACCGTTCTAGATAGAGAAACTTGCTGATTGCTGGTAGATGTAGTAGGGAAAGTTCATAGGATAGTAAGGAAACTGTACAGGAGGAGCTGCTGCTGCGACGGGTACCGCTGTAGCCCCTGCGGCCACGGGGATAGCGACCTGTGGAACATATGCTACTCCTCCAACCAGGATGCTACCATCTTGGCGTGGGATGTAGGTATGGACGTTCGGGCCAGTAGTTGTATCTCGAGTCTGCGGTTGAAAGTTCTGCTCCGGAACTGTTGTAGACATGACGAATCTGTAATTTTGAGTGCGCGAATGTGCGTACTTGAGTAATCGACCCGATTTGATGAGCTGCGATGTTTTCGAAATGTTGTCGAGACTGACGTGTTTATCGCGGGTTCTTGTTTTGGCGGTAATTCAAGATGTCGTTTAATCGTGTTTATAGCGAGATCGACATAAAAGTGAATCCGTTTGGCCCCGCAGGATTGGCGAAGCGATTTGGGAAGGAAGAAGAAGTCCATCCAAAAGTAAAGCAAGCAAAACCACAACAACAACAAAAGGAATGTAGAACTTACAACTGGAACTTTGCTCCCTGTGACCTTAACCCATCCACCAACACGAGGATCCCAGTAGGTAACCTCTTTCTTCTTCTTTGTTCTGGGATCATCTTCAAGGATGACATCTGCAAAGCAGGGAAGGCACATCTTCAAGGTTTAGAAGTTTTCTGAAAATAGCAGAATAGAATCGTGACAACGATCGCATAAGCTGGAAATCGCATGAGCTTTCGCAAGGATGATTTGTATTGCGACCAGATCTTTTTCAAAGTCGGTTTGTTGGGTCTGAAGAACATTTGTTCTTGTATTTTGTAATGCCAGAGGTAAAGCGACAAGCTCGAGATAAGGAAGGGGCAAGGGAAATACCAGCTGGACACTAACGTTCAAGCGAGATCGAACTTCTAGCAGGGTGACTGCCACTTTCAGTTGTTGTGGTATTGCTAACATTATGAGGGAGAACAAAGCCAAGACAAAGTGATATGTAATTCACAGACCATAAATCTGCCACTAGCACAAGAGATGATATAAAGACAGTCATTCGCGAATGCGGACTAGCATAAGAAGATAGTGTGACGAAGTAAGTCTGCATATTCTGCCACGAGTTGATCCAACTGAAAGCGACCTTGGGAGTTGTGACCTAGGCTCTCTGGACTCATTAAGCACGCAGCCCTTCCACTCATTTCCAAAGTGATGCTCCCACTGCTCCTCACACCCGGTTTTCTGGACCATTAGAGGTTAGGCTGAGACAGACCCTCCTTGCTTTGCCTAATCAGGTCCTTTTCTAGCCACTTCATGAATGGCTCACCGATATCTTCATTGCTGAAGCCCTGCTCCCGGAGTCTTTCCTCGAACTCACGCTCCGCACGGTTTCCTTCGGCCTTGATCTTGTTCCATCGATCAATTGCAGCTTTGTCCAAAGACTAAGATTGTCAGTAATCTTTTCGTGATTTTCAAAGCAAGAAGAGAGACTAACATGTACTACAGCAACGGTAAGATCTTTCTCTCCATTTTGACTTTGCTCTTGCAAAGACTTGATCATTTTTTCAAAAGATTGTACGCCAGTGATGTTGTGCCACCGCTTGCTTTTCTTCTCCGAGGTCCCTCTTCCACTGACAATACGATAGAGCCATGGTCCGTGATCTAACGTGTAGCCTCGTGCTTCGACACCGTCCGATCGATGCGCAGACTTCGACAATTCGTCCAAGCTCGCTTCAGCCGTCAACGTCGTTTCTGATGGAGCTTTTGGAGACGCCAGACTTCCGCTCGAAATACTGCTCAATTCGCTAGTGTGGGAAGAAGTAGATTTAGAAAAGTCAATCTGCTCTTCATCGCAGTATTGGCTTGCTAGGTAAAGAGGTGGAATGGTAGAGAGTTGAGTGGCGTCCTGAAGGGTTGAGAGAAAATACCACAATGAGTTCTTGAATTCCATGAATAGATAAACAGGGTTCATCTGCCCACCATGGCCATCACGGAGTGTATTAAGGATGACCTCGTAGTCAAACTTGCTCTGCGGCTGCAGAATAAATTTCTCATCGCCAGGAAGCTTGCTCAAGACTCGAGCATTGGCTATCGCTTGCGCCTACGGTCTGTGTAAATATCAGAATCCCGAATCAAGGTCACATTACGAACCTTTTTGGCAAAATCCACATCAGGCCCCTTCGCGTGTGTCAAGTTATGCAATTTGATTTCCACATCCAATTGCTCTTTGACTTCCTTTCTGACCGCAGGGTCCTTGATCGCTTCTCCTATGATTGTTCGCAGGAAGTTGATTCTGTGTTCATTGCGCTCGTCACGCTCGAGAGTCAAAGCCAAGTCAGCACCAGCAAAGAGTGTGGAACAAATCATGTTTGCATTAAGCCCATTCGTATCAAGCATTGCCATATCCTCCAGGCTGGATTTGGGGAGGTCGTAGAGGGTAAACTCGCCAGGGTCATTTCGCAACGCCCATTCGATAACGAGCTCTTTCAGCTCGTAGGAATTAAATGCTGGAGGCATCTTGATATCGGTTCTGCGTTGACGCTTGGCTAAGTCGTGGAATTGGATGCTAGTTGTGTCGCCTTAAATTTTCGTTGCAATAGGAAGAAATGAAGGAAGCCGCGACCAATAGATCTTTTTTCCTTCCGTCTGACCTGACAATAGCCGAACCTAGTGAATTGCGAAGGAATATCGAAGGTGAATCTGGACGAGGAGGTTAGCTATGCCTTGTTTTTTCAGCGAATTAAATTCATGGATCATCGCTTAGTTTAGTATGTGTGCACTTTCAAATAGAAGTCAGTATTTTGTTATGTCGTTCCATTATGCGCCTGTGCTTTCTGTCGACGCCCTGCCACGCCGGATCATACGCTATTGCGCTTTTATCTACATGTACATTCGGCCGTGGCCAGAGGAGAGATCATCCATCGCTAATGCATCCCGCGCCCAATAACGTCTATAGTAGTCAAAACAGGTAGGAAGAAGTAGGTGCTGATACAGGAGAAGGCGGATGACGGAGTTTCTCAATAAGAGTATATGGCTCGTCGTAGATGGGAGGGAGGAGAATAACTTGAAGGTGGTATAGAGTGAGGTTTCGATTAGAAAAGGGCCTTTCTTGTGACCTGCCATCGATGCTTGTTAGTTCACTTTGCCTATGTGATATTGCTGAGAGACTTACAGCCCATGCGCCTGCAACTGTGGCGACAATACCACCAGAAATCATCATCGGCCGAATACCCCTAGTGCTTTTGAATATCATTCCACTTAAGGCGCCTGCCACAATACTGTTCACTGAGTCGTGCTTGCCTCGCATATGTCCTATAAAAGAATTGAAGCCATTGTAGACCATAGCAATTACACCAGCAGAGTTGCCCAAGAAAGGTCCTCGCCGTGTCACAGCATTCAGTACAGAATTCAGTCGCAGCTTCGGGGGTTGTCCATTTGACCGTCTTAATCCCTCCTGTAATCCCCAAGCTCCTCCAACAGTCAATGCAGTCAGGTACGTCACTCCAGTTCCATAGCAGAGATCATCCGACCAGCCTCGAGATGGTAGAGCAGATTGTGATCCTGGCAGGTCGGACAGTGCAGAATCTTCGAGTGATAAGTAGTCGAGAGTTTGCTGGTTTAATCCGGCAAGAGGGTGTAATTGTGAAGGATCGGCAAAGGATGGGGTGAGGAAGGAAGAGACGTCTTGTGCTTCTTGCGGATCAAAAGGAGTTGGTTGGAAAGTGTCTGTTGGGGGATTGGACGATGAAGAAGCTGTTGAAGTCGAGGACGTGGACTTACGTCCTGTCAATTTATCCCAGATCGACATGACGGGCGTTAAGGGGGAACGATGATGGTGACGGGATGTACTGAGAAGGGGCGCAAGAGGTGGTCTTCGATGATTGCAGACTCAAATATTTTAATCGAGGTTGAGTGAAATTTGGCCTTAGGCCGATAATCTCAAAAAGCGTTGGAGTGTATGTATCACATGAGAGATATCTGCTTATCAACGGCTCTACCTTCTTAATTAACTCCTCTTTCTTTAATAATTTCAATACGAGCCTCAAACAATAATCAGAGGTGTCTTTGTGTGAAAGCTTGGTTTTATTTTCTCCAGAAATAATATCTCCTGCTCCATACTTTCTAAGGGTGAAGCTCTCACTGTTGCGCTCGCTTATCGCTCTTCTTCTGCACTCGTTTAACGGGAGGTCGTCCAGGGGTAGATTTATGAAAAGCTGCGGTATGCCTTTATCAATAATGGCCTCTTCATATACACTTTTTTCTTGATATCACGAACGGGATTTGCCGCACACTGACCAGAATCTAGTCTTGATCTTTTCAAAGGGCCCATACGATACTCGAAAGCGAGAAGATTCGATAATGTATTTCCTCTAGAATCCAATTTAGAATCCCACAATACTCTTCGAAGATCTCCAGCAGCATTGTGGACATGCAGAGGGAATGATGCACAATTGAACGTGTATAAAAAAATCCCTCTTTACAATCACAACCACGTTTGCTATCACTACCACCATCGACTACTAGTAGACACTTCGACTGTTCAGAGCGCGAATATAATTGCATACAGGTAAGTCATTCATAGCGAAAAGGCTCTCGTCGAGACTAGTATTTCACGTGTCACGTGATGAGATATCTCGACCCATGCTCTTACATTTTCAATTCTCTTACTGACATAATGCAGGATCTATGAAGGGCTCAATCATCCGGATTTGCTCTTAAGCCATAGAAAAGGTCTTCTTTCCACCCAATTTTGACCCTTACCACTCCTTGGTGGCCAGAAGCTTCCCGTCTCTTGTGGTTTAGTTCAAGAGCTACAAGCTTCCGAAGCTAGTCTCACAAGAAGGACCGGCCTCCAGGCTATTGTGGGCCTAACTTTTATCTATTGCCAGCCTCGTCGCTGTCTCATTGAGCTATAAAAGAGTCAAGATGCTCGACAGCGGTATCGGAGGCGTGGTCATGGCATCGGGCCCTCAAAAACCGCCACTTGACGATCGCCAATTTGTAAAATGGATTGAGACCCAACCCCTTGGAGATCAAGAAAGGTGCGCATTTCCCATAAAGTTTTCAAAGCACTAGCTCATTCACAACTTAGTATTTCTAATGAAAGCTTCAAGCATTTCTTAGAGAATGCAGCTAAACCTCGGCATGCCTCAGGAAATGCTTGTATTCAGCTGTGTTACTTCCTTGAGCAGTGTCGAAAATCTACTTCTCCTAATATTCGAGATTTTTCCTTTCGCAGGGAGACTTGCGTGGAGCTATTCAACTTTTATATCGAGTGGAACGAGAAGAACCAAAACCGATCAATGCGCCAAGTTCTAGAATTGATCTCGTCACTTATTACTCGAAATCCGGATATAAAAGCGGCGTTTGCCTTGAAGGCTGCTATAGCTCGTAGAACATTAGCTATCATAGCACATCAAGCTGCACAACCTCTGGTGAAACCTGCTTTTAAGTGCCTCGAGTATCTTATCGGCAAAGGCACCATTTCCATGGATATTCTGATCCGACTTCATGAGACCGAAGGCCCCCAGGAAGACCTTGTTGATGTCAAAACCCCAGGAGCAGAAGAGATGTGTTGGGACAATTTCTTCGCAGTCGTCTTCGAGTGGATGGCTCTCCCAGACATCTCTCCCGCTGCTGGCAAATTTCTTGTCACAGGCTTCCGAGCATTGAAGGAACAAGCGACGAAATCCAGTAATTATGAAAGCAAGTATTCATTATCGTGGCAACGATGGATTAGCAAAGGCCTTGCCAAGTATCCTGAAGCTTTGGAGAACGTCAAGAATCACCTTTTCCCACCCCTTTTCAAGCTTGACCGAGCTGGATCGATTGTCTTCCTAGAAGACCTGATCACAAATAAACTCGGGGAGGCCGTTAATAATGGTGTGGAAACGCTTCCTCTGCTTCGACTTTCGGCGATGGAGATAGGCAAGAAATTAGGACTGGTAGAGGAACCAGGTAGGCAAACCTAACACTCCGTACCTCAAAATGGTTTCGCTGATTCTCAAAGCTCTACTTGAGTGCCTCGACATGACCAAGAAATCCGCCACGACTGTTGTCCTGAATGAAGATACCCTAAAATCTATGGTGTTCCATTCCTCTGACACTGTCCGTTCACTTGCCTTTTCCGTCTTGGTTTCATCTCTTTCTTCGATTCGTCCTTTTAGTCTTTCCGCTCTTCAAATACTCCGGTCTTGCATGGACATCCTTTACTCGGACCCAGATGCAAAATTTCGAAATGAGATTTTGAGTAACACGAAACATATGATTGAAAGGCTGCGAGGAGCTACCTCCCTAATGACGAGAGAAGTCGAGAAGCTCTCATATCAACCTCGAGGAGATGAAAAGCTTGATAAAACTCACAAACAAAAACAAGACAGCATTAGGCAGGAGGTTGTAACACTACTTCAAGCGCATCAAAAATTCATTGCCTGGTACTTGAGGTTCTTGCTTGGGGAAATTATCCCTACTGCTTCATATCAACGCCATATAACAGCATTAAAGGCAACATTGTTACTTCTCAACTCTGGCATACACGATGACATGATCTCATCGGCGCATGCCTCAGGAAATTCTACGGCATGGCCCTTTTCTATCCACTTCTTTACGCCAAAGGCTTTGAGGCTCCTCATCGACCTTTTATTGGATCCGTTTGAGGATGTCAGAAGTACAGCCGCGGACATCTTGAGGTTTGCTTCACCTGCACGTTTTATTCCAGCCACTTGTGGGGAAGGTTTCGTAGAAGGTTTGACCGAAAGGTTACGAGAAATCGAAGATTTTCCCAAATCACCTACTACCTCAAGTACTAGCCTCGCGGGTGACGACCAGATCCGCAAGAAGAGACCACTTGGTATTCTTCTAGACTTTATTGAAAACGCTAAAATTGTTTCGATACAAACTGGTCGTGCAGATTATGCAGATGGATTGGCCCGTTCTTTCGAGCTTTTGTTTGGTCTGCAGTCTTCCGCCGACGCACGAGTGAACGTTGTGTCACAATTGATCGATGATCTGGAGGACAAGCTTCAAATTGCAGAGAACAACTTAGGACAAGCTGTACTTGGAGCTCCCATTCATGGAGATTTCGCTGCCTTGAGGTAGGTTCTGCCAGTCGTCCCAAACGGTACTAGCCAACGCTACTAACTATTTCTAAGGTTCATATGGGAGTCTTCCGCGTTTGCAAATCACTACACGTCTGAACAGTTACATGACCTTTGCGCACGCTCTCAAGGCAAAGATCTACAACAGTGCATTGTAAACGCTTGCGTTCGCATTTGGAAAGCTGTTAAGGAGATTCTGTGCAACGACTCACCAGAAGGCCACCTGCCTGAAGACCTCGACGACGTCGACGACGTTAACGTCGTTGATACCAAGAACATTTTAAGCTACAGCTTTAGAGCCATCCACGAATCAAGGTACGTGTGGGCAAGATCTTTTGTTCAGTATTTTGAATAATATAGATCCGCTAACACCTCTAGCAATCTACTGCGCTCTCTAGTTACGAAGATAAAGACTCTTCGATCTGACGGGTCACCTCTTTTATCCCTTGAGATCTTCGAACAAATTGGCGACTTGACATTTGAGCAACTCTCGAGTCTGAGGCACAGGGGAGCTTTCTCCACCGTATCATTGACCTTTACAACGTGCTGTCAGCTTACACAACATAAACCCTCAGGCACTACAGCAAACATGGACGCCAAGCTCCAGCTCTGGTATAATGTACGTTGCAAGTCCTCGTCGGCGTGATCCGTGCTAATTTATCGGGCAGCTTGCTATGGCTTGCATAGTTGAACAGGCCTCCACCACTCGCCGCTCAGCTGGAGTACCTGCGCTTATAACTGGAATCATGGCAGCTAGATCTGAAACAGTTTCTTTCGATAACATAATGAACGATTTGATATCAATCGCCGCGCAACCAGTACCTATCTCAAAAGAAGAGCCAACAAATATACCACAAGTTCATGCATTGAACAGTCTGAAAGAGGCTTTCAAAACCTCTTCTTTACGTGCCCTCTGCGACCCTTACATCGGAGATTGCTTACAACTTGCGGTAGACTCCTTGAAATCAAATGTGTAAGAATACAATCCAGAACCGCGTTGGCTTGAGTTCGGCACACTAATATTTGTACAGTTGGGCTATCCGAAACTGCGGATTACTCCTCCTTCGAAGTCTCATTGACACTCTCTTTGGTACCAGTGTTAGCAAATCCGAAATTGAGAATGGATGGGATGGGCGATCAACAAAGATTCAATACGACAAATACCCAGAACTTCCATTACTCTTAGAGAAGTTGCTAGATTGTTCGAACGACGAAGAAGACTTGCAACAGCCTGAGATTGTCCTTCCAGCATTGGACATTATCCGTCGTGCTGGGCCTCCCGCAGGTCAATCTACTCGATTCTTCAGCCTTGTCAGGAAACAACTTGGTAGTCCACTTTGGCATGTGAGGGAGATGGCCGGTCGAGCCGTCTGCGCACTTACGATGGGAGAAGACTTCGGCAATCTAGTTGTCTTTTTGATGTCCAACTCTAGAGACGACTCCAATCTCAGACACGGAAACCTACTTGCTGCTCGTTATATGATTCTCCGACACACTGCCCTAGATGCAGCCCGTGTCTACAGTAAGCCTTTCCGTTCTCTTTGTTGTGCGTTTCTAAATAAAACATTCTACTTCACAATCTTGTTATATTTACCATTTTCACATTTAAGTACCTGCTAACACTTATAATGTACAGAAACCTATGCGGACATTATAGCGACATGGACCAATGAATGGAGACTTGAAAGTTCCACAAGCTGCCGGTCATTAATCTTTACTGAATTACTGGAAGTAAGGAGCGCAATATTATCTGCAGCACTAGCTACCTCGAATGTTCCGGACAGTCTTAAACATCTTTCGGATGAGGTGTTTTCGGCTAATATATCGAAAGCATTGGAACATCCCAAGCCATCCGGTGCAATTGTTCGACAAATTCTTCTCATGGTAGCACTGAGAAAGGACTTTCACAAAGTCCCAGCAATTGTCGAACAAGCAATATTAAAATTGGACTCTGATGTTGCGATGGAAATGCTCCACATCCTCCCAGAGATCTTCAGGTCAGAGACTGACCTTACGAGGATGACCCAAGTATACGGGATCATCTACAAGGGATACGTCTCCTCCGATGTGCGCGCTTCGGCGCTTTCATATTTGTCCCAAGCACTTGAGGAGCACTATAATTTGGATGTTCCACAAGAAGAGCTGTGCCGAGCAGTCTTGGATGTTCAGTTATCATCCGAGTCATCGAAAGATGGTCCAGTCTTCTCAAATGCGTGGATCCACTTCAGTGGTTGGGTCATTCTCTTCAAGCTGCGAAACATCAATGCCGATGAATTCCCAGGAGTTGGCTGCAGTGAGATCATAGGCTGGGCTAACATGCTCAAGGCTGCTGGAGAAGCAGAAAAGGTAAGTTATCTACCCGAAGCTGGGAATACCTTCTCGTCTCGAGAATATGCTAATAAACCTAGGACTATGATAGCAGACTTGCTGCTGCCAATTCAATGCGCTGTCTCTTCTCCAATATTGCGATGAGAGATTTCGGACATGAGATACTTGTCCCAGTTCTTTTCGTACTTTATGATACGCTCAATGACGATGACAGCGATATCAGAGATATTGGTGCAAAGATTGTGTCCGACTTCGCAACAAAATCTCTCGTCCCATTGGCAGCCTGTAGATGGCTTGCCGAAGAGTATCTCTTGCCGTCATTTGGATCCATGTTGCCATTCACATGGCATGTCGTCTGTAAAATGACTGGAACACCCCTCAACTTGGAAGGAAAGCCCATGGTTCTTCGTCCTGCGACCGTACAACGCTCAGCAGCCAGTGACCAAGATCAGGAGCTCTTTGTTGTGGAGAATCCAAATCTCTACATTGACGAGGTGAGAGAGCTTGATCTCTGGACGCACATTTTCAAGGAACTACCTAGTCAAAAGTCCGATGGCACAGATGTGTCTCCTTGGTGTTGCGAGCCCATCAATGCCCTCTTAGACTGGGTCATTGAAGGACTCCAAGCATGGACAGAAGCTCAAGCACAGGTCGACAACTACCACGCTGACTCGGATCCAATCACTTTCACTGTGAATACCCGGGTCATTTCATGCGCACATACACTCCTGTGCTACAAAATCCGCGAGAGTACTATTGGATACGAATTGCAGTCAGGTTTTGCAAGTTGGATCGAATCATACGATAAGGTTCTGCAGGGCTTGAGGGAAGTGGCCACGCGTAACACAGTACGCAATGACAACCAGTCTATGCTGGATAGATTCATGGCACCAGAGCCTGAGGGGCCTTGGTCTCTAGACCACATTTCCGAAGTCTTCCCGGAGATGGTTTTTAACCGACCTCCTCAAGATCGGCCACAAAGCCCGACGGAACTGATCAACAACCACGATCAAGACGCGACTATCATCGCACCAATTCCTACAAGACATCAAGAACAAAACTTCAAGCTCTTTGATTTGGTACAATAAATAAATTGCGCCAATTTCTCGGTCAGTAAACTTAAAGTGTGCCGTCGCTTATTTCCATTGTTGACATTGGAATTGACAACTTGCTACCAGAGCCTTGCGCGCCGTCGTCTCTTTCTTCATACCAGATCATCACCAGTACTTTGTCTTCGTAATATCACAGCAATCAGAGATCTTGAGGTAAGTTTCTACCAAAAGCCCTTCAATGACATTCTTGGTATTGAGACTGACAACTTGAGAACAGAGCCTTCGCCACCTGCACCTCTTTCGAGTACTACACCTCCATCTACCTACAACAATGGACGGAAACAACATTGTTGCAGTCATATTCCTGATCATCCTCTTCTTTGCTCTTGGTACCATCATTTGGGGATGGACACACATTCAGGACTGGGTATGAATTCTCCGCTCCCTTCCCAAGCAGCTTCTCTCCATTTGAGCCGCAGTCCACTCATGCCACTGTTCACAAAGCTAACTTACACCCTGATCCCAAGGCCGAGAGTATGCATGAGAATCGTCTAACTCGCCGATATGCCCGTGAGGCGCGCGAGGAGGCCAAGCGTTACCAGCGCATGAAGAAGGATGGCGAGAGCGGAATCGAGGTTGAGACCGAGGTTACCGTTACCCACGAGGATGCCGCTCATGCAGTCTAAGAGTCCACTCCTTATCTGTCTCCTACGGACTCCTAGCCTACGAATCCTCGATCCACGATTTCTTTGGCCTGGCAACTTTCTACATGTGGCGGAGATTTGATATCAGGAGCGTTTTCTCTCCTTTTCCTTTACAAAAATGGGTATATCATGACTGAAGTTACCTGCCTCCGTAACTAAACGCGTCTGATGAATGAAAATTTCCTTCAAATGTTTGCACCCCAATGCTCGCTGTGACTCCTTCGTGTAACTTCACCACTGCAAAGCCAGCCCAGAGCCAAATCACCAGATAAGACTAAATTCACCTGTAAAACATACTGCCATGCCAAGTTGATAAGGTATTATTGTCGGTCTTCGGCGTTCAAAAAACCGTGTTATCACCTTGCCATATCAAAAATTTCCACCCGAGAATCTCACGACTTCAAGTCAACAACGACATTTTGCATTTGAGCTCGGCATATCACACTAGGAGCGCATGAAGCTCGCTGGATGTTTGATTCCAACGTCTTTTCGCGATTGATCTCCAATTCAAATAAAAAATGGCGTCCTCGCCCTCGCTCACCCTCTATGGCGCAACGGTCACAACGACAATTACAACCTCCTACACTGTCTCCGATCCCAATCAACGTACATGGACTCTCTTATACCCCGAACCGCCGATAACTGAGCCTCTCCAATATACAACCTTACGACCACCTTCTAATCCTGCGAGCAAGTGGTTTCCTACAACTTTGCCGGTTCTAGTCCTGACGGACGTGGTGGGCGTCCTATTTAATACGAATGGTATCCCTCTCCAGACAGGAACATTGAATCAGGAGCCACCTTCTCAACCTACAATTACCGGTACTGGTCAGGGCGGAAATTTAACAGGCACAAGCTCAAGTGGAGATCAAACAGGTGCATGCAGAGCGTGGGATTGTTGGAGTCAAAGCGAGCAAGTAGGAATCATTGTTGGGCCTATCATTGGATTTTTGGTCATTCTTGCCATTCTTTGGTGGGGCTTTTGTCTGAGACGGAATGGAGTTTGCGGTAGACCTGGGAGACATCGAAGACACGATGAAGAAGGTGGAGGACGAGGAGGACCAGGTGGTGGATCGAGGAGAGGTAGAAGGAGATCTAGCTCAGGCTCTGATTCAAGTTCGAGTTCGCTAAGTGTGGGAGATATCAGCAGATCTGGAATCACATCAATACCGCCAATGGGTCCGATGAACGTTCCTGCTTATCGTGTCACTCAATATCCGAGGCAGCGAAGTCCTCCAAGACAAAACCAGTATCGTCCTGTAAGGGAGACCGGCCGTCCTCCACCAGTTCCCCCACCGGGTACCAGTGCAAAGGATTGGGCATTTCCGGCTGGAGCTGCTGTTGCAGGTGCGGGGATTGGAGCGGCACATGCGAAGACTCGAAATGCAAGCACGAATAACAGGTTACCGAGAAGGCCACCCCCTCATGAGGGAATTTCAAGACGAGAAACAAGAGATCTCAAAGATCCGTCTTCAGACAGCACTCTTGACGATCGAAACGGTACTAGAAGAGGCGAAAGCTATCGTTCAAGGCGCGAAGCGCAGGATGGTAGACGCGGATCAAGTAAAGAACGGAATTTCAGGGAGAGACAAGCTCGTAGCAGAGGAAGAATCGAAAGATATAAAGACTTTGCTCGAGAAGACAAGAGATCTAGAAGGTGAGTCTCAAGTAGATTCCTTGTTTCACAACTCGATTTTCATCTTTATCATACTCATGTTCTCTTTCAGTCTTTCTCCGCCTCGTTATGAGCGTTCGAGAGAGGGGCACAAAAAGAAGAAGTCAGAAGGCTTAGGCCTTAAAAGCTTCTGGGCTGTGCTTCCCTTTCTCTTAGCGGCAATCTACGAGCTTTCAGAGCCAGATGGTGGCTGGCACCAGTACCATTCTAAAAAGAAGCAAAGAGGACGTCGAATTAAAGAGTGGGATTGATGTCTTCCTTTAGTTTCTATTTCAAGTTACTAACTTTCTGTTTTTTTAGATTAGGAGAGGAATTTCTTGGTATTCACGAGAACAACTCTTCCGACCGTGACAGATCTCCTCGACGACGCGCAAGGTCTGTTGATAGCGCATATGAAGCGGTTAGATCGCCTCGAGACTTATCTGCCACGGAGGAAAGAAGAAAATCATTAAACTCGAGAATACCACCATATATGGACAGTGGAAGATCTGAATTACAGAGACCAGAAGGGTCGTACGTGCGTCGATCGGCCGATGCGGGGATAGGCGTTGGAGCTAGCAGCGAAGAAGACTCAGTCAGTCCTGACAGTCGTCCTCGCCGCAGACGGTCCACTCGACAAGACATTAGAACCAGAAGACGAAATATGAACTTGGATGGCGTTTAGACGAAGAGAAGATCGGGATTACACAGATTCGAAGACCGGTATAGCGGAAAATAGAGCAGGGAGAAGGAGTCAAAGAAATAGATCTTGGTCGCCGCCGCGAACACATCAGAATGGAACGATTGGAAATCAGTTCCACCACCAAGCTTCAGATACGGTCGTGCCTGCTTCGGTCAGGCTTGAAGAGAAATTGCGAACTATGCCACTGTCAGGTCCGTCGTCGTACAAGGCCGATGATGATGCGCGCTCCAGCCCATTCTTGCGCCCCTTAAGTGTGGATTGAGGCAGCTGGGAATGCTCACAAATTAGTTATATGTGGATTATTCAATAAGCGTATGGTAGCAAGGAAAATCTATGATTATTTCCTAATTTGATCATGACTGTCGATGATGGGTGCTTGTAGATGGTCGCCTTGGTGGATCGCAGTGTGCACCATTGTTTGGAGGGCGGGTCAACTGAATGACTGAGGGCTGAAGCAAGACTTTTCCTTTATACCGCAGACCGTATTCTTTCGTGCGCTGGAATAGTTGTTCGTAATTTGTACAATAAGAAGAATGAAAAATGCTCGCGCAGTCGCTGCCCCTTTTCAGTGGTCCGATTAGGAAATCTCGCTTGATGATGATGTCATAATGTCGAGGTCTTAGCCAGGTACCACAGCAATCAGACCTCTTCTTTCTCTTCAGATATCAGGTTCATAGAGAGCTTACAGTATAGTTTGCGAAGTATCGCTGGCGACTATGTATCTTGAATCTTCAAACCACGATTGCGAAAAGCTTAGAGGTCACTAACCAACGAAGTTTGCGATGCGAGGTTACGGGGTTATCTGTTTGTTGTATAACTTTGTGAAGTGTCAAGGAGTCAGCACCACAAATAAAATAAAGACACTTGTTTGGCTTGGTCTTATTATACCTCTTATACTCGGGACTCATTCAAGATGTCTGATACCCAATTCATCTCAACACCGCACAAATATCTGAGTTTCCAAGCTCAACATGCAAGTGCCACGACAATACAACCAAATCGCGTCCACTACACCAGCTTACAGTGCACCAGGAGGATATGGTTCCTCAACGACTATGATGACGCAGCCTACACCCACAGACTCGAATGGGGGAAATACAGAAATTTACCAGAATTGCTATGCTAACGGGTTCGTGGCTACAACCACAATTACCATCTCAGCAACGGAGACTGTTGCAATCGCTGCATCGTGTCCCAAGTCTCCAACACCTGTTCAAGGGGCAATAATAGCGCTTGGTATCATCTGTGGCTTGCTGTTTCTTAGCTTGACCATGATCTTATTTTGCCTCTGCCGACGTTCGAGATCGAATGAAAGGACGAACGCATTCTTCCAGATGACTCCTGTGAAACAGGAGATATCTCATCGCAGAAGGAGAAGAGACCAAACGAACCTCAGCACCGCTGGCGACGACGACTCCACCGAGGCAGCTGCTAGTACAAGGGAACATAGCAAACGACATGGTTGGCAGGGGGAGCGACACAATGAAGAAGTCGAGTCGGAAGGCGGGGCGGCCCCTATATTCATCCCAGCTCAAAGATATGGGCATTTTCCAGGACTGGAGACATATTTCCGATCAGATCAGTGTCGTCATCAACCAGTTGTTTCGCCAGGTTATGTTCCACAAATGCCGACAGAATCACCACAGGCGCCTGTACAACCACACACATCGGATCGAGAAGTAGAATTGATGACAGATGCATCAGAGCTCGGCAGCAGCAATCAAGATGCAACCCAAATTACATCCGAAATTGCATCCGAAGGAACATCCGAGAGACACAGAAGACATTCGAAAGCGGCAGCTTCATCGACGAGAGGCAGGTCCAGAAGGCATTGATACAGCTACTTCCATATTATATTCGAAATCGAGAGATGTATGCACTGAAAGTTTTCTTGAGACCTTTGGCAAGCACCGAGATATTACCAAAATTCTGTTTTCATTTCATTCGTTGGTTGTCATTCATTACTACATCAACAAGATGCTGTATAGATTTGCTCGAATGCCAGACTACGATAAAAATGCACCCTTTCTTCCATCATTTCCTACAAACCATTTTATTTCCTTCCTCCAGATTCATCAATCTCGTTCAAGAATTCATGAAATTGCAAACAAACTTCTACTTAATGCACCCAATCTTGCAACCCTCAATGCGCTCTCTCCCACGTGTTCCCTACAGGCAGAGGCACACTTCATGTTGTGGGGCAACGCATGGAGCAGGACACCACGGGCTCCCGTAGCCACACCAGCCGAATGATGAGCAGCAAGCTCCCGATGAGCAGGCAGGATTATTATAGACGCCTTGAGCTTGGTTGCAGCTACCGTCTCCTCTTGGGACCAGGGCGTCGGGAACCGGATTCGGCGCTACTGCCGAGACGAGGAGGATGAGTGGAATGAGGTAAATGTTGCGATGAAATATCACCGAGGAATATTTTGAGTCTTGATTCTTGACTGTGGTTTGATCTTTTGATTGTAAAGAGACTTTGGATGTGCTTTGGTTAGGTATGGAAATATTGAATTAAATATCCAATTTTGTGGGGAGGTTGTGTTCAAGATGAGCATGTAACATGAGACATCCACCTGTATTGTTCCAGTCCTTTGCTCTAGAATACTCCATACATGTTGATAGCACAGAAACTTCACCTCATACCAAGATGCTGATTCGGGCGAGGTGGTGGCGTGGCCAGACTATGCGTCTACTCGGTGTCAATTATGCTTAATATCATGCTTAACATTACATCCCTTATTTAAGAAAACACCAATTGATGCTCATGCCAAGGTTATTACCGTCTAGTAAGATCAGATGAACGAAATTCTGTAATGGTGGCAGCAAATGATATCCATTGCCACCTATGCCAATCAACTGTTGGTAACATGACTCTCAGCTTTAACAATGGAGTCTACGGAGTAAGCATGAGATGAATGGAAACAGCTGAAGCCTCGGATCATCTTAATTGTGAGACTTTTAAGATCTCACGTTCAAGTCATGCAATTGGGTCAAATACTGATTCATTGGCTGGCGTCGGACGTATAGCACGGAGCTGGGGCAGGCTGACTAAGCAACCCCCCCCTTTCCACTCGCTGGCTTAGCGAGGGAGAAAGTAGGTGATCATCAGCTCATGTTTCTCCGCCTCCGAATCCCGCAGCCCTAGGTGAGAGAAATCGACGGTAGCAGCACATTCATGTATTCTTGCGGTAAGTAGATGGTTGAAAATGAGAATCTGTCCGTGCAGTTTCACGACCAGGGCTCTCATCTTCCCCTCCTAAGGCCGCCCTTCCTCAGCCTACTCCGTGCCTCTCCGTGCGTAGCCTGGGTTTTCTTTTAGGTCAGCCTGGCCTCTTCCTAGCCAGTCGGATTGCTCTTCCTAACCCAGCCTGTGGGTCGGATAGGCTAGGAGGGGAAGGGGTAATTTACTAGGGGTCAAAAGGGGGTAGGGGTGCACGTACTTTACGACGCACGTACCTATTTCTCGAAAGAATTTTATATAATCTCCGAGGTGGAGACATGTACGGACCCCTATTACCCTAGCCCCTTCAGCCTTTCTACTCCTGCCAAAAATACGTGTACGCCTTGCCTTGCCTAGCCTCGCCCAAAGCTCTATCTAAGTCGCCTTCCTTTGCCTAGCCGAAGGCTCAGGTCAGCCTGTCCCAGCCTGGGGCCTGGATTAGGCTAGGAGGGGAACTTGAGAGCACTGTGAATCACGACAATGCTATTCCATCCAGCTCTGCCAGGGAGTCTAGTTTATCATCCTTCTTTGCAATATTATATACACTAAAATGAGCTATTGTAGGCATCTTCAGCACTGCACAGAGCCCCCAGGAAGATATCCCATCCATACACTTACATAATGAAGCCCCTGCGACACTCATGCCTATGCTCTCTTACATGTAGTCTTGAGAGCGACAAGTGTCCTCGGTGTAGTTAACAGTAGTTTTTCTTTGGCAAGGCTGCTTTAGAAGCGTCTTAAGGTTGCCGAGGACACTGCTTAGCAGGTCCTCTCTCTATCTCCATGGCTATTAGGGGAAATGTCACTCTTTTGGTGATTCAATGAGAATTGGAGGTCCTAAGATAGCAAACTAGGGATCCCAATCATAGCAGAGGAGACAATTTATTAATTGATAGTAAACTAATGATTGATGTGAATAATTTGCCTCGGCATATTCCACAAGATAGATAATCAATTGCATTTCTGTTATATCGCTACATGAAGCTGGCCTTAAATATGTTTCTTTGTTGTTGTAATGTGATGGCCGTAATATACCGTGTTTTCTTCTTATACTATTCTGCTAGGCAGTTAAGACCCATTATCATTGCCTGCTCTCGCTTTTGATTAACCTTGGTGAATGATTTGTTCAATTAACTAATGATTGAGTCGGCTTCTGTTACATGTAAGTGTTGCAAATGACGTAATATACCTGTATTTGGTCTTCAAATGATTCACTCATGACTCAAATCCATTCATTCAAGGCTTGGACTTCTCTATATATACGTCCCTTGTTGTAAGGTCTCTCTACTTTAACTCCTCAATCCATCAACATCAAAACGGCAATACCCAAAGACAAGCCCACATGCCCACACACACCAAGTCACATCAATAAGCTCTCATTCAACCAGAAGTTAGCAACATCACATTACCAGCATGGCTTCTTCTTTACCTGTTAAGACTCAACAAAATACCCCTCTCAATACTTCTGCCAATGAAAGTCACCCAGTCACCCAAGAGGAGGCTCAAAATGTATTAAGCAATGAATTACTCACGCACTTCGTTGGAGGCTCTGAGCCAGGAGATCAACAAAAAGCCTTAGATTTCTTCAATCAGTAAGTATCTGGGAACATATCAGCTCCGTTTTGGTGCTATCTTGACAGCATTCCTCTTGAGAAGTATTTGCTGACCTCCCTCCTCTAAATAGAGTACTCAGCGTCGGCATAAAATTTAAGTCCCAGCCAGAGGTCCGACACAAGCAGGTCGAGATTCCAGCAACGCAATCATTTAGTCCAATGCCTGAAGAGGGAATATCTTCCACGGAACTACTAGAGTGCTTTCATCAAATTTCGCAACACAGCACAAACTTTGCATCGCCAAAATTTCTGGGCTTTCCCGATGCAGCTAACTCCATTCCCGCACTAGGGGCTGCTGTCTTGGTTCCATTCCTCAACCAGAATATGTGCAACCAAGACATTCAGGCTCCTATTGCTTCTTTCATCGAAATGGAAGTAGTCCACTGTAAGTCTAAATGTCCCAGAGGACTGTTTACTGCTCCTTGTTGTCTCGAAAGTTATTATTGCGGAGGCTTTGCTTCTGAAATGCTCTTGAAACATTCGAAAAATGTATACTGACTCCGAGATCTTGATAAATAGGGCTTCGCCAGCAGCTTGGTTTCCAGGTACCACCAGTATATAAAACTGTTACTGAGATTGGAGGTGTCATGACAGCTGGTGGTTGTCTTTCAAACACGGTGGGAATGATGGCTGCAAGAGAATCCTTGTTTCCTGGCTCTGGAATGAATGGTCTTCCTGTGATAGCTTCCACGATCAGAGTCTTAGTCCCTGATGTCATTGAGCATTATTCTATCAGATCAGCAATGGCCTGGTTAGGAATGGGAGAGGCAAATGTTGTCCGAGTCCCCGTTGATGACGTGTATCGAATGAGGATTCATGAACTTGAGCGAGTTATCAAGGAGGAGAAAGCTGCAGGACACCACATCCTCGCCTGTGTTGCATATGGTGGTGACTCCAGAGGCATGAGAATCGACAACCTCTACGATATTGGTGAAGTACTGCGCAAGAACAAGGTTTGGTTCCATGTCGACGCGTGCCATGGTAGCCAACTTGCATTTTCTCGTACGCATCGTCACAAAATTCGAGGTATTGAGAATGCAGATTCTGTAACAATCGACCCACACAAAGTTCTTTGGATTCCATACATGTGTTCTTTTGCTCTATTCAAGGATCCTAAGTCTCTCTCAAACGTTTCAACCAACTCAGACCTTATCTTGAAGACACAATGGTCCTTAGGGCAAATTACTCCCTGTGTTGGTTCCAAGGCATTCGACTCCTTAAAGCTATGGTCCACTATCAAATACTTTGGTCGTTCAGGCATTGAAGCTTTAATCGATGGAAGACTTGCCCTCACTGAGGAGTTCCAGGATGAGATTAATAAACACAAGGAAGTGCTTCTTCTGAACGAGACCGATATCAATGCATGCATGTTTATTTTCATGCCGCAATCACTTCACCAAGGAAACCGAATCTCAGTTGAGGCTGTTAAGAAGCTTAACAAATGCAACTATTTCATCAAGACCTCCATTTTGGAGAGCGGCGATGCTCTTGTTCATGGGTTCAACCTCAAGAGATGCTCACACCCTTTGTTGCCAGAAGGTGAAGGTGTTTATGTCCTCCGTACAATCAACGGAAATCCTTTCACTACCGCCAGCGATTTGAAGGAAATTTTAGATACTGTGGTAAATTTAGGACGACAATTCTATTCCTGAGGCAGTTCTTAAACAGAGTTGTAGGATAGAGGAAATCTTAGATAGCTGCTATCATGGAGGAAATTAGCATTGCATATTTCGTCATGCAATTTGACATCTTACATTTGGGAGTTACGCATATTGGGCTTCTTGGCTGGTTGCATGGGGAAAATTTTGAAGACAGAGGGCAGGATAGAGCGCACCACCTTTAGCCTTAGTAACATAATAGCCTACAAAAGTTTCGTTGCTTTTAACAAAACATTCAAAAGGAACTGGGGTGGATTATATGCTTGATTGCAGGTGACTCTCAAAACAAAAGCTTAATAACTACGATTTTGATGAATCAAGGACATGATTTCTTTTTTGGTTATATGATAAGTTGTTTTTGGCTAGCATCACAAATGCCTCACCAATTTCAGATACCTAGGTAGTCTATTTAATACTGTCAAATGCGAATTTTAAAGGAGTAGAAGAAAGAGCGGTTGGTAGCTTTGCAAGCACGGCGGAGAGAATCTGAAACAAGTAAGGTAGAGATAATGACAATCACCGATCCTTCACCGGAAAGGAAAATCATGCTCATTGTTTGTGAAACTCGGCGTCATAGATAATTAACTTCTGTTTTATCGATCGGCCTATGATTTAATTCTCCCAAGTCCAATCTAGAAGTCCAACGCAAATGAGTATATCCAACCCTTAGTTACCACTATATCTCATGGTTCTCCAATCATTAGCTTTCTCCCAACTTCCTGCTACCTTCAAAACCGTCAAATCCTCAAACTTCTTCCCCACAATCTGCAATCCAGTCGGCAACCACACATTCCCATCGTCTTTCGCTGGCACAAAACCTACAGGAAGATTAAGCGCCGGGTGACCTGACGAGCTAAATGGTGCAGTATTATACGGAATACCGATAGTCCTACTGAGCATCTTTAGTGGCCCTAGAGACTTTCCTCCTTCAGGCTCGATTTTGCCAGGTGGAAAGATACAAGTAGGCATAACGAGAACATCGACTACCTTAAAAGCATTATCGTATTCGTCATTTAGCTTTCGGCGCAGATTGGTGCAACGGGCGTGGAGGGGACTACCGAAACGTTCTTGGAGGAAGAGACCACGGAGGTAGACGTTTTGTGCTCCGGGTCCGAGAGCATCGAAAGCTTCTTGGGTTAGTGTTGGCCCTGAGAGTTCACACCGATCCGAAAAGAGCAGTTGCTTTCTGCCTGAAGGGTTGGAGAGAATGCATTGAGTCGTGGTGGGCTAGTTACATAGAACAGTTAGCATTCATACTCGAGAGTGTCTCTGGAGCAATATCGGCGGGCACTCTAAAAAGAGGAAAAGCAGTACTCGGAAGGTACGTAAGATTTTACCATTGCCATATCAACCATCCATACCAGACCGCTATCTTTGTAAAATGGGATACTGATTTCCTTCACCTCAGCGCCCAATTCCGCCAAGTTCGAAACCGCCGACCTCGAAGCTGCAGCAACGTTCGGATCGGTCATTGTACTTGGGAACCCCTCAACGAGTATGCCAACTTTGATGCCTTTGAGAGGAGCCTTGGAATTTATCGGGTTGTCGAGGAATTTCGCAAGTTCCTCTCCGAACTTCACGTGTCCTTGGGGCCAACTATAAGGCTGACGATCATCAATTCCATCGTTCCCAGCAATAACCTCTAACAGCGTCGCACAGTCTTGAACAGTTCTTGCCATAGGACCAGCATGATCAAGCGTAGCCTCAAGACTAAGACACCCAGTATAAGGTACCAATCCCCAAGTAGGTTTGAAGCCCACCACCCCACAATTCGCAGATGGTTTCCGCAAAGATCCTCCCTGATCAGCCCCAATAGCCATATCTACTTGCCCTGTAGACACCAATCTCGCAGAACCCGAAGACGATCCTCCGGTCGAATATCCATAAGCGTAAGGGTTATGCACATTGCCAGTGATGGAAGTATCGGAGACTGCGACAAGACAGCCAGCCTCACATGCACTCTTTCCGAGAATGATGCCGCCTGCGTCTAGGATGCGAGTCACCAGCGTGGCATCGATATTGGGGACCCATTCTCCCATCTTCCCACCAAGTCCATTTGTGCATTTGACTCCTGCAACAGCGATGGCGTCTTTGATAGCGAATGTCTTGCCTTTTAACTCGTTACTTTTAGGCTGTGTACACTTGATAGTGGCTTTTGTTGCCCATCCTCCATAGTCCGTTTCTTTGTCTCCCGAAGGGCGATGAATGTTGGTGCGAGGGTAGATATTGGTGTCAACATGTGGATAGTAGTCCGGAATGGCAAGGATTTCCTTGGCGCAGTGATTTAAACCTGTCAACAGGACTGCCCAGTCTTGGAGTTCGGATGGTGGAATGGTGAGGTTGTGCATGTGAGCCAGAGTTTCCACCTCCTCGATTGAGATGAGGGAGATTTGGTCCGTTTCTCCTAGGACGAGGACAGACATGATTGAGTATGTTGCAGTTGTGGTGGTTGCAATGCAGAAGTGACTTGGGTGGTATTGAGAATGATAGGCTGTCTGAGTGGGATTCAAAACAACACCGAAATCGGAATAATGACAAATTATTGAATGGTTGGAAGAGTCTTTGGGTTAAATAAAAGGAAGAGCTGAAGACACGAATTGATTGTTGTATTAATCTTTTGCTGTTGTGTTGCGAAGAGGTATTTTTCAAAGAGGTAAGGAAAACGCCCTCAGCCCTACTTATATAATGCTTGATATCACACCCATAGATTGCAAAAACACTAATCAATTCACCACTTTTGTTAGTAATTATAGATATATATGTGAATCATCGATAAGGCATAATTGTTCACAAACGTACTTATTTGAACGGGTTACGTAGCCTAATGGATCAATTGCTCGCCAGCTTGCCATCATCGCTATTGTGAATGCTTCAATATCCATACTATTATGTGACGTAATTACAATGACGACCAAAAACCATCCTGAAACTGCCATAAGGCAACGGCAGCATAATTAAAAGAAGCTAAGGATCTGATATTGAGTTTCACTATCAGTGAACTAAGGATCAGTCTGTTCAACTTGTACGTTACCGAAATCGAAGCCAAACCGAAGAACAAAATGGTCATAAGAATGGAAAGCCAAAGATGCGATAGCGAGCCGAACCTTACTCATTAAGACTGTGGATGAACATCACATGCGATAATTGACAAGGATGCCAAAGGCACAAGCTACTGCAATAAATGACCTTGATGATAGCGACCACCGCGTGTACCTTTCTAATCACTAACCGCAAAACTTGAAAGTTTGCTGAACAACATTATCTTCATATGACGAACTACTATTCGATAGTGGTACGAAAGACCTGGTCAGAAGTTTCGATATTTCGATACCAGAAAGTGGGATAGAACTAGAGCATTCATAGGCATTGAACTGTATATAAAATTAAGGCTACTCTGTAGATTATACACTTCTCACCGAATGAATTTTACACTCTACTTTGTCGCCAATCCAAATATTTTTCGTGCAACGACTGCTGCGCTTTCCACATTTTCTTCCGCTTGTTGATGGCACTTTTCGATACTGGTGTCCCATCGGCCAAACGCGTTGGGATTCCATCATCATCCCACATTGAGAAACTCGAGTCGTTTCGGAACATTTCTTGAGGAGGCGTTTGCCCAGCGGAGAGTCTCGCAACACGGGTCGCTTCCACTGCTTGATTTACTTCTGCTTTTTCACGTTGTAATACTTGTTGACGCTGCAGGTCTTGTTCATCGACTGATCCATCGCTTGTAATTTTGAAGACGTATCCTTGCTGCGATAGCCATCGAGCAATGTTGGCAATGTTGCGGGCATCGTCAATCCCACTGTGATGCGTCCCGATCAGCTCTTGGCCAATCACGTTCAGCATGCGCACCATGGAATTGGCTCTCTTCCCCGTAAATAATTTAAATGCGTGCTTGATATTGCACCAGTTTTCGAATAATGGCAAGCGATCAATGCTGTGAAAGGATTGTTCCGCGGGAAGCATGGCCCTGAAGTCCCAGTCTCCACATGTGATTGCCAGCGTATTCGATTCAGTCGCGCCGTAACGATCCAGAAACGTCAGCAATTTTTGCCATGCTTCTGGGAACGTAGGACTTTCGTTGAAAACTCGCTGCGGAATGCCTTGGTGATTCCTCCAGTTTGTATTGCGCTGCGGTCGAACAAAAGTGTGGAACTCGTCAATGACGTCTAACGTCGGTGTCGCTGTAGATAGCAAGACGAGCGGGAGTTCAGTCATCTCGTGCGTGCCATTGGGCTCATTCATAGACGCCTCGAAATCAACAATACAAAGGAACGCGAAGCGTTGCTCACGTATATCGGGTGTGAGCTCGATGTTCTCGTCCGTGGGTGGGGTGGGCGGAATGCGCGCACCGTCCTGAAAAATGAAACTGCTCATCTTTGGGTCAACCTGTCGCAGTATTCCTCTTCTTACAGTTACATAAAGTGAAAAGTGTGTAATGTGTTGTAATATATAGAAGTTTCTAGCCTATCCGAGATGAGTCACGTAGCGATAGTAGAGCTAAACCCGTTTAGAAAAGGGGTATCGGCAAACTCTTAAAAGAGTATCGATTTACCACTTGCATTGGTTTGGCGCCTAACTTTAGCTACCAATAGGCAGGACGTTGTACTTGTTTTGTGTATCCTCCTAGCGTTTATGCTAGTAGAGAACTAGCTTATTTCATTTTCTACTGAACAAACTTGACAGAGGATCATTTGAGAATTAGGCGTCAGTGGCCGACTATACGATCGTTATGGTGTCCACCTGGTCTTTCTCGGGCCAGCTCTAACTGTCGATGGTGCCGTATATGTAAACACGGGTCACAATGCTGTAACTACCTTTAGCTGGGCGTAGAATCATTGGCATCTCGACACTCAGACAGCAGAGCAACGACATCTCCTTGAATTGTATTCCACCCTAGCCTCATAAACTGGGTTTTAACGACAAAGAGATCTTGCCCACACAGCGGTGCTCGGGTACTGTCCTGGAGTGTTTTTCCGTCACCTTCGAGACGAAGAGGCTGAGGAGCAGCCTTAGCAGCATTCATTGCTTGAGCCTAAAGTTGGAACGCTTCAAAAGATCGCTTCTTCCCGATAGTGCTGGGCAGTGAAAGACATAGACCGTTATCTGCCTTGGACTTTGAATGATGATCTAGTAGAATGCCTCCTCAAAATGATTCCCCATGTTATCGGAGTTGGAGATATGCTTGACACAGCGGAATGAGTCCTTGAATACTTCAATCTCACTGTCAGTCAGATTAATCTATTCGCGTAGTGCTTTCATCCCATGGGAAATCTTGTCGATAATTTGCCGAAACAGAGCAAACGTGCACCGCGTATAGGGTTGGAAAATGTGCAACCGACATAGGAGTTATGAGATGCATGGCAGACTCCTTACCAGACTGTTTAGCTATTTATTCACAGAGCAATGGTTGTTCTGTAATATAGCACATCCACAAGACTTTCTCTCGGCGGACTAAGACTGCATTTTTCTATTGAGCTGACACCTGGGATTACCCCCCACATATACCCCCAAAAAGGCATTAAAAATGAATGATTTCTTGTTACATTGTGTCCAGAGCTTTCGGAGAAGACTTTCGAGAATGCTTGAAGCTAAGACGCTGGAGTTATCTTGGTGCGCAAGAGGGTCTCGCAACCTCCCGATTGCTAGTCTGTTTCATGTGGGATGTCTTTCTATGATTGTCTCTCAATTGCGTTGAAGGCTTCTATGATTGTATTCTCAAGCTCTTGAGTCGTATATTGCAACTCGATATTCCCCGATTTTTTGGCCTTGACGTCCTCCTCCGTCGCCCATACGAATTGCTGATGCTCCTTTGGGTCCAATGTAACGGCAAATCCATCGTCGGAATTTGTCTCCACCTCAACTAGGAAGGTGAATCTGCAGATCTTCTTTCCCGACCTAGAGGAGAAGATGTGTGGGTCGCCAACTGTGTGTAACATGCTTTTCGCTTTGAGGCCGGCCTCTTCCCAAAGCTCTCTCGCTACGGCATACAGTATGCTCTCATCCTCGTTGTCACACCCACCGCCCGGGATTTCCCAGCGGTTCGGCATGCTGTCAGCAGCTGCTCGTTGTACGAGCAAGATACGAGGTACCGTGGAGTGCGACATATCAAAGACGACGGCGCCTGTGGCGAGGTGATTGTATCGAGGGTCGGGATGCTTGGCCAAATAGGCTTGCTGTGACTCAGCGAAGGATGATGTTGCGGGGTGAACTTTGAAATCCAGTGCTGGAAGCGGTGCAATTCCGGTCCCTGTCATTCTGAATGGGGAGGTATGTCTCTCGATACACTCAAGATGGATGATGCTCTACGCATTGAAGGTGAAGCCGTTAAGGATAGGGTGAAGGTGAAAGTGAAAGGTGAAAGTGAAAGGTGAAACCAATCTCGCGTAGTAGGCCAATGGTTTAAGGCTACCACTTTCCAAGCTTACACACAGATGCAGAGGCGCTGAGCTAGTAAATTCAGATAATAGGAGGGGAGGAGGTTTAATAGGAGAGGGAATGCACGTGTCTGGCCGCAATATTTCTGCAATCAAGACGAGTAGTATCGGGTCTGATCACGTGACTTATCTTCCTTCAATGGGCTGAACCTCCTTCCCGCTTAATAATATATGCACCCCTACATGATAATACTCTCTGAGCAATCGTTATAGATTCGCATTTAAAGTGGTAAGAGGAATTATTTCCTAATACTACTCAGTGCTTCAATGGTTTCAGCTACCATCCGCTTAATAGGTAAATCACGGCTGCATAAGCGAGCCAACAGCACGTGGCAATTGCTGATTCGTAAAACAGCAAGGGTTACCTAGGCGGCTGTTCACATGGACGTCCTCTTCGGATTCATGAAACGCTGCCCAAGCTAAAACACCCAACTCATCACCCCTATAGCTTGTGCTCCAAGAGCAACATTTGTTGGAGAGATCGCACTTAAGTAATCTCGCAACTTACTCAACTGCTCCTGATAAACTGAGATAGGAGGTAGCTCAGCCTCACCTCGTCGCGGTTTCTGATAGGATCAGGCAAGATCTAATATCCAGGCTGTAAACCGGTCTACGTCAATAATAGTGCTGACCGAAGAAATAGCCCTGCCGATATGAAAGGAGTGTTGTATTGATAATATATTGGTACTCAAAATAGCTGCAAGAGTTAGAAGGCCTCAGCCGTGTCGATAAGGCTACGGAGGAGAGTGTACGAACACATACTCTCACCCTCTCTCTTAGCATCGCGATTCTCTTACCCTTTTGATCATCAGACACGATTTGGTGTGGAATTATCTATATTCTTAAACTTAATCTACCCTATATCATCTGACACAGCACTATCATCGGGGTTTTCACGTGTCCACCCCGCCGCGAGTCAAAATGCTGGATCCGTTGGCTTGTCTCAGTATCGCCTGCAGTGTGATGCAGATCATATCCTTTTCTCACGAAGTCGCTTCTATTGTCAAGCATATCAAAAAAGATGGCACCGCGGACCCCCAGCTTCGTGAGCATGCTGACAATCTATCGAAATCGTCAGACGGGCTAGAGCAGTATCTCAAAGGTTGTGACTTGAAGAACCTCCCCAAAAATCGGGATGACCTTCGTGCAATCGCCTCGAAGTGCTTGGTAACTTCAAAGGATATTCAGTCAAAAATGGACAAAATTGACACAAGCCGAGGGTGTAATGCCTTGAAAGCAGTAAAATTGAAGTGGAGGAAAGGCGCTTTCGAAAAGCTTGAACAAGAGATGCAAAAATACCAAGACACAATGCAAACTCACATTCTCGTCCATGTTTGGTAAGTTTATAACTGCTGCATAGACTAGAAAGCTAACCATGCTGCAACAGCAACCAAAGCGATGCCGCCGCTCTCGAGCAAGAAGCTAGATTCCAAAATCTCGACGGGAGCCTCATAACATTCAAGGCGTATGGCCAAGGTCAAGAACAACTTAATACTCTCATTTCAGACGAGTTTTGGGCTACCCGGGCATTAATATCTGCTGCGAATGAAACTACAAGCCGACAAGTAGAGGCAGAGAGCCGCAAAACCCGCGAGCATGTTACTGCGACCCAAGCTGCTACAGAATCGCGACGAGGCTCAACGGCAACAACTCCTCGGTTCTCTCTCTGATAAAGATATGAATGCACGTCGAAATAAAATCGTGGAGCGCCATGCCGAAACTTTCTCTTGGGTATTCCGTGAAGAATTCCCAGGGCCATGGGATAGCTTCACGGAGTGGCTGAGCTCCAAAAATTCGATTTACTGGATCAGCGGAAAAGCGGGATCAGGAAAGAGTACGTTGATGAAATTCCTGATTGATGATAAAAGAACCCGCCAATACTTGTGTAAATGGGCGCCAGACTGTTCGATCTTCTCATGCTTCATCCGGAACTCGGGGACAAGAATACAAGGAAGTATTCTAGGTATCCTTCGCTCTTTACTTTATCAGATCTTCGAGGCCAACGGGGAGATTCTGGCCAACGTCTTGTGGAAATGGCCAAAGTTCTCAAGGGTTAAGAATCCTGAAGATTGGTCAAGGGATGATCTGGAAGAAATTTTGGTTCACTCTTTGTCTCTGCATCAAAAAGGCGTCTGTATTTTTCTTGACGGATTGGACGAAATTGATCCAAAAGACGGCCCATTCGATCTTCTGCTTATCGTGGAACGGATTTCATCCATTCCGAAAACCACCGGTCTTGAAGTCTGCGCATCAAGTCGCCCCGAGGCCAGTTTCATTCAGAGCCTTAAAAGCTACCCGAAACTCAGGCTTCAAGACTTAACGAAGCATGATGTGGAAGTCTACGCAAAAGACTTTGTGAAAACTAGATGCTCGTTCGATCTATCAGGCATCGACGAGAGTCAATTCATTGAAGAGATCGTTGACAAGGCTAGTGGGGTGTTCCTTTGGGTCTCTCTTGCTCTCAGGAGCTTGCAGAGGGGAATCATCAATGGCGATGATCCAACCACGCTTATGGAACGGCTCCGTGCACTCCCAACCGAGCTTGGAAAACTGTACGAAGAAATGTTGAAAAGGCTCGGTGACGACCAACAGCTTTACAGCAAGGACGCCGCAAGGCTTTTCAACATTTTTATCCTTTTCTCCGAGATTCGGGACTACCGTTTCAGTTTCAACCTGTTTCAATACGCGATTGCGTCCGACCCGATCCTGCGTGCCATGCTTCTCGAGGAAAAGAGCCCGCCATCCCCAACAAGCTTGAAGAATCCTTGCTTGAAGTAGATCGCAAGCTGACGTCTCGATGTGCAGGGATACTAGAAGTTGTATCTTTTCTAGAAGGACAAGCAGATATTGAGTACATTCTTTCCAGAGATACGATTAGACCTTGGGACTCCATCCGAGTTGCATTTCTTCACAGAAGCGCAAAAGATTTTCTGCTAAGCATGAAAGACCCTATACATACTACTCGTCCATGCTACTCTTCGATTTCCCTCGACTACAGGGCCTACGATTTGCTTGTTGAGATAAATTGTATTGACATCATTTTGAAAGGACTTGTTAATAATATCTATTTGAGCCCTGCCGAAAGATTGGCTATAATTTCGGGGCTGAGGCTTAATATAGCTAGACCACATCGCAAAGTACTTCTCTTTTTCGATGAAGATACTGTGTATGGAGCAGAGGATGAAGATTCTGACGCCCTAAACAAAATTTTGGACTTGTCAGATCTGTCGCCGACACTCACGACAGACGATTGGAAGGAATGGCAGGAGAACAGGCAGGTAAAGTCTAAAAAAAAATACGTGAGCTGCTGAAAGGGAAAGAAGTGAATGATGTCAAGAAATGGCTCACCGACAGAGGACATGCGTTTCTGGAAGACAGTGATATAGCTGCAATTTCGCATCAAGCTTCAGTTCACGAAATGGCTGAAATATATGAAAGGATTGGTAGAAAGTGTGGTAAGGGATTGTAAAAGTTCCTTATTTGAGGTCCGTTGTCGTACCTACTCTATAATACCTTGCAATCAAATACCGAGGGAACCTGTGTAGGTTTCACAGGGGGTGAGCCTATTCAGAGAGTATACTCTAAGTTCTTATGGGTTTGCAATAGGTTGTTCATTCTAAGAGGTTCTAGGTGGAAGGGAGTTCTTATGCTCTCCCGAATGCCGAATACAGACTAGTGCCGGCGAATGCCGCCTAGCCCTATTCTATCCACGTGATTATACCGACAACCTGAAAGTGTGATATGTACGCGTTTGAGCTGGGAAATCATCCTTACGACCAAGGAAAGCTTTATGGATAAGTCTAGCTTAGGCACTACGGATATAAGCAAGAGCTTTTGCCGAATTTTATTAGAGAAAAACCTAGATGGCTCATCAAGACTCCTTATTTCGCCATAATGTATGCGACAAAGCTTTCTGAAAGATTAGAGGCAAAAATGATGCAGGAGTAGTTCAGGATATTACACAACTGATTGTTCTTTTACAGAAACCCTAGTCATATACAGCGCTTCGCGTTTTGACCTTTTAGCTAGAATTGTTAATGAAAGCTAAATACTACCAAATACTTCTACAGTCCTCGCTTAGAGCCTAATTATTTCGTAAATTCCAAATGATTTACATTCATGGACGATTAGCTAAAGAGGCTTTAACCTTTCATTAGCAAAGTTCTAAATATTTTTATATCCTTTTTCAAAGCCACATAGCAATATACTTCCTACTTTTGACTTGCGAGGTTAAGTGCAGTACGCAGCACTTAACGCACAGCACTTAATATTACCAAGCCGACAAAATACTCACGGCATAGCCCTAACAATAAAGGGTGTTATGAAACTTTTCAAACTTGCGAACGCAGCTTAGACAAGTCACTTTGTGGAAGACCGCAAGATCTTGCTACATTAAATAGGAACGGGTTACCCATGACCCCATCACTGGCCAACTCATCTTGTATGAGGATATGAGTGGGTTGGAAGAGTAGCGGCAACGACTGAAGCTCTCAATCGCATCAAAAGATTAGTTGAGCAATTCTTTAAATGCCGAGAAACGCACTCTTATTTATAGGGTATGCACAAACGTCTCCTTTGAAAGGCTGGCCCAAGTTTCCTTCTCACAACTCATACCCATGATCCCACCACCCACCATCTTCGACATCGGGATCTCTCCTTTCCTCTCTATCTCCGAATCCTTTTAATAATGGCCTGACATATTCACTCTCTTCAGGATTTTCAAAAAACACAGCCCCGCGATTCTCAAGAGCCATACACCTCTCCTCCATACTAAGTGCATTCCAAACAGGTCCAAGGTCCCCTCTTATCATCTTCCAGTTATCATATCTCAACACCCACACGCCTCCTTGCTCCGGCCAGCCGAGGAATAGCACTTCCCTTTCGTCGGGCCACATCCTCCTCACCTTCGACCCCGTGGCCATCTCAAAGTCATCGTAACTTCTCCACCACTTGCCGCCTATCTTGCGTAGCTGCATACAGAACGCGTCTTCCTCTGTTTCGTTAGAGGAGCGAGGGGTAGTGTAGAAGCGATCAAGGCCGATATATGCAAGTTCGACGGCGTGCACGCGTTGACCGATGATGATGCCACCAACACTGGGCCAGCAGTGAACGTCGTTCGAATACAAACTCTCGGCAGGATCTAGGCGCACCAAGCCGGCTTCGGTATCGAGCCATGGAACGTCGATCCAGTCTCTTTCTTCGTAGGATACAGCTACATTGCCGTGCTGTTCTTTAGGCACACTTGTTCTATGACATTCGGGATCTTCGGGCGCGCATCGTTTTGATGCGAGTGAAGGTGCTTGGCTGACTGCAGAGGTCAACTTGCCGAAGATGAGAAGGCCGAGAAGACTGAGAAACCGTACGGAAGTACTTCTCATTTCGAAGCGATTTGAGGAAAGTCTAGAAGATGAGCGAAAGTGAACACTATGTTTTGCTCGTTCGTAGACAGTTTTTCCCCTTTTGATATTTGATCCTTTCAGAGTTGACCACGTTGTACTCTGGTGATTCGTGTGCTTTCGAGGTCGGAAGATATCTGCTACTATAACGGCACACCACAGTGGCCAAAAGTGACGATTAGGCTTCCTCACCCGAAATTTGATTTTCGCACCTCTCGTTAGTAGCCTATGGCTGGCTACCTACCTAGGTATGCTTGTACCTTGTCTTCCAACGTACTGTGCCCTGTGCTCCGCCCCACGAAGCCGTATGCCCACCTAGGTACTGCACCTCGATAGCGTTTATAGCGCTGCACCTTGAAACATTTTCAAGGGTGCATTTAGTAATCGCCAATCTGTATCATGTTTCAATACACTAACTTTACGATTTCTATAGATATTAATGCAATTTTTCAACGGAGATCTGAAAGTATCTAAGTAATATTCTCTAATTACTCAAGTATCTTTAATTGTAATACAACAAATGTTAGCGCATTTATATAAGATATCAATCGAATTTAAATTATGATGACTGGTTCTTGTCACGTTTAGCCACTTTGGTGCGCCATCACTATGCTCTCCAAAACGAAGCGAGATGTTATTTATCTAATTTTGGCATAACAACCCAATCACTTATCGAAGTAACCGCTGAGTGGCCGTCTATTCACCTACATGTTCACCCGGCGGCACCACCTGTAGAAAACGAGTGCGTTTATGCCTCACCCCTCCATCCAACACGACCCTTGAACAATATTATTCCTGGAAGGCCATGGCCAGTGTTTCAAGACCCCCAACATACACTCTTCCACCTGACCACCACTTCACGCCTAGTATGCCTTCAAAAACCGTTCCACGCCAACCAATGGTTGGACGGCCCCCCCTCTCCAATACCAGAAGGCCAAAAATTGGCTGGTTGGGAGTATTTGAAATGCCGGCGGATGCACGGGAGGCGTAGAACGTCCTGCAGAGTTACCAACGCTTGCCGAGCATCGATACCAACATTAACACCTCTACTGTAGCCTCCAAACCCAACATCAATGGCCTGCTGCTCATCTCTGACCTTCTCCTCGGCCATGAAGTTCAACGGCTGTGCAAGCGTGTCGTGTATCTTTTTAGCATTGAATATTCTATTTATGATACGAGCTCAAGGCGTTCAACTCTGCGCCGCGGCCTCTGATGGAAAACGAGAAGTTTCACCGTTCATGATTCTAAGTAGATTGCAAGTTGGAGTTTTTGTATCAACACTATAAAAGGAAGACTCTTTAAATCTCATTCGGAGCATTGGACAGTAAATCAATTTGAAATGCTTTTCATTCCATTACTCGCGGCTCTTGTGAGCGCCTTTGCAGTCCATGTAGCAGCTGATACTCAGCTTATCATACAATCAGAATCGCTTCGGAACTTCAAAGGATGCACACCAGAACAGGAGAGCCAGATTTATAGCGCGTGGAATGAGGCGATGGACCTCGCGAAAGAGGCCTATAGATGGATAGGTTCAGGCTCGGGCCATGCTAAAAGATACTTCTTCGGAGCTGAGGATTACGTGGACAACGATTCATGGAACCGAATCCAAGGCAAATATTTCACTGACGCTGAGATTTGAGTAGACGCTAATTGAAGTAGGCCTTGTTTACTACGCGACGACTTACGGGGTAGCTGGGAAAAACTCCCCTTTTCCAACTTGGGAAGTCAATATTACTTGCAGCGACTGGAAGGGCAGATGCAACGGCGGCGTTCAGGCGTACACCACCAATCCCGAGTCGCGAAATGGGGAGGCGGGGATATACATGGATACGATAGCCTTCTGCCCTGACAGTGAATTCTTCAGGCCTGGATCTAGGATTGAGTCTTGTCCTGTACGGCGGGGCAAGTTTGAGAAGAACAGAAAATACGACCTCATCGATTACCAATGTTGGGGTAAAGTCCCAATCTCGAAAGCCAGACTCTGTTATTGGCTGAGTTGACTGACTTGAAATAGGATGGGTAGTGCTTCATGAGCTCTTTCATTTGAACTCCTTATCTTACCGTGTCAAGACGAACACTGTTAATGGCCATGTTTTTGATCTTTGGATTGAGTACTACGAAGCGGACGACCAAACTGCGCCCAAGAGAAAGGTTGCTGCCTACTCGCCCTCATATACAAAAATCCTGGCCAATTATAGAGTCGGACCCCTTGCTGGGAGGCTCACTTCAATAAATGGTAAGTTTTTGTTTTGTTCTGTTCTCCACCGAGAAAATCTTGTCCTAAATCTTGGTGTAGCTGATAGCCTAGCCCAATTTTGCCTAGCATTATGGGTCGAATATACGGGCTATTCAAAACTGTGAGTTTGTCCATCCGGATCCGCCGAGTGCCTGTATCTAAGTTTCACTAGATATCCTGCCAACCCTCGTGTAAGTGAGACACCAGTCGGAAATGGGAAAATAGGATATTCCTCCTTTGCTCTGGACGGTACCTTGATTCTAAATACCACTGCTATCAATGCAGAGTTGCCATACCCAGTTATAACTTACCTCTCCACCGATGATGTTTGCGACCAAGTCAGTGATGCAGACGGCTGTCTCCTCTTCTCTACAACAGGTTATTTCGACAACACCTCAATCAACACGCCCTTAAGCTTCACCGGAACCCCAGACTTCGGCAATTTTTCCGATTCCCTATTCGGGAATCTCTCAGAATATTTCCCGACAAATGTTACTGCAGACTTGTCACCGGGTGATCCCCCTGCACCCCTTGGATCAGACCCCAGCTTTTCCTGCTATGCAGGCCTCGGACAGAATATCCTATACCAACCTTTCGTCTCGCAGTCTTTCGCACAAGACAGCATCAACAAGATGTGCAGCGAAATCGCGGGCTTAACTTTGGACCCGGTCAACTCGCCTGCGGTTGGCGTACCCTTCGCCCCAAGCCCCAACTCGGACACGGTGCTATGGCTCCAAGCATCATGGCAGGTTGGAGATCCGGCTTGTAATGGAACTAGTCGCACGCCTAGTACCCAGGAATGTACTTTGGAACTGGGTAACATTTTGAATGACTGCGATACGGGTTCCGTTACGAACAAGTATGGAGGAACTCATCTCAATAACTGCATCGACTGGGAATTGTGGGTAAATGCTACCTTGCCGATGTCGCAGCAAATGACTTGCATGCTCGAGTACGTATCTAGTCTAGAAAGTGAGAGTTTTGCTAATCGAGAAATAGTCCGGAGGAATCTATTTGTTCTTGCACCGATGGAGTACTCCCCAACATGGTTGTGCCCCTAGATCCTGCCGGAGGTTGTAGTATGCTTTATGGTTGAATTTTTATGTTGTTAAAGGGTGGCTGTTAATTAGGGTACCTTTAAAGATTAGGTAGTTAAAGACTTTTAACGGACCTGACCTAACTTGCTAGTTCTACTACAATTAAAACATATCCAAGTAGCCTCGAGACAAGTTCGAATTTGAAAGGCGGATACGAAATACCTCCAGACTCGAGTATTAACTTTCCCTTTCGCTAGTTCTATTTTAGTCTCCGGAAGTGAACAGCTACCTGCTTGAATCTGAGCTTAGAGTGAACAAGCCTGAGCAGAGCCTGAGTATCCTGAGTACGCCTTGAACCGGCCTGCACACCATAATGTGGAACCCATTTTGGCCTCCTGTGCCCCGGCTGTATTCCTGCATATGAGAGGAGTTCTGACATTGACTCCCTCGATGTGCCAGGAGAGTTTCGGATAAGAGACTTATGGAATGAAGAGCACAAGATTATTCCAAAAAGACGTGGATAAACCGAGGCTGCAAATGCTACCTGGTGCATGACAAAGCGATTGAGGACTTAATTCAATGCAAGACCGAAAACCATCTCTCCGACTTGCTAAGGTCTGCTTGCCGAGAAATTCCACTGCCGAAGTCATCAAGGAGCATATGATTCTGCACACATGCTAGGCAGTGGCGGTGCTGTCTCCTGTTCAAACCTTGAGAACAAACTTAATGAGCTCACATATTGGCAGAGGAGACCAAGACGTATGGAAGGTGTGTAAAGGTATCGGAATTGATTACATTAGTCTCTGAGCCCAGCAGAGGGTATCAGTGTCTAGTCTATCGTTTTCGATCTATTTAACACGGCAAACAAGCCTCCTTTTGTGAGTGATGAGAATGGTGCACTCCTAAGCTGCGGGCACCCGCCACAGCGCAAAAATCACAAGCTAGAGCACTGCGACGGTACCGGGAAGAGTCTCCCTCGAGCATTGGAGAATGTTTCAACTCCACATATGCCCTTGTAGCCCAAAACCTAGAGTTTCGTCACACGTGGTGCCGAAAACTGTAAGATCGGATTTCAGTTGCGCCGACGTCTGATCCAACACGAGGCTGAAGTTTGGGAGAAGTTCAAGTATTTTCATACAATTAACAGAGGATACATTTCAATCTTCAGTACAGCGCTATTCCAATACATTTGGAGCTCTTGCTTTGACGCCAAGAAGGGTGAAAGCTAGCCGACGTTCACGTGATGGAAATACTTGAATTTGGGCGCAGAGACAAGACATGGTGTGATCGATAGCAAGCAGTAAGTTTCTCCCAACTTCTGGTTCAAAAGGTCACGCCTGACTCGGCGCGTAGGCAATCGCCTACCTCCGCAAATCTATCGCATGATGAGGCATGTTGGAAGGATCACATGATCTATCGCTCGACCCATATCCGTTACGGAGGAGAGCGCGATGCCAGGAGCAGCAAAAAATATTATCCTCGCCCTTCTTTTATATGATATAGAATGTCCGGTATCTATGTTGTTTTATGTCCGCTTTTTCAAAGAGCTACGTTCGAGAAAGGTACGAAGTATATGCCCTTTTAATTGTTACTCGCGAGTATATACTGTACGTCCGAGTTCTGTCGGAAATCCAAGTGGTCTGTCCAATTACCTGTCCAGAAGATCTCTATTTGGTCTGCAATTAGGTAATCTAAGTGGCGATGTTTACTTCTAACAACTAAAAGGGCTTGTACTTCGTAGTTCGAGAATGCCATTAATTAGCGTCTGTATTTCGATACGAAGTCGTATGAGCTACGCAGTTGACCCGGACTAGGGCTCAAGATGGAAGGAGAACAAGATCGTCGGTCAACTTGCGGGATTCCACTGCGATAGGCAGGCGACGGCAAAATAGAGGCTTGCGAAGTCGATTCAGCTTCCCGCTTCATGAGAGCCCACACACTGTCAGCAAGCAACCGAACTTCTTGCTGGAAAATTGAAGTAGAGAATCTTCGAGTTTACAGGCCTGCCCTACTTCTTCGTCGGGCCAAGAAATTTGGAGTTTCAGCGATGCGATTGGAGTAATCTGGAGCATCCCCGCATTGTTGGAAACGGCTAGTTGCCCTACCAGATGCACAAAGGCCAACTTGCCCCAAGGGGGGATACAGTACCCATCTCGACCAATGGACAAGGAGATGTTGCTCATGCTCATCTCACACGCCCGGGAGTCGGCAATGCGCACGCAAATTGGAGCTCTTTTCCTCCATGTGTTTTTTCTATTTTTGCCACCTTATCAACTTTATCTCGAGATAACGTTGTGAAGTGGAGTGGGTCGGCCCTTTGATCATGTCACCAATGCCATATCCCCAGGACCGAGTCGCAGTGCCTCCCTGCTGCAAGCGCGGCCCAACAACGTGTCGAGTCTCGAGTCTCGACCAGCGCATCATCCAATTACTTTAGTATCAAATTATCAAATCTTCAAATCATTCAATCATTCGCCAATGATCCGAAGCCACAGACTACTACGTGCTGTAAAGGAGGTGGAACTTTGCTTCCGTCGTGATCGTTATCTGTGATCGGCCGTTGGTGCGCATGCTGTCAAGATAGGAAGGTGGATCAAGGAAAACGGCTAGAACAACTAACGCTCGATGCCGCGAAACAAGCTTTGAGCGTCGGCAAGCGCAGCCGTCTTCCATTCCCCGATTCCTCGTATAATATCACGCGCCTTTTTGGACAGTTGAAGAAGAAGCGATACGATATACGTTTCACCTACGACTACAACGTTGTAAATTCACATCAGTGGAGCGCGGCGTCCGCCAATGGCGCTTACAGGAAGAATTGAGCCGGCCAATGCATGCAACTTGGCCACACAAACGATCCATATGCTCCCTGCAAGCACGGCTTGAGGGTAAAAAGAGGGAAAAGAGGGACTAGCAGTCTGACAAGGATTGCTGAGCTTCCTTTCTGGAATAACAGCTATCTGCATCCCGCAGAAGATTGCTTATCAGAGGTGCAACGGACATTCCTGAATTGGACATAACCATATTGCTTGCGGCCATGACTTGCGACGCGAGCGTTGGATAGCTACTGGTGGATCTGCCCCGAGCATGATGCAGAATCCCAACTCCGCGCTGCTGGGACATGGGAGCAGGCATGCCTTGGCGCATAAAACCCTTGGGCGCCCCCCGCAGTCAAGCTTTTGCCAAACTGTTAGCAACGAAGCCACAGGTACAGACTCTGTAGGCTGCAAGTAAAAACAGCAGAGCAGACATGGAGAAGTCCAACATCGTGGAGGGGCCGACGGAGGTCCCAGCCACAGAACTCCCTGGATCCGGCAGCGAGAAACAGGAGCCAAGTACTCCTCCAAGCCACTACAAGGACAAGGACGAGATCACTGCCTACGATGCGGTTCCCGAGTACACTGGCGACTCTGAAAGCCAAGACCTCAAGATCCACCTCGACTCGGCGGCAGATATCGTGACCCAAGTCATTGACCTCGAAGATGAGCCGGAACTCAACCCGTGGACCTTCCGCATGTTCTTCATCGGTCAGCATTCCATCTCGCTCTATATTTTGGAGTATTTTGTGTCTAACTTTACGTAGGAATGGGCCTCGCATGCTTTGGCTCAGTTCTCTCGGAGATCTACTACTTCAAACCTCAAGTCATCTATGTATCAGTCAGTGAGTCTTCCTACCAATCTCGATAGATATACCCAGTAGGCTAATAAGTAAATTTACAGTGTTCTTGACTGTCATTTCATATGTGAGTTTGATTCCAACTCCTTCCAATTTTCCCTAACAAGTTGATAGGCTGCTGGAGAAGCTATGTCGCATTTCATTCCTCGAAAGGGTGCTATTGGCCGATTTCTTAATCCTGGCCCATTCAACAGGAAAGAGCATGCCGCAATTGTCATTATGTCGTCAGCTGCTTCTACCAGTGCAACTAGCACGCTGGTCGTCGCTGCTCAGAAGCTCTATTATGGAGGCTACCCGAACGCAGGCGGAGCTGTCTTCATCACCATGGCTACTCAACGTATGTTGTTTTGGCAGATGCAACCCTTATTGTTATTGGGTTCGAGAGAGAAGTGCTAATCGTTCTACAGTTATTGGAATGGGTATGGCTGGTATGATGCGAAAAACCCTTCTCTGGCCCACAAAGATGCTGTACCCCGAGAATCTCCCCATCACCACCGTTCTGGAGACACTTCACAAAGACAAGGCCGGAAACAAAAAGCGAATGAAAGTTTTCTGGATTATCTTCACCATACTTCTCGTGTGGGAATTAGTTCCAGAGGTAGGCCTATTTTCTCCTGTGCAAGTATTACAATGATTCTAATAGTGAATAGTATCTCTTCACTATGCTCATCGGATTCTCTATCTTCTGCCTTGCAGATCAGCACAATCTCGTTTTCACCAACTTATTTGGTGGCACAAACGGAAATGAGGGATTGGGTTTCCTGTCGCTCTGTCTAGACTGGCAATATATTGCTGGTTTTGGATCGCCTCTCTGGTTTCCTCTTCAGACCTTAATCAATGCTTTGATTGGAACTATGTATGTGCTCCTTCTATACTCTATTTCGCTTTAAAAAGAAGGGTGAACGGGGTTCAGATTTTACTAACGTGGTTGTCTAGCTTTTGCGTCATCATGTTCATGGCATTGTACTACGGAAATATTTGGCGAGCACAGGACTTCCCATTCTTGTCCCAAGAACTTTTCAATATCACCGGAGCAAATGCGACATTCCAACAAGTTTATGACCAGACGCTGATCTTGAATCCTGACAATACTATCAATGATGCTGCTGTTAAATTTTATGGTGCGCCGTGGCTTACAGCGAGTTACGTTTTTGGTCTCATCAGCACAAATGCTGGTTTCACTGGGAACTTTGTCCACATGCTCCTCTGGAATTACGCCGAGATCCAATCTGGATGGAGCTTCATGACATTGACGAGCCTAAAAAAGAACTTGAGCCTCACGAATCTCAAGTGGCTTATCACACCTTCGACTTACTTCTTCTGGAGATACACCGGAAAGCGGACTGCAGAAGAAAGGCAAGCAATTCTAGATGATCCAGATATGGATCCTCACTACAAGGTGATGGTCCAGAACGAATACGATGAAGCCCCGTCCAGCTGGTACTTCTTCGCATTCCTCGCCAGTTTCATTACCGTGATGACTTGCTTATATGTCATCAAATCTACCCTGCCTTGGTGGGGTGTCATATTCGCTATGATCTGTCTCTGGATCACTATGCTATTCTTCGGCGCACAATATGCCATCACAGGCTTCGGATTTAACATGTCAAATGTCATGCAGACTATCGCTGGTTATTGCTTCCCTCGAGCCCCTGTCGGTAAGTACTCATTTTTCGAGTGTCCCTGCATCAAGCTAATCCTGCTCTAGCAAACATGTACTTCTTGGTCTTGACTTATAACTCTTTGTTACAAGGCCAGCTCCTGCTGCGTGATTTGAAGCTCGCCCAACAAGCCAAGCTTTCCCCGAAGTGTTCATTCGCTACCCAAGTCATTGGCTGTGTTTTCGGAGCTATTCTCAATTACATAATGATGCAAAGGTAAGCAATTCTTTTTGTCTGCATCCAGGAAAATAGAAGAAGCAAAAAGGAAGAAGGAAAAAACTCTCGCTAACAGTCCTCCAGCATTGTCAAGGAACAGACCCCGATCCTTCTCTCCGCTGAAGGAACATCCATCTGGTCTGGAGCGTGGGTTCAATCCATCAACTCTAATGGCATTGCGTGGTCCATGGCCCCCGAAATGTTTTCCTTTGGCCAACGCTACCAGTGGGTCTCAGCGGCATACTTGTTCGGTTTCCTCCTGCCTCTCCCCTTTTACTTCATGCATCGACTTTTCCCACACCAATGGATCTGGAGCTACTTCAATCTTTCCATCATCTTCTGGTATATGGGTTATCTCGTGGTTGGCGTCAACTCTTCTGTGTGGATCTACTTCGTCATTGGCATCATTGGCCAATGGTATTTCCGGAAGTATCGCCCAAGGCAGTTCATCAAATGGAACTACCTTGTTTCGGCTGCCATGGATGGTGGAACCCAAGTCATGGTGTTCGTGTTGAGTTTTGCGGTTGCAGGTGCCAGTGGTGTATCGAGGCCTTTCCCACAGTGGTGGGGTAACAACCTTGGAGGCAATGCTGACCGTTGCGAGTATAACTTCGCAAGCGAGTAACGAAGGATGCGAAATGGGTGGATGGGGGATTTGGGGGCCTTCGAAATAAGGATCCTCTGTCAGAGATCGGTTCAATATACTCTTCCCGAGTAGATATCCTTAATTCAAGCTGTATTAATGACCTTGCCGATGATGATTGAAGTTGCAGATGAATCTTCATGCGTCACTTTTTAAATAAACGACTGTTAACAACTAATCTTTACACTTGTTCAATACTCTTGCATAAGAATTATACCCTGGAGACATTGTTTCAATGTCAATAGCATGGTGTTGGGATATTTACTCTTGAGCGTCACGTGCAGACTGGTGGGATAGGTAGCCTTTACGGCGTAAAAAAATGGCGGGTTTTCGCCCGTGCACTAACACCTTTCAAACTTGATTAGCACCACGATCAATTCAAAATACTTCTCTAAAAAAAATAATTACTATTTAAGAGTACGAAATCGCTTATTACGTTAAATCTTAAAAAAAAATACTCTATAGAACGTTTACAGACTTTGTAATCTTAGTTCAAATGCGAAAATCGGCGACCTTTTTTGGCGCTGGAGAGGATGTCCCAAAAGGGGAAATGTGGCTGGAACCATCGTGTCTCGGGCTCTCAGCTCAACCTCCCACCTTGTTCAGCTCAACTCAACCCAACCCATCAAAGCCAGAACTTATGAAATATACGAGTTTGCAGGGCCTTTAGGACCAGTGCTTGATTTATTCTTCGCGATCTTCAGGTCCGATGGCATTTATACCACACAGGAGTTGTCGATGTTACATTATTACATAGGGCCGTCCTGGTCAGTGAGTTCTCTGTATCCATCTCAAGTTTCTTATCCGCTGAAATTAGATAGTTGTTCCCTCATTATTCATCCATGGCTATTAGAGTGTCTCATTTTGTTGCTTTGCGAGCGTCAAAATACTCTTCTCGATCCATTTCGACAACTCTCCATTTGAAGTACCCCCCTCATATAGCGCGGTCCATCGCCGAGATCAAACCTCTGCAGAGAACAGGAGTCGGTCTATCCAAGTCATATTCGACTGTTTTGCAAACGAAATTACGATACTGTTATTCTCCTCTGGATTCATCGCGACGCGAGATTCGGCTGTTCAAATTTACGAAAAGAAGGTCCTCAATTACTTCCATGGACCCGATGATCACTGGCACAATGCAACATGTTTCATTAGACAATGATCCACAGTACATTGCCCTCTCTTATGTATGGGGTGACCCCCAAATCACGAAGCCCATTGTGGTAGACGACCAGACAGTCGATATTACCACCAATCTCTGGGCTGCTCTCTCGGCTTTTGTACCCGAGGGCGAAAGTGATTTTGTTTGGATTGACGCTATATGTATCAACCAACTTGATGATCTAGAAAAGAGTTCACAGGTGGGGATTATGTACGAAATATATCAACAAGCAACATTCGTCGTCGCATGGATTGGGCCCAACAATGCTGATTTCCTACCACTTCAGTTTCTTGCCAAAATCGGACACCACGCAGTGGAGACCAGGGGTTTCAACGAAAGCACTGGTGACCCCTCATTTGCTCATGAAATGCTGAAGTTCTTTTCGCATTTCGGTCTACAATTCGCCTGGGAGTTGTTCAATTGCAAGCCGTTCTTCGACAGTGCGTATTGGACGAGAATGTGGATTCTCCAAGAGATGTGTTTTGCCAAAGGTGTTTTGGTAGTATGTGGTAACGAGACCATCCCTGTCACCATTCTGCGAGCTGCAATCATCAGCCTCGTCGTATCTGGCATGGAGCTTTCAAGCCCAAATGCCAGGTCAATTATATCTTTCTCGACCTTAGCTTCAATGAAGCTTAGTGAAAAGTTCCCATTATCAGAGTTGTTGATAATTTACATTGGCGGTGAATATGGTCTCCAGGCTACAGATCCTAGAGACAAGGTCTTCGCACTACTTAACATGGCAAAAGATGCCACACGTCTGGGCTTGAAGGCGGATTATTCGCAAAACTGCAAGTCAGTATACACAAACACTGTACGCGCTCTAATTGAAGATGGCGATTTTGACACACTATTTATGTGCGAGATGGATGAGAAGTTGTCCAAACCCTCGTCACCGGATCTAGCTCTTCCAACCTGGGTTCCGAACTTCGCAGCTTTGCCAACCACAACACATTTTGGACACAAGACCTATTACTCAGCTTGCGGAAGTTCGAAACATTCTGCAAATTTTCTCTCGCAGGACGGCCGAGAATGTCTCCTTTTGGACGGCTTTCAAATCGATACATTGCTAGATCGCAGCCTGTCCCTTGACGAGGTCTACATCAAGCACGGAGGAGACCGGGTTAGAGAGGAAATCCGAAGAACTCAAAGCATGCCTCATAAGACACTATACTTGTCAGATGGTTTAATGGAAAAGGCATCAATTGGAGGGCAAATGTATTGTATTGAAGGTCTAAGGTTCTAAGATCAAGAGGAGAGAGGATGAGGATATACAGTAAGGGGTGAGATTAGGAACCCTGAACTAGAACCAAATTGGAAATGCTCTGTTCCACCATTGCATTGACCACTACACGTGACTTTCATCTGACAATACTCACTATTGTGGCTAGGGGAATTCGAGAATATGTTCAAAAGTCACGGAATGTCTGAAAGGGAGCTGTCTTCCAGTGGAGCGCATTGGAAGGTACCTATTGTCGACCACCAGTTGCAGGAAAACGGACCCGCTGGATACGGGGATGACCCGAGCACAGTCGTTTGGAAAAGAGCATGTCAGGAGACATATGATTCGTACCGTGCCCTGCGCGGCTGGTCTCAAGCTCCAGCCAATTGTGACGATAAGACGAAATGGTTTGAGGAACAGAGTCTAATATACGTCCGTTCCATGTCGAAATTGGATTATCTATACCGGGGATTCCTCACATATGCTCATCATTACGTTGGCCTTGGCCCGAACGCTATCAAGGCAGGGGATATCGTTGTTATTTTCCTCGGGGTCAAGGTACCATACATTCTTCGGAAGGCTAGACACCACAGCTATCAAATCGTCGGGCCGTGCTACGTTCATGGGGTTATGGAAGGAGAACTCATGGATACTAAGCCTCATATCGAAACATTCTCGATCTCTTGATCATTCTGCTTAAGTCTATCGCATCTCTTCAATAAAGGCATCGAGAACCCCTGCGGTAGTTGCTCTCGAAATCTCCGCTGGCATCACGATAGAGAGTTACGACAAAGAAATCACCGACGACAAGAAACGCTGACGACAGGAAGAAAAAGCCTTGATCGTCCCCTCATTCTGAGGTCAGCGTTACGAGTTCAATATTTGTTGGGAGACGACACATAGGAACACTTATTTCCGAGGATTTTGTACACAAGCTTGAGGTCGTTAGTCATTCGAGCGTCCCAGGCAAATGACTTATCCCTAATTGTTTTGAGCATATCCTGTTCTTCGGCGTAGCTTTTGGTCATGTCTGTGCAATTTCGAGCATTTCGAGCTAGGTAAAGATGCTGGGCAGAGCAGAGAGAAACCCCCCGCTTCTCTAGTCAGGAAGGCATTGAAGGTCAGAAAAGAAAGATAGTGTTTAAGGTGAAGAAAGGAATTCCAGGCACCTCGGAGCGCACGGGAAACTTGTGATTGCTTGACACTTAGACATTCCAAGGTTCTTTTACTCTGGTGCCGGTCCCAAAAACTTCACCTTCATCTCTAAATCCTTCCACCTCTCCTGCCTAACATCCTCAAACAAAATCTCCGCCACCACTCCCCAACCAGGAACAGTCAACACCTCCTCTCTCTCCATGAAACCTAGACTTTTTGCCAGCTTCCGCATCGGAATATTAGCCTTCATGGTACCTGCATGCACATGCGTAGCATCGATCTCATTACTCAACCTCAAAAGGACCTCCATCGTCGCTTTCCCAATCCCTTTCCCTCTGGCACTCTCAGCCAGATAGAGCCCAATATTCGCCAACCCTTCTTCGACCTGCGGGCTTGCTTGGACAGCGCCTGAACCGACTGTCTCGCCGTCGATCACAACAATTATATCAAGGCATTGGAAATCCGTTTTCGACTTTTGATAGCGGGCGAGGAAGCGTTGGTTGACGTCGGCTATGAAATCTGCGTCCCAGACCTCGTCCCGTTCTGACGGGTTTTCGAAGGGCTTGTTGAGGGGGTTGGACATTATTTTTATCATCTCAGGTGAGCGGGGAGGTGTGAGGCGGATAAATTCTATGGTGGGGTGAGAGGGAAGCGTGATCGACCAGTCTTCAGTGAAGAAGCGGGGTTCTGAGGGTGGTGCCATCTTGAGAGAAAATTGTTGGGGATATGAGATGAGACCGTGATGCAAATAATTTAAGAAGATTACGGATTGGGATACGGAAAGTCTTCTTTATCAAAGTGCTAGGAATACTTTGTACTGAACCTCAAAAAGATTTGGAATTATACAGGTTGGCCAAGAGTAATTGACGCGCCAAGAGATGGCCTGAAGAGTATATGCAGGGGAGGAGCATCATCTACTAGTGGACATAGTCTGCTTGCTTTCGCGACTGGACCATACTGACATCGAGACAGTAGACTCCGTTCAACATCTGCAGCATTGAAAATATTGTCGAAGTGAGGAGTATGGACGGAACGGAATTACTTTGAGCCTAGCGCCCCCGCCATGGCTCGTCATTGCCGAGTGAGGTTGAGGCTTGCTGTGGATGATCGCAACCTGCCTGCGATACTTCCAATGATTGTATCCCCTGAATTACTCACGACAACGACTCTGCACGATATTTGTTTGCTTTAGGAAGCTGAAAGAGACAAGACTCACTGTGCATGATGTGGAACGATGAAGACAATAACCCCTATGGGACCAGCTTTGAGCGTCGCGACTCAATAGCTTCCTCCACGGCCAACCCCAGCTCACCAGGCTCCCGTGAGTTATTCTTGCTAACTATCTTTGCTCCATTCCAAGATGATGCAATCTATTTGCCTTGATGATGATGAATCAGACGCTGATCCAAGTTGGGAATACGTAGAGCTTGGCTATGGTGGGCCGCGCACCCCCTCAACGATAGAAGACAATCAACACGATACAGATACCGACCCCACTCAGCAGTACGAAACTAGCGACACTGGAAGCGATGATGAGTATGGCGGAGCCTCACCTCCAAAAAGGAAGAAGGGTGGTTATGATAGTCGGATTGAGCAGATACTCTATGAGAACCCAGAGCTACCAATCCTGATCGTTGACGCCGGGAAGAGCATAGAGAGTGGAGGGAAATATATCGTCTATACCATTAGAACAGGAGTAGGAATACTAGAAATTCCTAAAAACTTGGTTGCTGATGATCAGTAGGACTTAGAAGTTCGACGGCGATATTCCGAATTCGCATCCCTCCGGGATGCTCTGTCGCGGTTACACCCCACCCTGATCATTCCTCCAATTCCAGAAAAGCACACAATGGCAGATTATGCTGCGAATCCGACCAAAGCAAAGCAGGATCAGCAGATCATTGACCTAAGGAAACGCATGTTGGCGGTCTTTCTCAATAGATGTCGGCGCATGGATGATGTCCGGAACGATGGTGTTTGGTGGAGGTTTTTAGACCCTAATTCCAGCTGGGTATGCTAAGCTACATATATTACCATTGAATCTTGCTGACAGTCACAAGAACGAAGTCCTACACTCCCACCCGATCGCGTCAATACCTAAATCCACCATGAAAGCCCCACCTCTCGACCCCGCCAATCCCTCACCTGCACATGCCTGGCTACCTGTGCCCGCCTCTTCTGCAAAATTAAAGGCATCCGCAACTGTACCCACGAATGCTTCCGGCATGTTGAGTCAACCTACCGAATATGCCGCAAGTCCCTCGACGGCGGCTCATACAATACAAGGAATACTTGTGCATGGCCGTTTTCCTCCAGATTCCCAACACTTGAGCGAGCAAGAGCTTGATCCATACTTCATTAACTTTGAGGCATCGACCAAAGAACTCGAGACCCTTCTGACTGGATCAATAGAGAAGGTCAATCGACGAACATTGACACACCTCTCTTCCTTAGCGACGGATCTAGCGGAGCTCGGAGCACGGTTCAATGGCTTCTCACTTTCCGAACCGTCCCCCTCTCTAGCAGCAGCAATTGAACGTGTAGGCCAGGCTGTGGACTCTTCATACCTGGCTACGGAAGAACTATCAAGCTCGTTAGGTGCAAGTTTTGCGGAGCCAATGCGCGAAAGTGCACAATTCGCTGGAGTCGTCCGTGCTGTTTTACGATATCGAGTTCTCAAGCGTGTACAACAAGAGATGACCAACGACGAACTTGCCAAGAAGAAGACTCTTCTCGATTCGTTAGAGCGTAGCGAGTCTGAGGCAAAGAGAATCGAGCAATATTTGAACCAGAGTGGCACGGCTAACATCCCACGACGGTCAAATTCCTCAGCTCGAGATCCACCATTATCAAGACGAGAAAACAACCAAGAGGATACTGCTTCTATAGATTCCGACTTTCCTCCCACCCACGGCGACTCATCAACTACGCCGTCCGCGACTCAAGGTGCACCACAGACCGAGGAGCCAAACGCTCCAGCTCACCGGAAAAGCTCAAGTGGTAATTTTATCACAAATAGGATTTTCGGTCGCATCAGCCATGCTGTTCACGGAGTTGTTGATGTAGACCCGGAGCGAACAAGACGAGATCTAATCGGCAAAACCAGGGAATCAATATCTCAGCTCGAACACGCACAACAGGCATCCGAGCAAGATGTACGAAACGCAAGTGCTGGAGTGTTGAAGGACCTGAAGAGATTCCAAGCGGAGAAGGAAGATGATTTGCGGCGATATATGGTATGTTCTCTCGAAGTGCTTTTTATAATGACGCTAACTCGTCCAAGCTTGCATATGCCAAGAGTCAGATTGAGTGGGCCAAGAAGAACAAGGAGACGTGGGAGGAAGCGAAAGCTGAAATTAACAAGATAGACGAGAGTTGAAAGATGGGATGAATTCATGGATCACGGATTAGGTTCTAGGTGGTAACAGTCGTTGATCTTGTGGCGAGAGGTGCACTGGACTTGACTAATTTTGCGGGGGTAATAAGCAACTGCTAAGGTAGAGCAGCAATAGAATTCGCATCAACTTCGAAAGAAAACTTTCTCTAACAGTCATTAACTAGATCATTGAGTAGCATTAGGCAAGGGGAAAGGTAAGGCTCGGGAAACTTTGATGTATTGTGGGGCTCTGGCTCCCCCTGCTACACAACTAATCGAAATCTGGGGTAGATGACGTAACCAGCTCGAGGGCTGCTCGGGTCAACCTCAACCCCTCTTTCTCCCCGCAGCTCGACATGTATCATCCTCTAAAGATGGCCTGAGTCTTAAGATACCTTCAGTCGCGGAGCTCCGGAGAGTCGCAGTGAGAATTATTCTAGTCACGATGGCGAACATCTACAATAGCCAATTGGTACCTAGGCGGCATAGCTCCGATTCACCATGACTGACTTTGCTAACATTACTAGGACGCGTACTCGCTTTACCACAAAAACCAAGAGGCTTCCTCTCCTTCTCCCAATGGACCTGCTCTCCCGGCCCTGGGACACGCATTGGCAGGTTCCACTGGAACTGCTATCTCGAATCTGGCGATTTATCCTCTTGACCTAGTAATCACTCGTCTCCAGGTTCAACGCTCACTCCGAAAGTCCGCGACAGCACCCAACGAAGGAGAATATAAGGGTGTGATCGATGCATTTGATAAGATATATCATAATGAAGGAGGGATCAAAGCTTTTTACAGTGGTATACTCCAAGACACTGGAAAGTCTATCGCAGATTCGTTCCTATTCTTCCTCTTCTACAACTACATTCGAACAAGCCGACTACAGAAGAATGGAGTTAAGGCCACCACTCTTCCCGTGTTTGAAGAACTAGCGGTGGGCACAGTGGCAGGAGCATGCTCGAAGTTCTTCACAACACCTCTTTCCAATATCGTCACCCGAAAGCAGACAGCAAACATGATCTCTACTTGTTCGTCTACCAGTCTCGCCAACACTAGCGTCTCGGAAATTGCTTCCACAATCCGTAAAGAGAAAGGGCTGCAAGGTTTCTGGTCGGGCTACTCTGCCTCCCTCGTTCTCACCCTCAATCCCAGCATCACTTTCTTCCTTTACGAGACCTTCAAGCGAGCATTCCTACCCCGCTCCGAGCGAGACAACCCAAGCACACAGATTACCTTCATTATGGCGGCTATGAGCAAGGCCATCGCCTCAACTATCACCTACCCCTTTTCACTCGCTAAAGCTCGCGCCCAAGCATCCTCGAAACCTCCAGTGGATTCCGAGTCCGCCGAGATCATCATGCAAGAAGCGGAGAATGTTGATAACAAATCCGAAGCCAAGAAAGTTGGTCAAGATGCGAGGAAGTTTGCAAAGAGCAGCACTGTTTTCGATACCATCCTCAAAATCTACAGAACGGAAGGTGCAGCGGCTTTGTATGAGGGCGTATTTGGCGAAATATTGAAGGGGTTCTTTAGTCATGGGATCACCATGATCATAAAAGAGACTGTTCATAAGCTGATTATTCAAACTTATTATATGGTTCTGAAAGCGTTGAACAAGTATCCGAGTCCGTCGGAGTTGGCGAAGCAGGCTGGGCAGTCGGTGCAGGATGCGGGTGAGAAGGCCGGTGAGATGATGAAAGAAGGGTATGGCAATGTTACGGGAGCAGCGAGTAATATGGTTGGTAGCACTAAGGATACCGCTGGCGTGGCAGCTGAGAGGGTAGGTATTGTGGGCAATAATACCGCCGAGGCAGCTAAGGAGGCGAACGATTATGCGAGCAAGGAAGCGGGGCACCTGCTTGGCAACGCTCAAGAGCAGCTAGGTGGAAAGATTGAGAAGGTCGGTGAGGGCATTAAGCCTGATAACAAGTAAGAAAGGGAATTGGTAGGCACTCTCTTGGAAGTCATGATAAGCTGTATGGATACAGAAATGAGTATTCTTTGATCTGGGTAGCATACGGCTTGGAATAGGAGTTCGGTTGGGATGGTCCACAAAATCGGACAAATATATGTTCATGCAGTCTTTAGTGGGGACTCATATCAAATTGATCAAGCATTTATGGTCCCTTCCCATGAGGTTTTTAGGCTGAACGTGCTGTCCCCATGAGTATGTGCTATCCCCAACCAATTTATTAGTAATTCAACGTCCAGTATAGGATCGCTGTCTACCAGACGATATGTGATCCTATGATAACCCCTCAAACTACTTAGTCAATGGCTTCTTATATTGTAGCAGTTGGTGATTGCGAGTACTCATCTCTGTACATTTTGTGTTCCTTATGCTGACTGGAACAGTAATCATTACAATGTTAAGTATTCTGAAAAGCATTGACAACAATTGATTGAACTGCGGAAGTTGAACACACAATGGTTTCCAAATTGAGCAAATGTGTTCGAAGGAAGCTATACACCCTTGTTGATTTGAATTCTAGGGCAGCCATTTGCCATTTCCAGATACGTACCTATACAATCTCTACTTTATCGAATTCTTAGATTTATATATTATTATGATACAATGGTTTCTCGTCGAGCTACAATAGGGGTGATGATCTTTGCAACCGCTTCTGCGGTGGTGAAAAGTATTCCTGCAAGGTGTCAGCACATTTTCAATTCATTTCATTCCACTACATAGTGTCAAAACTTCATCACTCACCACCGCTGAAAACCGTTCGACTCAATCTCATCACCGTCCCCCTCCAGAAACCCCGCACACCATCCTCCTTCAAAACACTCGCAACAGCCTGCATCGTCGTCGTCACTTCCGCAGCCTGACTTCTCGTTTTCACTGTATCGAAAGGTTGGCTCAACACCGTCGTGACCACCCCCGCCACTGCACCATTCCCAAAATTCACTGCCGTATTCTGAGTTATCCCTCTCTTCTCCTCGAAATCTTTGATAATATTATAACTTCCCATCCGGAAACTCGTCGCAGAAGCCTGCTTCAACGTCGTTCCAGCAAGACCCCGATATAATCCTTTAAAGCCATCTTCAGCAACGATGAGTCTGATACAGTGAATGGTAGATTTATACCGATGAGCTGAGCGCGCATCGTCTATCAAAGCAGTTTTTATCCGTTCTGTAGGCGTGACTGCACACACACTGGCTACTACTCCCGCTGTCATACCAGCTAACATATTCCTCGCCGGCGTCAAAGTTCCCGTCTCTTTATCCCGGAAGGCATTCTTCACAGTATCAAAACTCAAAAATCGAACCGCATCTTTCCCCACACTGCCAAAAACCAGGGCTCCGCACCCTTTATATAAAGCTCGAAGACCTTCCGTGCGATAGATGTTGATGACGATGGAATATGGATTTCGCGGTAACTTGACTCGTTTGCCGGTTTCAGAGCGCAGTTGCATGCGCGTCTTGCTGAATTCAAATGGGTAGGTGAGGAAGCCTTCTACGCCGCCTGCTATTCCACCTGAGATGAGGGAGACGATTGGAGGTGTTGGCGCTTGGGTTTTTGAATTGGAGGAGCTCATGATTGAGGCATTGGATTTTGGGAAAGTGGTCACGTTTTTGCATGACAGGTTGAATGAGAAAATGAAGTTGGAATGGCGATCTGCTATGACGTGGTGTGGGTAGCTTTTGGTTTTAGGGGTTTACCGAGGTATCGGGTGGGGACGGCGGGACGGGATGCTCAGGGGCTCGGTCGCTAATTTTTGGGGGCGCCTTTTCTATTTTCAGTGGATGGCTGCGTACTTGCATTGAGCTTCAATGATGGGAGCAGTCATAAATGATATGGGCGCATCGGATAGATGCATTAACAGGAAAAGATATATATTGCTACATCGCTGTGTGCTCTTCACACCCAAATTGCAAAAGGAACGAACAACCAACGCCCCGCCATGTTTTTTCTTCAACATTTTGTACCTGCAACAGCCACCTCGCAGCATCCTTCAGCAGAACTCACACTTCGAACTCGCAATAGCTCTAGTCGGATACATACTGATAGATGATCTAGAAAACCCTCCAGATTGTCCAAAATTGTTCTGGACATCATCCTCTTGGCCTCTCACGTCATCCCAGCTGAAGCTCCATGTCCCATTATCGACACATGGAGATGTCCTATTTATCAATCAGCTTCTATTTTCTTCGCCCAATAAAGTTCACGCAGGCACGGAAATATCGTTCCAAAGATAGGGGAGGATAATGCTCACTCTCCGCATTCATATAAGTGAGTAACGTTGAATATAAACTGATTGGCATTGGGGAAGAGACCAAACGTGACGTTAGGATCGTTGCATGGAGCGTTATATGGTGGGGGACCATCAAGAGCGAATTCGTAGGTGTTGGCGTAATAAGAGCAGGTTGTGTTGAAACCTTGCGGGGCAAGTGTCGGTATGTCGGATATATTAAAGGACCACCTTTGGATTGTTAGCATCGATGTGAATGCAGAGGTATATGAAAGGCGTACCAGCCACCAGTGCCATGGCGGATATTGCTGATAGAAAGGGCTGAGATGGCCCATGGTACGGGAACCATGAATGTATTATTTTGCGCTGCTGCTGGCGAGAGCGCGGTTGCCAAGAGGGCGAGGATCATTGAGATCTGCATTTTGGATTGAATTGTTGGGATTTCTTGAAAATGAGTACTGTCAATTATTTCCCTTTGATTACTTCCCAGTAAGTGACATGTTTGGATCTACTTATACTTTTTAGTTCTCATCTCATCGTCATCTGATGGTGTTCGTATTCTTGTCCCGCTTGTATCACTTGAGATGGTGATCGACGGATGAACAGGAATACGAGTCTATTTTAACGACAGAAACCTGGAGCCGGAATTTAAGACTTCTGCCGAGTCTTGGGGGCGATTGCGATTGGACAAACACTTCGCAATATGCACGATCCCGTTCACCGATGACAGAAATTAAACCTTAAGTCTTCCTCGTAGCGCTAGGGTTTCATCGAGGTTCTTGACAAACAACTATTCATTACGTGATTCGTATCTTGATATGGATAAAGCACGTGAAAATATGAGATGGCAAAAAACGTATTACGCATACAGAAATAATTGTCAATTGTACATTCGATGCTCATTTTCACAGCTCTGAATGTCCACTTCGCTCAAATACCCTGTAACTGTTTGTTTCGCCATTCGGTCTCGACCTCGTTTTTTCTCTTCTCAATTTCCTTGATCCTCGCTTTCGCGAAATCCGAAGCTAGCTTGTGTATCAATTTTGTCATATCATACGTAAATCGTATGATGCCCTTTGGTCCAAGACTACAATAAGTTTTAGCACATTAACAATCTGTCATAGTTCGAAACACTCACGTAAACTCATCGTTGAAGTCCCAAGTCTCTCTAACACACTGAATAATTAAATCTCTAAAAGTGTCCGAGTCGATCGGGAAGTTTCGCAGGTGCTGCAACGCGAGCCTAAAAGTATCGATGTCCATATCTCTTAACGTGCGCAGGCGCATATTTTCGTATAGGAATTCTCTAACGCCATCTGATCGTATCAACATCATGATCCCATCTTTGTCGAACGCAGATGGGATGATTTTAGGTTCGGGTATATTTTTATACGCAAAGATAACTCCAGGCGGCCACCCTGCTTCTATGCGTGTTACTAGCCCTGGTCCCGGATACGGGTCGAATCTAGAAACATGATCAGCAAATGTTTTGCATGTTAAGGAGGTAATACACTCACAAAAACAACTCTTTCCTTCGATCTGCAACCCCGAGGAAGTGCCACATTTCTAAAGAGCTGATCTGGATTCCTCCTCGTTCACGAATATATTTGTAGAACACATTCCACGGTAGAGTACTCATTGTGTCGAGTGCTAACTCTAATGGGTTCCTGTTTTTGAATAGGTATTGAACGATCTCATTCCACCTTGGGCAACGAAAGTCGTCGGGTGGAATTTCTTCGTCGTCCGGTAGTGGATCATATGGATGAAATGTAATAGGATTTTGCATCGGTCCGTAAGTCGCAGTCCTAGAAGTGTTTCTACTAGCTCTTAGTTTCCTCCTCACGGCAGGGTCCATCCCAGTTCTTTCATAAATCCTCTCTGCTTCCATTGCTTGATAGAATTTCTGTGTTGCGACCGAATCTGACCCATCAGGCACAAAATACGGAGCGCAGGAGAGATCTATTGTATCGTCCGCAGTTATTACACTGAACCAATCTGGTGTCGGTCCTTGTTGAGTAAGTAGTCTGGTGCCAACAGTCAGTGGACCCATTTGTGCAATGCTGCCAATTTTTCTGACGACGATATCCCATGTATTTTGTTGGAACATGCTATACACCCAAGACACCGGAACTGGATAATAGTCGTTATACTTCGCGCGGTTCGAAGCTGCTGCACTACTTGGCATTCTGTATTCTTGATCTTTGGAGAGTGTCCCCGCCAGACGTTGTTTGTGGTCTTGATGAAACCAATTTGTTTTGTAAACACCCATAGTAGGCCTATTTTTCACGTAAGGTCGGCGTCAGCATACTATATTCAAACAATTCTGGAGAGCAGAACTGCATATGCCATGAGACTTGAGACACGTTCATCTCAGAGGTCTTTCAAATCTGCATGGTCTAACGATAGAAACAATGTTGGAATATAGCTGAAACTTACAGGCCTGGGCCCCCTCGTGCGTTATCGACTTTGTGAATAGAGTCCGCTTCACCACCTAACATCTGTTCGGTACTTGTTAGATAAATTTTTCACTGCTGCATTGTAGTTAACGACTTTCCTTATCAATGAGCGAGTAACCTAATTCTCTAACAGGCTCTGATTCGAAATACGGTTCTACACTTTCTGGACACTTCGGCTGTCTTGACTCACGTATTACTTGCCACGCACAGTGCTTTATATTAGAGTTAGCTTTCTGTAGGTTGCAAAATCAAGGTGGGTTGGGTGAGATACCGCCAGTTCATGTACCATCACATGAGCGATATATAGCTGTGTAACCATCCTAATGAATCTTAGCATCTCACAACCCGCCAAAACATGCCATATGTGAACAGACCTTTCTGCATCCGTCAAATCTTGTCTTAAAAGAGGTTGTAACATTTCCACCGCTATGAGCATCTGGATTCTGTGTGGTAAGAACTCTTCCTCGAGTACAGTAAGGCCGCTGAGATATCCATCTTCTCCCATGCCGCAGACATTATGGGTACGAGTATTCATAAATCCGATGCGAATCCATCCTGCTAGGGATTTGAGTCTCTTTTGCAGATCGAAGAATTCACTATCAGTATTCCTTTCTGCGGGGGCTCGTTCCGAAATCTGCCAGTACTTGTCTATATCCTCAGGCTTCAGTGCTGGTAATGGGGTAATGGGACCTTTGAATAGCGCATCCAACCTACGAAGCTGGTCAGCAAGTCTCTCTGATTTCATCTAGGGAATTTAATTCACCAAGGATACGTAGAGAGGCTGCTCAACATAACTGTTGCTAATCGAAGGCATGGAAGCAACACGGTGTCCCAAATTATAGGGTTTCTGGCCTTTTAGAATTAGTCATGGTGGGAAAAGGGTTCTACTCGCAACCTACGGACCATGGCCCATCATGATCACCAAGTATTGGGATCAATGCTCTGTGCTTTGGCAGATCTCTTTGTGACATCCACCATCTCCTTTCAAATACGGGGTGGACCGGAGTGTTGAGATGATAGTTCATCGAAGATTTTTCTAGCCCAGCCAATGCTTCTAATGTCTGCATCTCGGCAGCCGTAAACCCAATCAATCGTCTCCTCTGGTATATCTCTAATTCCACGTGACGGGCATATTGACGCTCGGTAGCTTCCGTCAACAGCTGATTGACATCCAAGGGCAATAGTGGCGTTAGACCACTTTTACCTGTATTTCGCAAGACGCGGTTGTCTGCTATAGCGAGCCAATTACCAGTGGGATGACTATACTTCTTGGCCAGCTCAGTATACTGCGATACTCTCGCCTGACGTATGCCTGTGATATGTCAGTTGCGTTTATTACTCCTTGAGTTCAATAAAAACAAAGTTATGAGGCTTACTCGAAGGGAAGAATTGACTCGTTGTGTCCCAAAGTCTGAATGCTCTTGCTTCTCTCTCTAGTCTATCCTTCTCGATAGCGGACATCGTGTCCGAAACCATGTTGAATTTCGCGAGAAATCAGTCTAAATTCCTAAGAGACTAAATCGAACCATCTAACTAATGATGATGACAAGAGCGTTGTGCGGCATTGACGGTGATGCGAGGTGAACGAAGAGAACAAAGAAGGATGGCTGCACCGCTGAAAACAGGAGGGGAGACAACGAGAACAATGAATGCTATCGCAGTATTCCCTTTGATACGGATAGAGATATAAACAAAGCAAATCAATCCATATGTACAGAACTTTACCTACCCTGGCAACGTATGCAGTATTTTGAAGTGCTTGAGGGAGTTCTTTTTGCGAGAAACCGATCCGTCTATTAACCCAAATTTTGCCAAATTTTGCCGAGTTGGACGATATCCCTTCCCATGGGACTTGCAGAGCGCAGGTATAAACTTCCATTCTTGGAGCCATGTCTTTGCCAGAGCAATATTGCTCTCACATATAGCATCTTTTCTCTACGTCCTCTTCCCCTTTTTTTGGTCCATATTGGTTGAAGACTTCGGGGCCATGAGTACATTGCGGAAAGGTGCGCATGAAATACAAAGATACATTTTATTCATTCGAGCATAGAAGATTTAGAGCTAGCATTTAATGAATTAAACTTGGTGGAGCATGATACTGGTGAGCGAAAAGGTGTTCCCCATTTATGTATGAGCAAAGATCTGACTAAGCATCGTGCACGACACTACATCATAATATGGTCCCAGTCATGCTCACGAGTTGAGGTCGAACCATTTCCCAGGGATTTGATCTATCGCCTATTCCAATGAGTGACAACAAAACCTATGGCACCTTCCCGCCGAAAATCATGTCTAGAGTGCATCAAGGCCAAACGCCGTTGCGTTGCTGCTTCATCTAAATGTCAGCGATGTACGACCAAAGAGCTGACTTGTGACTATGGGCGACCTGACAATCTTGGCAATACTGAGGCGGAAGGCACCAGTTCTGAGACAGTGGATGCAATTTCAAGAGGCCCTGTGCGACTTGCTCCTGCAATTACTGAGACTATCGATGACATTATGGCACCGATATTTGAACAAGACCAACATGGCACGGCTTTCGCTGATCTAGCATGGCCCATGACAGCTCCTGATAGTTGGAATCGAAATGACTCATCGCAATTACCAAATTTTGCTTCTGAAGACCAGCTGCAGTGGCCACCGGATTTTGATGTTGCAAGTGTCGAGGGACAGATTAATGTTACTCGACCGACCTTTGAACCCGGCGATGACTACATAACAACGGGAGCAATCTACCACGAGCGAGTCCGCTTTGCTGCTCACCAATTCCAGTCTTACCCGAGGATCTTTTATGAACATACACAGACTCCGTTTATTCACCGTCAGTCATACATGCATCAACCGCCTCAAGTAATCCAAGACGCTCTGAGCGCATGTGCCTTGTACTGTGGGAAGAACAGTGAGAATGAACTGTTCGTCTTCGGCGACATCAGCAGAAAAGTTAGGAACCTAATAGATCTACAACTACCGATTATGTTGTCACCTATCGATCTGTTGGCATCCACGCAGGCATTGCTCCTCTATCAAATCATCAGACTCTTCGACGGCGATATCCGGCAAAGGGCAGATGCGGAGTCTGATGAGACGACTCTTATTTCCTGGACTGAGGAATTGTTAACTCGTGTTCTTCGAATCTCTCCGACTATAGAGTCCTTGACTATGGACACTCTCACAATCTCCTCTTGGAATGATTGGATCTTCAAGGAAAGCTGCCGGCGGACTATATTGACATCGTATATGCTGCAAGGTGTCTACTCATTTCTCAAAGTCGGGTATGATAAAGTGACTGGTAAAGTCAACAAGTTGTCTTTCACATGTCAAGCGGCTCTCTGGAACGCACCTACGGAATTCCACTGGAAAGAGGCATTGAAAGACAAAGATCACTTTCAAGTTATCGTAGGGGAGTGGGATACTGTCATGGCTGGAGTAAAGCCCACTGATCTTGAAGAACTGGGCATGATGATTATGGCTTGTTACAAGGGTATGGAATTTACATGCGAGTGGCTAGGGAAAGAGAACCTTAGGCGCTGGGATCTGGAATGACGAACAGTTCAAACGAGGGACTTATTGAAAATGCCATTGACCTGTAATTCAAGCCATTAAAGAGCTAGCATACGATTGCATCCATTCTTGACCAAAGTATCCCATTCATGCCACCAATTAATCTCTTGGAGGCCAACCATTCAGCGCGATAGTCAGGAGGTCTTTCTCCTTGATCTCTTCAGCTCTCGCCATCAATTCCCCGACATCCCAATTCGCCCACACAAATCTTCCTCTCAGAAACTCTGACTCCTGGCTAACCAGCCAAAGACAGAAAGCAGCGGGAAGGCCTGTAATCGAGAATATCATATCAGCGACTGCACTCCTAGTTGCCGGAAACACATACCTGGCTCATCATATTTATCGATAGACAAACCTGACTTTTTCGCCATGCTAGTCTCAACTGTTCCAGGCTGCAGGTTGAAGACTCGCAATTCGGGATTTTCTCGCTGCACGTACTCCATAATCTTTGAGGATGCAAGCTTTGCAGCACTGTAGCCAGAATAGTCTGGGATATATGGAATATGTGCAGCTCCGGAAGAAACATTGATTAGAGTAGCTCCTGGTCGCGCGATTTTCAGGAAAGCTTGCGTAGTTACAATCGGACCCTTGACATTGATCTCAAAGCCTCGCCAATAGTCGTCCAGTGGAGATACAATGAGGGGCTTATGAACAGCGAGATAGGCGGCATTGTTTATTAGCACGTCGACTTTGCCGTATCGTTGAACTGTTGTCGAAAATGCGTCCTCAACTGCGGCAGGATCAGTGATGTCGGCCAGATGATATCTTACGACAGTGGTGTCTGTGACGGATAATTCGGCCTGAGCTGATTTGAGCGTAGTTTCAGTGCGGCCAATGAGTACTATTGCTGTAGCTCCAGCCTCGATGAATGCAGCTGCAATTGCTTTGCCGATTCCGGTGCCTCCCCCTGTGATGAAAATAACCTTCCCCTTGGCCGAGAGGGTAGGCCTGCTTGGAGAAATTTCGGGGTAAGGGGAATGGTGAAATGCTTGAGTGAAGGATGGATAGCGTGTGCCGGCCATGATTGCAGTGCGTACAGTGGAATTTTATGGGGTAGTAATTGATTTGATTTTCGAGAGATCAACTGTCTGGTAGAGAGTTTAAATACTCTGAGGTTAGCCCTCGACCTCCGCGAGGAATTCCACTCGCTAATGTATGAGCGGAGCCATCTATATCGTTGAACAATGAACTACCATTGAACTTCCTCTTTCCCTTATCGGTAAACCAATGAAGAGCGACCTACACACCATGGGTATCACGTGTTTGCGGAGCTTCTCACCATATGATTGGCTAGTCGTCTCCGCTGGGCGGAAATTTAACTGCCAAATCCGAGTCCTAAGCCAGGCAGAGTGTTGTGGGGAAGTGAAAAGGCTGAGGCCGGAACCAGGAAATTTATAGATGGAACCGCGATAGGTGACCCGGGCATTGTTCGACATCAACCTGACGAGTGGTTGTACTAGCACTGAAAAGCTACTCCAGCCTTTTCAACAGTATTTGTCCCTCCTCCAGCAAATCCTGTCCCTTCGCACTTGATCTCCACTAAGCCAGGCTTGACTTTGTCTTTATCGGTGCCTGTCTCACCGCCTCCAGATTTTGAGACTTTCCTCTCCGTCAGGTCAGCTTCGCATACATAGCAGGAGATCGCGTTCTGGTCAACCTCAGGCGCGTGAGGATCATGGGTTCCCGTTGGTGTCATGAACTTAGTGACGCAGCTTTTACAAAGTACATGTCCACACGGCTTCGCAAGCATCGCTTTTGAGGTATTGCTCAACCCTTTCTTGCATGACGGACATATCCGTTGACTCGTGCCTGTAGCCGCGTCCTGCTCCTCCGTGAAGGCGACTGTGATCAGGGTATGTAGCGAATAGGGGTGAGGATGGTTAATCGGCGACGCTGGGCATACGGGAGATTGCTTTGCCCTCTTAGAAATAACGTGCAATTCGGTGTTGGTGTTTGATGATGGGGTAATGGACGGTACCCAGAAAGATGGCAGAGTTGTCTTGGATGCCTAGAAGGTAGGATGTTAGTATTACATACACAACACTGGGTGGAGGATACATACTTTTTCATCATCGATAGCCTTTCTAGCCTTGTTCCTCTCTTCTCGAGCAATTCGAAGGAGTTCGTCTTCATCAATCTCAAATTTTCTCTTCTCTCCTTTCTTCGAGCCTATCACCTCCTCTTCCACCACAACCTTCCCATCTACTCTCCCTACGATCTTCTGACCAGGTGATTTAGCCCCTAATTTGGCTTCAAGCCCCATTTGGATCTTCTCGAAGTCTTCCACCGCCCTCTTCCTCGCCTCTGCTTCCTCGAGTTCTCTGCTCTGTAGAGCTTCTTTCTCATCCCTCTCCTTTGCCTTTTCAAGACGCTTGATCTCCTTTTTCTGGCTCAGGATATTGCTCAACGCGCACTCCCTGCAGAAAATATCTCCATGGGAGCAGGAAACAGGCGTCCGAGCAGGAAGCAAACATAAACGACAAGAAGCAAATGGCAAGAAAGACTCCCTGGAGAGACGGGCACTTGTTGAGTTCCAGGCAGACTTTGCCAAGGATCTCTCGTGAGATGTGAAGACAGATCTCGAGGTATTTCTTTTGCCTAAAGCACGTTAGTAAGGCGTACTATATTGAGAGAGTATCAATAGGGGCCCTACTATGAGACATGATGACGGTAGGTAATACTACCAGCTATCTCAGTGAGAATTCCTGATTGAAGAGACCTCGCTGTGGCAAATTAACGTTATTTGCCGGGATGAAGATGGAAGCCTGAGGCTGGAGCTGAATGACCAGAGAAAGCCCTTTTGGGACTTGTTGGTTACAGCGTCTGTGCGTATGAGGGTTTGTGCTGGATGATGCGACAACGAGCAAGGTCATGGAAAGGTCAAGCCTAAGAAGGTACTATGGATCACGTTAGAGTCGAAAGGTAGTGATTAAGGTTTGCGTACCTATGTGGATAGATCTCTGGTCCCGGTGCCGAGAGAAGGAAGTCGTTTTGTTCAGCAAGAGCTGTGTTGGGTTGGGAAGATGATTTTAGAGAACTTTCCTTCAAATCTCGAGGTAGAATATACGCGGCTCTCCGCCCCGCCCCGCGCCAAGCCCCGGAATGGCAAAACTCTACCCGCACCCCTGTACATGTGGCCTCGAGTAAAAACATGCACCAATAGCACGTCCGATACGTCACCTCGGGCCAGCTTATTCTTCTTCTTACAAGCCTTCACATTCTTTCAATTCATGGCTATACCTTCTCTTCTGTGTTTTATGCCTGGCATACGATAATGCGCGAAGGCGCTATGTCAACTCCCAATTCTCCCTCAAGCCCGAGTCTGCCATGGCGATTCAGCAGCGCCTTGATCATGGGCTTGACAGGTTCTGCATCGAGGAGTTTCCTGTATGGGTTGAACCATACGGAGGTCATTGGGCTGGACAGGTTCATGCAGGTTTTGGATAGGAGAGAGGATGTTGAGGGGAGGGAGAGGGGCTTGATTACTGGTATTTATAGCCGGGCTGTCTTAAACTTAATGTAGTGCTAACAAGTTGGGGTAGTATCAAACCATGTCAGCGTGTAAGTGATACGCTGCGCCTGTTCTCCATGCGATACTCATCCGATGTCTCTGCAGAATGGATGATCCATTGATCTGGGGAGTCTTGCCTTTCAAATACGCCTTCAATCCTTCGAACCATAGATGGAGTTTGGGAAGTTATGATATTTGCTTTACAAATAGGTACAGCACCTCTTTCACTTTCCACATGCATAGACTGATAAATTGTCCATGGCAGAGTCCTTACCGCATTCTTCAACGCCGGCCAAGTCCTTCCTACACACCGCAGTCTTCATTCGATTCACGGCGGCCTCTTCCAACCAACCATAGCGCAAGCCATCCGCCTCCTCTCCTCCCAACCTTTTGCTCGCGCTCCTCCATCCCACCCCACTCTTTTGACACCCCTCGAAACGCCAGACCCGTTCACGTCCGGCACCCTCACATACTCCACGAACGGAATCGACTCTTTCCCATCTCCCTCCTTCTACCCCTCGCGAAAATTCTCCTGGATCCACATCTTCCCCGAAGGACGCGTACATCAACATCCAGAAAAGTCTTTGAGGTACTTCAAATGGGGGGTTTCTCGCCTGATACTCGAATCTGAACCCCTGCCTGAGATAATACCCATCTTCATTGACGGAAATCAAGAAGTTATGCATGAGGCTCGATCATGGCCACGATTCATACCTCGAGCAGGGAAGAAGATCAAGATTGCTTTTGGGGATAGGGTAGATGGCGAAAAGGTGTTTGGGGAGTTGAGAGAGAGGTGGAGGAGGTTGGTGAAGCTACAGAAAGAAGCGTTGATGAAGAGAGGAGAACGGACGGAATGGGAGATGGGAGAGTTGACTGAAGGGCTGAAATATAGGAATGAGGCAGTGGAGCTAAGGAAAGAGGTTACGAAGAGAATTAGGAATGAGGTGCTAAAGCTGAGGAGAAGCTTGGGATATCCAGACGAAGATCCGAAGGCGGGATTGGTCGAAACGTGGATCGAAGAGGGGCCCAAGAGGACGGGAAAGATGGAAGATGGTTCTTGGGTTGGGGAGACCTGATGTTACTGTATAAAGCTTTGAGCGCGTGTATGATAAAAAGGAGCGTAAAAAGCGACGTAGAGCAGTTCAAGTTGGTCAGCGTCATCTTTCTCTAGCCTATTAGCAGAGACAGCGTCATATAGAGTTTATTTTTAAAGAAATAATAGATGATAAACGCGGAGTCAATGCGCCCTAACAATACTGTCTACACCATTGCTTGCGGAGGAAGTTCCTTGATCAACACACCCAGCGTTCAAGGTAGAGTCCTTTGGCCGAGTTATAACAGGAGAGCGTTTGCAGGTTGAAAAAGCGGTTCGATGCACAGCCATTCTTGTGCGTCTCTATCTCTCCTCCTGTCTTTGTTCCTTCAATCGACGAACTCACTGTCTCGATCCTTTCGATTTCCAATCATTGACTTATACTAAACCATTCCCATTTGATGGACTTCAAGCATCGTATTTATGTCATGCAACAGGCAAGAAGCAACATGATTTTCTGATTGAGAATAGCCCAAACGGCTTACTGTATTGGTACTGTACAGTACAGTACACTATTACAACGAGTCCAAATATATGATCATTAGATCGGGGTATATAACATATAAAACACTCTGCAAGCGATTATCTCGCAGATTTCCCACGCTTTCACTCAGATGTCTCGTCCCAATTTCCCGGCATATTTTGACGCGGAAACTCTAAGTCAAAATCGTCGAGATTGATAGCCCAGTCCCAATCCGCCAAGGTCGCATCATCGATATCGTGTTCCTGAACAGACGCCGATTGACTAGAACCAGCATTGCCTGCAGCAGTAGAGCTTTCGGGAGCGAAGGCTTGCTCGTTCGGTGTTTCGATAATGCCTGTGAGGTCTGCTCTATGCCTTGTGGCGAGCTCGACAGGAGCCATAAAGGGATTTAAATCTGTCTGTTCATCTCTTGGTGATGTCGACGCAGGCAGCTGGTCGGAGGATTGGTCACTCTCTGGCAAGGGGTCTTCCGGGGGTTGAAACTCTGGATTATTAGACTGGTACCCAGAATCTGTCGAAATACCTGTCTGATCGTTGTCTGTAGACTTTGTCTCGAGGCCCACTGATTGCGAAGAAGCCTTCGTAGCAGTTTGAGTCGGAAGGCAAGCCATAGTTGGTGCTATTGGGAGGTACATAGAATCTCCGGCTTCTGGTGCTGATGTGTCCGATTGCTCGCTATTCTGCTGCGCTCGCCAGTTGGCAAAGGCGCGATTTTGGGCTTCTTCAATCATCTCGTGTAGCTGGTCTTTTAGGCGTTCCTCTATGGGATTGGTTTCTGTGCTGACCACACGTTCGAGGACGGTGTTGAACATTCGGGGAAGTTCACGACGGAGATATGCTTCGTAGTTTGCAAAATCTCGGTGATGTAGAGTGCTTTCTAACTCGCATTCATTGTCCCTAATTGGCTCGAAATCTATGTAATTGTTAGCTTTCGATAACATCAATTGAGGCGAGGTGAACGAAGGGACGTAGATTTATGGAGGTGGCGGAGACTGACAAGGGCTCGGTATTATGTCCTCTGGCTTTGGCTGGAATAGAATCTCATATATCTGTATCCATCGTTCTGATTCAGTCTGGCGGGAATGTGTTTTCTTTCTGGACTGTAATTTCGTCTTTATTTTGCTGGTAATACCATCAACTGGGTCACTCGTCTTTGACTGGCAGGAAATAATCGCCTCGATATGGGCATCGAGTTCAGCCTCGGAATTGAAGAGATCTTTACATCTTTGACACTGATGTATTGTGTGATATTGATATAGATGAGCTCTACAGATATGTCATTATAGGTCCCTAGTCTAGGGAAATAAAAGAGAGCAGGGCCATACTTGACGCGAGCAACTGTGGTATGAGGCGTGAGAGCACACCTACGCCATGCCTGGACGCAATACCTTCTTGGATTGTGTTTCCGATAAGGACATGCGAATCTGAGAGGTGTAGTAGACGTTTCTGGAGCGGCTGGTTCTTTTCCTTTACGCTTGGAAGGCCTGTCTTTCTCATTCACAGAATCACCATCATCGCTACCTCGCGCGCGCTTCATTCCCTTGGCAGTCTCCCAGCTTGAGTCAGCAGAGATCTGATCTGATGACCCTTGAAAGTCCGCGCTCTCTGCACCGCGTTGGCGAATTCCTGATGTCCACCGTTGATTGAATATAACCCAGAATTCCTCCATAAGACGGTTGACCAGGCCGATCTGGGCCGATGTCATTTGACGCCGAAAGAGCGACCCTTCATTGACTCCATCCTGGATCGGACTTGCGTGGGAATTCACCCTGTCAACACCAGAATCTGTTGAACTCACTCCGTCCCAATCCGTTTCGTCTGAGCAAGTTGAACTCGTCATGGACATATCCTTTGTAGATGCCGCAGAAGATACCAAGGGTGTCATATTCCCAGAGCTTACGGTTTTAGCAGGCTGTTCTTCGTCTGTGATAACGCTGGGGCTGGACCGAGACTTGTGGTCTTCAGTAGTTCGAGCCTCTCCCAAAGTCACTGTTGTCGTCGAGCCAGCTTCTGACTTGGCCGTTGAAACGAGCGTGGTGCCATCAATAGAGAACGCAGACGCCATTTTCTTAAAGCTTGCTGGATACATAGATTCTTTTTCTCTGAGACTGCTCGACGAGAGCCAGTCTCGAACTCTCATAATTTCCTCCTCCGAATCACTAGGTGAGTCGTGTTTCTTTGTGAAATTCTCGTTGACTCGTGAACTTTCTGAAAATCGCGACGTAGTAAATGGTGGCGAGATTATTGCTCGTTTGTGACCAGTGTGATCCTTCTTTCCCTTGCGACGAGAAGGTGCATCGTAGACTTCGCCATGAAGCAAGGTAACAACGCTGCTGAATAAATACCCACTTCCGTATCCGTCCTTCTTCCCAATTCTGTACACTTGGCGTGGCTCTTTCAGATCGAGGAGAGCATCTTCTCTCAGAAAAGCTTCCAGGGAACCACCCCTCGAGAAGAAAGACGCACGAAGCCCAAAAAAATGGGTCCAGCAATGATTCAGTCGAGAGACCCAATCTTCCCGAGCGTCATTCTGATGACCAAATGGATGATGGCATTGGTTGCATTTTGCATCCAGAAGTGGAGGAATTTCGGTAAAGTGTGAGATCGTATGTGTGATCCATTCGTTTTGCTGTTGAGGCGAAAATACGCACTGGCACTTCAAGAACGCAAATCCACAAGACACTGTGTAGTTGTTCGTGCGTTCGGATTTTTGGAGTTCCAGCGACTCTTTGATGATACTCTCTGCGTTCTGGTCTGGCTTTAGAGTGCTTTCCATGTTGGAAGAAATGTCCGAGTTTGTTCCTTTCGTGTTATCAACGATATTTGAGCGAGGTATCAGACGTTGAAGTTCCTCCAGGAACAGCGTCATGGGAGTATCCGGCTTCTCGTCTGTTGAAGACGAGCGATAAGTCGAACTGTAGTCGGCCATTTTAGTGGTTCCTGCATACCCGAATGATCCAATCTGTAGCTAATCCGTCGAGTTAGACATGAGACTCGACGCTAAGTCTGGTGAAACGACCCACTCGCGATTTTCACACGCTCCTTGGACGCTGGTATATACTGGCTGTCTGGACGCCTCTACTCTCCATGGGAGCCTCGCGCCGGGGTGTCATGTGTTGAGCCTTTAGGGCTATAAGCAGGGCCGCAAAATAGAAATTCCCATAATTGGAACTGAGAAAATCGCGATTGATTCTGGTAGAATGAAGGAGAATTAGACAGACAAATTGGTGGTGTCGACTTCATGAAGATCAGCTGAGGCGTTTGTGGCTGAAATCCGAGCCAGGGTGTGAGTTTCGCAGAAATGTGCGAAACTCTGCATGTGCTTTTGACTTGGCAAAGCATTGTCAAGCACGTGATGCTATGGAGCCTTCTCCCATTCAATGCAAATGATTGCGAGAATAGTGTTTTGCAAGATGGGAAAACTGGTATATGCATCGATAAGGATTGCATGCTGTTGTTCAGACGGAATGGATCTGATGGAGAACATTATATATGGAGGCATGCGCTCATTAGGAATGGTCTTGAAGTACGGATGACGAGACCGAGGATCTAATGTACATACAGTATCCATAACAACTATCGTTTGAGGGAAACCAGCGATTGAGTCTGTCGAAGGATGAATAGTGGAGAACCGAGGCACCGACTTCGGACTTGAACCAATCGTGGACAGACAACAATCGATCAACTTCATAAGGCAATGTCAGCAAGCGATGAGCACTCCTCCGAGCCAAGCATGGCTTTGAGCATCCAATCTAGGTATCCAGATACTTCCATCACATATCCTTGAATGATCTCTGACAACGCTGCAGCATCAAATCCTCAGACAAAGGCTCCGGCATGATGAATAGCTTCCTTCACTCGTCGATCGGAGCGATCGAGGATTTGATGCAGAGAAAGCGAGAATGCAACACGGTTCTGCTGTACCAAGCCAGGGCTGCGAGGGCCATTATGGAGTTTGAGGAAATTTTCGAAAGAGAGGGCTCAGATCAATTAGGAATGTCTTGATACGAAGTCGAAGGGCGTAGGCCTGTGAATACAATATCAGATGAGACATAAGTAACATGGCTCTATCGACTATTTGTAGTTGAATTTTGGCGTTGATAAGGATCAGTTAGCTTCTCTGGATTTTGAGAAAGAACAACTTTGAATTCCATCCCACGTTCATGAAAATTTCCCTGCAATTGTACTTGCTCGGCACGAATAATCATCTCAAACACCAAATATCTTCAACATTAAAAGCTCAAATTTGACGACGAAGTCGAATTACAAAGCCAATATTTGTCAACATGTTTTTTGATAACAAATGTTGGATCCCAGGAGGCCAAGTTTGTGAGCGCCTAGGTACAGTTTCTTGGGAGCAGATAAAAACCGCTGCCGTATTCTGGTCGTAAACGTCCTCTCCACCCTAAGGACAATAATGCGCGATTCATTAGCAACCCAAAGAAAGTACGAAAGATTGATCAAAACTGGAATTGCGTCGAAATGGAAGAGTATGAGGTGCGGGCTAGATGCCAACGAGGCTAAAATTGACGCGGGAAGCAGGGCCAATTACTGAACAGATGATAGGCCAAAAAATAGCAGTTCGTTGAGGCATGGGAAGTCCAAAATCAGAGGCTGCGAGGTTTCCACCAGCTTTGGCTTCAAGAACTAGCACACCCGACCAGAATTTATGCCGTTCTCGTACTCCCTCTTTCGGTTGTACGAGCCTGGATCTGCGGGAAGGCACAGTGGTTGGCGCTCCCCTTATTTTGTTTGGCTGCAGTCTGGAAAAGAACCCTTGGACATGCAGGATGGCTGCAGGTCTTCTGCATAGACGTGGCCAATAGGATTGGAAAGAAAGACGGCCCCGGTACGAACCGTCGAAGAAAGAGAACAATTGGAGACATGCATTAAACTCGCATGCTAGTAGATAAGGGCTAGAGAGAGAGCGTGGGGTAGATATACTCCCCACAGCAGACGATTTGCTTTCTTCAAGTGCGAAGCTCATTCTCTTTATTTCAGTTAGGTGCGAAGCCAGCTCGTGAACGATGCCGAACCTTCTTGTGTTACTCGATTCTCGTGCTGTTGGGGTGGCAGTCGTCGTACTTTTCCTCTACACCCTCTACGGCGCTGTGTATCGACTCTACCTTAGCCCAATTGCCGGATTTCCTGGTCCAAAGCTGGCAGCATTGACATTATGGTGATTCACAGCCCGCACTATACGCCATGATAGCTAACATCTCAGGTATGAGATTTGGTTCGACGTCTTCCCTAACTACGGCCAGTATACGTTTCATATACGAAAGCTTCATGAGAAATACGGACCAATCGTGCGTATCAATCCGTGGGAACTCCATATCTCGACGCCCGAGTTCTACGAGACTCTATATTCTTCCAGCAAGAAGCGCGATAAGTGGTGGTGGTTCGTCCGCACATTTGGGCTTCCAGGAGGCGTAGCGTTCGCGGTAGACCATAATCTTCATAGGATGCGACGGTCGGTGCTGAACCCATATTTCTCGAGTGCAAATGTAAGAAGACTCCAACCATTGATTGACGAAAATGTGCAAAAGTTCATCGGAAGGCTGCGAGGACTGGAGAAAAGTGGTGAAGTCATTCGATGTGTGGTAGCCGCGAGCGCATTCAGTGCAGGTAAAGACAGCCCTATTCTCCTGATACTTCTGACAGCGACTAACGGCAGTCGAGATGTGATCATGACGTACGCTTTTGGTCGATCATATAAGCGGCTAGAGAAGGCGGACTTTGATGCTCATGAGTATGATTCGACGCACGCAGCTGCTTCATTTGGCTGGGTCATCAAACACTTCGTTTGGATTTTATCCATTGTCAAAAGCCTTCCAACTTTTGCCCAGAAAGCAATGGGCGAAGCACTTGCCACATTCGTCACGCTACAGGATGTAGGTTATCGAGCTCAACTATCTGGAGGGTTCTGATATGACAAAATTCTAGGAGTGCAAGAAGCAAGTGAGAGAGACGATATCCGAGAAAGACGGTGCGCATCAGGATCTATCCCATCCAACGATATTCCATGAACTGCTGAGCAGCAAACTTCCACCGGTTGAGAAGAGTGTCCAAAGGCTAGCAGAAGAAGCTCAGACTGTGAGTCGCCAATACCGACACTCCTCCTATAATTTCTCCTTTTCAAACGATGATCGTTGCTAATTGCCGTTCTCAGATTGTCATTGCAGGCCAGGAAACCGTATGCCCACCTTCCTTCTCTGCATTTTTAGAGTTTGCATGTCTTATTGCTCTCGGAGCATACATCCGCGCCTTCGAAATGTATGAAAGAACGATGCTGACTCCGTCATTCTTGGCTCCAGGTCGCTTGGACACTAACAGTTATCATGTATCATCTTCTTGCCAACCCAGATATACTAAAGAAATTGAAGCTAGAACTGAAAGCTGCGATACCTAACCCCGACATATCCACACCCGAACCCGTCTTGGAGAATCTTCCATTTTTGACAGGCATCATAAAGGAAGGACTTAGGCTGAGCTATGGCGCCAGCACGCGCCTTCAACGTGTTCCTCTCGAGCCTTTTCTGTTTACCTCGGGGAAACAGGAATGGATCATTCCCGTAGGCACTCCGGTTGGGATGACTTCCGTCTTGATTCACCAGAATGAATCCATATATCCCAATTGGCGTGAGTTTAGACCAGAGCGGTGGATCGAGGACCCACGACTTGACCGGTATCTAGTATCATTCTCCAAAGGCAGCAGGCAGTGTGTCGGAATGAATTTAGCATATGCTGAAATGTATCTGTGGTTGTCGGGCATTTTTAGGAGATTTGGCTCTGGGGGCATCAGGTTCGAGGAAGACGAAGGCATACTGGAACTGGTTGACACATGTGCCGAGGATGTCGAGATTGATTCGGATTGTTTCCTCCCAAATATTAGGGCTGATAGAGAAGGAGTAAAGATTCGGGTAATGTCGTGAGCAAGTCTTGGCTGGACGAATGTGTCAACTACAGTTAGATATTGATTGATAGAGGCGTGAAAGTGCAATGCCTGAGTGGTACTTATAGACCTTCAAGAGTATTGTCTTCGATTGACAGCGTCAATCACCTGCTCTAGCCACCAGACATGTATACGAGGATCTCCGGTTAATTCAGGGTGGAAGCTAGTTCCAAACACATTTGCTTGTCGTACCGCGATGATATCGCCCGCTTCTGTATCTAACTTGCCTTTAGTCTCGTCATTCTTCAATGCGGCAGCACGACCAGGTAGGACTCCCATAATCTCGACACCCCCGATGTCGATGCCCTTTGCCACGTTTGGATCTACTTGTCGCGATGGTGCGATGACTGTATCGTCAACTTTGGCTTCTCCTTCCTGCTCACCCGCAACGTTTGGTAACAATCGCTCTACAATCGGGGCTCGAATGAAGATGGCTCGAAACGGCGATTGAGTGGTGTCAAAATCTTGGTCGTCCGCATCTCTCAGGAATGGTAGATCCAGGTCTGCTTCAAAGCTTTCAATTTGCCGTCCAAAGTGATTCCGATTGACTCGGACATCAAGACCACCAATGAGCTCTTGCCCTCCCTTCTTGGTTCGGTTTGCAGATTCTGCAAGCAATATCAAACCGGCACAGGTTCCCCAGGTAGGTTTCCTCGTGACTCTAGTATTGTTAGTAAACGGACAATACGACTCCATGCATGACTCACTTGACAAAGTCTCGAAGAGGCTCTAACATGTTGGATCTCTGTGCTACCAGCGATATCGCCGTGCTCTCTCCGCCTGGAAGGATCAAGGCATCACATGACTTCAGTTCCGACTCGGTCCGGACCTCTTTGAATGTCCAGTTCCTCTCCACGATGTCTTTGGCGGACAGGATTTGGGCTGCCCGTCTCAACAGCTGAATGTGCTCGTTGAAGGCACCCTGCAGAGCCAATACGCCCACGGTGACGTCCATCACACCCTCAGTTGACCCCATCGTCAAAGTTGTCAAAGTTGTCAAGGTTGTCGTTCCTGATCGAATCCTGACTTTATGGTGATCATCAAACAAACATGTGGGAGTGGAAGAAAAAAAAGTTCGTCCGGTGACGTTCTCTGGTCAAATCATGCGTCGGTGATCGGACCAACCTTAATTCGCTAGCGTCCTCGCCAACCCTCTCCACCCTCCACCCTCCGCCGAAAAAAGCCTCCAAGGCCCTCCATGCACCTCTCAACATAAATCTGCCGTCCGCGAGACTTTCTATGTTCGTTCTCCTCCCTCCTCGAGAGGGGCTTGACGACTCGTATCCTCCAAGATAACCACTACTCGCTCGCTCCTTGAGGTTGCCGCGGGCTAGACATGTATTCTATCCTCTACTACCTCGGCCTTCTCCTAGTTGGATACTTTGGATTGACGGTCGTCCTCTATATGCTTTCCCTGCGAAGTCAGGCCGCTGGGTTCTTTGCGCGTCTGCTGGCAGCGTATGCTTCACTTGTTGCATGCGCTTGGTTCGGCGTCTTCGCATCGATATTCTTGCGTTTATTCGGAGATGTGCATCTCGCGCAATGGGCTACAGCGCGTGCCTTCAAGTATACCATGCGCTTTACGACCGGCGTAACGTTCAGAATCGACGATCCAAATGACTACCTCAGTAGGACGAGACCTGCAGTAATCATCGGGAACCACCAGACGGAGCTGGATGTACTGGCGCTGGGGTGGATCTTCCCCAAGTACTGCTCAGTGTCCGCTAAGAAGTCACTGAAAAATGTTCCAATCTTGGGCTGGTACATGTCCCTCTCAGGGACGGTTTTTATAGACCGAGCCAATTCGTCAAGTGCAAGACAAGCAATGGCGGGAGCATCAGAGGAGATCACAAAGAATAAACAAGCGGTCTGGATGTTCCCAGAAGGTACGAGGAGCTATGCGAAGGAGCCGATTCTTCTACCTTTCAAGAAGGGGGCATTCCATCTGGCCGTTCAAGCAGGTGTTCCAATCATACCAGTGGTGATCGGAAACTATTCAGACGTGCTATACGTGCAAGGAAGGAAGTTCAATGCCGGGGAGATTCCAGTTAAAGGCAAGTGCTCTCCGGCCCGGTCTAGTAGTCATGCTAACATAAACCAGTCTTGAAACCTATCGAAACGAAGAACTTGACGGCCGCCGATGTCGAAGACCTCACACGCGACACCCGGGAGCTCATGCTCAAAGAATTGGTGAACCTGACATCGAGATCTAGAGGCCGCCCAATGGCGATGCCTGCACAAAATTCTGGAGATGGAGTCATTAAAGCCAGCGGGGCCGAAGCTACAATATCATAAATCTGGGGAAGAGTGCTTGAATGAATCTTCAAGGGGACGAACCTTAGCAAGTAGAAGGGTGGATTATACGATGAGCATTACGACACCAGCAATCTCGGTGTTTGGCGCACCAGCGGGCATTCTCTGCATCAAGCATATATCCCCATAGACGTCCATGTTAGAGACAATATGAATGCTTGGTTCTTTTCCCGAGCATGCACACATGGACTGTTGTTGGAGTGCTACCAGCATTTCCTAATCTAGACTGAGCTGAAGTTTTAGCATTCTGGAGATCTATATTATCAGCGCTTTATTTTACAAAGCGCTTTTCAAATATCGTACATCAACCACCGAGCCGAGCTCTCAGCTCGACCACAACATCAGCGCAAAGCCAGATGTCTGCAATCAGCCTGAACATCTCATGTCAGTACGTTGCTCATTGGCTGTTGACACATTATACCACAGTCATTCCCTTCCACAAACATTATAATCTGAAGGTCGTGGGCTTATGTTCTTGATCACATGACTGCCAACGACTTTATATCTCGACCACTTCGGCGATTGTCTTTGTCAGGCACAAAGGGTGCTCCGTCATGTATTCTCTTACTGTATGAGCTCCTTGTTTTGCAATTTCCCAATGTCCGTTTGCAAGTACTGCTGAACAGGGAACAAAGAGCATAGTACGAGAGCCGTCACGCAACGAAGTCGTAGCTTATCACCCTCAGTCTTGAGGTGTGCCACAAGATCATTAAGTTAATTGTCAGTGGGCTCGTCCTTTATTATTCTTGTTCGATATATAGTTCAGATGAATGAATTAGAATCCTTGTTTCCAATTCGCATTAATTCTCGCCAGTCGTTCGAGGACCCTTAAATTAATATTTTTTTGGCATTGTAATCGTACTAGATTCAAAGGCTGCCGAAAGCACGATGCCGCCAAAAAAGATCAACACAGATCCTAATCAAAATGCGGCCAAAAACCCTCCAGTCATGAAGTTGCGGAAGGACAGATATTTGGAGGAAAGAGGATCTGATGGGCTTACTGCTCCAGATATCGATGATCCGCAGCCCTACAGTCCCGACTGGCCGCCTGGATCTGAAGATCGGCCACCTTACCCCTTGATGGCACCGCCTGCCCGACTGACAGGGGCTACAGCGATGTCTCGGACATGTGAAGTCTGTGGACAACATTTTCCTCGGGAAGGAATGTACTACGAGCACATGAAATCATTCCATCCTTGGGCTCCTCGCAGTTACAGGCATGGTGTATACAGACCTCCTGCATCTTTCGAGCCTAATTCTGAGACTCGCCGCGGTCGTGTCCAGGGGAATGAATTGGCAAATCAGCTCGACATGAGAGTCGTAAAGTCAAATCGATTGGCGACAGACTTAGGCTTCAACACCGACAATCCAGATGGGTCAGCGCGCGTCCAGAACCTTACAGAGGATGAGAAGCGAGGATATTTGTATCTCTACGATGTTGCCAACCAAGCGAACCTCGCACCTGAAACAACAGGAATCTACGAAGCTCCAGAAAAGCCAGAGCCCTCTAAGTTCCGAATCGGACGCATTATCGCTCCAACATCTAAGGACGGAGAAGCAATAGGGACAAACAAGAGAGATATTGCCAGTAGACGCGCACTTACCGCAGAGTTCATGCCTTTTCCAAACATTCTCAACTTTGACAATGATATGGCAATAGGGGATCTTGTCCTCTATCTAGATAGCCTCGATGAACCATATCCGTTCTTTCGCAGCATCGAAGAAAGGCAAGGAAAGCCGGGAGAATATCTGCACATTCCATGGCGCATGATCCAACCAATTGATTCTCCTTTTGGTCTCCCAGAGGACGTAAAATTTGACAAGGATGGTGTGGGCTTGCCGATGGCTGAATGCCTGAACGAAGACTACGATAAGGTTGCGGTTGGAAATGGCCTCGGCATTGCAATGAGCAGCTCGCCCGATAATTGGCTTGCGGCAAATTCAGAGCTGTTGCTAAGGCTTCACCCCTTTAATGCCCAGGAAAACAGGGGAAGTCGACTTACGCTTTTCCGTGGTGAAGATACAATAGTAACATTGATGGATTCTGAGCGCAGACGCGGAGAAATTATTAACAGAGAGCTCCTCCACCCTTTTATTTATCCTTGGAATCTGAAATTCGAGCGAGAATGGCTCGCCAACCATATTCGCTCTCTCAAAGAGAACAGCTACAACGATGGCCGGACTAACACTCCATCCATGCCGACCAAGTTCCGTCTTGGAAGAATCATTGCCCCAATTACAAAGACTGGCGAGGCGATAGATTCCACAGAATCCAGTATCATGGATGAAGAATCTTTAGTTTACGTCCCGAATCGTGCCGAAGCCGGATCATCCGAAAGATTCAGCGTAGGTGACATTGTCTTTTTCATGACTGACGACATCAACAACCCTAAGCCTATGTTCCGCGATGTTTTCGGGAACGACATACACATCCCTTCGCGGATGATCCAGCGTCTTCATCTTCCTTTCGGCATTCCGGAGGATATCGAGTTCGCGTTAGACGGTGTCGGCTTCCCACTTATGGTACCAGCCAATCCTTTTACCGTCAAAGATGGCCTGGACGTTGATAAAACCGAGAGAGATTGGGACGTCTGCCAGTACGAACTCCTTCTTAGGACTACGCCATCTGGGATTAAGTACGGCCGTGCTTGGGATGTCAAGGACAAACTTGTAGTTGTTGACTACGAGAGGAGACGGGGTGTCGCGCCTAGCACCCAAAACGCTCTGAAATGGTTGACTAGGTTCTCTTGGGGTGTCAAGGTAGATCCCAAATGGCTTGCTAAATTCCTAAAGGCTTGGAGCGAAGAACAAACACCAGAACCTGTGATTGATCATGAGGCCTTGAAGAAACAAGAGAAAGAGGCAGCAGCGAGAGCCGCAAAAGAGCAACAAAAGGCACAGGATGCAGCGGATGCTTTGAAGAGGCAGCAAGAGGCACATGTTCCCATCCTTACTCTTGCTCAATTTCAAGCTTTCTATAACGAACTGCAAACTCTACAAGGTGGAGAGGACTTCGTGACAACTACGATTACAACTCTTCGACAATATGTCGAAGCTCACATAATCCAACTATCGAACCAGGGTCTTGATGCAGAGACTGCCGCCCTGGCTAACTTGAGACCCCGCTTCTGGGGTCCTCTATACCAGCTTTTGCAACAGTCACCTACATTTACCAATTTTGTCGCTGTTGCGGTGATAACTAGATTAATAGCTATTGTAGATGTATTGAGGGGATCAGCGAAGAACTCGACGCAAAGTCTACGTAGGGAGAACGGTCCTTCGCCACGACAGGAGGTCCCTGGATCTCTACTCTCCTTTTTCAATAGCCTCCAGTCTGACGACGGAAATAGCAATGCTCCTCAGCCAGCACAGACAGGTGAGATCATTAAGGACAAGCCTCAGTCCCACTCAGGGTCGAAGTCAGGCGAAAAGAGGAATTTTGCCCAAACCCAGCAAGACACAGGGTACGACCAAGCCATTTCAAACAATGATGCGAACGCCAGTCAAGCAACTCAGACAACTCAACAAGCAGAATTAGTTCCTGGAAACAGACGTATACATATCGGTTTTTTCAAGCGTATCCAGAGATATCTTACCGCTATGGTCGATGGCGGTGACGAAGAGTTAGCCGCTCAAATCACAAACACTAGAACTTGGTGTGAGGATATGATCAAGACATTAAACGCAGAATCGCTCTTTACGGAGGACGCTGCAATGGCTGCTCAGAGGCCGGCGTCGTGGACTGCAGTGAGGGCTTTTATCCAGGCGCCTGAGAGGACGGTAAATGCGACTCCGCAAGTAGTCGGGACATATGCTCGCCTAAATAAGATTGTAGACGTGCTTGCTGGTGAAACCCCGTGGTTTGTGTACTCAAAAGAAGCGAACGCAGAGAGGGGAGATTCTTGGGATGGTAGAAATGATGGAAATGATGGAGATGGTGGGGATGATGAGGATGATGAGGATGATGAGAGGCCAAAAAAGCCTCGTTACACAACAAGTTGAGTAGCATATTTTAGCCATAGGGAGGAATATTGCTGTAACTTGTATTAAAATCTGAAAGTTTAAAGTCTCTTATAAGGTTCTTTCGTGTAAAATGTCCCTGAAAAGCACAGACTTTTAGCTGCAGGCTCGCTAAGGTTTCTAATTTTTGTACAACTGCAAGGAAACAAAACAGTCAAAATGGTACTAAGCCCGCAGTCCCTTCCCATATATATTTAATGTCTACGTTGACACAATCAGTTAGCCAGCCTATCAGCGTGCTTAATAGAATAGGGCGGGGAAGGCAGGATAGAGGATTACGCTGAGAAAAGTGAAAAATACATGGTCTAAGTTGAGGAACTAGTAGAAGAAACTCGCCGTTGTTTCCGCTGCTAACATCTCTACCTAATCTTGACTGGCGTCCCTCGTTGGTCCAAGTCAATCAACTTGCCAGGAACAAAACCAACTCCGACTCGTTTGCAAATCTGGTTCCCAGAAGCTACTCGCGAGTCCGTGACCATTACTACCATGATCCAATGCCTCCTATTTTCTAGCTTTCGATCCACAGTACCTGTACTCTCCAGCCTTCCCAACACAACACATTTCACTCTTTTCCAATCCCAATCTGCTGCAACCGGGACATCATATATAACCTTCGCATCATTTATCCCTTCCACCGCCTTCTTATCAAAGTCCCTTGCCACAGCACTCAGCTCAACAACCCCAACTTCATCAGAACTGTACCACACCCCCGACGCTTCGGGCAACCATGGGGAGCGAATGTCCTTTGCCTCCCACTCGATCTTGCCAAAGGGGAGATCTAAATAGTCAATTCCCCCACTGTGCGCCATCCAAGACCAGGAGGGCAGCGGAGGCACCTTCCCCGCAGGTGCAAATTCGATCTTCTGTAAACTCTTCTCACCAGCACCTCGATGCCATAACAGGCTTCTTCGCAACATGCCTAGACCATCGTCATCGAAGACGCCAAAGCCGCCATGCACGCCGAAACTTTGGATGAGGCGTTTTTCAAGACCGGCAATAGCGACAGGACGATCGGATTGTCGTGTGAAAGCTAAGCGTGAGTACTGCATGTAAAGATCTTGGTAGAGACGGATCTTGCCGCCGTGAGATGATTCGATGGCAACTTTTGGAAAGTTGGAGTCCCCGAGGAAAGAGGCTAGTTTGCTAGATGGGTAGAAGAGTGAGTATTGTCTTCAGCAGGGAGTGGAAGTAGATTCGAAGATCAAAGTCTCCCAGACATTGCTCGATATGAGAGACATCTTTGATTATGGGGAAGGAGGGAAGGGGAACGCACTTGTGCATTTTGGTTAGGGTCTCGCACCGGACGCCGTCGCCGCACTCCCAATATGTCTGCTTGTCAGTGAAGTATATTGTACGATGTGCGAGGACCCTTTCTTGTAACACCCACCCACGTTTGTTAAGATGTCCTTCCAGGACATGTTGGTTGAAATTGTCGATGACATCGCATACATAGAACTTTGGCAAACCTTCTCGTTCGAAAGTCAAGTAGTTCCGGTTCTCGCGTGGCTTGAGGAATCCGTCATATTGCCCCGTCGCAGAGCTTGCGGCAAGGACACAATAGGCTTTACTAAAGACATCCTCCATGCGCTTCGCCTCCTGATTGAAATCTCCATCAGACCCTTGGATAATGCAAATAGAATCGATCCATAGGTAGCGAAGCCCCAGCGCTCTCGTGATGGTTACTGCATGCTGAAAGGTAGCAGGTAAATCAGAAACCTTGATCTTTTGCTTGTGCTGCTCGATGTTCGAAGTATAGGTGCAAAACGGGTCAGGGGGAGGTTTTCCCCATGGATGAGATAATGCGAAGTATTTCATGTCGTCTGTTGGTTGAGTGTCGTACAACTTGACTGTTGGAGAGTTTTTGGGGCCAACATCGATTAGCCTAGTCGGCAAACAAAACGTACCTAACGGCTTGCAATCAGAATGGTTGTTGTCACAATGTTCCAACCATTGCTGGAGAATCTCAAAGTGGGTATCGCTACCAGATTCTGGAAGCTTAGGAACTCCAATCTGTAGCCGACGCATAGGAATTGGTGTTTTTTGGTCTATATAATAAATGTTAGCAAGACTAAAACCGCTTCTTTCAATCTTAAATGAAATACTGGCGCACCTGGTCCTCGTAAAAGAGATAGTACTGGCGGATAAGTCTCGTTCATTCTTAGCATGGAGTCGAGTCTGTCGAAGCGGATCGTGGAAGTCTCCGTAGGATCCAGGTGCTTGCATAGGTTCCATCGCATCTTACAGAAGTCACAAGTTGTTGACTGTTGCGCCAATTCGGATAGAGTATCTGTAAATCGGAATGCATCCGCCCAGAAGTCCATTTTCTGACACTTTCCGCAGAGATTTGCTGCTTTGGGAGACTGGCTAAAAGTTTTTGACAGACTTGTTTCACGGAGAAGTGTTTCGGCAAATTTGTTGTCAACCGGAAATTCCCAAAATTTGTTGAGCTGTTCAAATTCATCAGGATCCACGATGATAGACAAGTCGATCCTCAAAGACCTACCGGCTTGCGTCTGTCAGCTTAGAATTCGATAACGGCAGTGACACAACTTACTGGCTGTTCGAAAATAACATCAATTACTGCTTGAAAGTCGTGGGTTGATCGCTATAGAGTGGAGGTGCATTATCACTTACATGCTAGATAAAGTTTGGTTAGTCTTTCAACTTAATATTGTATACCTTGACCATGATAGCGAATAGAGCATGAGAAACACTTACAGCCTAGAGCGATCGATGAGGGTCGGTTAGCTATTTATTCGTCTCATTTGGATTAAAAGTGTTCTCTTACATACTACTATAAGATTAGCTTTGATTTCTATCGAGGTTGAAGATGGACTGAGACAACTTACGTCCTGTTTGATACCAAAGATAAATTTGAATTAGTATGAAATTCATAATGATACTCTAAACTAAACTCGCACTCGGCAGACGACTTACTACTAGCTAGAGTTAGTGAAGCCTAGTCAGCAATGAAGAACATCAGTGATATCGAAAGAGCTTCTTGGATAAAGGATGGTGACCCACATCTGGTCTCGGAGAAGGGGCACGCAGTCCTGGTAGTCCACCTTGTCGACTCACGTCCTCGGTATGATCGACAAGCCTCGGGGAAGAGGCACGAAGCCCCGCTAGTCCACCTGGTAGACTCACGTCCTTAGTACGATCGACAAGGGGTATCTGTATCCCAGGAACTTGTGGTGCCAAAAAGCTTGAGCCTGGTGTGGGTAGGATAGGTGGGGTAGCTACGCCATCTCGAGTCTTGCCGGTAAACCAATAACACTCATTCTTTTCGCCTTTTTGCAGAATCTTCTCAAGCTCGGCACAGAAATCCTTCGCCTTGGCACGAAATGGACCTCGTGAAAGATCGGGTGTCTGTCCCATTTCGTCTGGTAAATTGATAGTAGGACCAGAACTTTGAACATCGGAAGATGCTCTTACAATGCCGGGGTGCAAAAAAGATGCACTTTGTCTTGGAAGGGCCACCACAAGCAATTTTGTTCTAACGATGTCGAGGAGATCTCTTATCGCTGTTGATTTGGTGCACTCTGGGTCTTTGGTAGCGATGTGATCCATGCATGCTGTAACGCCGGAATGTACTTTAGCGAATCGGTCATCGCCATGTACTTCCAGCATCCAGTACGAACTCGGATTTGTCGGAAAGGCCTTGAGACTATTGTTGAATTTGAGGAGCCAGTCGTAGCCATAAAGCAGCCACAATATTAGTTCAAGAGTGATGCAGCCCATCGACCAGATATCGTAAAGACGTGACCTCGCCCCTTGTGGGCCATTCAACAGCTTAATGACTTCCGGCGGCTCGTATGAAGGGGTTCCATAACGGGTGGTGGTCTGATCTCCTCGAGCTCCAGTTGGAGCGAAGTGGTGTTTCGCTAGTCCCATATCGGCAACCCTCCAAGTCCCAACTGGGGTACCATCTTCGAATATCAAGATATTCTCCGGTTTTAGGTCTCCATGTCGATAGGATTCCTGGCCCTCCTTGAAATTGTGTGAAGGTTCCTTCCTTTTGTGGGTAGGAGGACTGTAGTTGTGCAACGCATCTAGCGCATCAGCCAGTCCTTTCAGCTGCAGCACGATCTTTTTGACAAAGCCAGAGTCAAGCTTGGGGCGTTTGGTTTGAAGATAGAAATCCCGAAGACAGCCGCTATCAGCCCACTGGAACATGAAGTAGTGTCTTTTCCCTCTTGTAATAATAGCTCTGACTTGGATCATGTGCGGATGGCTTAGATCACTAAGCTCGTGCAGTGCTGTTGCCTCTGCGTTCCACTCTTTGTAAACTGGGGAATCTTTCTGGTCTTCTCCAGCGGAAGCTTTGAGCTCTTTGATAGCGGCATTGGCTGGTGTGCCATTTGCCTGAAGAAAATTAGTGAGGAGCTCTTAACTTGGACGAAACTGCCATGGCTATGAGGTCTGCTCGTCATGTGATATGGATATGATAGGGACCAACCTTCATCATGAGTACTTCTTGGTGTGATGGATGAATCGTGACTTGGTAGACGTTGCCGAAAGTGCCCTCTCTCCTCTGTTCGTCTACATGAGTAAAAGGCAAGATGTGTTCCGGCTCAAGGACCAGCTTTAAGTCCTTGTTAGGGTCTGGGCTGGGGAAGACCGGGGCTAGGAATCTCCATTGATTTTCTATGAAGTATCGCCTCTTCATCCTATTCCATGGCGGCATAGGAGTAAGCTGCTCGAGTTCGGGCCCAACAGGAAGCGACTTATCGCAAAAGCCAAGATCTTTGAATCTTTTCATCGCCTCACGCAGGCCTTTTCCATGAAGACTACTGATAAGAGCGTTGGCAAAGACCATCTTTGCCGATAGGCATATGAAGTCTATAAGTTGGCTATCTGCATCATAGTCAATATTCAACTGCTGAACAACAGCATCTTGCGTGATGAGCCTATCAAGCTCGCCGTGGGGCAGGAACTGCTGTTTCGCAACATCGACAGGAAATTGGCTCTCCACAAATGCGTTCACAATTTGGTCCTCTAACGAGTCTTCTGTGTCTGATGACATGGTGCCTACGGAAATTGCAGACAATCATATCAGTATTTAGAGACTGAGTCGTGTAATAAATATGTTGCAATCGATTATAGGAGCCCCGTTCGTCCTCAATTGTGATTTCGGCGACCTGACGTGGACGTTGGTCATTTGTCATCACATGCCAGGAATGCGTCGTGCGTAGACCAATAAAGTAGCGTTGTTAAGGAGGGGCAGTGCTCGGTGAGAGCGCTGCCTGTGGGGGCGGAGGATAGTTTCAGCCCAGTTATCGATTCGCGCCATTCGGTCGAGCCCCCAACCAGACCACTGGCTGCAGGAGGCTCTATTGAGATATTACAGGGCTTTCCCCCTGCCGCCTCAATTATGCAGTCTTTTGTTTTCTTTCTCCGTACGAACTCCACATAGGTTCTTGCTGCTCAGACTTCAATTTTGCCTTGCGCTCAACCTGCTGCCTCCTCTTGAAAGATTCAAGCTGCAGTAACTTGGTAGCACTTGCGGAATTTATTATTGCTTTCGAACACAGTGTACGTGTAGTACAGCCTCGCAACAATGTCAGACGCACCAACAGACTCATATCAGGCTGGTGTCAACAACGCAAAGGGAACATGGGAACTCGTGAAGGATTTTGTGACCTTCGTGTCCCCTTCTGTTGCATCTGCAGCCGGGAAACGGAAAGCTGTTCAATCACTGAACGATAGGATCGGCGAATGGGCCGAGGAGGCCAAAGACAAAGATGGTCGCTGGCAGCAGCCTATTCTTACAAGAAATGCGCTTGAAGCCCATCTCCTTCTCGAAAAGGGGACAGTGCAGCCTGGTGGAGAATGTAAGGCTTCATTCGCTTGGGCCAAGTTGCTCTACGCCCTGAATATACGGCCAGGCAAGAAAACCTTGGAATGGAGAACTTCTTCACCGGAGAATGACCCTGCAACAACAGGGACTATCTCTCTGGCCATTGAAGGAGAGGCTTTATGTGACATCATCAACCTATACCAGCGGTATATTGCCTCATCGATAGGCCGCAAGAACGAATACCGTTTTTCTTTTGGAATACTCGAACGGAAGGACGAGTCACGTTTCGTTACGTTTGAGGGCTTTTCTTCTGGCGCGTTGAAATCCGTCCATAGGCCATTCCAATTCGACTTTCAAGATGAAGATGGACGACATGAGGGGAACTTGAAAATTCAAGAAGGAACAGTTATTGAGTCCTATCGCAACGCTCTGGATATCGGTGGATCAGACAGAGCAATTCGCCTTGAGAATGGCAAGAAGCCTCTCCAAGATCGGGCTAGATCTCTTCTCCATGCTTTGGAGCTTCTAGACGAAGGGGATTGGGAGAGGCCCTACCTCGTGACACCTACTTGGATAGAGGAGGCGAATAGTATCATGCGACGTGTGACAACAAATGGAGGAAAAGACAAACTCCTGGTAGATCACATCTGTAAATGTATCTCTGAGCGTCCGGAGATCACATCGGTACTGAAAATGCGACTGCCAAGGCAAGATATATGGGAGGAGGATCTCCGTGAGACTGTGGAGGAATTTTGCATGTTTGATGCACATAGCTTTAGCTTCATTTGGAGCATTGACGCTTTGCGTCGCTCTGAGAAGAAGGTAAACAAAGGCACAGTGCAGCAGCAACTGCAAATGGCGGTTGCGCAGCTTTCGGGGCAGCCGGAAGGTTCCTGGACCCATGATCTCTCGCAGATCCTTACTGTTGACGAGATTGTGAGGATTTTGAACCTTCCCCACGAGCTTGTGAATAAACCAGTGATCGTTCTTAGGCAAGTGCCAAAAGATTGGGCATTCATTGCAGAGATTCCGGGTTAGCAATTGGCGGATGTCTCTTTTCAAATGCTTTTAGGTAACTGGTACTTATAACCTGTCTAAACTCTATCGACCAAGACTCTCGTTGAATCATTGTTATTTGTTACTTCGGAGAAAGATGATGCGTAGATCGAAACACATAAAATGAGACGAAACGAAAACATATAACAACTAGCAGAAGCCAATGTCGGGTCGAGTACTCTGTAATTGACTTCTACTGAAATCGTAAGCTGTACTTTAATTTCATCATATCTGATCTGATCAACTGCTCGAACGATTTTTAGCGACGTTCCTCCAACGAGTATAATTCACGCTAAGCGAGTCCCCCTTTCGCGATATAATGTAAAAAATTTGAAAAATATGTTTATAATTTAAATAATATTCTTTTGACATTCGAAGGAGATTTATACATTGGAGAAATGGGGCTTTGCAAGTCTTCATTCTGCGCTTCCCGCGACCCATTTACATTGAGTATATTTTGGCGTTACAGCAAAAGTCGGAAGCCAGTCAGCAGTCGATTAGTAACATACAGTTTCTTGATTTTCTTGAAGTAAGTATATAAGGGCCCCGATTTCAGCCTTGAAATAAAACTCTCGCAGATAATCATGGAACTGTTTCATCATCCTTAACGCCACGCTTTATTAGCCGTCATATGGTCCATCCGGGTACCGACGGTGATAATCTTTCAACTCCCAGCCCAATTAATCTTACACGCTCCGTCATCTGCACTGCAGAATCTCATTCAATGACAGCCTCCTAGGAGCCCGAATACTGTAAACGTTCCGAATCACCTACCACACTATTAGTCAACTCTCCTGCATACTCGCTCACTGAGAGAAAATCAACCTACATGTATCTCATATGCCCCGATACCAAATTTCGTTCTCAACATAGCAGTTAACTTGGCGGGATTGATATTCCTTCCCGAGACATCCTGATGCGAATCGATTCCACAATCCGATCCCTCGCTGTCGTGGTCATCATGCGATGATAGAATACTGTCTCTCCGTAGGGCGTCTCTATCGAATGTTGAAGCAGACATCTCGACAATAATGATACAAGCTGAAGTGAAGAGGGTATTCTCGTTATTCTGGGTGTTGACTAGCTTACTGACCCTTCGAGATAGATAGTAGCAGGAAATCTGACTTGATATGAAGCAACAAGAGGCAAGGTCAGCGAGGCTCCTTCGTGTGTTGCCATCAGCCGGCAAGATGGAAGATACGGCCTTGTGTCGCATTTGGGCCAATCAAGAATGTCGCATCGAATCCCGAAAGGAGGCGCAGGAAAATGGCGTTCGATCGCAACACACGCGCGCCACCTGAAGCAGCACACCACAGCACTCACCGAGAACCCTGCGACTTGAGGTTTGCGGCGTCAAATAACAGAAGAGATTCCTGCACCCACCCCTCTTTCACCTGGATGAGTCGATAGCGTCGCATTAGGTCTTCAGGATCGTCATGTTTTCTGCCTTATCGAGGCCACTCCGAGCGCGGGGCTGCCAAGTGTCTGAGGCTCGGCGGCAACTCTTGATTTGCAGGGCGTTTGAGCTGTAATGCACCCTGGATGGCCGTCTCTCCATGGAGACAGGCCCCTGTGGTCTGTCCCGTTTCCCATTTGGGTGCTATCCAGTCTCTGGCCCGTCCCGTTTCGTGTGGGTGGCCCCCAATAAGGGGGCGCTGTCTTCTTCAATATCCATAAGCTGGTGGTGAGAGACCGACGAGTGTCCTTGTTGTTCTTTTGATACACTGCACTTGTAGTCCCTATATGAAGGCTCGAATTTGATTGTCGAAATATTTTAATTACCGGTTGCCTGAACAGAAGAATGGAGGATAACTTTACAGGGATAACCGCAGCCCAAACCGGAGCGACCGAGTCAATTGCCGAGCGAAGGCCAAGTCCGTCCCCACCAGGTGAGCGTTTCCGGATCTTGACCTCTGCCACTGCCACGCCCCTCGCTTCTCACAGTCACTGACCATCTATCCACAGACTCAGACTCAGATGGTGGGATACCTGTGGACCTAGACCAAATCAACTATGCAGCCGTGTATCAGAACAGCCTTGTGGGCCCTCAAGGCTTTGGACCTGCAGTTGATCTCTCGTCACTTGATATATTAGCGAATAGCAATATATCGCCAGTCAATGTGCCCAGACTAGGCATCATCAGGACTCCAACAGGACTAGACCTCAATGTTGAGGATAATGAAGAGGAGGAATTTGATGTTTTTCCTAAACCAGGGAGAATCTCTTCACAGAATGATTGGACTAAACACTACACCATAGCCAACACAACGCCAGATCTGCGTCTTGAGTTGCGAGATGGCAAACTGGAACAGCAAGATGGCCGGGAACCAGTAATAGAGAAAGTTTTTGAGGAGCCGGACAATGAGTTAATTGTGAGAAACTTTTCTTCCCTCCTCGACGAGGGAATGAGTTTATACACCTGCTAATGTCTGTCGAAGGATGCTAATATTCGCTCTTCTAATTTCGAATTTGATGGAAGCATCAACACTGAGATTAATCGTGCTCCAATAAAAGGCCATGGATTGCCAGAAGATGACAAGTTAAAGCAACGGCCAAATGGCGCATATCAACCAAGCGAGAAGTCCAATATCACGGATTTGGGAGCCCGAGGACTTCAAATTGCCTCGAAGAGAGGGAGACAAAAACTAGCACCCTGTAGTGAAGATGAGTTGCAAAGGCCGATTCAAGATCGTCTCCTCGAAGCTCTCCACAGTGTGCCTGGACACAGGGAGCAGAAAGGATTCTTCCCCGAGGAACAACTTGAGACCCTAATCGATGAACGGTCTGTGGCAAAAGAGTTGGAATCATGTTTTAAGGGCACGCTGGACTCTAGAACGATCAAGAAGAGCGTTCAAAAAATATGTGGCCTGGATGGACATATGGACCAGGAAAAATCCATTGTATTCAAGAAGATATTCGTTACTCTAGTACTCAGCGAGAAGACCTCCGCCATCCTCCTATTTCTGGAAGAGAATGTGACAGATAAGGACCTCCCTCTCTCCAAAGTGCCAATCCGAAAGAAGGCGTCGAACATTTTCGGTCTCGCTCGGAAATCTCAACCAGGCGTACCGCTCGCCTGTTTCCGTGACTGGACCAATCTAGCCATCATGAGATTCGAAGAGTGGCAGTGGACAACGTTAGCTCCATTCTTCTTTCAGAGCCAGCGCAAGAATGTTAAACACTGGATTCTTCAAGACGAGATTCCTTTACCTTTCACCGCTGATAGTCGATATAATGAGGACGAAAGCGCATATGAGAGGCTAGAATTTGAGGGTGGATTTAGTAATGTGTTCAAAGCCGATATCCATCCCGAACACCATGACTTTCATGCTCCCCATGTAAGACTTTCACCCTATTTTACGAATACCAAACTAAAAAGAATTGCCAGAATTCTAGTCAGAGCTTTGCCATCAAGTGCCTCTTGTCAAAAGATAGAAAAGAATTCAAACGCGAGGCCGATACGTTGATGAAGTTTAGCGGTGATGCTCACCAACATCTAGTTTCCTTGCTCGCGACTTATGAGCAGTTTAAAAAGTTTTACCTCATTTTCTACTGGGCCGAAGCAGATCTGCTCGATTACTGGAGTAAAAAGAACCCAAATCCGTCCGTGGACTACGATAATGTACTCTGGATTGCGATACAATGTAGCGGAATCACCGACGGTCTTTCAAAGATCCATATTTACGAAGGCACCGACCCCAAATCTCATCAATCGAAACGCCATGACGCCACGCTAGACCCAAAGTCAGCAAACCATTTAGAATTGCCTACATCTAAGCGCTCGACAAAGCAATTGTATGGTCGTCATGGTGATATCAAACCCCAAAATATTCTCTGGTTCCGGGATGCAAATGACGAAAACGACAAAGGGATTCTGAAGATTACTGACTTTGGCTTGACTGAGTTCAGTGCCAATCATAGCAAGTCGTATAAGTTAAGTGGCAATATTGCAACCTCTCCTTCGTACCGCCCACCAGAAATTGATCTTGAGGACGGAATTGTCGGTCGTTCCTACGATATCTGGACCCTTGGCTGTCTGTACCTGGAGCTCATCACCTGGCTTTTAGGTGGTTGGGATCTCGTGGAGAAGTTCCATAAAGATAGAATGGCTTTTGATCCGATGTGGTTCGAGAATCATACAGATACTTTTTTCGAGATAGTCCGATGTGAAGTCACTGATCATACCGTCGGAGCAATGGTTAAACCTAAAGTGACAAGAGTAACTACCCAAGTCACCTCGATGAATGCCATAATACTGACTTCTCTAGTTCATCTTCGACCTCCATTGCCACCCTTCATGTACCGAATACATCCATGAATTTCTCAACGTGATCCAAATGGACATCCTCATTATCAAATCACCAAACCCAAAAGATAAGGGCCGAATCAGTTGCGTAGAGCTCAATAGGACGCTGTTAGCTCTCTTGGAAAAATGTAAGAACGATTGCAATTACGCATCAAAGCCTGCGCCTTGGGATAGGAACCAGAAGAACCAGATTGAGGAAGAGGCGGTCGAAACCAATGTTGCCAAGGTGGCCGCCGACATCCTTCAACGAAAAAATCTACGAGTTCACAGTGGCAAGACGCAGCCACGAGTCACTCTTGAAACAGCCGCAGAGGGTTAAAGTGGAGCATTCTGACTACAAAGCTATATATATTTGCACAACTCGGCCTCAATGGGACATGGGAACTGTATAGAACGCCACAGACGACCGAAACTAAGCCAAAGCTGGGCGCCATAACTCTGGCGCCTCTGCAGCCGTCGCCTGAATATCTTGTATCTAGCCCGCGCCTTGCCTCATACATTGCACGGCAGCGACCGAAGCGGTGGCACATATCCCCATTTTTGTTTTGATGTATACTATGTTGGAACATATATATTATAAATTATTTTCAAAAATATTACTGTATATTTTTAGTACTTATCTTAGATCTCGAATTATATCCAAATATATTTTACTACTTAGCTAGGCCTTATCCGCACTACTAGCCTTTACATCATAAGAATACATCTTCATTAACGAGACCACGATTGATTTGGGACAGTTTTTCGGATTAAGATGTTTGAATAAACATTTTTCATACATTATATTTTAAGAAGTATTTATCCCTTCCAGGACAAAACAGACATTTAGCGATGTGAGTACCGAAGTGGGTCATATTCAATGCTCCGATTAGCTCTTAGCCTATGCGGACAGGCAAATTTGCTGTGGTTTGACCCACATCAGTAAGTAACCTGAAAAGATGTCCGTGTTATCTTAGAAGGGATAATATAAGAGTATTTTAAATTAATAAACTTTTTTTTTCCCTTTTCTAAATCTAGTATAACTATTCAAACTTAGTTATTCCTTTAGTAAGAAGCTGCTTCCGTAGCATTCTAAAATCCTATAACCATAATTGCTGTATATCTATATACAACATTAATTTTGATACTGAAGCAGAGTCCGTCAATTTTATTATTTCCTAAGTTTTATATTTTCTTTGATTCTGTTAGAGAATAAATGTTATAAGACTAGGTATCTTTCCACTTGGTGCTCTTATGCTGTTGCTTTTTTCGTCCAGTGAGGCTCGAGCTTACCCCTCTACCATCGCAAATTGTGTTGCCCGACAGGTATAAGTCAGATGAAATTTACACCACGCAACACTTGCAACATAATTCTCGAACTCATTTAAGTGCAAGCCCTCATTCGACGTATTCAGCATCTCATCCCTGCTTTCGTGTTTTGCCTAGAACGTATAAATTAACGGAAAACTACCCCGCAAAAACATTTCGGAACGCCTTCTCCCGTTACCAAACTTCGGCACATGGTCCGCAACGTACCGAGCCAAGCTGTAAAAGAAGCTTGAACCTCTGTCCCGCAATGCGCGTTTGTATGCACTTCATGTCCCGATGTAGAAATATTTCTTTCCATTATGGCACCGTCGCCGAAAATCCATCGGCGGCCAAAAAAAAAGCGCTTTAGATACTCTTCAGCGCTGCTGACGCTGCTCCTAATTATTATAGTATATCGACGGGCCCGGGAGCACTTCTCATCGGTTCCTGTACCGCAGGGACTTAGCGAGAATGAAAGCAAGATCTATTCAAATGTAGCATTTGCTACACTCCTCCTGCCTACCAATGCGAAAGAAACGGATCCTATCGAAGCCGAACGATATTTCACTAGCACCCGAATGCTCAATTACCAACTTCGATACTCTAAATCAACACGTTCAAGAAAACCTATCCCATTCCTCGTCCTCGCTACTCCTGATGTTCCACGATACCAAACCCTTCAACTAGCTCAGGAAGGCGCTTACATTGTTCCCATCGATCCCATCCCAGTGCCATCTTGGATCAAGCCTGGTCATTCTCGCTGGCAAAACGTCATGTCCAAACTTCGCCTCTTCGAACTCACTACTTATTCTCGGATCCTCTTTCTAGACGCTGATACCTTCCTCCTCCATCCCATGGATGGTATATTCTTCGATCCTTTATCCCTTCCTGTAAACACTTCACAACAATACCCCCAAGAAGAGAAAGAAGCAGCTTTACCATCAACCTACCTCCTTGCAAGCCTTCCAGAAGTCCTTCACGTCATCCATACTTACCCGCCTCATGCGTGGAAAAACTTCAATGCCGGCTTCTTCATGCTCTCTCCTTCACGTACATTATTCAACTACTACCTCTCTATTCTCAATATCACGAATAAATTCGACCCCACATATCCCGAGCAGAATTTACTGAATTATGCACATCGAGAATGGGGGAATATGCCATGGCAGAGACTAGGAGGAAAACAAGGAGAGTGGAACATTAATTTGCCGAATATGAATGATGTGAAAAAGGGAGTGAGAAGCGTGCATGCGAAGCTTTGGTGGGCCGGGACGGGGTTGCAGCCGAATGAACCGGAGTTGATGGATAGGTGGAGTAAAGTGAGGTTTGAGATGGAGGACTTTTATAGAGAGAGGGAGGAGAAGTGAAGAACGACTAAGCTGAGAGTACTCCTTCAACCAATTTCCTTTCCATATTCACTTCTTCTTGAATAGAGCGGCTGTGCTTTTGACAGCAATCTTTCTAGTAGGCTCTCGTTGCTGCACATCTCTGATCTGACTCTTCGTCTTTCTTAATAGCTTCGCTCAACCGAAGCGATCTAGCACGCACACGTGATGCTGCCTGGAGTACTCCGGTGACATTGAAGCCATCGTATTGACACTCATACTTCCCTCGGATCGCTGAGAAAGCTACATGCCAGGACACTGCTTCGTTGCTAAGGGTTTACAACCAAGACCGGACAGACTCTTTCACAGAACTCGTCCGCTAGGTCGGGTTGGATGACGCCAAAACGACTGCCATACCCTCTACCCGTAGATATCTTTATGAAGTCCAGAGCTTGCTCAGGGGAAAGATCTTCCGAGACCTCACGCCATTTCGGACTAGCCCGATACTGCTGCAAGAACTCCTCCTGATGTTCCACCTCCAACTCCTTGGAAACTACTCTCTCATTCGGATCCAAACCCGGATCCTTCAACCCCAGATAGAGCTTCTTGAGTCCCTTCCACGGCGCCAAATATGGACCATGAGGACCCTCATCCGGCGATGCGCGAGGACAACAGATACTGGTAACAAGATCGAATCCAATTCTCTCCACCCTCCACATATCGTCAAGATCAAGCAGTCGTTTCAAATGATTCATACACGACCACTCCCCGTCAACATTCTCGTTCCATCCTTCCGCAAAATACAGAATATCATGATCGAAATTGAAATACACCCTGGAGAAATATGAGGAATTTCGTGTTGACCAACGCGCTGCATTCTCGATCATCTCCCACGATCCATCGAAATTGAAAGACAGACAATAGTGCTTCAGTCCAACGGCACGGGACTCCGAGCAAACGTGCAAGATGGCGGGAGCTTGTGCTCTCAGACCGCCAGTCTTGATGGTGTGCACGGAGACTACTCTCTCTTCCTGGGCAACCATTTCCCAGATTCTGGTGCGCATTTCGAGAGGAAGGGTACGGAATAAGGAAAGATCTAAGCATCTCTCCAATGCAAGCTGCTTCTTGTCCAAAGCGGGGTTTTCGCTTTCGCTAGGTCCGGGTGGAAGCAAGAAGCTCAGAGCAAGATTCTCGTTCCGATATGCTGTTCGGCTTAGGGTTTGAGCTCGATATGGCACGAGATTTTTCTCGTAACAATTCCGTCCGGGATAGTGACTAGATTGTTGTGAGCATCTCGTCTGCTTTCTTTCTCATTGGTGTGAGGTTAGAAACACTGAGAATCGTCTTACCTCCAATCTCCAGGACTGTGCTGTGCGCGCTGTTTAGTCCTCGCCATCGTGGGTGAAATAGACGAATGAAAAGGTACCTAGTATTTAGAGAGGAAGGATAACAAAATGTAACGTGCGGAATCGCGACTTCTTATAAATGTTTCATTTGACGAATCGGCACGTGATGCTGCCTAGATTGGTCGTGCCTCATTGTTGCATAAAAGCGGAGAAAAAAGGACTCAAGTGTAAACGAATTCTTGAGAGAAATGCGTCATGATATTGTCTCTTATAGAACGTATTGACTATTCGCCTCAATCACGACCCTTTCCATCTCCCAAGATTTCCGGCCAGACACTCTCATACCCCGCCTCAATGATCCTCCCTCTCCCTTCTCTGGCCCTCAATTTGAAGGGAAACTTCAGTGGCTGAACATTAAATCCCGCTGTATATTCATACTCGCCATACTTCCAACCATCCATTTTCTCAATCTCACATCCCCACGCAATTCTCGCAACAAGAATATGTAAACTCCTCTCCGCGATATTCATCCCTGGACAAATCCTCCTCCCAAATCCAAAGGCGCTGAAATTCTGAAGATTGGGATAGATGTCTAGTGGTTCTTTGTACGTGGGGTATTTTGAATCTAGCCATCGCTCCGGGATGAATGATTCTGGATCCGGGTAGAGAGATTCATCGCGATGGATTGCCCATTGGTTGGCGTGGATGTTTGACCCTGCTTTGAGGAAGTATTTCTTTCCATCAAGCTCGTAGACGTCGTCTTTGACAAGTTGATGTGGCACACCACCAGCGGTGACTGGTCTCCATCGGAGAGTTTCCTTGACAGTCGCTCTGACTCTGGGGAGGTTTGAAATGTCCTCAAAGGTAGGAAGTCTGTCCCCTCCCACGACTTTGTCGATTTCATTCTGCAATGCACGCAAGGCAGAAGGATGCAAGGCCATTGCAAGCATAAAACTCATCATGGCCGCTGCCGTTGTCCCGGCACCAGCTTCGAACAAGGTTCCCACCACATACGCTCCTTCATCATCACTCAAGCCCCACTTCTCCTGCCCACTCAAAAAGATCTCCGTGAAATTCTCTTTCTCACCATCCCTCTTCTTACTCCCACTCGCCATCTCCTTCCTAACATCATCCTGCAAGCCTCTAAACAAATCCAACTCTTCAGCATGCAACCTCATTCCCTCTCTCTTCCATCCCGCACCTGGCATCCATGAGGGAACCCGCATCAAAGCTGGCAGTACGTCAACCAAATACGCCCCAGGACTCGCTACTCGTTCAACCGTATGCACCACTCCCAAAACCCTCCTCACATCACTCTCATTCCCTGTCTTCACCCACTTCCCAAAAATAAGTCTCATCATCAAGCCTGCAGCATAACGTTCAAACCATCTCTCGTACTCGTCCGGCTCACGGATCAGATCTCTCAGCACGCGCAGGGATTCCTGTTCCTGAATCGGTTGGTAAGAGGTTGCGGCGCTGGACATGGTAAGGTAATGCATCAACTTTCTGCCGCGGCGCCATAGTGCATTGTATGGCAGGAAGAGGGGGCGGAGATTATCGGACAGCAGGACGGCAGCCATGGGGAGTTGTTCGCGGGAGGAGTAGAGGGTTCCTCGCTCACGGAGGAGATCATTGGCGATTTTCTCGGAGGAAAGGATTATGTGTGGTTTACCAGCTATGGAGATCTGGTAGAGAGGACCATATTGACGGGACCACGAAAAGAACTTCAGCCACGAGTGTTGGGGTGGGATGTCGAGCATAGAACCGAGTAGAGGGAGGCCTGTAAGAAGTATTAGTAAAAGTTTGAGAAGAGCAGGATGGAGTGCAAATGATGGCATGAGGCTTCTTGAAGATGTATTACCTTTTGGTCCTGGCGGAGGGACGGTTCCTAATGGAGATGAACGTCTTGTTGAAGTGACATATCCAATAAGGAGCGCAACAAAGACAGCGACTGAAGAGAGTAGAATGGCCGAAGACATTTTGGATGCTGGATAACCTCATCAGACATGAGCAGGATAACTGAGATACATATATATGAGCTAGATATCTGGATGCATAATTCACGTGATGCCTGATGGCGGGGAGCGGAGCTTCCCCGCTTCGGTACCTAGGTTAAAGACGACGATTATTAAACAACCACTACCTACCTTTCTTCACGTAAGCATTTGAATAATCTCCATCAGCGGGTATACTAGCCAACTCTGGAAATGCTGTCATCATTCAAGGACGAATGAGCACCTCTTTCAACAAAACAGGGTATACACCAAAATCAAGAGTATGTGGGAGTGAGGCGAAATATTTTATGGTCCACATAATGCTCAACTCAGATTTAACACCAACAGGCCAACCTCCAACCCTTTCAGGCCCGTCTTAGTGAGCATTTTGCCATTCACAATCCAACTCGAATCTCCATACAGGACTTCTGCGACCGAGGCAGCTGACACAGGCAGAATAATCGTGATCTGAGATGAGAAGTCCACATATTCACCACTTGCTACACCAATCATCATTTGATTTCCCACAATCCATGCACTTGCATCAACCAGAGGCTCACCCTGGACCGGCAATCCCTTTCTCGCGTTTGTTCCGAATATGAATTGCATTGCCGATGCTGACTGAAAAACCTTGCCGAGTTGTCCCGTACCGAGGTTGACCTCATTCGTGCTTGGATAGATCCAGTATGTGATACCCTTAGCATCATGATTGACTGAAAGCATCATCATATTTTCAACTTCAGCGACACTGGGAATGCTTTTCCAGTAATCTTGTTCCCCAAACGCTTGGAGTACCGACCAGGTGGGTTTGCTGTCTTGACCAGGCAGATTTGCTTGGTAGTTCTGAATCTCGTCAAGACGAGTAGATACATCTTCAAGCTCGCCGACACAATTATCACATCCGCAGTCTCCATAAGTGAGGTTGCATGGTGTTCCCCACGGAATTGACCAGGTGGCGTTGATCGCAACCGGATAGGCGTCTTCAAAAATGATATCCGCGCCGGAGGCATAATCTGCGTAGAAGAAATTCTGACAATTCAGCACCAGAGATACCGGATGGTATGGATCTAGCTCTCGAAGTTGATCGTAGGCAAGCTTGGTTGAGTTGAGAGCATACATCCACCCATCTGGCTCGTCTGCTGTGTACCACATGAGCAGCGTCGTTCGATTCTCCCAGAGAGCAACTTGCTCGCTGATTCTGGTAGAGTTCATGAATGCAAAGCGCATATCGTAGATATTGAATAGATTCAGCTCGTCCATCCGGTCCCAGTATTGTGCTAGAGATGCAGTTGGGTACGACTGATCTGGCAAGCCACCATCGGGCACGATGTTGATTGTATTGAACCCTTGTGAAGCATACGTGTCAAGACCAGTGAGACTCATGTTCGCAGGAGTCACGTAGCCGCCATCAGCATAATAACCATTGGGAAAAATGCCATACCATCCTTTCCAGTTGTTGAGAGAGTTCTGGATGTAGAGTCCTCCGAATAAGTTGTCGATCTTGACAGCACTCCCATATGACCGTGATGGCAACACATAGACCTGTGTCGTTGCAGTATAAGACTGCTGACCATCTGGGGAAGTACCGTATATAGAAATTGTATATGGCCGTGTCCGCGGGGTAAAGGATGAGAACGAGAATCCGACGAGGTTGCCGGTGGAGTTGACGGGCACGGAATTTGATACCAGCAATTTGCCAGACTCTTCACTGAAAATCTCGAAATCCATGGTCGTGAATGGGTTTCCCGCTTCTTGGCCTGGAGTATCGTAGCTGACATTTTTGTACGATTGGCCAAAAATATGGGAAATCGTGGCATCCACGATGAAGGACCCAGATCCATCACTCTCAAGATATATTGAGTATCTTGGCTGGATAGTGACATAGAGAAGCGGATTGGCTTGTGGAGTTGGAAATTGGAACTGTCCACCAGGATCCAGGGAATGATTGCTGCAGACGTGTCATTTTACACCTGATCACGGAAGGGGAAAAACATGCTCACCTGCTCATATATGGCTTTCCACACCATGCAGGGACGTCTGGTGGGGCATTGAAAGCAATTGTCTCTTTACCCATCAACAAGCCTACCAGAGCGGTCGGCCAGGACTTGAGAAATCCCATTTTGGCGGCCTTCGCGATCGAGCTCGATGCCCAATTATCACGCAAAGGGGCTTGGTCGAGAATACCGGATGGCCGACGCCACGACGTGAGGAAGCCATCCAATCCGTACCAAGAAAACATCTTTATATGGTAGCCACCTTGACTAGGTTCCCCTCAAACACGGTGGTTCCTGCATGGCTAATCTGAATCAGCGCTCACGTGATGTAACTTGCATAATGCAACGTTCCACGATAAGAAGGCGCCCTGAATTCAATCACCATCAATTATGCCCACTCTTGGAGTAGGCGTCTTACCTTACAGTTTGTAGCGCATTTACTTTATGCCGATCCCATTGAGCTTCGCGGCTGCGTACTCCAACGAAGTGTTGGTTGGAGTCAGATTGACGCGTCCCAAATAAGAAGGTGGTAGAGTGCTTTCACAGCGTTTCGATAGCCGGTAATATTGATAGGCAGATACTCAGCGACTTATGAGCTGGGATGTAGTAGTCCGGCTGAGATCCGACTTTCTGAGGGCGTGGTAGGCTCTATGTAGACAAGTATGATTGTAGAGTGAAGAAGGTATCGGCCGTCATGAAAACAAGCTCGCGAATTTAGCTTAACTTGATACCTACCTACCTAGGTATCCTAGTAAGGAGCCGCATCGCATGCCATAGCCAGTATTTCCAAGTTTACCACTAGGTAGTTCCATGAAAAAGATAAAGGAAACAAAGTAGAGATACCTAGGTAGGTATGTTGGTATCATATTCTATTCTAAGCTTTCAGACATTGGCACCGTCCCGACACCCCTTTCTATACCACGTGACAATAATACCTTCTAAGGTTCATGTTCGGTGATGGAGAAAAGGCTAAGATTACTAAACAAACATTTCTAATTCCGAAACTCAGGTAACCGATCAGGTGTTCTGCTCAATGTTCTCTCTTCACTCAAAGTCCTCCGCACGCCTTCATCGATCACGTGAGACTTCCAAGTTCAACCTCAATTCTTCCTCAAATCGGACAACTTATGACCGAGCTCATAGTCCAAGCAGGTAGGTTATTGACCAAGAGAGCCGTCATGGACAGTGTGACTTCTTCCAGCACATCGATAGCATCCTCTACTCTGCTTAATCCAATAGTACCCTTGAGGCCAGAGTCCCCTGTCTCTTAGCTTCTCCCGGATTCGTTGCTCCTCCCGCTTCCTTCGTCTCTCGCCTTGGATTCTGCCCTGATGCCCTTGGTGTCGCTTTCGAGCTGTTGCCAATCTTCATTTGAGACGCCAGGGTCGCGGAAGATATTCGGAGGCGGTTGATCCGTTGGAGATGGATTAACACTTTCCTGCAAAACTGAAGCTTGTGCTGTTCTCGACAAGAGTTGTGCCGATGATAAACTAGCAGTCGCTTGTCGACTGCTCTGTTGTGAGGTTGGAGCCCCTGTTAGTGTGGCTGGCGTCATACCGGAAGTCGATTCGCTTGTTGATATCGAATATCCCTCGCGTTTTGGGGAATCGGATTGCTCCGCTCTCAAATTCAAGAAGTTCTTAGCAAAACTCTTTTAGTTTTTAGATCTTAGTATGGACAAAGTTATTACCACATACCCACGTTGAAGCTCCAGACAATGGCTTGCTGCTATTCTGCTGGTGGGGTTGCGTCGATTTAGAATTCGAGCCGGCATTGGAGGTGAAGACAAGCGGAACATGCAAGGCGTTGGTCATTCGTTCGACTTGAGTGAAGTTAAATGCAGGATGTGAAGGCGGAGGATTGTCCCTAGCGCGGCGAGCAGAAAGCATAGCGCGGATGCATCGTATCGCAATTTCGTGCGACACAATCAAGAGGTCTGATTTTCTGGTATTGTTTCGAAAAACCTCTCTAACCATGCTCTTACCCACAGTTTGAACGTCCCTGGCGCTTCCCCACACTGGGAGGTTTGACAGTTCCATCATGAGCTTCAAAATTTGGTCGTACAATGATGGCTCCTGTAAAGACGGTAGGGTCATTTGACTTTTCTTGAGCATGGACTCCAGTATATGAAGGCCTTTCTCGGCACTGAGGGACGGAAATACGAATTCATCAGCAAATCGACTACTGAGGCCTTCGTTGAGTCGTTGACGTGTAATAGATCGTTCATGTCTTTTTCGTATCCAGCTAGGACAATGACAAGTTTCCCAGCAAACTTGGACTTGGTCATAGAATCGACTAGTTGGTTGATTGCCTCCTTCCCAAAGGATCCTCGGCCAAGGCTGTGAGCTTCATCGATGAACAGTAACTTGCCGAGGCCTTTTTCAAGCTGCTTGATTACCTTTGGGCCTGTTTGTCCAATAAATTGACTAACGAAGTCTGTCGCTGAGCATTCTACAACTTCGACGCGAGAAAGGAAGCCAAGATCATAGAAGACTTGGCCAAGTTTGCGCGCCGTGGTCGTTTTGCCAGTGCCTACAAGTAATGCATGAGAAGTCAACTTAAATTGGATCATTCACATGACATACCTGGAGGTCCTTTGAAGATGAAATTCATGGGATTTGACCTCTCGGGTCCATGCCCTGAAGTCTCATGCCCTTCACCACGTGGATGTAACCATTAAGGGTGCTAATTATTTTCTCACAACCTACAACATCTTCAAACAACTTCTGCAAACTTGTATTGGCGCTAGCGATACGGGCATAGTCAGGCTCAAAATCCTCGGGTTCGAAAATGTAGTCGATGCTTTGCTGGTCAAAAGGCAGCCCAGATTGTCGATGTTCGTAGTTTTCCTTAGCTTTGGAAAGAAGGTTTTCGACCTCGCCAGCATTGCCAAAGTTCAATCCATTGCGGGCACGGCTGAGAATGTCTATGGCGACTGATATAGCAGACTGACTTGCACCAAGTCCTTGGGTACTGAGTTTCGATGATAGAACCTCTCGGCTGGGAATCATTAAAGTCCTCGAATCGAAAGGGGTCGTCGAATCGAAATCGGCGATTGAGTCCCGGATTCATGCTTTGAAACATTTCGTTCATTTCTTCTTCGTATCCTAAAAGAAGAACACATCTGTCCTCGTCTGGTACGCTTTGTACTTTAGCAACTATGGTGTCAATAATCTGAAGATGATTAGCTTTGATGGATGCGTTTGAGATTTGACTCCTCCCGTCAAAGATGTTCAAAGGGAGCATCAAAATGAAGATGGTAGGGCCTGGCACGATCGAAATACATCATTTAAATGTTTCAAGCAGGCAATGCCTTGCACAATCCCAAAATTCTTGGGAATAAGACGCAGTCCAAAGGAAGGAAATAGAAGATGAAATCCGAGTCGAAGATTGACACCATCGATTCGAAAAGGTTACCATCAATGAGAGTGGCTGACTGACCGCCTTTCTGAAAGAATCTGTTCTACCACCAGCGGACCCGGGTTCTGAATTAAGTATATATGCCTCGTCAATGATTAGCACTTTGCCGACAGTACTCGCCAATATTTCTTTCGTATTTGCTTCGGAATGGCCTCGGAACTTGCCAATGAAATCCGCGGGGTTCTTTACAACGACTCGAAGGGGTTAGTAATGTAGTATCGGTCCTAGATAAGTGGTGTGTACTTTACCTTCGCCGTCGCTCAATATTCCTAGATCCGCCAGGATACATCCATAAAGCTTTCCCACGGTTGTCTTTCCAGTTCCAGGTCCGCCTAAGAATACACGGTTCAGAGAGATCTCAATCAGAGGCTGTTCTTTGAGCTCTCGAAGATAATTGGCGTTGATGCGCTCAATCATCACTCTGATTGACGATTTCACTGAGTCAAGACCAGTCAGCTGTAGAAGTTCCTTCCACGCAGCAGATTTCAGAATAGCTTGAGATGGATCTGGCCCAATCAGATCTTCTTTCGTCATGAACCTGTAATTCACCTTCATGCCACCTCGACGCTCGCGAGTAAGTCGCTCAGATTGCCGCTCTCGTATTTGATCAAACATATTTTCTACTGCTCGAGCGTTATCGAAGCCAGGGTGACCTCTGCCTCGGCCCAATCTACGGATAGCAATACGCATAAACAGTCCATCAGGGCCATCTCTAATGCGCATATCTCCGTTGAAGAATTTTTGCATTCTGGATTGAAGTATCATCATTAACTCTTCGTCGGTGTAGTCCTCGAAGTGGATGGTATACGGGATCCGACTGGCGAAGCCTGGGTTGTGTTCAAAAAACTTTTCCATATTTTCCTTATATCCTGCAAACAGAAAGATGACCTCGCCAGCTAGATCCTCAGTCTCGTGCAGGAGATAGTCAAGAACCAGGTTCCCTCTTCGGGATGGCGGCTCGGTAAGTTGGTAGGCCTCATCGATAAAGAAGACACCACCTCTAGTGGCTTTGAGGTCTCTGAGATGTGCTTTAAATGCGCCCACGCCACCGTGGACTAGACGAGCTCCAGTAGTCTCAGCATAGCCAGATCCTGGTACTGCTTTCAACGAGGTGAGCACCTTTGCATAGAGTCTCGCAACAGTCGTTTTGCCTGTCATCATAAGAGAAAGCCTTGAACGATATTCAAAAGGGTATACCTGTTCCGGGGTTGCCTAAGAGGACAAGCCCAAGACGTTCTTGCCTTAGGTCAGTGCCCTGTTTTCTGCAAGTATCTACTTTTGCTTTGATACGCAATACTTGAGCTTTCACCTTTTCTAGCCCAATCATATCCATGATCGCGCCAATATGTGGATGCTCGGCACGAATTGAGCTTGGTTCTTGTTGTCAATCAGTCCACGATGGGGAATCCGCTTGGGACAATCGCGATAATTTACTAGAGCTAATGTTGTCTGAAGGCGAGGTCGCCATTTTTCGAATCGCAATATCTTGATGAGACACAGCGAATGCTGAAGGGTCTTCCGCGAAGCGCTGGCCTAAACGGATGTGACACAGTGTTGGGAGATAATTTATTTGAAGAGAAGATGCAATCATAGAAGATCACGAAGAAGGCTCTGAAAGAGTCTATATATCCCCACTGTTGGAGGATCGGGAAACTTCATGTCATTTCTGATTAGAGAGAGCAAGGTTGCCTGGCCTCAGAATCTGCCGCTTGCGTGAGAAACCAAAGGAAAAAGAAACTGCTTTCATTTGCAAGTCCGACCGAGATTCTCAAGAGCTGGAGAGCGTGCATCTGACGAAAGACTCTGAGTGACCCCGCAATCCTGACATTGAGGTGAAAGATCATGGTGACGGTGGCCGCCGCTATTTGCTGGTCTTCTCAGCACATAAAATATACTACCAGCCAGTATATGTCAGTTACAACTAATCCCTATATTTAGAATAGGGTATCTTATGGCAATCGTCTCATCAGATCGTCCCAGCACAACGTCCGTGATGAACAAAACGTTGCTGCGACTCGACTTTGCCATTGCAAAAAGAAATGAAAAGCTTGTATAATGTTCAATGACATGAGAAGGAAGCTGTGTACATCGGCAAGCTAATTTGTCTTGTAGTTATGGTGGTTGTTTGGTCTGAGCTGACTCATGGTGTTGTTAAGAAAGAGGTCCCTGCGGCATGGAAGTCGCGAAAATGTTTCGGCGACCTCATCGCATGTCGCCTCCCCAACATCATTGCGTAAACAACTTTGTCAGAGCTCGGATCGTTGCCAGCATTAACAAGACTCTGACCCATGCTGAACGCGACTCCAAGTCCAAGTCTCATCCTGGCAGATATTTTACTACATGGCTAGGCTGAATGGGAGGAACCACAGTCACTCTCGTGCTGGTCTTGTCTTGGCCCGCCATGCTTCCCATATTCTGCGCTCTTGTCACCTATCATCAAGTTCCTGCTGTATACTGATAATGTTACGCACTACAGATTCTCTTCCTTCATCTACGTCGCCATCCGAACACTACCACGCTGATGCGCCCCGGCCAACATAGATAGGATATCAGAACGTCTCGACATATGCTCTCTATGCTTCGTCTGGCGAACGATCCGAAAGAATACCTTGACATACCGTATAATCACCATTGGAAATCCCGTCGAGAGACGCTTGCAGTCATGCAATATTATCCCAAGCCTACTTAAATGCTGTCCGGAGTGGCAACAGCCGTGGCTCGCAGAGATATTCTACAACGAAATCGGTCCCAGAACATTCATAAATGAGCTCTGTTTCTCACATGAACAAGCACAATAAGAACGCCACACCCACACGCACAGAGCTCCTACTTTCATTCGTGACCTATGGAATCCAGGATTCCCTCTCGAAATCGTCCAAACACAGGCTCGAAGTCTGCTCTAGGTTCGGGTCCCACCAAATGGTGCGGGCAGATCTCCCAGCGGTCTCCGTATGATACAATAGGCATATCTGCTCTCGGATCGCTGGCGAAGGCGAAGCTTAGGATCTAGCCATATAAGCTCCAGGATTTTTGGACGACGAACATTCCAATGAGGTTGGAGATTCAAATCACGAATAAAGATATATCTAGTGATCACAGCGCTTTGCGGTATACGCCGAGTTGCTAGTAGCTGCGTTCTGTAGGTTTGCGAAGTTGCTGGCAGATTCGCTGTGTGTAACTACGCCGTTCATGGGGAAGGAGTGAGAGATTGTCGTAAAGTCCTTTGGGGACTAGCGACAGGGGTATCAGCGCAGATATTAAGGGACGTTCGGACGCTGCTTGCTGAGGCATCAGGAAAGAGAGTCTATCTGCCAGCCACAGCATTTCCTCTTGAGAAAGCTGCGCGAGAAAGAGGAGGAATGAAACTCAATAGCCAGAAAGGCAGAATTTCTCCTTGCTTCGAAATATTGTATGGTTGCTTAACAGTCCATGTACCGAAATGTCGGTGGTTCGCGCCTGTTAGGCGAAAGTTATAGGCTTTGATGGCTCTATTTCACATACTGCCAACGCTGCCAGAGACTTGTTGCCACCCGTTCTGGTCGCCACTGTCGCTGAAGTCAGCTGAGATGCGCACGATTTCCATGAGGCTTCCTGGACGGCCGCGCAAATCCTAGCACGAAGAATACAAGAGGTCTCCCAACCGCATTTCATCGAAGGCGATGAACATGCCCTTGACCAAGTAGCCTACCAATCGCGTCCATCCCAGATATTGTATTTCGTTTATCTTGATCTCAGTTCCAATAATAGAAATCGTCTCAAGTGGTGTACGGGTCCTCCGTGCTGGAGCATCGAAGGTTTATCGGCTGATATTGAGTGGACTGGTTCATCGCTTCAACCCGGATTGCCCAATGATTTTCTCCCAGCGTTGTTGTGGCATTCTAGCCGAACAACGTACTACTTCATTCAGCCTCAACTACATTTAATATAAGTATACAACAATAGCACTATTTTTACACTGTTATAAATGAACCAAATCTTCAGATGACAGACTTCATTGTCGGTCAAATCTCAAGTGCATCTTGGCCCGAAGACGTGAGCTGCGCACTATGACATGCCTGCGCTCCCCTGAAGCGTTGTCCGCTTTAGGATTTGGTAGATTGAACGGTGGATGATCTCTACCTCCTTCAGTCCATCAAGATAAGCTTAAATTTGTCCTTCTGAACAGCAATGCTAGTCGTCCTTCCTATGCCAGTACACAGCTGACGTCTCAAACACGTAAGGGAATTCCCCATTATCATTTTCAAATTCACCTTCCAAGATGCTGGTTATTTCATCTCCAAGCCATCAGCAACATCCAACCATCTCGTGAGGGGCAGTCTATAAATACCTCCAAGCGGAGGAAATAAAAACTCCAATATCTCAACCGATGGTACACGCCACGTTTGTACCCCATGGTTAAAAACAAGCTTTTCTTGACGGTAAGAGCTTCCGATCTGGTGACTGGTGACCCTTGACTTTCTTCAGATGTGAAAGTCTGGAACGATGCCAGCTAACGCCATGACTATTACGTTCATGTCTAGTCATCTCCTTCATTTTTCTTTGGGCTGGGCTGGCATGCCATTGGTTAGCATGCCTATATTGATGCGGGACAGACACTCAGGTCATGTTCGACACCGTCAAGTCGTCACTCCACGTAGAAGCACATGCTTAATCTCCAAATAATATATAAACATGGACAGGGAGCCTTCAAAATCACTTCCCATTCTCCATCAAGTCATATCCTCACTTTTCAAAGCATCCAAAGCAAGAAACTCTTAATATCATCACTTTTGACACGATGTTTTCAACACTCATAGCTCTGACCTTGGCCGTTGCAGCCTTTGCTGCACCAACGGTAGACCTATCTTCCTCCTCGCCACCAGCAGGTCAGGTGTCTATCAGAGGCATCGTCTACGGAGGCACCGGATGTCCTCAGGGCTCACTCGGTACCTTCATCTCAGACGACAGGCAAACGTTCATACCCCACCTTCCCAAATCAAATCCTTTCACTAACCACGACTTCATAGCTTCACTCTCATCTTCGACAACTTCGTCGCCTCGATCGGACCCGGTGTTGCAGTCACCGAGAGCCGCAAAAACTGCCAGATCAATCTCGACCTCCAATACCCATCCGGCTTCCAATACAGTATCTTCAACACCGTCTATCGAGGTTACGTCGGTATCGATTCTGGTGTGACCGCTCGCCAACAATCAACGTTCTACTTCTCTGGCCGTGAGTCCTCACTGTCCAATCCCTCCATCAAAAATTCAATCTAACAACTTCGAATAGAATCAGCACAGTGTAGCACGGGAACCAATTTCAAAGGTCCCAGAAGCGGCGATTATGCCGTCACTGATTCCTTGCCACTTACCTCCACAGTCTGGTCTCCGTGCGGAGCTTCCTCGGCCTTGAATATCAATTCTGAGGTCAGGCTTAGTTCGTCGAATTCTGGCGCGACGGGGCAGATCACGGATGATTCTACAGATGGAAAGATCGAGTTTGTTGTTGGCGTTCAATGGCAGCAATGCTAGGCCGTGTTCTGTTCGAAGATGTGAGAACTGTGGGTTGAGTCAGTGGTGATGTGATGGAAAACGGTCTGCTTCGTAGCTAAGAGGGCTGTAAAGCCGGTGTATCTTGCTCTCGGACTGGGTCTGGACAGTGCGACCTTCTTTTTGTTTCAAGGCTCTTTTCAGCGATGCATTGTATCTTCGAGGAAGCATTCCTGTGCATAGTTTGTGTTTGGTCATTATCCAGCATATCATATATTTAAGACATCCAATTAAGTATAAATGTCCTTGAGATTGCTGGACTTTCAAGACATTGAGCAAGCGAATAAAGTCACTTGCCACTCAGAAGAATGCACTGGAATCGGTGGGGTATATGATAAACTCAATTTCTAAAAGAGTCATTTAGCACCTTTGCCCCTATGCATGAGCAATCAATGTTCCAAGTAGCGAGGTTCATCTATCATAGCAAAGTAAAGCAAAGCCCAAGTTATCATGATCATGCCGTAATTCCAGCGCTCTTGGTATACGACGTAGAATCAGTGATGAGCATCCCAGCGATACTTGCGCTTGTAAGAGTCGATATAATACCAGAAATCAGTGCTGAGATGGCGACCTTAGCTACTCTACCACTCTGGTGAGGTGCAAGTTGAGAAAGCACTCCTATCTGTATGCCGACCGAACCAATGTTGCCGAAACCGCAGAGGGCGTAGGTAGCAATGAGGCGAGATCGATTAGAAAGTGTTACATATTCGCCGTTTGGGTCGTTCAACGCCGTGTACTTTGCGGTATGTCAGAACTCGAGCATTGAAGATTAAGGAGGGCAACTTACAGCAACAAACTCATTGGCTATGATCTTCATGCCAATTAACTTGGAGACTTTCAAGAGGTCCCCATTTCGTTCAACACCGAGCAAGAATGCGACAGGGTACAGGAGGTAACTGCAGATGGTCTCGATAGTCAAATCGTGAATATTGAGGTAGTGACCCCACCACCCGAGAAGAGCGTCAACGAGGCCCAGGAGTGAAATAATGCAGAGGAGCGCCGCAATAATCATCCCAGCGACTTTAATGCCAATCCAAGCCCCATTGCCGAAAGCATGAATTGAGTTGACAGGTTTTTCGTCGGTATCTTCTGGTATGACCATGCTGCGTCCTGTGAGCGACTCTTCTGTCTCTGGCCAGCGGAGTTTAGAAATAGCTAACGATGCTGGGATACTCATGACACAGGATGATACTAGTGCAACAGGACTAGCGCCGAGGCCGATGTAGACACCAAGCACAGTTCCAGCGATAGTAGCGAATCCGGAGGTCATTATTTGATGAAGCTCGGAGATGGTCAAATGTGGTAGGAAAGGCTTGATGAGAATCGCCGATTCTCCCATCCCAACAAAGGGGGAGGCAGCTGCAACTACGGTTTCCGCACCTGAAACCCCCATGGAATAAAAGAAGACAGCAGCAAATTTTCTGATCGCCCATTGCAACCAGCCCCAGTAGAATAGGAGTTGCACGAAGGAGATGAAGAACACAACTGCTGGAACGACGGTGATTATGAAGTAATGGGTTTGTACAGCAGCTGTTGCAGTTACGACTAGAATCATGAAGAGTTAGTAAACTCCGGTTTTTATCTAGTGTAGCAGATGCAGTAGAAGAAGGCATATCCGAGAGTAGGATTTTGAGCAGCCTAGGAATGCTTACAAGTTGCACCAAGAGTAGAGAATCCGAGCAGACTTTCGGCAAGATACGAAATGAACTTGAAAATATCATACTAAAGTACAAAGTTAGCCAGGATCGTGGATATATAGGCGATAGCAAGACTCACTCCTGCTTTAGCCCGTAGAACAAAGAGAGCAAGGATGTATTGTGCGAGCATTCCAACGATCACTGTTTGCCACTTGATGGCCTTTCTATTATGAGAGGTGGCGTACAATAGACAAATGAACACCAACAGACCAAATAGACTGATTGCACGGTCCTTGTTCGTGTTGTCGTGTGATTCTGGTGTGGTGAAGGTGCCCACAAGAAAGACAGCAATCGTACCTGCAGCACCAAGTGGCAAGCGAAGCTTTCGTGGTATTCGCCGGGATGGATTGTACATGGATGTGATCCATAATAGTGCGATTGACCTGGTCACGTATTTCGTCGAAATGTACAGGGTGAGGAACCTGACAGAGATGGCAAGCCACAGCAGGGAAGGAATGAGCCAGCCAAGGTCGTGTCTGTGAAGGATGAGGCCAGTGATCCACCATCTGTGCATAACGTGAGTATCGATCTAAACCACAAGACAGGACTGAAGAAGATGCTTACGCAGTCATGACCATCCAAATAGCTAGCAAGACAAGAGGTCGGTACTTGAGGAAGAGACCACGTCGGCCGGAGATGTTGTTAGAGCGTCCCTCCTCCATGGAGAAAGAGTTAGCTGCATCGTCATCAACGATTGGTGCTTGTCTCGAAGCATGCTCGACAGCTGGAGTGTCGATCGGAGATGGTGCCTTGCCGTCAAGAAGGGATCGAACCTTCGGTGTGTGGTTGGTTGACATTGGTCGGAAGCCCTCCACGCGACTGGAGCTGCTACTAGTTGGAGCAGATGGTCCACAAGGACCAAGTTCAAAGACTCCAGTGTTTTTGGCACTGGTTTGGGCGTCCATCTCTGTATGTTCGAAGTTGACGGTGACGAAGAACAAAGAAGAGAGGTTTCGGCTCGCGAAATCTCTGTAAATCGAAGGGGAGAGCGATCACGGAAACAGAAGGAGTGAATAAGTCTCTTAAAGTCACGCCGTAGACAGGACATGAACCGATGATTAGCCTGCACAAGGCGCTCGAGTATTGTTTATCATCATGCCGAAAACGGATGAGGTAGCTCCCAAGTTTGATACTCTTTTCGTATGCTTCGGCGCATTCAGCAAGACTTTCATTAGGGATCAATCCAAATCTTGCAGCTGCGAGAGGCTGACGCCATCGAGACAACATAGGCAGGTGGTAGGACGCACTGCAGCAGTTCGATAATTCCAGATACCATTTTGTGATACGGTCTGATATCGAGGCTGTGAGCATCTCGGAGCGGTACTCATCAACTCGACGACTCAAACCTCTCTTCAATGGCGAGTCTCAGCCATGTGCATGCTCTTACTCCAGCAGCATAGGTTCTCAGAAGGCTAAGATAATAGGCGCTACGGCGAGAACGGTAGCACCGCATGTGGAAGTAGCTGCTGCGGCTTGCAGCCTGTCGTATGGTATGTACTTCGGAAGATATCGAATATGCGTTTGCACGTGGTTTTTTTGATGCACTTTGCAAGGGCATTGCGCCTGATATTCCCTCTGCACACTTCAGGAGACTTGCTGAGTACACATGCTAGATGATGTGGATTTCCAGCTTCGATCTCGATGTTGGAGAATAAGTACGACCGACCGTCAAGTACCATGAACTTCTCTTCTTACTCCTAGGATGGACTAGCGAGAGGGTCCCCCGGACTGATATCAGGGTGACGAATCTTATTGTCTGCCAGCAAGTGCTCCATCGAGATTCTTAAACTATACGTATCTTGCGCGCCGGGGCGAGAGTTTGCCCAGCTCCGATTCTTGTATATATGCCAAGGATTAAGAAGGACAGATAGACGTGTTAAGTAGATTCCAATGCCTTTGCGTTTCGAGAAGTCCAGACAGGAGGTCATCGCGACTGAGGAGGATTGCTCACGTGATAGCTGAATTTCCCTTCAGGTACGCCATTTCGGCATTGATCCGCGCTTGAGACAGCCTCCAAGATAAGAGACATCCCAGATGGATCAGGGTCTTCCAATGTGAGGCGTTGAAGTCTGATAGATCCACGTCAAAAGATCACGTGCCAATGGTAACGTGCTCTTGAAGTATAGGTACTCCGTGTTTCTCAACGGCCTGAGCCGAAATGGCAAAAAATAGTAGTCGACACCTGTGATAGTTATTAACATCTTCTAGCACAACTAGAAGTGTTTCGAAAAGAAGTTTCTTGGTAGTGGTTCCGAGATTTGAGAAGTTCCATACTGAAGAGTCCCTTTAATCATGATCAGTCGTCATGGCCCACTATGTTTTGGCAGGGACTCACGTTCTTGAGCACTCGTAGAAAGAAACTCTCGCACTAGAAACTAAACGCACTAAGAAAATCCTAGGAGGGGTGAGAGATTGAAGAGCTAACTTGTTTCGAATCGAGCGCGGTTGAATGTTAAGTCAGGTCTTTTGTTGGTTGGTTGCATTCCGTATAACTGGATTGGATATGTCTACGTAGATATGTCAATGACAATAGCCTTTGAAGGTATGACAGCTTCAACCTACGATAGTATTGAGTTCTTGGGACTAGCTCCTTGACGTCACAGTTTGACTTTCCGGCGCTTTCAGTTGTTCCTCGAAGAATGCCACTCGACCGACCCTTGATGTACTCGATCCATCTAGCTAAAGTCAATGGAATATTTAGTTTCGAGTTTATTAGAACCATAAAGGTAGCCTGCGGTGTTTTATTCAAGATGACGATACACATTATCCTGACGGATGGTTGCGTCATTGCAAACATATCCCGTGATACTTTAGTGGCTTATCATGCGTTGGATGTCTTGCCATACTTCTTCAAAGGACTTTTCTGTCATGGAGTTTGATGCTATTGGGTAGCTGTGTGGGCGCCTTGAGAAGAGCTATCCTAGCTCTAGCTTTATTCCAATTCTTGTAGCTTGCCTTTAGCAAGAGAGAGCCGGCAGTACAAGAGGACGTCGAATGTGGTGTGAAGCATCTCTAGGAGTTTGTGGTAGTCAAGACTGCATTCTGAGTTGGTCAGCATGTCTTTGTTCAGAGCATAGAATTCTGTAGGAAATGTGCGGACTAGAATCCTTAAATCCTCTCCTTCTTTATAGTATGACGTCGTAGGACAATGTTAAAGGCGAAAGAAGTCTTCGAATGGGCCCTACAAGCAAGCTTAGGTTATTAATACTATGCTAAAGTAGGAGAGAAAACCTAATGGCAACTTACATAGTACGGTTTCTGATCCATGTATCTCAGTCGCAGTACGACGCCACAATACTTCTATACCTCTGGCGTGTTTCTGGCTTGTTTGATTTTGATTTTTGTGGGCTCTGGAGGGCCCCGCAATTGAGCCTGCGCCATCGAGTACTGCAGCGTTTGCAGAACAACGGCGATCTCTTAAACTGGAGACAGATACCATGGAGTAGATCGGGGCGCGGCCGGTAGAGAAGAAGATCTCTAGAGTCTTATAGTGTTCCTTTGTTGTGTTAATGCCTTGGGCTTTGCGGTGCATGTCGAGCGGGGTGCCACAAGGTGAGCAACTGCGACCTAGGAAGTCGGGGCCAGGTGTTCTAGAGTCGATTGACATTCTGTTAAGCAAATAGAGATCTCGAGAGAAGTTTTATTCCTCTGAGGCGTGCGTAGATTTTGAGAACTCTGGGAGCCAAATCAGTGACTCTGTCAGGACGGGTCCGTGCCGCAATCTCAGTGACTTGGTATGCGGGGCATGCTGCCTCCAGCAGCGCACGCCTATCGTAGGCATCTTGCTAGAACGTGACAAATAGGGAGCTGCTGATCTTGGAGATAGATTGGTAGTGGTCGCAACGTGCCAGATTGTAGAGCTTTCGTGGGGGCTAGATCAAGGAGGATGAAACGATGTGGTGCTGTGGCTGGAGAGATTGAAATATTTTTAGGCTACTTCGGTTCAGCCCAACCCGGAAGGCCGCATTGACTGCAATGCGTGTTGTTAGATTGCACAGAGGCACGGTGACTTCCTTCTTCGAGCTTGTGGGTAAGAACTGGCCAATGAAAATAGATCTTATTGAAGTCAGCGATATGTTCTCCATTGAGAGGGGGTATTTCTCAACACCTGCAGAGCTCGTCCCGCTCGTAGATCTTGAAGGGCAGGCCAAGTACAGTACTCACAAAGATGAATCGTCAGCCATTCGAAAGAATAGAAAAACAAAATAAGTTATTCCAAAGAGGGACAATCTTGGCCCTATAGGCAAATGTACCTAGGTAGAAACAATTTTAAGATACATTACCACGCAGAAATTACGAGCCACATCCTTTGTAAATATTAGATCAAACCTATCCTCTCCTCGTTTTCCAAATATTTCATTTAATATCTTACCCAAATATATATTGACTACAAAACATCTCAGCATCCCATCCATAATAAAGTTGTGGAATTAAATGATGTTCAACATCTTCTAACGTGTAGTAGGAGCATGCGGGGCATGGCGGGGTAAAAATGTGGCTGATGCATCGTACAAGTTCCCCTTTACATACAAATTAACTACAAATAATCCTTCTTTAAACAAAGTTTCCTAAGTTGGATATTTGTGGAACCTTAGAGACCCTCATGCAAGCAGGACAGCTGCATCTATCCTTTCCCAATTGTACGAAAATCGCAGCATCCGTTCCGAGACATGCTATGGAAATTTCTGTGAGAAATCCAGGACCGCTTGTCGGCAGTGCCGTCTAGCTGACATCGCATTTTAAAAGTCGCCTCGCAATTCACAATCCTAACAAGATACGGCATGGAAAGTCCAAACCTGTAGTCTTTATCAAAACATTCATATCGCTCTATATTCTAAACAATGTCCAGTCTTTCATCACACTATATGTGCAAAGAACCACCGGTCCCGTGACTTTTTCGCTAACCCTTTCTCACTTCTCACATACTCGCCATCACTACTTTCTCCCTTTGTACCACAGAAATGACCTACCAACGGTAAATCCCGTTTGGAGTATAGTCCAATTCTAGCGTTATATCGTCACACAACCCTCTTTCCATAGAACTACTGCTTACACTTTCCCTCAATATTCACCATCTCCCAATCTCAGCTGCATAGTTGTCAAGACACGCAAGGGAAGAAAATGATTGCAAGTGGAGATTTCCCTTCTTATTTCTAGAACAATGGTGACCAAGCACCTCTATCGAAAATGCCTGAGTCTGACATAGACGAACCTCCCTCATCGGATGCCATAAAACATCAATGGGAATAGGTATATCCCAATGGGCCAGTCATCAATAGGGCGCCTAAAAGCGCCAAGTACAAATACACCTGTCTCGAACCTTGCCGGACCCGAAAATTTTGCCTTCCTAACCCGCCTCTATTTGCCAACATGAAATTTTCTCACCTGAGGGCTGCATATACTAGGAGAAAGTCGTGAAGTGTCGTTAGTTGTATAGATTCGTGTCGAAAATGGGTATAATAGGAGAGGAGGCCAATGCTCGTATATTCCTAGGAATGAGTGGGGATGATTTGGGCTTGTAGCGAGGCCCAAAGAAGAGGGGGTGGCGATAGTGTGGTTGGTGGGGTATTTTGAGATGAGCGATTGTTGATACGCCATTGAGATCAAGCATTGAAGGATTCGAGACAATGGGTATAATGATGCTCGGGGATCAAGTTTCGGCTCGAGGAACGTCTGCGCGTACTCTCGTGTTTGTAAACCCATTTTGGCGTTGATCTTAAGAAGCGTGTGGACGGCTTGGTGAAGGAGCAAAGTACATCTTCAAGAATCCTTCTGCTGATCAGCAAACGGACAACAGATAGCCGAATTATCGCCACCCTCAGGATAACTTGTTGGTAAGTGTTGCTTTTCGGGGTGCTGCTTTCCATCTGGTAATGGCCAACCTGTCGAAGAGTTCGGCATGCCTAAGGGAATTAAATTCTCGAGCCCTACTCCAACAATTTTTCCAGTAGCTGACCAAGGAAAACCCGGAGGGTTTGAATTCTGTTGATTATTGGGAGTAGATGATCGGATGGGGTATTGCATCGTGTTTCCAGAAGACGGTTGGTTGCTTTGAGTCTTTCCGGAAAGTATCGATGCGCCGCCTGCAAAGGAACTTAGCCCTGTTTGGTCGAAGAGAGTGTTGGAGCTGGTATTAGGAGTAAGAGTATCTAGATGTGAGGATTCCTTATTCATATCGAGGACAGACTTCATACCAGTGTCCCGATTCGACGAAGGTTCAGAAGGTACGTTCGGACTCTCTCCAGAGTTTGGACTGCTGCTACTATAGTCTCTCAGCAAGACCCCAGCGGCTACAGGATGGATATTGGTGTTGCGCACAAAGGCTTGGAGATTGGCGTAGGTCATTGGAAGCCCATGACGGTCCGGTAGGAGCCCATTGATTGGCAGACTAGGAATATCAGGATTCTCGGGACTTTCAGTAGTATTCACGCATTCTACGCTTGGTCGTTGCGATGGTTGGACTATACCAGCAGCCTGCATGTCGAGTTCTACTTGTGCTGTGAAGTGATTCGTAATGTTGTGTTTCGCTCCTATCGATCTCATGGCAGAAAGTAAGAATTCCAAGGTGGTCATACAATTGGGGTCGCGAGTTCCCCTTTTATAATCCTTCACGTACACACCAGCAGACACGTAAAGACAAAACCCAATCCAAGGATGCATCTAAGACACCATTAGTCTTGTTTCATGTTCGAGCTCTGAGAATTACCGTTATGGGATCAACGTGACAGATAAGACGCATTATGTTAGCAATCTCTTCAGCAGCCAACAGACAACGCGCTCGACTTTGCTGTATGAAAGCTTGGTCGAGTGAATGCTTTTCGGCTGTAAGAATCGCCGCTTGATGGAGACATATCGCCGAGGCATGGATGTTCATGTGGATAAAAACGACGTTCATGTTTCGTGCACCTGCTGGAAGTCTCAAATGATCCGGAAGGAACATGAAGGTATTGGATAGCACATTGTCCATTTTCCTGTGCCGTTTCCAGAACTCCCCATTTCCGAGATCCTCGGGATGCTCGTCAGGCCCGGATTTATGAAGATGTTGGAAGTTGTGTCCAAAAAGAGTGGCTGATAAAATGACACCAGCAAAGGGAGAGAGACTCCGAGCACCATCCGGTGTAAGTGCTTCTGCGAGCGAGATAGTTGGTTGCATGATCCCTTGCTCAAAGGCCTCTTCAGATGAAGGTAAATTTGTTTGGATCTATAATATGACTTAGCGTAATTTGCATAAGTATAGATTCTAGAGTACTAACCTCACTTTCATCAATCAGCATAGGCCAGCCCGTCCCCGAACTAGCCCATCGATCACCATAATATGCGGCCCAAAACGTTCGACGTCGCTCTTCTAGCTCAATCCAGTCTCGGGCGGGGGGCAATATCTGTTTGAATTCCGAATTGCTAATATCCAATCTGTAGAGACCTAGCATTTGGGTCAAGCGAACCATCCTTCCCGTGCTCATCCAAGAACGTGAGAAGTAAGTCTTCTTGGCTTCGAAATTGGATATAAGCCCCCATGTTTGCGCGTGATACACCGAAACAAATGATTCGCCATGTCCCTGGACACTGTTAGCATTTCCCGACAGTGGACCACTTGTCTGCATACTTTCATCTCTGCATCTTGTATATATCTTCGGGCTCGCTCATACAGCAGGTCCTCGTAACAACGATATTTGTCGGAAAGAGAGGCCGCGACTGCCCACATCGCATAACGCAAACAGACCGGAGGACGAAAGTTCGGTGATTTTGATAGTGACGTGTAATAGCGATACTTGTGCATCATCGGAACCTGAGGGTGGAATTTTTCGAAATATATTTGATGCAAATCATCCATCATCTCCTGTGGGGGGAGAGGCTCCTGTAGACCCAATTCTAGCAATTCATGGGAGAAGAAGTCGCCCATAGGAATCGTGGGATCAAGGGGTTGAAATCCAAAGCCAGCTGAGTTAAGATCGAAGGTATCATCCAAGAGCCCGTCGTCCCCCATATCAATATTCATGTCCATAGTCAAATCATTCCAGTCCGCGTCCATACTCGTGCTCTTTGCGCCTTGAGTAGTATTCGCCTTGATTTGTTCGGAAACCAGTTGTGTCTCGACCTGTGCTATGCAATGTCAGAATCGCATGGCATATACAGCTAATCCAGCGCATACCAAGTCTTGCTTCCAATTCCTTCATATTCCGCCTCTTCGAGCCCAAGTTCCTCCTCCGCTCCGGGTACTCGCAATCGTGTCGCAACCTCGTACAAGTACCACATTTTGGCTTGATGCGGTCGCATTTCAACTTCCTCTTCCTGCATGACACACACGATATCGTTTTCTCGATCGGTTTGCCCTCGTTTGCGGCCGACGCTGACGGACCTGCTGCTGATGGTTGAGCTTCGACTGTGCTGCCTCCTCTGTGGTTTGGCGGTCTTGACAAGGGATCTACTTCTGATGGAGGGCCGTGGTAGTCGGGATCCTCCTCCCTTGCTGCCATGTCAAGCAGGCTCATAAAAGACGCGAAACTCATGGATCATGCACCAGGGCTGATTTCACGCAGAAGACAGTATTTACATCATATCACCAAGTCGTGGAGTGGTGTTGCTGGGATCTTGAATCATTCCATGTGGTCGCTCTCGCACGCCGTAGCACTACGCCATAAGTAAACTCGTAATCAGCCCGGGGCCCGATAACCTTAGCGGACGGCACAGGCCGTGAGAATCTCAGCCTTGCAGCCTTACCAATTCGGCCTGGAGAGGAGAGGGTACCCATCAAGGTGTCCGATGTTATTTTCGACATCCAACGTCCATCGTCCTTCGTTCTCCTCTTATATCCCGCTCTTCAACGTCAATCTCACTTCTCTCATTACCCATGACTTTCTACATCACTCTCAACTCCCAGGAACCTCCATCAGTTGCACCAGCGTGCCCTGAAATCGTCCCAACTGCCCTGCCAGCGCTCAAAAACTGTGTTGAATGGTTGTACAAGTGGTACAGGATTGACTGCTCATTCACCACTGTCTAGGCACAAGTGTGTATAGTGCTTCGTCAGATTTTGATACTTCTCATTCTTCTTGAACGGTCTGGATGGTTTCAAATGTTTTATGAAACACGAGGAAAGCAAGTTGTGTATACAATGGGTGCAGACATGGAGACACATCCAATTCTCCGCGTCTTATCAGAACTTACCGTGGAGATGATGTCGATTCCCGAGACATCCTTTGCAACTTTTCCCAAGCCAATGGTTACCAGGCGGTACGAGATTCTCAGAAAGCACTGTTTTGGTGAGTGGGACATCAACGCTCATGCAGCCTCCCGGCTCCCGGCGCTGTCGAGCAGTGATGTTGGGCGCTCATAAGAGCTTGGTCTGCGCTTTGATGGAGAAGTATCAGAACCATTCGACGATATTCTGGACTTCGATTCTTGACCTTTACGTTTGACTGATAAAGGTTCGGCTGCTTGTTCAGTTAATGAACCTCCAGGAGCGGTGCTCGTTGCGATCGACTGCAGAACCAAACATTCATCTTTCCTTTTGACCATCGCATCGCAGCCAGTTTTCAAGTTTCGTGATGTCAAAGTGTTGCAAGCACGATGATGACGATAGCCATCATTCTCATTATCGAGAGCTTTCTTTGCCGGAATCTATGTTAGCTCCACATGCATCGTTCACCGACGACGCTGGGGCCTTTCGCTACCTTGAACCTGGATGCTCAACCAATACAAACGCTGCCGCAGTCGGGAGCAGTCTCGGATGCCAAGCAAGAACCTCCGTTCAGGACCATCGAAACGCCCACTTCCCAAATACAAACGAAACATCTCACCGTACCCCGCTTTCACACGAAGAAGAAAGCACTTTACACGACCAAAAACACCACATCTCGTTCCTGATGGGCTGCTGCGCTGAGAAGTCTTGTTGCTCCTCCAGAGAGTCGGATACCTCAGATGAAAAAGTTCCAGAGGTCTCAGACTCTCAATCGGAGATTGCGAAGCTCAAAGATGGATCATCGGTGTCAATCATCGATGTCGAAAATGCCGCAACTTCTACAAACGCAGCGACAGTTACCTTGAGCGTTCAAGGAATGACATGTACTGGATGCGAGAAAACTCTTCAGAAAGCGCTAGCTTCTATCCCAAGTGTTTCGGACATAAAGACGAATCTACTCCTTGCACAAGCAGAATTCAGCCTCGAGGAATCTGCATCGTATCATATTGACAATATTGCTCAGGTCATCGAAGCCAAGACAGGATTCTTCTGCAAGAAGATAGATCAAGAGGGAGAGGAGCTGGAACTCACTTTGCCTCACCGTATCACAAAATTAAGTGGCAACCTGCCGAAAGGAGTGCTCGACCTCCATTACAATGGACAATATGTACGCGTATCTTATGATCCGAGAATCATCGGCGCTCGCACCGTCTGTGCACATCACTTCTTCCAATCTGCTCATCTCTCACCACCATCTCCCCCACCAGTCGTCGCAGCGGGTCGAGCCCAGTTCCGAAAAGAACTATACATGACAATCCTATCTGCCATTTTAACCATTCCAGTGCTTATTTTGGCCTACGCCAAATTACCAAAGCATGACATTCTATACGGAGCAATATCTTTGTTCCTCGCTACAATGGTGCAAGGTGTAGTCGCTCGAGAGTTCTATGTCAGAGCTTTCAGGACCTTGATCTTCTCAAGAATGGCCGAGATGGATATGCTTGTAGTCTTGAGCTCTACAACCGCATACATCTATTCGGTCATTGCATACGGTTTCCTCGCTGCAGGGGATCGTCTACCGACTGGTCAATTCTTTGAGACGAGTACGCTTCTGGTGACGCTTATCATGGTCGGACGAACTATTGCGACTTTCTCCCGACAGTCCGCCGTAGAATCAATATCTATCGAGTCGTTGCAAGTACAAACCGCTACCGTTGTGGATGATACAGGTAAAGAAGAGACTATCGATGCTCGACTTCTTCAATACGGAGACACATTCAAAGTTCTCCCAGACATAGCTATCGTCACCGACGGCATCATTATCGAAGGAAAAACTGAAGTTGACGAGTCCATGGTCACCGGCGAAGCAATCCTCATCACCAAACAACCCGGAGACTCCATCATCGCTGGCTCACTCAACCATTCCGGTACAATTCTCGTTAAGCTCACTCGTCTCCCATCCGAAAACACTATCAAGACAATCAGCGCCATGGTCGACGAAGCCAAATCATCCAAAGCCAAAGTCCAAGAGATCGCAGACCAAGTAGCGGGTTACTTCACCTACGGAATCCTCGCCATCACCATCCTCGTGTTCCTCATCTGGGTCGCTGTCGGAAAAGCAGTTCGGCATCAAAGTACATCCACAGCATGTATCAACGCCATGACCTTCGCCATCTCAACACTCATCGTCTCCTGTCCCTGCGCCATCGGTCTTGCCGTCCCAATGGTAGTTCTCATCGCCGGCGGAGTAGGAGCCCGGCAGGGCCTGATCTTCAAAACCGGAGAATCGCTCGAGATCGCACGAAAAGTAACACACATCGTATTCGATAAAACGGGAACTCTAACAGAAGGCAACCTCTCCGTTGTCGAAGAAGAGTACTTCGACGCCCCTGAGACTGTCCTTCCTCTTATCCTAGCTATTACAGCAAACAGCAACCACCCCGTTTCCCGCGGCATTCATTCCCACCTAAAATCCAAAACAGAATCGATCAAGCCAGCACCACACATAACCATAACCTCCATCCCCGGCTCCGGCCTCGAAGCAAAATGGCAAAGTCATACCCTCCGCGCTGGAAACGCCGAGTGGCTATCTCTCACCACCCACTCCGCTGTCACCAATCTTCTCTCCCTCAACCTAACAACCCTCTGCATAACCCTTGACAACAAACCCATCGCGATCTTCGGGCTCCGCGATACTCTCCGTCCCTCTTCTCTCCCCCTCATTACCGCGCTCAAAAGGCGCGGGATAGGAATCTCGCTCGTGAGCGGGGATAACGCCTCTTCAGTCTTCGCTCTAGCGACTCAACTAAGAATTGAAAAAGAGAACGTAAGGGCAGGATACCATCCCGCTCAAAAAGCCGAGTATGTGAAATCCCTACTCGAGGCCGGAGGGAAAGGGATGCGGAAACGGAAGAGAAGAGAAACAGTAATGTTCGTAGGCGATGGGACGAACGATGCGTTGGCGTTAGCAGTGGCCAGCGTTGGGGTTTCAATTTCTCCTGTTTCTTCTTCTTCCTCATCTTCGTCCCTGCCCTCAAACCTTCCATCAAACACCAATCCAAACACCAAAGCATCCTCCATCTCTGCCTCCGCATCCTCAATCATCCTCCTGCACCCCTCGCTCTCTCCCCTCCTAACTCTTCTTTCCCTATCTCGAGCCTTCCATCGACGCGTGGTGTTTAATTTCGTCTGGAGCGCGGTTTATAACCTCGTTGCGATACTATTAGCTGCGGGTGCTTTTGAGAGTCTCGGGAGAGGCGGGGGAGGGAGCGGGGATGGGGAAGGGGGAGTGAGGATCCCACCGATGTATGCGGGGTTGGGGGAGTGTGTTAGTGTTGTGCCGGTGATTTTGGTAGCGGTTGGGTTGAGGTGGGCGAGGCTTTGAGTGAGGGGGCTTTAAGCTGGGAGCTGGGGATTGGATATGGGTATTGATTGGATGGATGGATGCTCGGTATAGGGGAAAGCGGGGTGGTTGGTTGGGATATGGCTCGGAGTTGGAGAGTAAGTTAATTACAGCAAGCATGTCATATGTTGATTCAGTTATTAAAGGGAAAGGAAAATTGTCACGCAAACAGAACTCTGCTTAGGAACCCAGGAGGTTAAAGAATCAGGAAAACGATGCAATGAATTATAACATATGCCCTATCCCCATTCCCCCCTTGGAATAAAAAAAAATTGATATCTACCCATCGCAATGCCAAGGCGCAATACACAATCCTAAATCCTTCTCTTACATACAAAACTCTCTCCATTCCATCTCTCGCTCGCAACAATATACCCCCAGTCCTACAAGAATGATAGATACCTATACAACGCCCCGAACACCCTGCTCGTAAATACAATTAATATCGAATATCGAATTTCGGAACTCCTTCGCTCGCTTGCTTTGATGGTTTGTATGTATTTACCGCCAGACGCCAGACTCCGTGAAACCAAACCCATAATTCCCAGTACGGTACATAAGAAATCCATGATCGAGCCTCATGGGATGGGCGTCGTGTTTTGGGATCCTTCCTTCCTTGCTTCTTTAATCGCGGATATAAAACCCCTGGGTTCTAATTCGCCTTTCTCTCCTATCTTTCTTTCCTTCGTTTCATTCCGTGCCTTCGATTGCAGCTTCTTGATGTTTCGTCTCGCGGATAGAGCCCAGGAGGGGCTTTCTTTCCAGCTTTTGATCTATTCTTCGTTCATTTTCTTTGCAATGGGCGGTAGGTATCGGTATCGGTATCGGTATCGGTATATCTGCCAGCGCATTGTTTCCTTCCAGTAATGACTGTCTCCTTGGATCTATCTCTCCTTCTTTCTTTCTTTCCTCCTCTCCTTCCTTTCCCTCTTATCTTATCCTTCATTTCAACTTCGCTTCCACTCTTTGCGGAAGTAATATCCCCCTCTTCCTTCAATTCGATTTAGTTGATTGTTTGGTATTTCGTTTGGCGCATAGTAACTGTTTAGACATTTGTCCTCGTCACCCGGACCCGAGTCACCGTCTCACTCCTTGAGCTTCGACTTCGGCTACTCCCATGTCTGGATGAGCGCTTGCGCGTGCTTTGCGCCAGCCAGCAACAATCGACCGCGCCTGATACGATCATGATAAAATGTACCGCACTATCAATCGCATGCGCATTAGCATTTCTCTCCTCAATCTCTCTCCGTCCCCATCCCCATCCCAGTAACGCCACACAACCAGAATCAAAAGCCAAAGAGAAAAGGGGGGAGGGAAAACTCACAGCAAAACCCCTAACAACCAATCCGACGTCGTAACCAAATCCGGATGCCGCAGCGGTCGATTATTCCCATCCCCATCATTCTTCACCACAATATTATTCAAGATGCCCCCCACACAGAACCCCACCGCCAGCGTATCCAAGAATATCAATCCGCCGGGGGGGATTCTGGTCCAGGAGCACAAGCAGATGATGTCGACGGGATTGAGGATTAGGCACCAGATGGAAGCGACGTAGGCGAAGACGGGAGAGGCGCCTTCGCTGGAGAGCTGGATGGCGAGCACGAGGGCGCCGATGGCGATGCCGAGGCCGATGGTGCGGAAGATGAGTGCGGAGAGACGGAGATTTTCGGGGTAGAGTTGCGTGGCCATGGTGGTGGAGGTGCGGCGGCTGGAGGACATGGTGAGAGAGGGAGAATGGGGGCGCAAGAGGTGAATTCTTATATATTGGAGAGTGGATGAATTGGGTGTGGTTGGGCTGGCAATGAGGTGGTTGAATATTTTTCTAAGGTGTGGATGGGAGGGATGGAGGTGTGTTTTGTTGATATAATGTGAGGTGTAAAGGTATGGGGGTGGGTTGCGATAAGTGGGATTCCCGTCTCAACTTGTCTTGTCGGCGGCTGTAGGCTGTCTGTCTCGTAGGAGAATTGGGAAGGAGGGAGGGAAGGGAGACGGATGGGAAGGCTGACTGTACTGTATGTACTGTCTTGTCCTGTACTCTGCCGGTCCGGTCGTGGAGGAGGAATCCCCGCAATGTTATATGCGATGACGGTATATGCAGGGGAGACTCGCAACAGTAAGCAACCCACCCGGGCCAAAACCACCAAAGAAGTAAACACAAAAGGACCGCGCGAATTGAACGCTGTAATCAAGAAGGAGAATTACGTGCGCAATCAAGAGATGCTAATGCAGGGGATTTTAAGCTGGTCCCCTTGGGAAGGACGAAGGTAGGAGCTTTGATGGAAATCTAGAAGATCAAACAGTGAGCTGTGTCACTACACCATAGCTCTCTTATCTTCGACCCCTCCTCCCGAAAAGCGAAGGAGGAGGCTGCAGCTTGCCTCGAAGACTTGAGCGCGGATTTGACGACCGACCATTGCAGCTTGCACCAACCACCAACCACCAATCGCCAACCACCACCCTCCGCCCACTACTGGACTCGCTGGACTCGAATGCTGGTGAGGAACGGCAGCGGCAGCAGCTTGCAAGTTGCAACCCAGCCTGCATGACGCTTTCGCTGCAACCAGCAACCAGCTGCAGCTCATCAGCCTAAAATATCCATCTCCGACCGATCGGTTCCACCCGCGCACGGCGGCAGCGCGGTGCTGACGAGTGACAACTCACGGCTCTGGCACGGAGGCTCGGGAGACCAACAGGATCATTCATCTGACGACGCCATCGACTTTCCTGCCTAGCAGAATGCCAGTAACAGCATTGCGCAAATCAAGGGACGAGGGTGTCAACCGACATGCATACGCACTCTCGTATGGGGTCTTGAAACAGAACACACACGGCATTTCGGATCTGTGGGTGGTGGATTGTTGGTGCTGTGATACCTCCCTAGTAATCAGGCGATAAGAGGTACGATAAGAGAAGGCTGGGAGCTCAAGAGAGGCTTCTGACCTCCCTTCGTGATGTGGCGCATTAATTAATATGTCTCGTGGTATGAATATTGTTCATTTGTGACAAGCACTCGCTGCCTCTGTGATACCCGCGACGTTGCTATTGTTATTGTTGATGTTGACAGCGAGGACCAGCAAGTTTGTAAGCTCGAGCTCAAAGACCTTGGGAAATTTAGTGCAGATCGCTAAAAGGATGGTAACCATAGCAGCTCCGCCGGGACCTGATAATCAACCTCGCCACTCGTCAAGACAACTCTATTAAGACGTCTTTGTATATAACTCAAGGACTGAGACATGCTTTGCATCCTTCGACTGAAGAAATATGTGTTTGTTTTTGTGGGAGTTCTCCTCGAAGAGAAAGAGCTCTCGCAAGGTTCCTCCCTGTTTGTTCGATCTGAATGAACCAATGATCCCCTCCTTGGTTACATCCACATTTTGAAAGTTCTAAGCTACTTCTGAGACATGCGGGTATTCGTCCGCCTTACTTTCCTCTCTAACTCCGTTCGGGAAACGGCAGTCTTTGTGGGGTGCGTCATTTGCATAAGAGCTGCCTATTCGTCACGCGCATTTCCGAAGGCCGATGAGACCATCATATTTTCCCTTCTGTTCGAGGAATACATGGGTTCATGAGGTGCCCGATGCCACTTTTCACCAAAGTTGCAGGAACTGAACGCCTCAAGTCTTGAGGGAAATGAAAGATAGAAAATCCCAGCGCTAGGCACAATAGCTCGAACAATTTGGCAACTCATAACGCATAACGTAAAATATCTCATCCAGAGAAAGGTATGAGTAGCGAATTGTAACACAGTTTAGCATTGCACAATAGTCGATCCAGTCTTCAAATATGACGATACTTGAGAAGTTGCAGTTGCGCTGACGTGACCTTGCACGGCTACTTCCATTTGACAAGCCCATAAATACATAAAGTTACTCGCCATTACAGTGGAATCTTCCACAATATATGAAGCTCTTCTGATATATTGCTTCCTAATGTATTTGCATAAGGGTATCCAAAAAGATCGAGCTAGCATCAAGTCACGTGATATGAATAGGTCGATTGTTGAACGTTCGTCATCAACGTAGACGACTAAGTGCGACGTGCAACAAAACACATTTGAACATTTGAAGAGAATGACTTCGTATTATCACCAATTGACGACTATGGCACATTCTCTTGGCCCATAATTCAAAATAGTAGAAGGACATCCCGAAACCTTTGCTCGAAGAGAAGTTTTACCCGAAACATTTGCCTCTGCAAGCCCCCCAAGAGAAGTTCTACCCGACGATCTTTGGGCAGGCCAACTGCCATTTTTGATCGCGACGTGCAACAAAACTCAATTGAAACAAAATCACAACTTTGCAACACCACTAATTGAGGGACGTGTTCTCTCAAAATTCGAAAATGTAGTAAGATATACTCAAGGTTTTGCCTACTCGAATCTTTGTCTAGAAAATAAAGGGGAGAATTCTCTCAGGAATTTCATCAACGACTTTTGGGCAGTTTAGCTGCCACTTTTGATTGCGATGTGCAACGAAACTCGAACAATTCAAGCCATCCACGTGACCGAGACTTAATTGACCAATTGCTGGAAATAACAGGCTTTCTTGGTGAAAGGAACTAATCCAATCATCTCAGTGCTTGGAAACGCCAACTTAGAGGGAGAAGGAATGACCTCAAAAAGAAGGGGAAAAACGACTAAACTGCAAGAGAAGCTGTGGTCATGAAACACCACAACTACCTAGGTAAGCGTGACTGCCCTAGATCAAATGTCGCACCGCGATCTGAACATCATAATATTCGGTACAGCTCTTGGCAGAGAAGAGAGATGGTAGTACTTGAAATGTATGATTGCGCTCAAAATTGTATCGAAAAAGTTAATGATACGATGCTGAATTTGAGAGCCTTCTCGGTTCAGCCTAGCCCGGAGGTGCGGGCGCTCATTGGTGATCTCGGCCTGGCTACGCCACTTCGAGAAGGAACGCCGTGCACGACTTACCTAGGTAACCACGGCTTCTTGCACGACATCTTCTCCTCCTCATCTTTCCCTCTACCTCTGCCTCGACGTCGCGACATGTTCAGGAATCATCTGCACGACCCTTGAAGCCACTATGACGCTTCTTCATATCCATAATGATCTATCAGTTCGAGGTTTGCGCGTCTCCAGTCCTCCTGACCAAAGTTCGAGTACAACATGGTCAGAAGCATTCCCTCAAGCTACCATTCAACTGGCCATGTCTTTGAGTTCTACGGCTGACCGGAGCCGAAGGAGACTAGAACGTGGGATCTTCATGATCAGATACCAAAGCATCGAAGCCTCGACCAGATAAGCCTCCTTCGCATACACCAAAGTCTTCCATTTGATTAAGGGACTTCCACGCGATCATGTGAAGAGAGACCTGTGGGGACGTGTGAAGGGGTATCTCGCGTGATGGATTCCGGCCTCAACGGAGGATATCCTCCAGATTGAAGAACCATACCACAGCTCTTTCCTCTGAACAACCCGTTCATCTGGTCTGTGGAGATGCGCAACTTTGCTTCAATCGGATCCAAGAGATTCTATGCACCCCGCAATACTGTCGAGGGATAAATTCAAGAGGCAATTCAGGTCATCCCAGCTCGGCACTTCTTTCCCTGGCCACATGATTGGCCCGAGCGACCAATATATTGCGCCAAGACTTCCATATAAAGTGCAGATATTACCAAACCTGGGGAGCGAGGCTGGATCTCAGGTCGACCCTTCGGATAGTGACTATCCATCTCAGGCAAAAGCAAGCCAAATATTAGAATCTCTTCTCATTTGCATTGTTTTATTGGTTTGGTGCACAGCCTCTTCGAGAACATATTTCGATTCAAGGGTACCAAGGATACCCACAATCTCTCGATCTGTATTGCAATGCTTAATTTGTTGGATTATTCCCAATTTGGCTGGTACCTGATGCCCCTTTCGTTGCCCTCGCCCTCGGTTTCGGACGGAAATGTGCCGTTGCTGGAAAGTCAGCAATGATTCCAGCACTTTATGTGAAGTTTCATATGATAAAAACGTGCATTTCCAATGCCATGCGCTTATCAGCCTGTTTTTAAGGACCATTTGCATCCCGAATCTATTCGTCAGGTGTTTTAACAGATTCTGCCATGAATGAAATAATCGCCGGGCAGACTGCACTGTTGATCCGCAAGGCGGCGAAACTTACGGCGGGACTTCCTGATCCCCTCATTCTGTTCTAGAAAACTGTCCATTCCATGGGTCACCAGGCCAAGGCGATAGAATATCCGCAAGTGTCGGCCCTAGGATTCCTGATCCCGTTCAGGCACAGGAAAAGTCTCTTCAGATTACCATGGCACATCTCCGCATTGTTCGTATAAGAAGGACGTCGTCCTACCTCCACGGCCAATCCCCCACCTCATCATCCACCTCCTCACCTCAGTCCAAGATCGATCAAGATGAAGTACGCTTTGGGTTTAGCTGCATGCGCGGCTCTCGCTATTGCGACTCCCACCAAGACCGTCGAGAAGCGTGAACCTAACGACGCATGTGCGTCCGCGGTCACTATTGCAGCGGGTTCGAACCCTTTCACTGGCCGTACGCTCCACGCCAACTCGGCATACGCTTCTGAGATTGCTACCGCTATGCAAAGCGTGACGGATACCTCCATCATCGCCCAGGCCTCTCAAGTCGCCCAGACCGGTACCTTCTTGTGGATGTAAGCATTGAACTCTGTCCTTGAATATGAGCATCTCACTAATTATCCTACCCAACAGTGATACCATTGCCAGAGTTCCATTGGTTGCTCAAATGCTTGCAGAGACTCCCTGCTCGGACATCATGGGTCTTGTCATCTACGATTTGCCAGGACGTGATTGCGCCGCCAAGGCGTCTAACGGTGAACTCAAGACCGGAGAATTGGACAAATACAAGTCTCAGTACATTGACCGTGAGTTCTCATCTCTTGGCGTTAGAAAATCATCTTGCTAAGTCCTCTTCAGCCATTGTTGCTGCCATCAAGGCTGCACCAAATGTCGCCGTTGCTTTGATCATCGAGCCTGATTCCCTACCCAACTTGGTCACCAACGCAAACTTGACAACTTGCTCCAGCGCCAAGTCAGACTACGAGAGTGGTGTTGCGTACGCTCTCAAGAATCTCAATCTTCCTAACGTCGCCATGTACATCGATGCTGGTCACGGAGGATGGCTCGGATGGGATGCCAATCTTCGTTAGTCATACCATTCTACTTGCCTCGAATCGTTGCTAACAGATTCTAGAACCCGGAGCCGACGGAATTACCAAGGTCTACAAGGCCGCTGGTTCCCCCAAGCAAGTCTTCGGTATCTCCACCAACGTCGCCGGCTGGAACGCATTCTCCGCCAGCCCAGGAGAGTTCGCCAGTGCCACTGATGCCAAGTACAACAAGTGCCAAGATGAGAAGCGCTACATTGACACCTTCTCCCCTCTCCTCAAGAAGGGTGGCATGCCCGCCCACGCCATCGTCGATACCGGACGTAATGCCGTCCAAGGTCTCCGCGCCGCCTGGGGTGACTGGTGCAATGTCAACGGAGCCGGGTTCGGTGTCCGACCCACGACTAGCACCGGTGACTCCCTCGTCGATGCTTTCGTCTGGGTCAAGCCCGGTGGAGAGTCTGACGGTACCAGCGATACCACTGCCAACAGATACGATTCTTTCTGTGGTCACGACGATGCCTTCAAGCCTGCTCCTGAGGCTGGTACCTGGAACGAGGCCTACTTTGAGATGTTGCTCAAGAACGCCAAGCCCGCCTTCAGTGGATAAATGTTTCAATTGGGTGCCGCCACGGTTGAGATAAGTGGCTCAAAAGTCAATGGAGTCGATTGATTTCAAAAATCGGTGGTCTGTCATGAAGGGGAATGGTTGTGGGCTGATGGAGGGATGTGATACTGTACATATGATCTTCGAATGCACATACTTCATCAAGAAGACTATCATTTCTTTCCTCATTAATACCTTTCAAAGAAACGGGGAAATCAGAAAAGGGTGCAAGTGCATCTCCTGCCAGTACATGGAGGCAATTCATCGCAGTCGCATACTTGACTACCGATAATCAGATCAGATCAGATAAAGCCTATTGCCACTGCCGCTGCTCTGCCGCGCCGCGCCGCAATGCCCATTTAGCAAGTGCCTTCCCCCCCAATCTTCTCCAAATTGTTTAAAAACATTTTTCCAAACGGTATACGGGGCCGGATAGGTGTTCTTCCGTCTAGCGGCTAATCTCCGAGCCGGTAAGGCTGGTGGAGCAATCATTGCCCCTCATACTGTATTTGAAACGTGGAGAGGAGGTGGGGAAATAAGGTTTTGGAGGGGGGGACGAGATTATGATCGTGGGACTTGCGATCAGGAGTGCGGAGATGAGGAAGTTGACTTTTGTGGAGGGGGTGAGGTTAAGGATGTTGAAGAGTTCGGTGCAAAGAGAGATGAAGAGAGAGAGGTAGGAGCCGAGGAGGAGGCCGGTGGGGTTCTTTGCTGTGGAGGATGATGATGAGTGAGCACTTTCCTCGGTGGAGAGTCTGGGTGAGTAGTTATCGGATTCTTTAGATGCTCTTGTCAAGAGGATCGGGACTGCGTTCCCTTCCCCAGGATCTTGTGCTGGAATAGCCTCGCCCCGCAACACTGGTTTCACATGTGATGTGATTGGTGAACGGAAGCTAGTAATGGTGGCTGGTTAACTTATTCGGAGGGACGGTAGAGAAGGGAATATCCTTGAAATGTATGTGAAGAACACTTGAAGGCTCTCAAGACTTTCTAGGGCTTTTACAAAGGTATTCAGACTTGCCTCGTTGTTGGTCTACCTTTCCACTGGAAAAGATATTTGTTGGTGAATTGAAATAGATTTGTGTCCTACGATTGTTTGCTTGCTGCCCCACTATGGTATTCATGGTGGTTCCATAGCGGCACGCATATGAAAAGTTTGCACTTGTGTCTAGAGGTTGTACGAAATCACGTGGCTTATCTCACACCTGCCCGCATTGGACATATTTCGGAGATTTTCATGGCTAGACCATTAACCGTTAGAAAAAGATAGGCGGAATACACTATGTTTTGATAATGCTAGATGCGAGTATCTCATACAAATTTTGTGCACGCCTTTTCTTTTGATTTTTCTGTGGATCTTCGCCTATCAATGGCTTGCGACTCGCTGTTTCCCTCCCCTTTTTCACACTCCTTCAAAGAACTCGAGATAGAATGCATTCAATAGATACTGACCCCTTTATTTGCTTGCTGCTACTATCCATCATCAATTCTATTAGGCGCTCTACATAAATAAGGCATCGAGGTCTCAATTACTTCTAGTTCAGGCTCTCACATCGGTCATTCAGTGCTCGACACATTGTTTGTTCAGCCATCCACTTTACGCCTCCGACTTACACTCGATCAAGATTGACTATATTTACTTTGAAATAATATCCTGCACTGGAGGGAGCTTCCATCATGTGCACATCCATCAAAGTCACCTTTTCAGAATGTCGCCACACCGTCGAAGACAAAATCAAATATAAAAGCTGTCGGATCGATCGTCAATGCTACAGAAAGCCACGAAGGCGCAACTTTGTTCGCAAGGGACTGTGTGTTGGGTGTCGGGAAATCATTATCGACCAGGCACTGGCAGAATTGGGTCTTCTCTGAGGCGGACCAATTCTCTCGCCTCCGAACGGCCCATGTTCAGGGATATCAGTGCCTTTGGCTGCTGGACGACCAGTTGAGCTTGTCTGCTTAAGGCGAAGTCTTAAGTCCTTCTGAGGCGAAAGGAAGGGAGAGTGAAGGTTAAGCGATAAGGCGAACTGCGATAGGCGAGAGCGAAAGGGGACGAAGCGAGATATGAGTTTATCACGTGACTCTACTTGACTGAGGATCCTTGCTCTGTTACTTGAGGTTCATGATGTATTTCCTGCAAGATATTTAGTTCTTTCTCATTTCATGATGATTTTGGGGAGCTAGTGACTACCAGAAGAAACTTACCTAGGTATTGTGGCTGTATCACGTGCACGGAGTTGCCGCCTTTTCTTGCTCGCCTTTCTGCTTCGCCTCGCGCCTTTTCACGACGCCTTTCTAGTCTGCCTTGCTCCAAGCCACAAGCATCACAACATGTTCAAATACCAGCCTGATTCCCAGCTGGATATGCATCGCTCAGATTTGACCAAAAGCTGTGCACAGCTGAAGCCCTATTCCATCAGCTTGTTCCATGTGCCGCAATTGATGTTCTGATCGAGAGCTTTCGAAAATCCGGCCAATAAGCAATCGAGCTGTACCCTTCTGTTTCTCGAAACAATCCAGGTGCGTTTGGTTCGATTATGCTTTATGGATTGACAGGAAAAGACTAACAATGACTCCTAAGTTTGCAACGCCTAGTCTTATCAACATGCAAGACTTGAATTTCCAGCATGCAGAGCACGTGCTCACAGGTAACGTGACCCTCAGGAGGCCTTTCCGATGAATTCATGAATTAGAATGCTGATATATCTTAGATGTCTCGTTTGATACTTCGGAATTCACAGATGTTAATTTAGCATTGAACTTTTCAATGTCGTTTCGTGATCGACACCGATTTCTCGACGATGTTTACAACTCCTGCCAAGATCCCCAGGAAATATCGGCAAAGCGTCTGGAATCAATCTCCCAGACAGTAGGCTTATCGATGGAAGAAGTTATGTCGTGGTTTGTTGATGAAAAGGCGAGACGTGCAAAGCTTCTAGCTACTTGTTCGCAACCAGAGCATCCTGAACAGGAGTTTCCGCTGTCGCCAGAGAGCATGACTAGCCCTGCCTCAACCTGCACCGTCACCTTGTCAACATCACCAAAAGACCCAGAGTCGCCACAGAACTTCTCGGGATTTCAAGACATATTCTCCGTGCTTTCGTCTCCAATTCCAGCTTCGCTTCCAGGCCCCTTAATTTCCCTGCGAGGAAGGCGGGGAAGACGACCAAAGACAATATCACAGACTTTTCCGGATTTCCCATGTGACTCGGAAAAGAAACGTGCCAAACTGTCTTTCCAGTACCCTTGCATCGACTGCGGAAAAGAACTACTAGCTGAAAGATGGTCTGAACATATGAAGCGCGTCCACTTCCCTGATAATGTTTGGGAGTGCCCCAAGACGAACGACAAGACTGGAAGACCCTGCTGTGCAGATCCATTCTACAGATCCGAAAACTTTGCGACGCACCTCAGTCGTGTTCATCAATCCACGCCTTTTGAAATTTCCGAACTTAAAGCGAGCTGCAAGTACTCAGTCTCAAATTTCTTTCACAAGATTTGTGGTATCTGCGGGGATGACTTGAAGACCCGAGATCAGAGTCTTGACCACATCAAAGATCATTTTAAAGAAATATCCCAACGAATCTTTCCGCCTGCTGACCTCGGTGCGTCTGAGTGGATGGAGAAGTGCGCTTCTGAACATATTCTGCGACGAGGTGTCCACTATCGCATCAACAAAGAAATGGTTCGAAGGGAATCTGGCCTGAAATTTGACCACGAGGATGATAATGGACCAGACGAATTTGGCCCAAACTTCGGCAACTTCGACTATTCACATAACCCAACACACGACCAAGACAGAGACAACAAGCCATCAGACAACAACGACAGTGATACACAGGCTACAGGCTCAAACAACACTGCGAATGACTGTCCGTCAGTTCCCGAGACCTCACTTCTTCAAGAACAAACCTTGGAAAAGACAGAACTTCAACTTGAACCTAATAAAACTCCAACTGATAGTGATCGACTCTCAGACTCTTCTCACCCAAGCCTGCAGAATGCTGATACTCATGTCGCTACAAACCCTCCGTCCATAAAATTCGGTCTCAGTGCGCGATCTGAACACGGTGCTCGGACTTGGTCCTACTCCGACACGAGCCTCTCAGTGCATAAACCAAGCTGGCCGATTGATGATACTCTCGAAGTTCAAAGTAGCCCTTTTTGTGAGCCAAAGTTGGGTTCCAATGCTGGCCTCATAGGCCATCCCTTTGCACAGTTTGGGTACCCAGAGGATTACAGTTTAGAATGGCCACCAACACCGGGATTTTTATATTCTCCACCAATTCCATCAACCTGCATGCCATACACTGGGCATCCGGGCATGTACTCTTCGGTGCACTTTTCTCAGTCGGTCTCTTCAATTTCCAGGTCCGAAACATCGCCGCTTAGAGACGAGGAAACTTTCTCAGAGACTCGCGAGAAGGGTAGATGCACATACCCGGATTGTGGAAGGGTTTTCAAGGACCTCAAGGCACACATGCTCACACACCAAAATGAGCGGCCAGAAAAGTGCCCAATCAAGACCTGTGACTACCACTCAAAGGGATTTGCGCGGAAATACGATAAGCATCGACATACCCTAACACATTATAAGGGAACCATGGTTTGTGGGTTTTGCCCAGGTCCTGGGTCTGCTATTGAGAAGTCCTTTAACCGTGCCGACGTTTTCAAACGACATCTGACTGCAGTTCATGGCGTCGAGCAAACTCCATTCCAGGGTCGCTCGAGGAAGAGTTCCCAGGGTACGACTAAGACGCTTTCGAGCTATGCACCGGATGCCACTGGCAAATGCTCAACTTGCTCGGCGATCTTTGAGAATGCACAAGATTTCTATGAGCATTTGGATGATTGTGTTCTGAGAATCATCCTCCAGGATCTCCCTGACGAATATATGCGGCAGGACATGATAGGAAAAAGCTTAAAAGCGCAAGATCCTATACTCGCAGAGACGTTGCCAGTTCAACAAGAGATGAGGTCAACAGGCGAAAGCGCAGAGGAAGTTCAGCCCAATATTGATGGCATCCCTCCAACTCATCGGCCCCAATCCATTTCAAAATGGACATCTGATTTCAGCCATGACAAATGTCGGATAGGCAATTTTAAGTTGGCAGAAGAATTGGGTTTGGCAGCAAGTCCTTGACACAATCGGCCGACACCTGGTCTCTCTTCTGGGGGTTGTTTATGGAAAGTTAGACGTCAAAGTAGTTGGCCGACTCGAGGTCAATTCTCTCATTCGGGCGACTACATAAGTATATATATATCTTATCAAAATTCATAGCCAATGCCTTTACATAGATATTTGAAGATTAGATATGCATCGCCGACTTAAGTCGTCCTTTCTGCCCCTGCGTTACAACATGCGCAAATGCACCTAACTTGCTCGCTTAATCATCGCTTACCATAAAAAGGGGCGACGCCACTCAGAAAAGTAAATACGTATCACGAGTCAAACAGAAACACTTCTAACAGGGAGCCAGGAAGAATAGATCTTGATTCTCGAATAAGTATCGCATGAACTGGCAAGGTTTCCGAGAATTCTCAAGCTAGGCGCCACTCTTTCCATCTACCCCGGCCACCCGGAGAATGCTCTTCCGGCGCCGAAGATCAGGCGTACGAAGAGCGATTAACGACGGAACACCGGCCAGAATTCGCACCGGCAAGAAGGAGATCATGATGCACTGAGATCCGGGGTTATCTGGCCACGAGTCAGAAAATGCACTCGAGCTGCTTTAGGGGGCACTCGAGTGGCGAATATGTATTATCTTAGACCTTCTCGCTTTTTTGGATGATAGAAGATTTTGGTTGAGCATGAGACAATTCGCTATAAGAAGTATAATGAGTAGCTCGATATAGTTCTAGAAGCCGAGATTGTTCAGATGAATAAGAACAGATGAACTGAGAACTCGTCCAGAAATTGGTTCCTAGGACTCTCCACCCCGCACAGAGCTAATAAGGCACGTGATTTAATTCTAACGATACGCATCACGTTTAATCACGTAATAACGCTAGCAATCCTGGGTGAGGGTCACCCCGCGAGCCCCACCCCCACTATCGTGTGAAGTCTCAACTTTTGAGGTTCTCTCCTCCTTCATCGTTGAAAGTCAACAAAGCGCTCGTAGTTCCTGAACTCATCTTCATATTTGAAGCTTTTGGAGTCAACTCGGCTGTATCTCTTCTCTCCAGCAGTAGAACTATCTGGCCTTGTTGTCCCTTTCAGAGCAACGCTGTCGCTCGCCGTCGCCAGCGCCTCGTAACCTCGTAAGGATCTCCTTGTCGACTGCGCTTTCAAGTTTTGATTAATAAAGACCACATGAGCCACTGGCTGATGATTTGAGATTCGTCCTTTCTTTCCATATCAAATGAAATTGATTATCCAGATGTTCGTCGCATTTTCTTTCCTTATTCCCGCTTGCTTGATTATATTGGTCTATTCAGCCGAAGTTTCAAGAACATGGCTTCTCACAATGTAGTCGAAACCAATGACGATGTTGAACTCTAGAAAGATTAAGATACGGCCATGGTCCCGTTCACAAATAGTGCTTTGACAATACTTGTTCAAATCTTCGAGTGTCGATCACCGAACAAATGTTCTATTCTCATGAACACGATGGGATTTCGCTCTACCTTCAAAATCAAGAGATTCAGGAAATCTTCGTGTTCGGTTTTTGGTAGTCGTTCATTTTAAATCCTCATCTTCCAGTACATACAACACATATCGCCAGCATACAGAGTACAGCGCACATACTACAACCTCATACATACATACAGCATCTCTTATAGACATCACTACCATGCATAACACCACATTCTTGGCCGCAACTCTGGCATTCGTGTCTCTCACAAGCGCACACATGCGACTCCTCTCTCCACCTCCTTTCCGCGCCATAAACAACCCACATGCCAGGCAATCCCAAATCGACTACTCCTACACTTCCCCGCTGAGCGGCCCAGCCCAGTTCCCTTGCAAAGGCTATCAGGTGGACATGAATGATCCGACTGGCGCTGGCGCCTCTGTTCGGACCTACACTGCTGGTGAAGCTGCTTCATTCTCCGTGACGGGAGGAGCTACCCATGGGGGAGGATCCTGCCAGATTGCCCTTGCCTACCCCGCCGACGGCCTCCGCAAGTATACCGTTATTCACAGTTACGAAGGTTCTTGTCCTTTAAGCGATGGGGAGGTCTTCGAATTCACAGTCCCAGCAGATGCCCCAACAGGATCTGCTGTCTTTGCGTGGACCTGGTTCAACAAAATTGGCAACCGCGAGATCTACATGAACTGTGCTTCGGTCACAATTGCACCTGGCTCAGGAGGCGATGTAGCGGTCCCTTTCTCGTCAAGACCAGACATTTTCGTTGCCAATCTTGGTAACGGGTGTCAAACCGTTGAGATGAAGGAAGTTACGTTCCCAAGTCCAGGCCCAGATGTGACGCGCGTTGCCGCATCGGACATGGTGAACGCATTCACAGGAACTTGCGCACCAGTAAACGGCATTGGCAACTCTGGTAGCCCCGGAGGCTCTTCGCCTGGAGCGTCGACTGGAAACTCTCCTGCTGGTTCTGGCTCGTCCGTTCTGCACCTTGAACCAATGAGCTCGAGCAGCATGCCGTCTCCCGCTAGCAGTAGCAAGCCCGCCACCAGCACAACGTCTACGCTAGGGAGCACATTTTCCCTATTCCCCGCGAGCAGCACTGTTTCAAGTCCAGCAGCTACAGACCCAGCTTCTGGAACCTTCACACTCTCAACGGATGGCACATGCGGAGGAACGAAAGAGTGCCGCCAAGGCTTCTGCTGTTCCGGATCAGGCTTTTGCGGCGACACACCCATGCACTGTGGCGCCGGCTGCAATCCTACATACGGTAAGTGTGGTACTTCCTCAACCTCGAAGCGATCTGCACGACGAGACTTCGGAAGGGGAATTGCAGGAAGACTAAGAGCCTGAGGAACGAAGAGACATGAGAAAACGAGATAGAACGAAACTCAACGCTGGTCCTTGAGTATATATGCATATACACGATTGTATGATTTGCTGCGATTCTTGTGGATATTTTATAGAATGGTTGTACATAGATTGAACTGATTGACTTTGCCAGTGGATAGGTGTGAAGCGATGATGTGAAATTTATTCGCCAAGTGGCTGACTTGTCAGAACTCCAGTGTGAATTCCCTTGAAGGAGACTGTCAAGAGCTAGGGAAAATATTCCAAGTATATACTCTTCCATCCAGGCATAAAGATCAGATTAAAAGAGTGCGCGCTGCACTTGAAGAGGTTCTCATGTTTAATTTGGCTCGATATGTATCTTGCTCTTTGGTATTGCCACTACAGCAACTCACACTCCACACATGCCTCCGGCTCACTTCCTCTCCAAATCTTCTTGATCTTCAACCCACTCTTCGCCAACAACTCCTTCCACTGAGTCTCATTCCTCTCCATCCCTCCAATTGGAAACATCGAAATATCTCTAATCGCCTCCTGCATCGTAACATTCGTATCCGGCAACACCAGATCCACCAACAGCAGCTTACTCTTCGGCTGCTCCTTCAGTATCGGCACAACCTGTGCCAAAAATGTCGTACAATCCGCATCGCTCCAATCATGGAAAATGTGGCGGTAGTAGTAGATATAGGCATCCTTCACAGGTTGAGGAGTAAAGATATCATACGCCATGAACTCCACTCCCTCAGGCGGTCCAGGAACAGCATCAAAGCTCGACTGCAAATCCTGCGTGATAAATCGCCCCTTAATATCCGGGTTTCGCTGTCGAATCTCCTCCATGATGTGGCCTTGCCCTCCTGCGATATCTACGATCGCTATATCATCTTCTTTCAGATTTAACTTCCCCAACTCAACTCCCCAGGGATAGGCGTCTCCAGACACGTTGCCAGCGTTATGAGACCGCATGCCAGCAACCATGTTCAGTGCGCGATCAGGATGAGAACCAAGCCAGGTCCAGAGCTCTTGGCCATGTGCCCATTTATACGGTGTTCCGGTCTCTTTAGTGGGTGCTTTGTACTCGTGCTCAGCGAGGGTGCGAGGCATGGCCATGATGGCTGGGATGATGTCTACGAACATCAGGTTATTGAAGGCACGGTGGTCAGGGTTCAGATAGGGTTTTCCGAGGGGAGTGAGTTTGAAGCCCGGACCGGGCGTTTCAACGAGAATGTTAGCAGCGATGAGTTGGCGGAAGATTCGAACTGTGGGAAAGAGTTGTTAGTATGGGTTTCATTTCTGGTGAGTTTTTGTAAAGGGCAGGGAATTTTACTGATGATGATCTCGTCTGCTTTGGTGAGCTCCAAGATTTCAGCCAGAGAGACGGTATTCTCTCCTTCGAATTTCTCCCATAGTCCAAGATTCGATACGATTTCGACTGCAGCGCTGACATTGACCTGTTTTGATAGTAAGTATATCAAATCACAGAATATAATTCATCTTGATCAAGAAAGATGCTCACCTGATAGATCCGCGGCCAAACCTCCGTGTTGGGTTCTTCCAAAGAATACAGGAGTTTCCTGGCCTCGAGCTGCAGATTCCTTCGTGCAACATGCAAGTCACCTCCAACAGCAGCTTCGAAGCCAGCAGCAGCCTTGTTCACATTCGCTACCAAGGCGGCGATCTCTGCGGGCGGGGTATACGAATCTGCCATATTGATCCTAGAGTGATATTCGTAAAAGTTTCGAAACGTGAAGAGAAGCTCAGGAGTGTAGAAGCAAGAGAAATCGTAGGGAAAAAGAAAGACACGAAGGAGCTGTTCGAAAAGAGACCCTTATCTGCCCCGCTCTCAAACCTCTAGCCAGCCACCCAGTCGTGGCCCGACTGGTGGCTTTCCATCACATATCCGTCAACAACTCAGTGGTGGAGTTTCTGAAGAGATAGTGCCACAACGCCTCACGGCTAGCAACTCGTGCGATCTTAAGACAAGAAAGTTAGTTCCATGTTTCTCGGGGTTCCTTTGAAGATAAGCCAGCGGCTTCCTTGAACTGGAATGGAGGTTTCATCTTGAACGGGAATGATTCCCGGGGCTTGTTTCTCGGTCTCATGCACGGCCGTTGTGGTGGTCGAACCCTTGCGGTCTGGGCCGCACCGCACACCCGCAAACGACGGCGGACGGTTCGGTACTCTCCCCCTCCAACCGGGTAGGCGGTTTTGACTGTTGAATGTGATCGCGAAGTCTGTTTCCGCTTTGGCGAAGGTCAAAAGTTAAAAATGGGATTTTCTCTCTGCAGAATCAAAAATGCAGACTGTTCGGAAAAAGCTGGGAGGAGGTCCGAGAGCCTTAGCCCGCAATAGTGGAGGAAATTCTCACTGGTTTGGGGCATTGAGAAACTACCTCGAAGAGTGGAGAATATACCCTTGCATGCGGGGACGCGAGTGCTACGAGGATGCAGGTACTCAGGAGAGCGTCAACTAGTCCTCTCCTAGAGCAGTAAGATTGACATCCCAATTGGGTACCAATGGAAAAGTCGGTGACTGATTGCGTATATCAGGGTATAAAACGTTGGGGTCTGGAACCGTTTGCTGGGCTTTATTTTTCTGTTCAGTGTGCGTGATGCCTGGGAGTTGGAACCGAAGCTTTAAATTCATAATGATTGACTGATATGTCACGTAGGATTGAGGCGCAAGGGAGATGGGGTGGAACGAGAATAATGCGTGCCAATTGCGTGGACCCTGTCTCGTTGGTTGGTCCAGTAACGTCCCAGCAAGGGGGATCCCAGCATCACCGGATGCCGGGTTTGAACCTCCCCAGCGCCATCTTCCCTTTTTCCTATAGGCTCGCGTGAAGGATTTGCAGGTGCAGCCACTGCTTTTGATGTTCTCAAACCAATTTGTGGGATTCGGCACCATGTCGAAGTCAGAATCATTCGAGAGATCCACAATTGTCAAGTACCGGCATCGCAACAAGTTCTTTTGTTCTTGAATCAATTCATATACGATCATGTCTCTTCTTTGTTAGGAACAATCGAGTATTTTTCTTCATTGCTCTCCAAGATGACGGTCTCAGCGAGTGACTTTCCGCCAGGAACTCCAAACCGCCTGGATATGAGAATTGGTTGTTATATTCTCTTTGGACTTGCGACTTCTGCAGTTGCTGTTAGGTGAGCAGACCGTCAATTGCCTTTCTATTGAACAACAACCATTCTAACCAGAGCAGATTTTACGTACGGACTTTTATTTCAAAAAGGCTGGGACTTGATGATTTCTTGATTATAACTTCATGGGTATGTACCTTTCTCTTCCAAGGCGAAGTTGAACGTAAATTAAAAGAGAACATAGATTACAGAACTTGTACATATCGTTTGTGTAAAGAAACAATTCGAAAATGGAATTGGTTTCCATGTCGCAGATTTGGCAACACTACCACCAGCCCAAGCTGGAGTAGTGTTGACTCGATTCATTCTCGTAAGTTACTGACGCTTCCATCCCTTTGAATCTTGTCTAACACGATATAGTGGCCATGGATAACTCAGGCTCTTTATTATTTTGGTCTAGGTTGTGTAAAGGTACGTCTAACGATATCATATTCATTGTGAAGTCTTGTGGGCTAACCTTGCGTTCAGGCTAGTATCGTAGCGCTCTACCTCCGGCTCGCTGTTACTCCTGTACAGCGTAAAGTCCTTTGGGGAATGTTGGTATTCATTTTAGCACAAGGCTTCTCTTCCACAATTGTAAGTCCAGCTAATTCCTAAGCTATGGAATAGTAACTAAACTCTTCGCTCAGGCTGTAGCCGCTTTTCTCTGTACTCCACTCAGCTTAGTCTGGACCAAGCCGCAGTCAATTGGAGGCCCACATTGTATCAACATTTTATCATTCAATTATTACAATGCGGCTTTGTTCATCTTGACAGACATCTTCCTTGCATTGGCACCAATAGCCGTGATCAAGGATTTACATATGGATATCAAGAAAAAACGTAAGTACAGCTTTCCGTTCTCGCTATTCTTCGAGCAAGGTCTATCTGCCAATAGGATACTGACATATAGTAGGCGCGTTGGGCATCATGTTCTCTCTTGGTATACTTGCTATCGGAGGTACCATCGCCCGTCAAGTCACAAATGAAGTGGCCATTAATAACACGGCGGACTTCACATGGTAATTCACATTTCTCTATCCAATACAACTTATCAATGTACGGCAATCTCCGAGTGACGATGCTGACCAAAGCTTTCTTTATAGGCTCTGGGCCCCAACTGCTCTCTGCTCAATCCTCGAATCCAGCTTAGGCATAATTTTCGTCTGCGTGCCCGCCATGGCACCTCTCGTTAAGAACTATGTCGGAGGTTCATCCGCAGGCAAATACCAAGAAACTCCAGACTATAACCGATCTGACAAGCCCAACACATTTGGCAAACTTCGCAACAGACCAAAGCTTAGGCCGGATGATGAGAGCATTTTGTGCGTGACGCAAATCACGGCCATCGACCAGAAGGATCAGGACACGGCGGTCGAGAGCTATGAGATGGATCACGCAGGGAATTTCACGGGTGACAGTGGCAGTGAGAGAAGGATTATCACGCCGCCTGCTGCCGAGACGAGGGAGGAGAAGAAATTTGGGTCTAGGAGAGAAGGAGGTCTTGATGGGAATGGATACAGTGGGAAGAATGGAGTGATGGTCAATGTGGAATACCAGGTCAATCGATCGAAAAGAGAATCGACTGGGAAATGATTACATGTATATCAATATGCATGGATGATGGCGTGTACGTTGATGACGGGTGTTAAATTCGGATCGGTACGGATTTGCAAAAGATTTTTTCAGTACATAGATTATAGAGGCATGATAAATATCAAATGGATCATGACTGTTTTATTAGTTGTATATTGTTCAGATGACAATTTGCGCTTTAACAAACGGGGTCAAGCTCTCTAAGTGGACATTAGCTGAACTAGGTTAGGGGCATGCTAGACATTGGAGATAGGCCGATAGCTCTTTTCGGTTCTCCGTCAGCCGATGAGACAGTTCAACCTATCCAGCTCGTTAACCCCCATCCACTATATTCTTCAAATGCCTCTCTTCTGCTTGAAACCTACCAGTCATCCTCCCTACTAGCATAGATTCCTTCATGGCCCACGGTCATGAGCATCCTGTTTGATCGTTTGGGTAGACTTAGTGGCTCCTGACAAGCTGCACAAACTTTTAAACTGCAACCCGGACATTGCAACAGATAGCCGCGGCTCTCGGAGCAATTTTCGCACGTGGCTTTACCGTCGACCTGCGACCACCATGCGTCCAATGTATGGTTGCAGGTTCCGAAGCGTATTGCTGCTTTAATGGTTTGCGGAAGAGAGGTCACCGTCTGATAGCTCGGCCATGCGCTAGCTGTTACATAAGGTTTCAATTTTCCCTCCACGGTGTATAGAGTATGAGAAGGCGTCCCTTCGAGCATTGGCCGCAGCAGTCTTATGCTCTTCTTGTTCTTGCCTTTCCCTTGCTGCCCTCCGTATGCTCGCTTCAAGCTCCTCGATTTCTCGCCTTTTGTGTTCCTCCCGCATTCGCGTTTCGTTTACAGTATTGTCATTTGCTTCTGCCGACTCGCTGGAAATATACTTAGGAAAAAAGACTGAAAGACTTTTTCCCGAATCCAATTCTGGGACTAGTTACGTCCTTCTGTATTACGTATTTTTATATTATAAAAAAAATATTTTTATTAATAAAATTATAATTAATTTAAAATATTTTTTCGAATTAAAATATTTTAATAAATATTTTTTATATATTATATTTTAAAAAGTATTTATTTTTTCTAAAATAAAATAAATATTTAACGATATTATCGGTATAATCACGTGGACAGAATAGGGCTAGGCGGCATTCGCCGGCACTAGTCCGTATTCGGTCGTCAGGGAAGCATAAGAGCTTCCTTCCACCTAGAACCTTTTAGAATGAATGTCTACAAATGAAATAACGAATACTACAGTACAGATTACTGTGAGCTTCGTTTCATGCCTGCTAGCAGGGACCCTGGTGATCCCAACAGATATTATTAATATAAATTAATATAATCTATTACGCAAAGTGAGTAATAATGAATGGGTAATAGGTATGGTGATGATATATATGAATGATGGTGGGCTAGGGCCGGCGTAGCCGGCATAGCCGGCATATATACAGTATAGGTGGTCACGTGACCACTGTGCAGGCTGGTGCCGTAATATAATCGAAAGTTATATAAATTAAATAAACGATATGAATTATTCGTATTCGCACTAGTATAAAGCGAACGTAAAGAAGTATATTCTTAAACTTCTTCTTTAATTAAACCTATTCTTTAAATATTAATAATAAAAGTAAATTACTTTTACTTTTAATATTTCGGGCTGTATTATGTATAATATAATATCTTTAATATAAATACTAATAAATATAAATATCGAAGTAGATTAAATTTAATATTCTAATTAGCTTTTGTTGGCATAGGTCAGCATAGACGGAAGTCACGTGGAGTAGTTAAGCGAACGGACTAGCCGTATTCGGACTAGTGTGGGCGAGCGCAAAGGGGTATATCCTCAAGCTCCTTCTCCCCCTTAGCTAGACCTACCGTGCAAATTGACTGTTGGTCTCACAGGGTAAATCAGTAATTGAATATATTCACGTGAATTGTTTTGAGACGAACTACACACGCAGGCTGCCCTATTTGTTTAAGGTAGTCCAAGTGTATTGTAGTTTGTGTCTGCCTTCTCTATTCTAAGGGAGCGTACGATACAAATACTAAATGAATGACTCGAGCTCCAGGCTCGTATAAAACGAATTGCGTTGCACCAGCAATAGCTGTAACTCTCGTATGTCGGCATCTCCCGAATGCCGAACCAGCCGACCCGTACGCTGGACGTATATCCCGACATTGACGAAAGTCGCTTTGGGTCTAACCGAATTGGGAACACACCTTACATACTACAATCGAAGCTATAGGAGTGGAATAAGTTTTGTGAAGTTTTCTCAAATTTAGAATATTGTGAACATTACTACTTTCTAGCTTTTGGGTCCTGTTGAAGTATTGTAGTGGTTCTTTGAAGGATGGTTATCCCTTCCTCTTCCTACCCAAAACGGCTAGATCGAAAGCGACTTACGTCAATTTGCACGGTACTCCTTAGACATCATGAAACAACGAATACTACAGTACAGACTGTAAGCTTCGTTTCAGGCCTGCTAGCAAGGACCCTGGTGATACCAACAGATTTTAACTTATGTAAATAAGCAAATTTACTATAGTTTAACTTATATTAGTAAGTAACTTGAAAAGATATTCGTTTTGTTTTAGAAGGGATAATACTCCTTATTATTATAAAGAATACTGCAAGTATTTGGAATTAATTTGCTATTAATTAAAGCTCTTTGTCCTTAATAATATCCCTTGGCTCGCCAATCTCTCCATCACCATTCAATATGTAAGCATCATGTAAAGATTTGGCTTGATTTGTCAAGTTCATGATTGCAGCCCATTGCTTCTTCCTCACCGCTAATCTTTCACGCTCCGCATCTAGCTGAGATGATGCTACTCGCTTTGGTGGCATTTTTCTGCCTGTGATCTTTGCAAACATTTCTACCAGCTCATCTTCCCTGTGTGATTTTCGCAGGTTCTGTTTAAAGGCCTTAGTGGTCGCTTTTGAAATCTCCTGGTTGATTTTTGCCTCGTTTTCGACAGGAGAACTCGCATTGAGTTCTCTGTATTTGCTCTTTAGCTGGGATGTAGCGGTCCACATTTGGTGGTTTCCAGGATCTAACTCGTCTTTGTCAAACCACAGATCTATCATTGAGTCCAGAAGGCCTTCAAGAATCCTGCGACCGGCTTCATCTGACTGTGGAATGAGCAGTAGGATATCGATGCGATCGAGGTAGAGCCTTCTAGCCAAGTCCGCAAACAATCCTTCCTTGATCATGGGTAGAAGATTAGCGTGGAGGAGATCGTTACGGATCCCGTATTCTTTGACGATTTGCAGCGTGTCGCCTGGGTGCAATCCAAGAGCATAACACGCCACATGAATGGCGTATGTGGTTGGCATTTTTTCTTGAAGACCCGACTCCCCCTTCAAATGCCTATCGTAAATCGGCCTCTCCATTTCGACACGGTTTGCGGTATCTGACCAGTATCCTTTCGAAAGAGTTTCCCATCCAGCCACTTTTCTTTTTTCCGCCGCAACTTTTAAATCATTACAGATCTCTGCAAAATAGTCTCCATATCTTCCATGAAAAGCGGTTCGCTGAAGGCTTAAGAGCTGTTGTTGGAGCTCCTCCACAGAGTTCGTGTTCGTAACTCGCATACATGCACTTATTTGCATGCCTTTCTCCATTTCTCTTAAAAATACTCGATGCGAATCCTCGATAGCTTTTCGTTCTTCTGTTGGCTTTTCAAGAACCTCTCCTTCGTCAACATCCAGCAGATCCAGCAGATTGACACAGGTGTCTTTGTAAAGCTGGAGGGCAATGCCTCCAGCCGGTGAGATCTTGCGATGTGGATGGCGAAGAGTGGTATCTGCGTATCTTAAACCTTTCCGGACTCGTTCTGAGGTATATTCAGACAGTTCTTGAAGAGGCTGAGGTGGATCTAGAATCGAGGTAACAGTTTCTTCATATTCCGAGCCTAAGAGGGTTTGGGTCCGGGCTCGTTTGCGACTTTGTACAGGACGGAAATTGACTCCTATGGTTTGGTCTGGGGATGACATTGTGAATTGAGAGAATCGCGTTGGGGAATTGTGATAAATCTCGTTGCAGCTTGAATTTATGTTGAATGAAAAAAAAAATTTAAAGTTCAAGAAGTTAAGCTATTGCTATTTGGACCGAAAGGGAAGCTGTAACTGTTACACGTGACCCGGCCAAATAAATCAGAATTAAGTTCTAAATCAACAACGAGCATTGAATGGCAAGCTCTAAATGCAGCCGTGGTTAGTCCATGGAATAAATGTTGGAGAATAAAACGTGCATCTTCAAGAAAGAGTGTTTAAAATAGATACTGACCAGGTGGAAATATCCCGTCTCGCTTATCTTGCCCGGGGGCTCGTTCCCTTCCCGCACCCGAATCCCTGCAATGCGATGACCCCTCATTGGAAGTTATATACGAGAGCTGACGACCCCGCTAAAGCTGACTTTTCTTCATTCCAATATCTTCACGACCTTCACTCTTGCATCACTCATCGGCGCATGCCTCCCTAGGTACCCCGCAATCACTCCGGCGACTTAAATTCCAGCGGGGCAAGCCACAAGTGCAAGGTGGACGCGATCTTACCTTCTCCATATGCAGTCCTCTATCGAGAAGAACGGACATTGTGTCGACTGGCGAATAGCTAGGTAGTAGCTCTCCATCAAGTCATGATAACCGGACGCCATCATTCCGTACGACCTGAGCTGAGTTGAGTTGAGTTTGAGAATAGCGGAGATGGCACATCAGATATCGCTTCCAAAAAGAACGAGAAAGAGCTTCGGACCAAAGGTCCGCACGGGCTGCATCACATGCAAGTAAGCTAGCCATCATTTACAGTGAGATTAATTTAGCTAACTTGAAGGAAAAGAATAAGGAGAGTGAAATGTGATGAGACCAAACCGCAATGCATACGCTGTATTAAGTGGGGTGGACAATGCGATGGCTACGCTGCCCCTGCTCGATCAACCAATAAGTCCGTTCCCGCGGTAAGAAGATCCATTCTACCCGCCGCCAATCTACCCGAATCGAACGGCAGTCTATCCGACATCATATTCCCCAACGTTAAACCACTATGTCGGACTCCAGAGAACGCGCTCTTCAGCAACGATCTAGAATACCAAGCCTTTCAAGAATTCTCCCAGCACACAGCTCGCCATCTCACCGGGTTCAGAGAATCCGAGATCTGGAGCCGAGTCGTGCTCCAAGCCTCCGAGACCGATCCATGGATTCGCCATGCCGTAACCGCCATCGGCGCGCTGAACTTCAAGGACTGGATCAAGAAAGACAACGAGAAAGATCGACTCCAGTTCGCCTATCGAGAATACGACATGGCAATTGTTGGGTTGAGAAAAGCCTCGTCAGAAGGTCAAGCTGATACAAGAACGAAGTTGCTTGCTTGTATCTTATTCGCGTGTTTTGAAGCTTATCATGGGAATATTGAGACGGCGACAGGGCAGGTGTTTGCCGGCGTCGAGCTGATGGAACAATACACGAAGCGCAGACTTCAACCTCCCAGCTCAACAAATGCTTATGTGCAGCCGCGTACAACGAGGTTACCACCGCTCGACAAGGAGATCGTCGAGACGTTGATGAGTCTAGAGATTCAATCCGCGTCTGTTTTTGACGGACAGAGTGCGGATAAGCATCGAGAGCGGATGAAAAGATTCGGCGTCACGGTCGAGAGGATGCCGAGCGAATTCACGACGGTCAAACAAGCTTCCTGGATGCTGAATAGGATCTTATTATGGGGAATCCATGTTCGTTTTACGGAGGATGGGGAGGATTTTATGAGCCCCACGGCGCCGAATGAACATCTGCCTCCTCTGCTTGGATTGCGGCGTTGCACGACCGTGTATGCGGAGTTGGCGAAAGCGTTGAATAAGTATAAAGAATGGCAAGCTGCGTTCGAACCTCTGAGGACGAAAGCAAAACGGATGCCGGGGTCGAATCTGTTCAATAGGGTTGCGTTGCTACAGTTGCATTGTCTGTCGAGTTATGTGTGGCTTGCTTCCGGATCACCTACTCGTTCGATGTACTACCGAAGATATACCAAGTATTTGCGAGAGATTGTCGAGTTGGCGAAGGTGTTGAATGCGCAGCAGACGGAGGGCTCGTTCTCTCTCGATTTTAGGACGGTGTTACCGTTGATGATTGTTTGTTGCAATTATCGACATATTGCGTTTCGGAGGGAAATCATTCAGATATTCTCGGAGATGCCAAGGAGAGAAGGAGTGTGGGATTCAGCATTGTTGGGTAGGATTATGAATTGGGTTGCGGAGATTGAAGAACTAGGTCTTGAGGAGGACGAGGAATATGTCCCTGAGGAAAGAATGGCGGAGATCGTGGAGATCAAACAGGATGCAGCTAGTAGGTCTGCATTTGTTGTCTGTCGGCAGACTGGAGAGGAAGACGAGGGAGTAATACACGAAACTACGTTATATTGGTAATTGTAATCCAGCACAAGTCGAAGTTCAGAAAGACGCACTGTATCTCATAAGCCGAGTCATTGAATAAATATAAATATTGTACCAAAGTCAGAAATCCGACCCGTTGCCGAGCCTTGACGCCTTTGAGCCCAGTCCATCCCCCATCCCAAATCAGTCATAACCTACCATGCCGACCCAGAATCGCCCAATTCATAATTAGAAATACTACACCAGTAAACAATAATCCCAACCCCGTACCGAGAACATTACTTGCATCGCAAATCACCCTCGCTACTGGATCTATAAATCTAGTCTAGCTCAACCCTTAGCAGCTCTGCTGCGAGGTTTTCGCCCATGCAGACAATGAATTGTTGCCCCTGAGAGGTAGGGTAAAAATAGCCAATCAAGCAACGAGACAGCTGAATGACCGAACAGATGGCCTCGGCATGATGGGCACGTGACTTGCCGCTTGTACAGCTCAACACAGTACCTAACCTTTAATTTTCTTTTAATTTTGACGCCTAAAAAACCTAATATTGAGGATACAATTGCTGCGCATAATCAAAACCGCCTAGCTGGTCTAATCCATTGGTCGGATAAGGATCTAATGCGTGTCAGCATTCGTGCATCTTAGCTATGCACATAGGTATGACGACTTACCCCAGAAAATCGAATCAAACAAATCCATCGGAGACATATTTAATGTCTGATCGATTTGTGTATTGGGAATGTCGACAGGCTGCATCATCTGTTGTGTATAATCCATGCTATGTCGAAGTTAGTTATGATTTCGGTCGCAAGCTTGATTATTGGCTACAAGCGAGAGGGAAAAGGAGAAGACTTACGGCGGCATAATCCCATTTTGCATACTCGCCATCGCCATCGCCGCATTTTGTTGTTCGAACGTAGTTGGGTCGTGTTCCATACCCATACTTCCATCGATTTGCGCACCGCCGGTCCCAGCTATGCCTGCTCCTTTCGGCCTCTCAACCACCCACCCATGATCATAGATATTCTTCAGTGCCACCAGTGCTCTTGACAGGGGTCCACTGAGCTCAATATCTTTGTCGCTCTTCGGTAAAGTGGGAGATGTCTGTTCTTTCGTCGCAGCTGCAGACAACGCTGAGATCAAATTTCCCTGCAGGGTTCTGACCTCGGGATCTGTTTTCGTCTCGCCTAAGATCCCGAGCAAGACGGCTGATGAGAGGCCGTGGTATGTGAATGCCCATGATCGTGTAGGGATCACGGACAGTGAGTGCATCTTAAGGTACATGCGTACCGTTTCCGCAAGGTTCTCCTTGCATTTCTCTGCCAAGATTTGTTTTTGGGTGGCGTTCATGCCGGGACTTTCCCCTCGGCGAAGAGCGGGACGGCAAAGCACGGACACGACGAAGGAGGTATGCAAGATGATAGCGCAGTGCTGGAGACGGTCCTGAACTGTTTTGCAGGCTTCTTTGATGCGGAGCTCGGGTCGCACGCGAGAGCGGATGTTCTCGACTTCGATGGAGTCGGCGATGATTTGATCAAAGTCGGGTTGAGAGTTTGTGTCATTGTTTACGGATTGGAGAATCTTTTGGCAGAGGTGGTACATGGCTTCGGTGTAGGTGAAGCCTTCGGTTAGGGCGGTGGGGCCGAGCGGAAGCTGGCAGCGGGTCATGACGGCGATGGGTGAGCGGTCGAAGGAAAGGGAGAGAAGGCTGTCTTGCCAGACTATAGTCCACCTAATTTCTGTTAGCCGTTGTCTATAGAAGTCAATGAGTTGGACGTACCAGAGCTTCCTTCGCGGTAGGTCAGTCTCTGCTGGCGTTGGCGCTCGCGCATATTCATTCGGCCCTCGATGGAGTCCCAAAGCTTGAGCGAGTCGACATGTGAGGCCTATTAAGGCCCATGAAGCTTCAGCTTTCATATCGTTCGCCAGTACAAAGCCAAGGATAAGGAGAGCTTGAAGTGATTCGAGGGAAGGTCGAATCAAGTAATTCGAGAGCCTCAGACAATGGAATGATATTTGAACTACAATACGTCAGCGAGTATTTCATTTAGTGGTATGGATTCATACCAAAGGCTTGCGACGTCGCCACTCGTTTGTGGTACGGTAGATCCATATAATTCGTCGAGACAGCGAGAACTGAAAAGAGCATGCCCAACCATGCCGACGAGACGCCTTTGCCATTAGTGGCAGGATGTTTCGCGCTCGCAACTCTATCTTCTAGGTAGATACATAGTTTGGTTTCGAAGTCTTCGATATCGATGAGGAGACCCCAGAAAGGCTGGACTATTTGTTTGTATATTTGAAATGACCTGAGAAAGCTTTAGCCACAAGACATGGCTGTAGGACATGAGTCACTTACTTGAGAACCTCTCTATCTGTTGGCAAGGCAGCTGCAATGTCCAGACGGATTCGATCCATATGTTCCTTAGACATGAAGGGATATGGTGCCGATGATATTTGCAACCCAAGTATAGGCATGATGTCTTTGCGTATAACGTCTTGCCCCCCATCTACTACAGGCTCCCCCGCTCTTGTCTCCTCACTTAGGAACGCGGCTATGCTATTCTGCCCCAGATATCGTGATTCATTGGGATCCTCCTCGTCTGTTGAGTCTTAGCTCATGAATCTCGGACTACCTCGGGATGTCATGCTAAGACATAACCGTCTTATCGTGGAGAGGAACGTGTTCGGGCGAATAAGGAAAACATATAAAAGCAATAGGAGATGTGGGAACGAATCAGATGAAGCATTTCCGTGTCCCCGTGGAGAAAGACCCCGCGGTGACCTGTCGAACTACAAGTGAATTTAAGCTTACCATTAGTTCTGGGCCAGCGATCTTCCTCCTTTCTCAGCGAACTCTCGCTCCCGGGTGAGCGAGCTCTTTTCGTGCCCGTGGGTGTACCCGACGAAGATTTTCCCGAACTTTGCTTCGGGTTGTAGGAGCACAGATTTGCGTGATCTCTCTTCACACAATTCTCACAGGGTTGTTTATTATCACATTTTACTTTCCTCTGCCGACAGGGCCAGCAGGCGGTGCCTATATCTCTTTAGCCAGGTGCGACATATGGTGGGGTGATGTTGAACAAGAAAAATCGGTGCAGACTGAGGCTGGAGGGGCAAAAGACGTACCGTATCGCACCTTGCGGTGCGAATGGATGATGCGGTTGGCCTCATCCGGGGTAAGATTGTCAATTGGATCTTGGGGGCCCTCACTACTCATGGCGCAATATGAGATGCCCAGGCGTTCGAAAGATGTAACGGGAGGAGACTCAGACTCGGTGGTGGCTCGGTATTGATGAAGCTCGGAGTGTTCCTCTGCCACGCGAATAATTTGAATTTGCGGCATGGCTTCCTGATTACTCAGCTCACGTGATTGAGTGGAGACACTTTTCGAGCAGTCATAAAAGTCCTAGGCCGCCCCGACAAACACTCTTGCAACGTTTGACAACTCTCGACGTCGGATGGATGATATTCTCTCATCGCACACAACAACATGCAGATAATCGGGGCAGCACGAGTTTGCGCCCGGTTCTTTGCTATATACCCGTCACGCACTGTCAGCCGGCGCGGGCAGCTAATTGGCTCTGCGTGAGACGCGTCCAGGTCTGGCAAATGAGGGGTATTGTTGGTAGGGGCGTCTTGGCTCAGCGTCTGCGGGCCTGCGGGCGAGTGATAAAGGGTGCAGCCATCCGAAAGCAGGTCTCATTCACGCAAATCAGATCCTGAGAAACGTTAAATGTGCATCAACGCAGCCCGGACAATCCCAAATCCGGAATCCAGATGAGGCTGGATGTCGTGAAGATGGTGATGGTGTTTGTGTGGGTCTACGGTACGCAGTAGGGGTCGCGGGACAAGCGTGGCAGCGTGGGAGCGTGGAGGACACCAAGCGGCGCAGGAGTCGGAGTTATATCGAGAACCCGGGATCTACCCAGAATCTCTCTTCAGACGATCCGACGGCTCAACACGCACGTGACAGCGTTGAAATCCAGGGACCAGGAGAAAAAGCTACGTTGGAAGCTTTTGTTGAACTCTCGAATTGTATCGGAAGGTGAGTATTGTTTCTGTCAAATATCTGATTTCGTTTGCAGCGAGTGCTTTCGTCCGTGATGCGTTAGAAGACTTCGATGTGGAAAATGAACGAATCTCGATAATAAGTAACAGAAGCTGAAGCAGTGTAATGTCTTGCTTGCAGTACTCTGGATTATAAAGACATCCTATCTCTAAGTATAATATAAGTAGTTGTCAGCCTCGAGGCCTTGATTCCGTCATCATGCAGAGCTGGGGTTATCTACGGCAACGGATACCTCGGCAATACCCACTAATATGTGATCGTTAAGGTCCCGGAAATGCCTCAAAAGAGTCGAACCATATTCAAAACTACGTCATTTCTCCAAATGAAAATTTTCTGCAAGTCTTCGGTACCTACCTAGGTAGGTATTCTGACGGTCCTGGCTGCACGTGACCGGTCTGGACTGGCATGTCACTGCTCCTTTTTCATTGCTGCATATTAAGGTTAAGCGAGCGCCTCCAATGTCTCACCAAGCCAGGTCACTCAGCTTTAGCGGCGAACTTGTGCTGTCAGACTCACTTATATGATATTTCGTGAATCAAGCATCTGGAAAGGGTCGCTCATCGTGCCAAGCATCCACGTGATTGTGTCTTCAAGGACTTCATATTTGTAAGTCTTCATGAACGGTCCTGTTTCTAAGCATCATACTGACAACTGGGAGGAATTTGAAACCTACGGACTTTGACATTAACGTCTCAAACTTACTCAACAGCTATGACACGCAGAAAAGCACTCTTGATCGGTATCAACTACTATGGCACTAAGCATCAACTGAATGGTTGCATCAATGATGCTATGAACGTCCGTCAATATCTCGTTCAGGAACGCGGGTTCTCTCCTGAACCTCACGACATGGTCATCATGACAGATGAACCCAAGAATCGCGGCACTCCTTTCGAACCCACCGGTGTGAACATGCTGGCGGTTAGTGGTGCTTAGTCTACATCCTTAATTGGAAGTTGATGATAATAGGCCTTCAACTGGCTCGTCACGGCCAACAATCCAGGTGACTCGGTTTGGCTCTCTTATTCCGGTCATGGATGTAAGTCTCAAACCACTCTCTTAGAATTGCTAGATTTCTCACACAGTCATAGCACAAGTCAAAGATCCAGATGGGGATCGTGACTCGGGGTGAGCAAAGCTGCGTGAAACGGGAAAAGCAATTATGCTAATAACACTTTCAGCTTCGACGATACTATTTGCCCCGTCGACTTCGAAGTCAATGGCCAAATCGACAGCGACAAAGTAAGTGACCAACTGGAAGTTAATATTTGAAGCTCGATTTAACCGAATACAGCTTCACCGGGTTTTAGTTTCGCCTATGATCCCGCAAGCACGGCTTACCGTCTTGTTCGATTGTTGCCACAGTGGATCCGCAATCGAACTGCCCTTTGTCTATCGCCCCAACTCACAAGGTGAAGTCAACCTCGTCGACAATGTAAAGCGAGGGATCGGGCTTGCTAAAGCTGCATACAAGCTGGTGCAGGGAGGATTCGATGCTAAGAAAATCAACGATGCTAAAATGTTGATTGGTGGTGCTAAGAGTTTTTTCAATAGCCTCCAGCATCGGCCGCAGGAAACGAACGAAGATGGTCTGGGCGAGGAGAAATTTATGGAGGATTGGAAGCATGAAGGCAAGGACGTCTGGATGTTTAGTGGATGTGCCGACGACCAGACATCTGCTGATACGTCTATTAATGGAGCTGCAACTGGTTAGTGTCCACCTTTGATGTTGAGCGAGGTTGCTGATTGTTCTAGGTGCAATGTCCCATGCTTTGATCGCAACCATGAGACAGAATCCAAATCAGAGCTATATTCAAGTTCTTCAGAGCACAAGAGCAGGTCTTGCTGGCAAGTATCAACAGATTCCACAGCTTTCCTGTGGCGGCGAGTACGACTTGGATCAGCCCGTATCTGTACGTTATTCCTGGTTGATATATAGAAAAGCTCAGCTGATATATTATACAGTTCTGATCGAATATTACGCTGCATTCTTGGACTTTCGACCTGCTTGACGACGACGACGAAGTTTATGATCATAAGATAGAAATGAACCACGTGACTTCCATATTTTCCTTCACCGTATGTCGTTGATCAGACCGCAAGTGCGAAGCAGACTTTATTCGTTCTTACTTGACTCTTAATGTTTTGTGTTCAATGCGGAATAAGTCATGAAACCCCGAATAATATCCCTTCAGATCCACTAATTTAGCATTTACCTGAATGTTCGGATCCAGTGATTAACAGTGCCCTCTTGGGTTGATATAATCCCAGAGACGCCTCCAGCTATGCCTCCTGTTCCCACTATTGTCATCATCACATTGACCTTCGTATTTACTGTTAGGGTACTGCGTTCCTACAGCAAATTTTTACTGCAAAGTTTGTGCGAGGTTCTGGTTTTATCGACACTTCGTCAACATTTTCGAAGTTCACTCTTACTCTCACAGCAATCATGCCTCTTGATCAAACTGCTGCACCACCTGCATTTGAACCTGGTGTAGATCTAAGAAAGCTAGCCAAGCCAGGTACTATCCGCGCGCCGATGTCTCATTTTCCTGTCCCAATGGACCAGACAACTCATGCACCTCTTGATGGATTTAAAAATGATCGCACATACATCGAAGGCAGTAAGGATCCCAGACTTCTTGAACCCATTTCCTCTTGAGGTTGACACATTCCTACTTTTCGCCATGTATTCCGAGGGCGTCATTCATCTACTCTCTTACTTCGTCATACAATAGAAAAATGCTTACTAGACACAGTGGTCACCAAGGCGGGCAGCAAGGGCACCCATCTTCCCAGTGCATTGAAATATCGACCAACCCCTTCTTCTCGTCAAGATGACGATCGCAAATCATCTCGCAGGGAACAAGCGCAATTACTTTCTCATCGTGAGCCGTCACAGCGTCGTCCTCAGAGCAGAGAACCTTCAAATGTGGAGCCACGAACACCTTTGCTTCAGAGTTCGTCGAAGCACCGGCCTAAATACATACGATTGGCCAAACAAGAGTGTGAGGATATTGAGCGCTATGCAAAAGAAGAAGACGAGCTGCTCCAACCTCAGACCTCGAATAAATCGTCATCACAACCCAGTCATCCCTCCTTCTTATCCACGCGCGACAAATCGTCCTCTCATCAGTCCCAATCTCAAAGTCAGTCTCAATCTCGGCAGTCAAAGTCGCAATCACAGTCTTCCCACCCAAGCTCTACCGGCGGCATGACCCAACTCCAATCACACCCCCCACCCGGAACCAAATCCCTCCTCTCCTCACGAGACCGCGAAATGGCCGCCCGCCAAACCCGCTACACAATCCTCCTTCCCTCCGAACGCGAAGAACAAGAAACCTGGGCCCAAACACAAATAAAACGTACAGCCAAATGTCCACACACATGGGATTGGATCCGTCTCGATCGCGAGCGTGGTTATCGCTGTGAAGGCGGGCATCACTTTATTACCGATGAGCTACTAGCCGAAGGGAAACGGGGCATGATGTTCATCCCGCTGGATTTGGAGGGCAAGTGGGATGTTAGGTGGGGACCGTATTATCCGGATGTTGATAGGAAGGAGGGGAGGTATGTTTATGGGGGCCCGAAAGAGGGTGGGAGAGTGCCGAGGGATGTCCCGGTTGCGATTTGGAAGGATTTGGGTCCGGAGTGGGGTGGTCCGATGGATTTTTCTTTGAAGCCGCTTGTGAAGGAGGTTGAGAGGAGGATTAGAGGAGGTAGAGTGTTGTGGTCGGAGTCAGCGAAGGCGAGAGGGTATGGACGGTGATTGTTTTGGGGTTTCTATCTTAAGGGATGGTTGATGGATTCTTGAATATTTTCGGGATGGGAGTGGATTCGGCGCATCGGTTGTTGGAAATGAATAAGGGGATGAAAGGTGATTGAGTGATGCTTTATGGAGAGGAGCTGCTGGGGTGCTTGATTGTGAATAGCATGGCTTTATCAATTTACATAGTGAAGCTTTGGCAGATTTGCTGTCTTCTCTAGGAATGTTAATTTCTATCGACTTTGATCTTCCAGGACTTCAACCTGAAAAGTGCTTAAGGATCTGTTTAGCTCAAGAGTGCGGGCGAATGTATCTTTTTTAGAGTGATTGTGCACTTTCGAGTGCGAAAGAGTGGAACTCACACTTTGTTTTCGCTTTATAAATTTGTATAGCGCATTCAAAAGTGTGGGGAAACTTTTGTACTTTTTAAGAATGCGGGAATTAATGCGTAGTCAAGAGTGTACACTCTTTCAAATTGCGCATTTTTACTTTTAGTGGTGTACTCTTCCTCGCACTCTTAACCCAAATGGACCCTAAAGCTTTGTGAAATGCGGCCATCTTTTAAAGTATAAAACTATCAACGTCTAGGTATGGTTCTCGTCCATGAATCCATGATCAGACGTATCCTAAGTTCACGTGCATTCATAATACATCTCATGTATTCACATGAGGACGGGGTTCTTCAAGGGACGAGAATCATAGTCACGATTCACACATTACCCCTCCTATATAAGTCTCACTCCGTCTTTCAATTCTTCTTTTGACCTTATCAATCTACGAAGTATCATATTATACCTTGAAAAACTAACATTACCCTACTTTTCAAGCACCTTCGAACGAATCACTAAAATATAATGGGCGAGAAGAAGGATATGAAGAAAGACAAATCATCGATTCAACCGAGCTCTAAACCGAAGACTTCCTACAAGCCATCCTCTTCTGGGAAGCCATCTTCTTCAAGACTTGATGACAAAGATCTTTTCTTATCTGCACGAGACAAGTCATCAATTTCACAGTCTCGAGGCGGACAGTCTTCAAGACGAGATGACAAGAGCTCTCAGTCCCGAACTGCTCTTTCATCTCGACGAGATGAAAACCTTTTCTTATCTAAACGAGATAAGTCATCTGCTCCTCCCTCTGAAAGCATATCTAGACGGGATGAAGAGCATTTATTATCTAAACGAGATAAATTATACGCCCATCGATCTGAATCTCGATCTCGTCATTCTGGGTCTCAGTCTCACAAAAATGTGTCTTCTCAGAGTGGCTTAACTCGCACTCCGAGCTCTGCTAAATCTGGATCGCAATCCGTTTATCCTCCCGTGGCCTCAGGTCACCAGTCAAGCTCGCAATATAAAAGTCAGAGCGGCGAATCTCAGTCAGGTCGGAAATCGAGCTCTACCAAGTCTGGATCGCAATCAGTTTATCCTCCTACGCTTTCGGGTCACCAGCCGAGTTCACAATATAAAAGCCAGAGCAAAGAAGTTCAATCGAGCCACCGAGATCTTAGCAAGTTGACATCACGACTGCCCCCTGGTACGAGAACTATCTTGACTTCCGACCGAGACGAACAATTCGCAAAACGTCAGACTCAATATGCATCTCTTTCTCCGTCTGAAAGACAGGAACAAGAGAAATGGGCACAAGACCAGATCAAGCGTACGGGTACTTGTCCTCAAGGCTATTCTTGGACCCGGAAGGAAGGTGGATATCATTGTAGAGGAGGAAATCACTGGATCAGTGACAAAATACTTGCAGAAGGAAAAGGAGGCGTGATCTTTATTCCTCTTGATGTTGAAGGGAAGTGGAATGTCCGCTATGGACCATACTACCGTGAATTACTCCACCCTGCTCGACTAAATGAACACTGTTTGTTAACTTGAGCGAGTAGTGAACACGAAGGACACAACAAGATATCTCTACGGTGGACCGTTGAAAAACGGAAAACACCCTCGCAACGTTCCGGTTGCGATGACTACTTCTGGGCAGCTGGAATATGGTGAGCAAGACCCGGATGATCCTGTCGAGATGGAAGTGAGGAGGAGATGGAAAGCGAAGTTTGCGAACATGAATCCACAGGTTACGAACACGACTTCACATTTTGCGAGCACGAATTCACAGTTAGCGGGATTACTTACGCAACTTGGAGCTCTGCCTATGGGAAGCTCGCCAGCCTCACAAGGGGTCCATAACAATTTGATGAAGCAATTGGGGCATCCTCAGTCTGGACCGCGGAAATAGTAGAGAGGTGGAGTTTAAGCCAGGTTTACGAGATGACGAGTGGGCCTATTAAGTAGTAGTCAAGCTGTGTGGAGACTCGATAGCGTGGGATAGAAGTCTTCATAACTGTAGTATATGGTCAGGCTGAGGGAGTAGAATCTCAAGGAATCAACGTAGATCTCTTATCATATCATCCAACTTTCCTTGAAGTGCAATTCATCTGTCTATTCTTTGCTCTCTTTGCACTGGAGACGATAATGTAGAATTCCAAACCCAGCAAGCGAATCTGCCATTCACAAGCTTGATTCCCTTCCAACTATTCAGCTTACTGGTTGGGTTGATTCACATATCTCGCCTACTATATCAACCCTCACTTCGTACATTTTTTTTCTTCTTCGCTATCGCCAAACACACATCCCACATCTTCATCTTAATAAATACAACGGTCATCGTACCAGTCCATCATCTTCGAACATAATCACGATGGGAGACAAAAAGGACAAGAAGAAAGACGACCCCTCAAGTCAATCAAGCTCTAAGCCTAAGCCAGGCTCATCAACTCGACCCTCGTCGCAAAAACCTTCTCTATCTCGCATTTCCTCAGGATCTAGTGTTGCAGTGCTTCCGAAAGGCCTAGATAAAACGAATCGAATGTCAAGTGGCGCCGCCTCTTCGGCACCGGTCTTACTATCCAAAGTGGACAAAACTAAAGTACCCTTAAGCATCGGTGGCTCCTCAGCACCATTGTCCAGTGCGAAAACCGACAAGACTAAGTCACCCTCAGCTGCGGCAAGTATCCATCGCCCTGGGACTAAATATGCCAGTTCATCTGGAAGTCGAAAGAGTGCTGCACAAGCCTCTATATCCGGGTCCATCCCCGCTACGAAAAATCCTACATCGTCAACTTCATCTTCGAAGAAGGAAGCTTCAAAATTCGTTAGTGCCTATCCAGATCCAGCAAAATATAAGAGTCAGGCTACAAGCCACGCCCCTAGTCAAAAAGTCTCGGTTGTCGGCAGTTCTAAACCTCCCTCTGAAAACTCAAGCCAAGCTGGAAGTCACATTCCTAGCAAATACAAATCGATCGCGGGGTCTAGTCAACCCACACAAATCCAGTCGATCGCAGGTTCTCTGCGGTCTACAGCTCCATCCTTTGCCAAATCGACTTTGAAGAGCAGTAGAGACCAAGAAATGGCCAAGCGCCAAGCTCAGGTCGAATCTTTGCCACCTAAAGAACGTAAGGAGCAAGATAAATGGGTACAAGAGCAGATGAATCAAAGGGGGACATGCCCGGCAAATCTCGACTGGATTAGAGTCGCGAGTGGATATATTTGCCAGGGAAAAGGACATGGGGTGACAGATGAGATATTAGCGGAAGGGAAAGGTGGACTTCTATTTCGTGACACCAAATGCTTGACAGGAACTCGGGAACCGGAGTTCTACTTTGGACCTTATTATTTTGATAAAAGCGCTGGAAAGCGAGGGTTATGGAGGTATGGTGGTAGGTTACCGAAATGGCCGTTCGTCCCCGAAGGATTCATACCTCTCAACATTCTCCCAGAGGAGTCCATCAGCCAAACGTTTATAGTTTTGGATGGCATTGTCTCTATCTCTACCGATATTGGTGACCTTCCACTGGAGCTAGTTGAGAAGCACACCGAGGAGATAGAGCGCACGATAGCAGCCCGGTTTGGCGATGAAATAAGGCAGGACATAATGCGGGCACAGAAAGGAAACAAAGATTGGGAAGGTAGTGCAAATGAATCTTCTATGGTCCTAAGTGGTTCTGGCATCGGTGGACTTTGGGGAGGAAGATCTCCTATACAATCTTCAAGTGGAGGATATAGCTTTGCCGGAGGTGCTGTTGGGCGAGGTGGAATGGGAGGCGGAATGGGAGGCGGCGGTTTTGGGGGCAGTAGATTTGGAAACCCCGGGTTTGGTGGCGGCTTCGCAGGGCGCGGTCGATAAGTCAGAGTATGATATATTATTAGTATATGGAGGAGCCCTATTAGCGAGGGTACTAATGTGTTGTTTAGAGGAGTGCTCCAGATGTACTCCGCAACGAGTTAGAGATAGAATGCATGATCTTCCTGTTTGACGATCATCGCCTCTATCGATACTGACATATAATTGCAAATCTAACATTTGATTCTTTCATCTGTGGAATGTCAATGTTGAGCGTATGATTCCTTGACTGTTCATTACATTATTTTATAGTGGAAGACCACCTATTTACGATCCATGAAACATAAGTGGGGTATCAACCCCTTACTTTCGACATCATCTACGATATAGCGGAGAATGAGCAGCGAAATACCAGAAATTGGCGTACGCTAGACCTATCTCACGCTGTATTTATCTTGAGTCTTAAATTTATAAAGTGTGAAGGATGCTAGCTCGAGTCAATCACTAAAACCAGACTAACCATGTAAGCCTCTACATCTGTTGAAAGTAAGGGGTTGATGTCCCACTTATGTTTCATGGATCGGCAGGAACATCGTAGGTAGGGGACCTCGCACTGTAAAATAATGTCACAATCAATCAAGAAATCATACCTTCATCATTGCCGTTTCACAACATCCATATATGAGTGAAAGAATGGCCTTCCAACCTATTTCGATATGTTTCGGAAATGGGAGAGATTTTGAACCAAACTTGATAATGGAGGACAAGAATCCTAAAGTTTTCTCGGCCGAATATCAGTTGTTACAGCACTTAACACTCAGACAGATTTTACCCCCTATTTTCTGCCGAGGCGCACGTGCTCGGTGATCAAAAATATCCTTCTTTCATGATTGTCTGATTGATTTGATTCACACATCATCCTTCGAATAATCCGTGGTAATCACAGCTCATAGAATAATACATGCATACTGAAAACTTACTTAAGCGTACCTTGCACGAGGGATCCGCACCAAAGTTCCTCCCTACTTCATCAATCCGAAAATTATTCAACAGGAAGTCTGTAATCTAACTCATCACTCTTCGCTCACCTGTCAATAGATCATAGAATAGCATCTGAGGCAAACATGGGTGACGAAAATAAAGCTTCCAAAAAGCCCTCCCCATCTTCTCGAGCACCGGCGGCCTCAAAGCGTCAACCTACAGGACTAACCTCACGCCCAAAAGCCAAAGCTAATGACCCTACTATCCTCATAACTAATAAAGACAAAACTCGCCCGAACCAAGGCTCCATGAGCGCGCCACCAGAGGAACCAGATCAGGAAGAGAGATCGTACCGAGCCACTGCACGACACAACGAGGCATCAAAGGTACCAAGAACGCATCGTGCGGAGAAATCCCATTTTCTGATCCCCGACAAGACAGAGCGCACGAAGCTTCAACTGTTTGGGGAAAATGATCGAACATATGTAGAGGGTATGGTACCTAAGACTGGGTTTCAAACCCAGGCCGTCAAGCTGAGTTCTCGCCGGGACCAAAGTGCTCGCGCAGATCAAAGTTTCCGTCCGGGACAGATTTCTCGGACAGGTTCCACTTCTCGACCAAATCAGAAATCCGGCTTGATTGGACTCACGGAATATGAAAATGAAGAGATGATTCAGAAAACCTATCCCAACGTCACAAACATGAAGAAGACCACTTTACCATCAGGAAGGAAGAGCATGGCGCTCTCCGGCCTCAAAAGTCTGTACACGACCGAGCAAGATAGAACAATGGCCAGCCGGCAAACGATGATAAATTCCATGGCCCCATCTGAGCGCGAAGAACAAGAACTATGGGCAACGCAGACATTAAGACACACAGGCGTCTGCCCCGACTCCTTCACCTGGAACAGGATCTCGGACGGGTATCACTGTAATGGGGAGCACCATCTTATTACGGATGAGTTGTTAGCCGAAGGCACAGGAGGCGTGTATTTGATTGGCGGTGATCTGGAAACGGAGAGATGGGGCCCGTACTATCCGAGTAATCCTGAGACGCCGACGTTGCTGTGGTATGCGGGACCAGAGCCAATGCCGAGTGCCGCGACGGAGTATATCGGGGAAGCGGATGAGCAGGGGAAGGAGTGGTTGGCGAATAGAGCACGGTCGATGAGAGGAATGAAATCATACCTTGGTGGGTCCTCTGAAGCACAAGGAAGCTCACCATACGGTATTCAGAGCCTAAGAGAGATTTCTGAATTTGGAAGGCTTTCGAGGATAATGTCCCGTCCCGGAGGAAGTGAGTATGATAACACGGGTCTCTCTGGCCGCACAGATAGGCCTGGTCGCTCTCAGGATCTGACTTTCAATTGGGCCACATTGCCAAGTTCTGATTCGTCGAGCTCTGGTAAGCATAAGTAAAAGAGGAACCATTGAAGAAGCCATGGCCATAGCGTGTTTGGAGATCCTAGTTCAAGACTATTTGCAAGGTAGCAGATAATGAATTGGAAATGTTCTGTTGATGGGTGGGATAAATTACCCTAGTTCTTTGGTGGGCAGAGGAGGTTTGGTATGAACTTAGCACGTGTATTCGTAGATAGTATCGAAGACTTTCCATATTTATGCTGGTTTGTAGCCCATCAAAGGAGATTTGATCGCAACTTTTCAGGCAAGTTAGACTTTACCTATATTGGGTCATCACTTGAAGACTTCCCTTTCCAGCATCAACAGGATAGAAAGTTGAAAAGAGATGGGATATGGAAGGAATTTGAGTTTGATTTGATATTGAATAATGTACAGAGAAGATACAAGCGAATAATCAATGCAGGTAGAGAGCAGGGGAAGAGGCGAGGATCCGCAATCAAGCAACGACAGCCCCTTGCACGATATACTGCTTCTCCTTCTTGAACTGACTGACTGTCGAGTTAGTGAGGTTGAGAGTATCCATGACGATTTGTGGAGGAGTGAGTCCTAGCCATTGTCCGACTGAGATATCTGCTTCGCATTAGAAGAGCTGTGGAAAGCATTAGGGTGAGAGGGGGGTAGGTCTAAGAACATATGATGCCATAAGGGAAGACATACCAGAGAAATGATTCGCCTGTAATACTTCGATGAAAACCACATCATCCTTTCCGACATTCTCAACATAGTGCGTCATCGCCTTGGGGATATAACCCGCATCACCCGCATGATAATCGAATGTTCTTGCGTTACCTTGTGCTGCCTATGTCTCACATGATCAGTATTTCAAATTTTAGATCATCCAATCAAAAACCACATGTGACTAGGAGACGAAAATGAGAAGACTCACATAGATGCCAATTCTAGCACTGCCCGCAATGAAAAAGTTCCATTCATCACTTGTGGTATGCCAATGTATTTCTCTGATCGCTCCTGGTTTGATCGTCACAATCGCCGCAGAGAAAAAACTCGCCATTGGGAATACAAGAGGATCAACGATCGAGACAGTACCACCAGCCGTGACGTGGTTCGGTGTTGCTTTGGAGAGATGGTACGTGTATGATTGCTGCTTCGGGACGAGTCCTGCAGAGCCGACTATGTTTTGGGCAGAGATGTCCGCTGGAGCCTTTGTACCTGGGAAGATGAAGAGTTCGCCAGGTGGGATATGGTCCCAAGCAGAGAGAGGAAGGCCTCCAAAGTTTTTGGAAAGGACTTCTTTCTGTAAATCAAATAAGTTTCCGGTTCCAGCTCAGAGGTGGTGGAGAGACTGACTGGATTAGTTGCAAACAGTTCTGAAGCCAAGAAAGTGTTGTCTTCAGAAAAACTGCCATCGTCGAATACAAGCAGGAACTCGACACCGCCTTTGAGACCCTGCAAAGAGTGTGGCACACCACTAATTGGCAAAATCAGTTTCTTGTACACCTGGTAGCACGAGCGGCCGACTCACGGTGGGAAGAACCAAACATCACCCGCGTTCAGATCATCCACAAACGTTTGTCCCTCCTCATTCACAGCCTCGACTCGCACGCTGCCGTTCAGCACGTACGACCACTCTCCCGCTTTGTGCCAGTGGAGCTCTCTGTATGCGCCTTCTTCAAGTCTCATGTCTACACCTGCCATCGCCGTCGCAGCAGGAATGTTATCGACGTTCTGCTGTCGCGACCATCCTGCTCTGCCTAGACCAAGCTTCGAATGACTGAGACCCATAGGCCACTGTGCATTGGCGACATCGCCGTGGTCTGTTCCTGGCGGAGCGAGTTTATCGGGATTAAGTTGATCGTATTCTTCAGTCCTTGGGCCTGGGTCTGTTCCGCCCTTGGTGCCGCGGATGGGCTGTGGGTTTTGAACATTGTTGAAGTCTAGATACGCCCCAATTACTGCTGTGTCCGTTTGGCCGGGTACGAGTGAGTATTGAATCTTATCGGTATCCTCATTTTTGACTGTGTTCGAAGGATCATAACCCAGGAGTGCCGTTGCTACTGGCGCAGCAGAAGAAATTCCTGTAGGAGCTGCTAATGCGAGATGAGAGAAGCTCGCGATTGCCAGCATTGCACAGAGCAATCTATGACGCGATTGAGAAGCCATTGAGTTTAATTGAACATCCAGAGAAGTTCATGAAGCTCCAAAGAGATATAAGGATGATGGTAGGGAGGGCATTCGTGGGTTGAGGCCCATCCTACTCTTATGTTGCAAATTCTCGAAGCTCATATCGCGATCTTCGTTTCGTGCTCGGCGGTACAAGCTTGCAGCCTTCGGAGCATGAGCTCAATTGGCAGTAGTCCTATTCTTCCGGACCTCGTTTCTAGCTTCCAGGATGCCTGTTGGTACATATACATGGTTGGCAGGGTAATGTTCTAGGCAGGTGGTATACAATTTCCGCCGAGAAAAATGCTTCCATTCCATTATTGTATATGTTCTCGGTGATAGACCGGGAGATAATTCGGTTTCATCTCGACATTTGCTCAAAATGAAAGGTATACAAAGGTACAAGCAAGGGGATAAGCATACTACCATGCGGGGTAAACCCAGGATTAGGCTGGCGTGTTGAAGCGGAGGATCCTATTGGTTTCTCCAATGTGCAGTAAGCCGCCGGAGAAAAGTTGCCAGATGCTCTGGAACAAGCTTTTCCACTTTATGTGAAGCTCCTGCATGATGCCGCCGAGTCCGGTATATCAAGGTTCGCGCCGGCTGCACACGTGGGCAGGATGCAGTGATGCATGCATAAAAAGCTCGTGTAGGATGGGAATAAAGCGGTGTGACCATTGACGATCCTGTCGATGTGGCAAGACCAGCTGCAAATGCATCAGGGACCTGCCTTCGGAGAGGATTCGCAGTTTACGGGGTTATATCGCAGCCATATGAATGGATATGCCGTGCTCTCCACGATCCCCGCCCCCGCACCCGCGTCCGACGACGAGGGTTAAGCGAAGACTTGGACCAATCAGGGAGCCATACCCCTGAACGCCATTGTACCCCTCATATTATCTATTTTAGGCTCAAAGTGGCTGGTCCCATGTCGTTGAGTTCAAACCTGGATCTGCAAAATTAAACCTTGAATCAAAGTGGTGATCGAAGTTCCATGCATCGGCCGGCGCGTCCCCAAGACTGCTGTTGTGGGTATCCCAAAGCTCCTGAACGTGAGGTTGGTTAGCAAGTAGATATCAATGAGCTGAGCAAGTCTTAGGAATACTTCTGGGACAAAAATTGATCGCACTCACCCAGTCCATAGCATCAAGGGGCATGTTTGCGATGATGCTTTCAAAAGAAGGTTGAGTGTCACCACCCGCTCCATTCGGCGCTTGAATAGGGGGGGAAGCAACTGGCACCCAGGATGACGAAAGATTTGGCTCTTCAGTTGAATTCTGTAGGTTAGGCGTCGATCCCAGACCGTAGTCAAAACCTTGAGGCACATGTCAGCAGTGATTTGGTCAAGCGTGAAAGCCAAGGAATTACCTGTCACTGCATCAGTAGCGGTGTTACGATGGCCTCCAGAGTTACTATTCTCTCCTTGTTGAGAGCTAGCTACTCTTGTCAACATGGCCTTCAAGGTTCTTGCAGCTTTAGCAGCCTCTCTAGATGAAGGGGCTGACTCTTCCCAAATCCGACATGATGCCCGTAAAGCTTGCAACATTTCTGCTTGGGACCATCTCACTTGGATTCCGTTCGGTTGAGATTCTCTTTGATCGGCGGGACTATGGGCGATGCCATGGCCGACATGCAGACAGATAAGCATACCTGCAAGTAAAAAGTCCTGGTTTAGGAGAGAAGATGTTCGCCACCGGTAATCGTAGAGCGCTTTGCCGGGCTTGGTTTCTTCGTGTACTAGTTGATGCATGTTCAAGATCCGCATTGAAGCATCGATGCACGACTTCATTGAGTACGGATACGGATATAGTCCGGTGGACTTGGATGGAAAGAAGAATCTACGATGAAGTATACATCGAGACTTCTGGAAAGTGAGGTCTAATGTGGCCTTTCGAATCCTTTGCATTGGTGCACCGTTGATAAGGTCGCTGAGACTATCGACTCTTAGAGCTGTTGGCGTCCGACGATAGATATCGTGAAGCTGCTTGTCTAGCTTCATGACCATCTCGTACGAAATAGGACATGTCCAATTCGCTTGATCTACGATCATTCTACCAAGCGATTTAGCATTAAAAGGTTTCGAAAGGTCTAAAAGGAGCTGGGGGACTTGGAGCTCACTCGATTCCTGGAAGAAGAATATATATTCCGCTTGGTGAGATAGCTCCAAGCTCCCAGTTCTCACAGGGAAGAGTAAAGTATAAAGAAAATAGGGTCTTACCCCAGGACTTTGGTAATGCTATGCTTGATATTTGAACATCCAACAGCGGTCAACTCGTGATCTGGTCTTGGTAGTGGAAGTACCGTTGTATTTTCACCGAAGTCCTCGTCCATGAGATTTAGTGGTGGTTGTGTATCATACATTCCTTCTCTGATCATCCGCGGAAGCCCGACTTGCAAGGAAGTCTGAAGGTCAAGGTGAACGAGAGAACCCCACAGACGACGCTGCATTTCACCTTTGAAAATAGATATGTTGGGATAGTGCGATGCATCGCGATGGAAGCCGAGTCGCATGGCTGCCCGAATGAGAAGTGCAAAGATCAACCAAGCTCCAAAAAGTGTGTCCGTGGACCGAAAATGGGCTGACACATAGTACAGAAAGAGAGTTTCCACAGTATAAGGTCCTGGATTTGTATAATTACCAAGGACAAGACACTGGACTGTCTTTTCACGATAAATCGTTACAGCGTCAGACGGCTCTTGGAGTGGCATTCCAGCCAGGCTCGAGGGCCCTTTAGTCATTATCTCGTAGAAGAGAGACAGCGTAAAAATTCCATACAGTTGACCGATCCACATGATCGGAACTGTTTGAGGATAAGCCCAAAAATTTTCGTACTGCGGATGTTAGTAATCATAGTCAGACAGTATTTAAAGCCTTACCTCCTTCATGAATGTTGGTTGGTGTAACATCGCTAACCAAGGGTATCAATAAAATGATGCAAATGAAGGCGCAATGAATCAACTCACAAGATCCCATATCCGCTGTTTCGAAGTATCCGGTGACCAGCTTATCAGCAACACTTCGGGGAGGTAGCGAAGCCATTATTTCAGACTTTGTTGCAGCTTTGATCGAGCCAACAAGAAGATCTGGACCTGGTACTTCTGGCGAAATGTCCTTTTCCTCTCTTGAATTGGCTGTGGTCTCCAATTGATCTTTCAAGCCTGCAATCTGCGATTGTCAGTGATATGAATGTATTACCAGGGCCAGTAAGAAGCATTGGACTCATCGAGCTCAATTATCTCGAAAGTACAGTAATTCGAAATACACTAGTAGAGGAATCACCTGTCAGAGCATAAACTAACATGCATTCTTCAATAGCAAAGTTGGCAGCCTCTCAGAATGTGTTGCAAT